>CM060256.1:36919829-37646128 GCA_030684275.1 Acipenser oxyrinchus oxyrinchus
CCATCAGGGAGGCATCTGATTGGCCCCTAATTTATTCTGCAGCATGACAACGACCCCAAACATACAGCGAAAGTCATTAAGAACTATCTTCAGCGTAAAGAAGAACAAGGAGTCCTGGAAGTGATGGTATGGACCCCCACAGAGCCCTGATCTCAACATCATCGAGTCTGTCTGGGATTACATGAAGAGAGAGAAGCAACTGAGGCTGCCTAAATCCACAGAAGAACAGTGGTTAGTTCTCCAAGATGTTTGGGCCAACCTACCTGCCGAGTTCCTTCAAAAACTGTGTGCAAGTGTACCTAGAAGAATTGATGCTTGATGCTGTTTTGAAGGCAAAGGGTGGTCACACCAAATATGGATTTGATTTAGATTTTTCTTCTGTTCACTCAATTTGCATTTAGTTAATTGATAAATATAATCTATTAACATGTCTATTTTTGAAAGCATTCTTACTTTACAGCATTTTTTCACACCTGCCTAAAACTTTTGCACAGTACTGTATATATATATATATATATATATTTATATTTATATACAGTGCCTTGCAAAAGTATTCAGACCCCTGACCAATTCTCTCATATTACTGTATTACAAATGGTACACTGAAATTTCGTTCTGTTTGATATTTTATTTTAAAACACTGAAATTCAAAATCAATTATTGTAAGGTGACATTGGTTTTATGTTGGGAAATATTTTTAAGAAAAATAAAAAACTGAAATATCTTGCTTGCATAAGTATTCAACCCCCACACATTAATATTTGGTAGAGCCACCTTTCGCTGCAATAACAGCTTTAAGTCTTTTGGGGTAAGTATGTACCAGCTTTGCACACAGTGTCGGAGTGATTTTGGCCCATTCTTCTTGGCAGATTTGCTCCTGGTTGTTCAGGTTGGATGGACGACGCTTGTGGACCGCAATTTTCAAATAGTGCCACAGATTCTCAATGGGATTGAGATCAGGACTGACTGGGCCACTGTAGGACATTCACCTTTTTGTTCTTGAGCTACTCCAATGTTGCTTTGGCCTTGGGATCATTGTCCTGCTGAAAGGTGAATTTACTCCCAAGCTTCAGTTTTTTAGCGGACTGAAGCAGGTTCTCTTGCAGTATTCCCCTGTATTTTGCTCCATCCATTCTTCCTTCAATTTTAACAAGATGCCCAGTCCCTGCTGATGAGAAGCATCCCCACAGCATGATGCTGCCACCACCATACTTCACTGTAGGGATGGTGTGTCTTGAGGCATGGGCAGTGTTAGGTTTGCGTCTCACATAGCGCTTTGAGTTTTGGCCAAAAAGCTCTATCTTGGTCTCATCTGACCACAAAACCTTTTCCCACATCGCAGCTGGGTCACTCTCATGCTTTCTGGCAAACTCCAGATGTACTTTCAGATGGTACTTTTTGAGTAACGGCTTCTTTCTTGCCACCCTCCCATACAGGCCAGTGTTATGCAGAGCTCTTGATATTGTTGACTGGTGCACCATTACTCCACTCCCAACCACTGAACTCTGTAGCTCCTTCAAAGTGATTGTTGGCCTCTCTGTGGCTTCTCTCACAAGTCTCCTTCTTGTTTGAGCGCTGAGCTTTGAGGGATGGCCTTTTCTTCGCAGTGCCTGGGTGGTGTGATGCAGCTTCCACTTCCTGATTATTGATCCAAGTGTGCTCACTGGGATATCCAAAAACTTGGATATTATTTTGTACCCTTTCCCTAATCTATGCATTTGTATTACTTTATCTCTAACTTCTGTAGAATGCTCTTTGGTCTTCATTTTCCTTCAGATTCACAGCCTGACCAATGATCCTTCAACAGTGGGGTTTTTATCCAGAAAATGTGACAGCAACTTTAATGGTTCACAGGTGGAGGCCAATGGTAAGTTAATTGTGTCCTTGTTAGGGCAATTTCTTTCATCGGTGTAAACTGGGAGCTTCCACAACACAGGGGTTGAATACTTATGCAAGCAAGATATTTCAGTTTTTTATTTTTCTTAAAAATATTTCCCAACATAAAACCAATGTCACCTTACAATAACTGATTTTGAGTTTCAGTGTTTTAAAATAAAATATCAAACAGAACAAAATTTCAATGTACCATTTATAATTCAGTAATATAAGCGAATTGGTCAGGGGTCTGAATACTTTTGCAAGGTACTGTGTGTATATATATATATATATATATATACAGTACTGTGCAAAAGTTTTAGGCAGGTGTGAAAAAATGCTGTAAAGTAAGAATGCTTTCAAAAATAGACATGTTAATAGATTATATTTATCAATTAACTAAATGCAAAGTGAGTGAACAGAAGAAAAATCTAAATCAAATCCATATTTGATGTGATCACTCTTTGCCTTCAAAACAGCATCAATTCTTCTAAGTACACTTGCACAAAGTCAGGGATTTTGTAGGCATATAGTCAGGTGTATGATTAAACAATTATACCAAACAGGTGCTAATGATCATCAATTCAATATGTAGGTTGAAATACAATCATTAACGGAAACAGAAACAGCTGTGTAGGAGGAATAAAACTGGGTGAGGAACAGCCAAACTCAGCTAACAAGGTGAGGTTGCTGAAGACAGTTTACTGTCAAAAGTCATACACCATGGCAAGACTGAGCACAGCAACAAGACACAAGGTAGTTATACTGCATCAGCAAGGTCTCTCCCAGGCAGAAATGTCAAGGCAGACAGGGGTTTCCAGATGTGCTGTCCAAGCTCTTTTGAAGAAGCACAAAGAAGCGGGCAGCGTTGAGGACCGTGAAGCGCGGTGGTCGGCCAAGGAAACTTACTGCAGCAGATGAAAGACACATCATGCTTACTTCCCGCCATGTCGGAAGATGTCCAGCAGTGCCATCAGCTCAGAACTGGCAGAAAACAGTGGGACACTGGTACACCCATCTACTGTCCAGAGAAGTCTAGTCAGAAGAGGCCTTCATGGAAGACTTGCGGCCAAAAAGCCATACCTCCGACGTGGAAACAAGGCCAAACGACTCAACTATGCACGAAAACACAGGAACTGGGGTGCAGAAAAATGGCAGCAGGTGCTCTGGACTGATGAGTCAAAATTTGAAATATTTGGCTGTAGCAGAAGGCAGTTTGTTCGCCGAAGGGCTGGAGAGCGGTACACGAATGAGTGTCTGCAGGCAACAGTGAAGCATGGTGGAGGTTCCTTGCAAGTTTGGGGCTGCATTTCTGCAAATGGAGTTGGGGATTTGGTCAGAATTAATGGTCTCCTCAATGCTGAGAAGTACAGGCAGCATGACAACGACCCCAAACATACAGCGAAAGTCATTAAGAACTATCTTCAGCGTAAAGAAGAACAAGGAGTCCTGGAAGTGATGGTATGGCCCCCACAGAGCCCTGATCTCAACATCATCGAGTCTGTCTGGGATTACATGAAGAGAGAGAAGTAACTGAGGCTGCCTAAATCCACAGAAGAACTGTGGTTAGTTCTCCAAGATGTTTGGGCCAACCTACCTGCCGAGTTCCTTCAAAAACTGTGTGCAAGTGTACCTAGAAGAATTGATGCTGTTTTGAAGGCAAAGGGTGGTCACACCAAATATTGATTTGATGTAGATTTTTCTTCTGTTCACTCACTTTGCATTTTGTTAATTGATAAATATAAACTATTAACATGTCTATTTTTGAAAGCATTCTTACTTTACAGCATTTTTTCACACCTGCCTAAAACTTTTGCACAGTACTGTATATATATATTTCTTAGCAGACACCCTTATCCAGGGCGACTTAGATATCACATTATTTTTACTTACAATTACCCATTTATACAGTTGGGTTTTTACTGGAGCAATCTAGGTAAAGTACGTTGCTCAAGGGTACAGCAGCAGTGTCCCCCACCTGGGATTGAACCTACGACCTTCCGGTCAAGAGTTCAGAGCCCTAACCACTACTCCACACTGCTGCCAATATATGCATTATATGCATTATATGCATTTTTCTATATTCCCATTTGGCTCAAAATGTATCAATTATAACTTAAAGAGGATTAGAATATACAGTTGCAGAATCCTACACTGGTGAGAATCATTACCTGGGTAGCTGAAGCACTACACTGTTAAACAAAGCTGGTATTTCATTTGGTATTTGCTTGTTTTTATTTCCCTTTCGAATGAAAACCACCACAGCGACCCCTGGTGGTGCCAAAAGATATATATTGTAATCAGGTTAGCTTAAAGGTGTAATAAACAGTATAGGAATGCTGTTTCAATTAACAAGATCCCTTTTTCAAAATGCAAAATATAACCTGATTTTAAGTTTCTGTGTCTGTACATACATAAATAATAAATCTTTTAATAAACATGATTTTAAATTAAAAGTTTAAACCCAGTTGGAGTAAAAAAATAAAAATACAAAAAATCTGAACCCCTATTTTATCATCTATTGTACAATCTAAAGTGTGAGTTTTAAGTCTACACTGTGGTTGCTTCATTCATGTACTACAAGTTGTAATGAAAATAGTCAAGCAGGGTGATTTTGTATGTTTGTTGAAAATTATTGTTTGCATTTTACAGTTTTGATTTATGGACATGCTTTCTTTCCACAGTTTTACTTTTACAATTAACAAGCAACATCTACCTCCATGCCTACAGACAGTAAGTTAAAAGGCATTATTCAAAGACATGCATGTTTTGTCTTGCTTTGTGACATTTGTGAAGAAGTAAGAGCTCCCCTCAATATAATCTCCCTTTAAACACAACATGCATGATGCTCTGTGCACTCTGTCCAAACACAGGCACATGCCCTTACTGGTTTTGGAACACACACCTACTAGTTTCTGACTGGATACTGGCATATAAACCCAGCACAGGTATAAAGCAATTATTTTAATGCATACAATGCTCAAGGTCATTTCGGTCAATCTAAACACAGAGCACATTTATTACCAAGCAACAGCACCAATCAAACACAACCCTGAGCACAAACACCCAACCAAGCAGTTCTATTGCTAAACATGTCATTATAGATATGCAGTTCTACTACAGTGACCTCCAGCTTGTGTTTACTGATGCTGACCATGTGTATATATTCCCTTGAGTGTAAACAACAATCACTTGACTTAAGAATCTTATAACATGTGTATCATTCCCCCTTAAACCAGCATGACCAGTACCAATTGCACACAAAACAGAGTGGCCAATTAAAAACCAGAACACAGAAGCAACCTACCCATGAACATGACTATATTCTGTCCTGGAAAAGTTTAGCAGTGTTAAAACAAGACTTGCAGGTGTGGCAGTACTTCATACGGTGAACTGTAAACCACCCAGTTCAAATGAAGCATTTAAAAAACATATACTGTAGAAGAGAAACAACATCACTTAAGAATGCATTGCAAATACAATCTACAGGATGCCTCAGGTAAATGCATTGGATAAAGCAAAGTGCGGACACACACGTTATTTATGGGAACATTGCTCCAGCTTCTATAACCAGCCCAAGTGTGTGTATAAATTATGTATATGCAGCACATTTATGAATTCTGTATTTGAGAATTTCAAATTAAACGCATCTTGCAGTAACCAGTTTTAATTCACAACAGATCAACAGAGTCATATGTGCCTAAATCTTAGAAAATGTACAAATCTGTGAATTACAAATTACTACCATCTGCAGTTATTAAATAATGTCACTGTGTCTAATATCTTTGTCCATTGCTCCACTTTTGCTCTTCCTGGTACACCTGCACTTCCTGTGTCAGAATTAATCACATGATCTACCAGAATAAGGCCCATTGGCCAAACCAGGGAAACGGACACTTTTCCACAGGAAGTGATGGAATGCCAGGAAAAAGGAAGCATAATCTTTCTTTGGCTACATTGCGGGGCTTGAGAAATCTACATATTGTTAGGTTACCATGATAAGCCTGGTTCCCTGAAATAGAAATGTAACCATTACCTAATGGGTATTTATCCTTAAAGACCATAAAACCTGAATAGATATACCAAAGCTGCACACAGTGCCTGTGACGCAGTCTCGCCCGCCCCCTAGGGCATAAAAAGGACTGCTGGCACAACATTGTCATCATTCTTCCTCCAAGACTGCTGCAATAATAACGCAGCGACCTTGAAGGTTATGGTTGCATTTCTATTTCAGGGAACCAGGGTTATGATAATAACCTAATATTCCCTATCTAGTACGAAATGTAACCATTACCTAATGGGTACGAATACCAAAGCTGTCACAAGGCAATATTGCAGACCAGCCAGAATGCCACAAGGCTAACCCAAGGCTACCTTGCTCATTACAATATCCGGTTCAAATCCCACCTCAGCCACTGACTTATTGTGTGACCCTGAGCAAGTCACTTAACCTCCTTGTGCTCCGTCTTTCGGGTGAGACGTAATTGTAAGTGACTCTGCAGCTGATGCATAGTTCACACACCCTAGTCTCTTGTCGCCTTGGATAAAGGTGTCTGCTAAATAAACTAATAATAATAATAATACAATAGCTGGGGCTTAAAAATTGAGGGAACTCACCTGCCATTAACACTCTCATTCCAAAACCAGGGTTTTGTGGATCTGTGACATTCAGCTGATAGAACCGCGTAAAAGTATACAGAGTAACCCACACCGCTGCATCGCAAATATCCCTGACAGATGCGCCCTGGAACAAAGCCCACGAAGTTGCCATGTTCCTGGTGGAATGGGCAGTGAGCTTCTCTGGAGGGGGAAAGTTGGCTCGCTCATAGGCAGTCTTAACTGTGTCTGTGATGCATTTTCCCAGCCTCTGTTTAGACAGAGCTTTCCCATGGGACGTAGCCCCATAACAGACGAAAAACTCTTTAGACTGCCTCCAACTCTGAGTTCTGTCCACATAGTACGCTAAAGCCTGCAACGGACACAGAGTATGGAGCTGATGGTCCTTGTCAGACTGGAAACGAGGCAAAGTATAACTTTCACCCTGGCTTCTGCAAAAATTAAGCAGGCTTTTGCAATTGAAAATGCTTGTATCTCACCCACCTGCTTAGCAGATGTGATTGCAAGCATAGACAAATATTTCAGCTCAGCTGAATACAAGGGTTCAAAGGGAAGGCTTCATAAGCACTTCTAGAACCACTTTAAGCCTCCAATGAAGGACAATGTCCTTCATAGGTAGCCGAAGCTGCCGAGCACCCCTTAAAAATTGTCCTGCCAGGAAATGAGCTCCTGGGGAGACTGAATCAATCTTAGTATGGCAAGCCGAAATAGCTGCCAAATAGACCTTTAATTTAGAGGGGGATTTCCCCTCATCAAATAGGTCTTGTAAAAATTGCAGCATCACTGCCAAGGGACAGGTCGTAGGGTCAAAACCCTTAGGCAGTCACCACGTTTGAAAAACGCCCCACTTGTACCCATACTGGGAACATGTAGATGTCACTTTGGCATTCTGTAGGGTGTCTATGACCCTATTAGATAACCCCAGACAGCTCAAATGTCGCTGTTCAGGGGCCAGACCCAAAGCTGCAGGCTCAATGGGTCAGGATGCCACAATGTCCTGGACCTGGAATCTAGACGCACTCCCAAATAGGAGGCTGTCTGCAAAGGTGTAAGCTGACTCATTGCACGATTCACCGACAGACACCACCAATGAAGGTGGTTGGTTACGAGTTCCGTGTGAACCATTGCCTGTGCTGGAGACGGAGCACAAATGAGCCAGTTGTCCAAGTAATTGCATACTCTGATGCCTCTGTCTCAACGGGGCCAGAATAGCTTCCATGCACTTTGAAAAGACACGGGGAGCTAGAGAGAGGCCGAATGGCAGTACTCGGAACTCGTACACTGTCTCTTAGAAAATGAACCTCAGGTAACTCCTTGGCCTGGTCTTATGGGAATGTGAAAATATGCATCTTTCAAGTGGTGAACCAGTCGCCTGGCCTTATTGACAGCAACAGCTTCTGTATGGTCAACATTTTGAACCTCCGTCGACTTGATACAGGTTGACCTTTCTGAGATCGAGGATTGGTCTGAGGCCACCATCCCGCTTCTTCCCGATGAAGAGGGTAAACTGTGCAAATAGCCTGCTTTTGTAGCAGAGCTGTCACCTGAGACAACACCAGCGCGTCTTGCGTGTTGTAGTGACGCCCCGAAAGGGGGGAGTGACCGTGTCTGAATTGCCTTTGCGGTTGGTGGTGAAACTTGTTGAAGTTTCCCCTTTGCGCAGCTGCAGGTCGGTTGTGAAAACCCCCTTTGGCCTTAGCAGTGGCCAGCTGCACTGGTCTCTGAGGCTGCTGAAACCTTGGACGCCAGCTTGGTGCCAGTCTACGTACTGGAGGAGGTTGCTTGGGAAGCAGGTGCACCAGTTCCTTTGTAGATTCCCACACCCTGTGAGAGCGCTGCAGCATGTCATACTGCAGGCCCAAAAGTGTGTCCTGGAGTAATGGGAGCCTCCAGTAAAGTGCTTTGTCCCCATCAGCTATGCACGCTTCGGATAGCCAAAGCAGCAAGGTTCCTGTCCACTGCCTGCCCGGTGAAATTTGAGATATGGAGCAGGTTCCTATTCACCAACTGCAGTACCTCGAGCTGCAGTGAAGTGGGTCTGTGGCTCTGGGAGAGAGCCTTTAACAAACAGTTCTGGTACGCTACCAAGATACTGTTGTAATTACCCAACCGTGCGGCAAATGCACCGGCTGAGTAAGCCCTCTTGAGGATCGTCTCCGAAACCCTGCATTGTTAATTTGGGCAGGTAGCATCTTTATTCAAGAGCGCTAGATTTGGGGCTTGTACCAGTGATGCAATAGCACCATCTACTGGTGGAAAATTAGACAAGCCCAGCTTCTCTGCCTCATGTAAACTGTACAGCGTCCCCTAGGAACGTGCAACAGCAGTCACTGTACCAGGCTTACCCCAGGATGAATGGACCTCAAAAAGAAAGTCTGGGTGCACTGTAGAAGACACCTGAGAGGGAGCAGAATCATCCTCAAAAACAGAGAGCTTGCTTGTCATTTACAGGCCATGGGACCTGCAAGACATCAGTGGCTCTCTTAATCAGCAGCATAAGCTCTGCTGATAATGACATTAGTGCTACTGGTGTTGCGCTATCTGAGTCTCCCGCCCCAGAGGGTAACTCTTGATCAGCCATGTCTGAGGCAGCTATAAAATAACAGATCTTCCTGCTGCCATTCTGGTTGTACTACCCTTCATTGCCCTAAAGGCACAGAGGGAGCAGGTGAAGCCGTGCGCTTGCACAGTAGCTCCGCTAATATATTCCCCTGCTTGGAGACCGCCTCCCAAAGTTTATCCAGCTGCTCAGAGCTCTCTGATCTACGAGAAGAAGGAGGAGAAGCAGGAGGAGGAGAAGAGAAAGAGGAAAAAGACGAGGGAGACCGCGAAGGCAGTCTCCTACGTGAAGATTTCTTGCTTTCCCTTGCAACTGAGCCCTCAGGAGAGGATACAACCCTATCTTTCTGAGCTGAGGATGGAGGAGACACTTGTCCAGGTGGAATGGACGAAGATTGCTCTACAAAGCTGTGAGACACTCACTTCTCTAGCGTGCGCTTCGAAGAAGACGCACAGAACTCACAGGAGTTGCGGTTGGCGAGTGCCTCCTCAGCATGCTCTGGACCCAAACAGGCAGCACATCTGTCGTGCCTGTCCTCCACGGGGCAACTTTCCTTGCAAGAGTGAAAGCCAGGCATAGTAAAACAGCAGTGGTGTAAATTCAAACAACTGCTGTTCTGCAATTTTTATAACAGTAAAATGTATAGTACCAGTAACCAAAGAAGGCAATGTCGCTATGCAACCACTGTAATGTAGAATGGTACTTAGCCTTTGTTACTTTTAAGTATCTGTGTACAGTACAGTATACACTATACAGTGCTTGCACGGTGTACCGTAATCACGGTATGGTGCACACGGTACTGCACGGTATACACGGTACAGTGTAATGGTACAGTACGGTCTACAACGCACGGTATCGTGCAAATGGTATGGTATGGTGTGCGGGGCACGGTACCACGTGAATAGTACGGTACAGTGCACAGTACAGTACAGTGCACGGGGCACGGTATGGAACAGTGCATGGGGCATGGTACGGTACGGTGCACGGTACACACTGTACGGTACGGTATGCAATGCGGTATACACAGTACGGTTGCAGAGCACGGTACACGGAACAGTCATAAGTCAGTGAGCTACAGTTACCGAAGAAGCAATATGCAGGGATGCCCACCTGTATAGCTTCATGCTTAACATAACACAGCCCTAAGACTGGAATATGCCCGCTGTCACTGCCTTCGCAGTGGTATTGCAAGCAGGGACCAAAGTGGCAGTGAGACACTGCGGTAGAGACTGCAAACAACCAGACCTGAAGCAGAGCTGAGCCCAGCAACTGCTAGTGACTCAGAAAGAAGGTAACTTCATTTGATGTACCGGTGGGAACAGGAGCAGGCCTAGGACCTACAGTTACCATGAAAATGAATATAGGGATGCCCACCTATACAACGCTCTTGGCTAACCAGCAGCTCGAAAACTGGGGAAAGCCTACTGCTAGAGCCCTAACAGTCTGCACACTAATTCTGCAGGCAGAGCTTAATGTGGCAAGAGACACTGAGGGATAAACTGCAAGCAGCTTAACCTGTGCGCGTGTCTCTCTTGTGTTTCTGTGGAAAAAATACAGAATACACAGAGAAAAAAAATATATCACACAATATAGAAGAAAAACAGTTGTTTTAATATCATTTTTATACCAAAAAACAGAATTTTTACTTTTAAGCTTCACCGAAGCTTAGCAGTTTAAGATAGAATACAATAGCCGACTAAGGAGTTCGATCCCGGGGAAGGGGCGGCGAAGTCGCCGGCTTCGTGCAGGCCAAAGGCCACTAGGGGAATAACGAAAAACCACAGCTGAGCGCACAGACGTATAATTAGATATTATTAAACACGTAATTAAATCGCATTACGTGAAAAACGCAAGCGAAGTCAGAGAATCAGATAAAATCAGATAAAAGTGATACTTATCTGTGCATAGATCTCTCTCTCAGGTCGGCGAAAGGAAAAATGGTGACGATATTATGCCAGCAGTCCTTTTTATGCCCTAGGGGCGGCGACTCGTCACAGGCACTGTGTGCAGCTTTGGTATATCTATTCAGGTTTTATGGTCTTTAAGGATAAATACCCATAGGTAATGGTTACATTTTGTACTTGATAGGGAACCTAAATTAAAGTAAAAATAAAAATATATCTTTTGCACAACAATAAGTGGACCGGTGACAATGTTTCTTATACCAACAAGAGCTGACAAAAAGCATTGGCTATCTCACTCCTTCAACATAATTGTAAATCTCATAAATAAATTTCCCCATAGTAATATTAAGAGCATCAGTCATTGAAAACGATTGCCAAATAAACAAAACCAGACTTATTTTCAATCCTAACGCCTAGATAGTAAGCCCCATTTGTTTGTGGCTGTCTCGCTGACATCACCTATGTCTTTTTCTGTGGTAAAAAACAACTCAGTGAGTCATGGAACCAGCCGCACAAATTTAATGAATAAAACATTTCAAGTCTGCATATTTCCAGACATGACAGTAATTTATCATAGAGACCATCAATCAGACCTTGTCGAAATCCACCTGGGAAAGTTTTACAAAAATATACATTTTCAGCATGATCTAGATTGTTTTAAAATTGTATTTACACAACTAGGGAATTGCTTGTTTTCAACTTTTACTGTGGAACATTCGCCAGGAGAAGGCGACTTTTTCTTCTGAGCGTTGCAGTGTATTCCGATCATGCGCCCTCCTGCACTGATGCTGGTGCTCTGATTGAATGAGTGGCATATTGTGGGAGCAGCAATGCTGCAGGAGGAGCGTGATCTCGCTCAATACACGGCAATGTTTAGAAGAAAGCATCTTTCTCCTGGCAAGCACTCCTGTGTTAACATTGAGAAATGTGTTCCCATGTAATGTGCTATTGAAATTTCAAAAGAAGAGGCAACATGTAAAAATAGAAGACTGCAATACAGACACCACAGAAGACAGAGCGGGAATGTGTTCCTTGTAAACATTGGTATCCTGTAACACTTTAATAGTGTGGTTTATGTCACAGTTCTGATACATGAGGGTGAATAAAGGACCCTAAAGTGGCTAGTAAGTATACATGATTAATAATTAATGCACTGTGCAGTACACTCTGCTACCCAGAGCTAAATCTCACTGTTACTTAGGGGCTATTCTGCCCAAAAGGTGGAAATTTAAATTGTTTTCACTTCCTGCCAACAGGCAACTTTTGTTTGCGTTTTATTTACGTCCTGTTTATTTTGCTGACAAACTACACAATAAAAAAACATAATTGCAAAACTAGGGTTACCATATTTCAGATGCTCAGAAAGAGATTAATCTTTCGTTGTGTAAAATGAACACAGAAAAACTAAACTTTAAACTGAAAATGATTTAAAATAAGTATAATGGCCTGCATCAAACATACATGTAACTTTTTACAGTCAGTACTCTATTGCTTAGCAATCAAAAAAGTCTTTGCAAGATAACTGTCAAATCTGTGCACCAAACATCCCTTTCCTACTGTGCTTCTTTTTGTGCCCATGCATATTTCTCTGCAGAGCGTATCTTTCTCAGCAGTGGTTGAAGTAGCTCTGAAAGTGCCTGAAGTTGTGCTGTACAAGCAGGATCCCTTTCAGAGACTCACCAGTCAAGTGTAATCTGTAACAATGCTGAGTGACATTCAATGTTTTTGGACCTGTCGAAATATTTGGCCCATTTTTGGAGTGCTAGCAAGTTCTTGAACTCTTCATCACTTTTGCAACCTTCCACACATTTCTTGAGATTGCTGAACTGATCAAAGCACTTACCTAAACAACAAGAAAACGTTTTAAGTTGGAACTCACTGTAGCTCGGTGTTCTTTCATTATCGTCTGTGCCCTGCTGCAGTTTGACGTTCAAGCAACATCTACATATTTTAAATGGAAACTGAAACTTTCAAAGTGTTTATTTATATATTTTTAAATACACTTTTCTTAAATACCAATACAGTACTAGTAGCATTTTAATAGCAAACTGTATTCATCTTACGTACCGGTATTTAAATCTCAGCGTTTCCAGAAATATATTGTAAGGGGAATTCTCATACCTCCCATTAAAATCTACATTATGCCACACTCGCTTTAGTGTTCAGGGATAAAGAGCACATCTTAACATGAAAACTGCAAGGTCTCAAACCTCTGCTGGTAAATAATTCCTGTTTATTTATTTATTTTGCAGACGCCTTTATCCAAGGTGACTTACAAGTGTTACATGGCAATACAAGGTTACAAGAATATGTATATGATATATAGGTCTATATAATTTGTATTTATTTATTTATTTTCAGTTTTTTATAGTGATGGCCAAAAAGCAGGAAGATAAAAAATATGAAGTCAGATCTTTTTTTGAATTGCTTACATGTTTTGACACATACATATTTGGCTTGTTTAACAACATGTGTTATATGATAGTTGTACCAAACATGTGTGGACATGATGCAAATGTATTCAGTGCATACAAAAAAGAAGGGCTGTTTTATCCTGTTTCATTTTACTATATTTTATATTACACAGTGTATTTATTATTTGTTGGTTCTGGGATTGAAACTGCTAATGAAAAAATACTCTATATTCATATTGGACACATTCTGACTTGGGTAGTGCATTACATAGGGGATTACTTTGTAGATTATCAGTGCCAAAATAGGCATGTGTTAGGTATATTATACAAGCCTGCATTGACCGCATTTAAGGGTATGAAAGGCACAGAAGAACATGTGCAACAATGCTTAAGCTTATTTTCTCACACACTTCAGTAATAACTCAAATACCAGAACATCAGCCCTTAAACACTTTACCTTAATGATGATGACCATCCACTTATTGCTTATTGCGTGCAAACTGTAGAAAGCGATAGAGTATTCAACAACACCATCTCCCAGCAATCTCTGGAACTTCCAATTGTTGTGTCTCCTAGTAGTCATGACTCTCCCAAGTAATCTTAGCAGAAATTACAGCTACAAGCTGTTTCAGGTTTTAAATGTTTCCTCATAACTGCACTTGTCAAGTAACAAGACAACCATCTAATTTACTTTGAACAATTATCTGCACATTGCTTTCAATAATCATAGGCATTTATTGGCATTAATGTGATACAAGCCAATTAAATATGATTTAACTACAGCATGTTTCTCAGACCCTGATCAGCAGGTAAGGTAGTCCAAGATTAGTGCTAATCAGGGTCTGTGAAACCAGCTGTTAATCCATTAACTTCCAGCCTTTTAAAGGATACTGTATTTCCTATTATAGAGTGTCAAGGAGTTTTCAGAACATTGACGTCACCTTGTAAAAAACACCTCTCGGAATTCCTTTCAACTGCAAAATCAATTCCAAACAGTCACATCACA
This sequence comes from Acipenser oxyrinchus oxyrinchus, assembly GCA_030684275.1. NCBI lineage: Eukaryota > Metazoa > Chordata > Actinopteri > Acipenseriformes > Acipenseridae > Acipenser > Acipenser oxyrinchus. The sequence goes on from CM060256.1 coordinate 36,934,206, forward strand.
ATTGTTCAAATACCTCCTTGTGGAATTCCCTTCAAAATATAAACATACCTAAATAGGGCACTATTTGGAAGCTGATGGGCTATATAAAACTGCTTGCGAGCATCTGTGCATGGGTTTTAATGACAATTTAAGTAGCGTTAAAAGGCCTTAGCTTTCAGACCTAGCCTGTTCTTGTCTACTGCCAATACTCCCTTGTACACAGATGCTCACAGTCTTATAACTCTATATAATATCCCTCCAACATGCAAACAAAACAAGCGATAAACTCATAAATACCTTGATAAATTCAACTGCTGTGTGGAGTACGAATCCAGGGGCTTTGCCATGAAAGGACTTATCAACAGACTGTAAGAAAGAAGCATTTGTCTTTCTTTACAAAAGCTTCAGTTAAGAATACAGCAAGATTACTGAATCATTTTGGAATGCAAAAAGGCATTTAAATGGAATCTGATTCGATGTGGTTGAATCCTATATGGAAAACACTCATTTATGGTATGTGCAGATGACGGTATTAATAAATGATGATGCAATATAACAAAAAAGTACATGCAGACCTGGTTTTAAAGCTTCCTCCCTCTTCAAACCAGCTTCAACCTGTCAGGGGTCCACAACACAAGGATGCCAAAATGGGCAACCTGCATCCCCCACATAATGTATAAGCCCACCCTACAGGGATTACTAATTACGCAATGCAAGAAAGCTTGTTCATTTAAAAACATGGTTAAACAGAATTGTTAAAAATCATTATTTTCTGTTTTTGTTTCAAAGAAAAACTGGATAAAGCAAGGTGCTAATAAACAGTCAATAAGATAAAATAAACCAAACAAAAAAGAGGCAGTCCTTTTAAATGAAATAGTAAATCTAATAATTCAGCTTCTTATAGCCGTGGCGTAGGGGGGGGTCTGCAGCCCACAAGAGTTTGATGGCTGCACAAGCAGCCTTTTGCTAAATGCTGCTACCCCTGCCCCGTGTTCTATGCTGCAGTTACTACATGCAGCAAGCGTCCCTTAGCTAAATGCTGCTACCCCTGCCCCGTGTTCTATGCTGCAGTTACTACATGCAGCAAGCGTCCCTTAGCTAAATGCTGCTACCCCTGCCCCGTGTTCTATGCTGCAGTTACTACATGCAGCAATAGACTAGGAGGTTATCAGTCTTCAAACTCTGTTATTGCCCAGGAAGCATAACCAAAATTAAAAAAAGTATCATATATTTTTTTCCAAATTGTATAATACTGAAACATCCCCTTATTAAAACAAAACTTCCCTGGTTTCCTGCTTTCATTTATGACCAGGGATATGTTAATACAAATACCAAAGAAATGGTGATTATGTTGAACAAGATATTGTAAGAATATGTACAACAAAGCAGGAAGCTAGGAAAAGTAATGCGTTCTGTTTTAAACTCTTCAGCCTGTTCAGTAACACTCCATCTTTTATTGAACTGAGTAAAATACATTCTGATGATCTACTGTTGTAATATTAGGTAAAGCACCACAAACAGTAGGGTTATACAGTAAGCTTCAGCTCTTTGCCTATATTTTAAGCCTCTTCCTAGGCAAGATAACTTGAGATTTTAATTACATTTTTAACACATATAAGTTAATCGTATAAAATGGTACGTTTATTTGTATTTATGGTAAAACTATATATATATATTTATATATATGATTTGGGACCCTACATTACAGTATAAGACGGGGAGGGTAATGGCACATGGGGAGACAGTGAAAAGCCATGAGAACTGCTGCACTTTCAAATACGATGGCATTCAAGGAAAAGCTGAACATGTGGGGTTTTGTGCGAGATTATCAATTGTTGAAACTGTTTTAAATGGGAATGTAAAAGAAATAAGTAGGTGGGTTCACAGATGAATTGTGTTGAACGTTCCTATTATTAATATTGCACTGTGTAGAGATGGCAGTCCAACATAGCCGATAAACTGAAAAGAAAGAAAACCTTTCCAACTCAGTTGTTTATTTGTGCTGTTGTATAGAAAACCAGACTTTTTGGTCAACACGACACAATCATATTACTCTAACTATCAACACAGACGTGTTTATTCAAATGAGGAAACATTTCTCATCTAAAAACAACATTTGCTTAAAACACATAAAGCCATGGAGGCAAATGCATGAAAGTGAAGCATTCGTTTTTTCCAACAACACAGTCTAAAAAACATTACCCAAATAGGCTCACCTTATGAATAGTGCCTGTAGGCATTACTTAACTGTGTGAGTGCTGAACAAAGTCCCTCCAATGAGGAAGTGCCACTTTACAGTTCTCTTACAGGGACAACAATCAAACACACCAAACAAGGAGGCAAGCACCATAAAACAAGACAGATATTGTTAATGAAGCCATGAGGTCTGATAGTAGATGGACTGCAATATTCTCACAACAGTTTTAACAGTTACAGGTCAACATAAATCCAAGCTTCTGTTTAATCAAGGAGTAGTGAGGCAAGATACTGCAATTTTCAGAATAAAACATCAAACCTTTGTATTGCACACGACTGAGCAGTTTTGTTTAACATCACATGCATTGCATAAAGTACACCCCTCGTCAGAATAATACTTAGTAGGATCAATCATACTTTAAAATGTGTTGATATATTCTATATTGTTAATGTATCAATTAAGAATAAACTGTACACTAGTTAATAAAGGTTTGACTGCAACATCATCTTTTGCAAGAGAAATGTGTTAGGATTCATGTAGGTAGTGATTTATAATAATGTAAACTGCACTCAGGTATACTGCGTGCTTTGGGTATAACACGCACCCTGTGTATTGTGCACTGCAATGATTCTAACATTTCTAAAAGGGTGGAATAATATTCTGAAAAATATGTTTTTACATCCATTGAAAATTACTTGCCCTAGCTTAGAGAAGTTGGTACAGTACCTGACGTAACAGTTTTAAAACATAAGGCTGATACACATTGGCAATTCAAATTTGGATATAACATTTGAGAAAAAGAAGGTCTGAGATTATTAACCTGGAACTCAAGCAAGTTAAAAGTAATGTGGGTGCTACCTACTGTGAGGCATTTGTCACAACGGGCAGTGGAGAGTCTTCCCCTATGAAGTCCATGTCGTCCATGAAGCTGTTAGTCCGGGAGATCTCAGGTGAGCCTTTCTTCACTTTTTTGTTTTTACGGGGGAAAAAAAAAGAACACTTTTAGTACAACAGCTCTATCCGAATGGGAATACAGCAGTGCAAAAGACATAATTCTGATGACATTTGTCTACTGAACTGCAGTTTTACCCTTTTTTTTAAATGGAGTGCCATGTGATTAATATTAGAAGATTATACTGTTTAAAACTGGTGCTCACATTACCAAATTACCTTAAAATAATTTTAAAAAATTGCACACTGGAGTCCACATTTGGATTTGGTACACATGGAAAACATAAAAATTGTGGCAAAAGACATGTTCCTTTCTGAAAATACCATCTGAAACAAAAACACATTGGAAATGCTGGGAGAAAAAGAAGGACATTTTTACCTTACTTTGGCATTATTTTAGTAGTGGACTATTTTGATAACAACCAATGCTGGGAGAGTTACTTAACAAGTTTTTAAAACTACTTAAAATCTTTGTCCAATTATCGTTAACTACGCCCGAACTGCACCTTTGTTCAGGTCTCCCCTCCTTAATATTTCAAATAGCTTTGTATAAAAGACAGCAATAAAAATAATAATAATAAGGGTTATAATGGTCTGTCTGTCTTCCTTTGTTAATTGCCTTTTTCTTGCCATTATGATAGCAATATACTACTTCCTGCAGTACAATACTGTCCAAATAATGCTTAAGAGGGTGTAGTAACACAGTCTGTTCCAACACTGCTTTTATACAGACAGAGGGTTTGTAAGTAATCAACAAAAGTTGGGACACCTGTAGGAATTGTTAGCATCAACTTTCAAGGCTTAATTTATTTCCATTGCTGCAGAACAGCTGTAAGTTGTTAACCCATTACTTGTTCCCTGAAAAAGGCCTTTTTGTATAACTCTGAAATGTACATTATTTTTCAGTTTTGGTAACCTAAACTTTTTTTTTAACCTCTGGCAGTTTACCGCTTACCTCTGTACCATTTCAGGTTATTCACTGGACTTGAACTGCTTAAATTTCAATAAAAACTGGAAAAATGGGGTGTTCTAAAACTTTTGACCGGTAGTGTATATATATATATATATATATATATATATATATATATATATATATATATATATATATATATATATATATATAGATAGATAGATAGATAGATATAGATATAGATATAGATATAGATATATAGATATAGATATGCTGCTTTTTGTAATGAAGGTGGATTTAATTATTCTAATTGAACTGTTTAGAGCACAAATTCCTCTGGGATCCGAGGGACGAACAATATTTTAGAAGAGGAAAACGAGAGGCAAAACTCTCTGAACTCAGTGGGATTCTAGGCGTTAATGGCACGGGAACAGCATATAACAGTAGGTATTTTACAGCATTTAAAGAAATTAAGAATTATCGTTCATTTTTATCTACGTGTAGTACTGTACGGTAAATTGAGTTTTACATATTTGGCTTATTTGCTTTTATTCTGTAAATGTTACTACTTTATTATTATAATTATTAGTTGTTCAATTATTTAAAGATGACAGTAATACTAAATAGTTCTACTGATGCTTGGTATTTGTAAGTATATGACCTGAAAACCAGAACCACGTGACGTAGTTCTTAAATATGATTGGATATTGCTTGGATTAAAGGCAATTTGTATCGAATGCGAGTTAGTTGTATCGTGTAACAGGTCAAATCCCCAGCGGTGACGTCACAGGGAACACGTTGCTACAATTTATGTTGCCAGCGCATTGACTCGTGTAACAAGAGCCTTATTACTGTATGACAGGTATTGACTTTTTTTTCTACATTTCAACCAAGGGTGTTGGGAACTACAAATTAAAAGTGAAATGGTGCTTTTGGCTGATTTACTTTTGCTGCGCCAATACCTTGAAAACACATAAACTATCCTTGCTGTATAGAGTCTGGCAGTTTTCGCTGATAACTTGGCATGAGGAACTACCGTTCCATTCAATATACAGTGCTCCCCCTTTATAAGGCGGCCCTTTATACTGTGGAACAGGTTATAAGGCAGTACGGTCATGGCTCCCATTTGACCCATAATGCCATTATACATTAACACTAGTATTCTCGTTATAAGGCGGAACACAAATAGCACGGTCTGTTAACTATGACTCCCGACTACAGCGTTATAAAGTGGGAGCACTGTAGTAGTTCCATTAAAGGCGAAACCATTTCCATAGCAAATATTTCATTTTTGGCCATCACTGGCAAAATTCTCATGTTATAGATTATTGTCCTTTGGGGTTGATTGACAAATTTACAGTATACCTGCAGCAATAGACCACAAATGGATTAGTTGAGAACATTTTATAGCACCGGGAAATCACCCTGGATTGCATCAACCACCTATCCTCGGTTATTCCAATATTACCCCTAAAATCAAGAGGTTGGTGCAATTCAGGTGGATTTCTTGGTACAAAAATGAAATCCAGCTGTAGTTTATCCCAGTAGGATATAGGTTGACCAAATCAACTAATTTGACCAAATCAACTCATTTGTTGATTTGGTCAACCAAACTGTTTGGATGGCTTCAGTTTTTTTTTTTTTTTTTTTTTTTAGTAATACTATTTTATAGTAGCACTAAAATGCCCATGAAGTAACAAAAATGCATTTAGAGATACAGCATACTGTACATGCATACAAACTGACTGGGCAAAACACAATGTTATATAGGTCAAATCGAGTTGCGTGTTTGAAACTACTAAAGAATAATCAATGGAAATCAAAAGCATCTCAGTGACTTTCCAAGGGGAATGGTGGGAACTGAAGCTTCTATAGAGGGGCTGCATTGACCAGTGTGTACCTCAAGGCACACTGCCTTGTGTTTCTGGAGTGGTTACGAAAACTACCACAGGAAAACACAACTCTTGTTGCAAGTAGGATATGATGTATTGTGACACGATATCTTGTAGTTGCCAATGTACACTCACACAAGTAAGATGATATCACAATCAAAATGTCCTAATCTTGAGATGCAAGATGGAAGAATAAAGCGTTGTGTACCTGGAGACGAGGGATTGTTTGAAGTGCAGATGGTTAAGGAAGACCAGGAAAGTTGTGGTCCTGCATGCAAAAATAAGAGGAGCCAGCAGGGCAGAGGCAGGCAGAGTGAAAGGGAATTAGTTTTTAAAGAGACATTATTATTTAAAAAAACATTTGTGTCCCTACAAGCCCTACTGGCTAATTGATAAGCAACTTCTATAATCCATTTGAAAAATTCTATTTCAGGATTTTGTTCTTGGTCTTCCTAAGTCTTTCCTGAATATAACATCCCCCAAAAAAAATAATTTTCAACATTCATGGGGCTCTTAAATGCCTACCTCAAAGCAGCACATTTTAAATAAAAACATTTTAATAAATGAGGTCTGAAAGCCTACATTATGTTACACAGTTCCATTACCAAAGGATTGACCAAGGGCAGACAAAGGCCAGTGCATCGAGCAGAGTTTTCATTCAGTAAAAGCGGACCAGCTTATCGGCAGAATAAACAATGTCTGCTTATTAATATCCTTCCTGCTTATGCAAACAAGATGGTTTGAAAGCGTGTTAGTAAAAACAAGTACCTACAAAACTAAAGCAGAGAGACCATTCACAAAACAGCAGACAGGAAGCCAGACAGATAAGTAAAGCGATAACACTATAACATTGACTAATTAAACACGGCTACGTTTATTTCTGACCACTGGAGTTACACAATGGTTACTTATTAGCATTACTTAGTGAAAAATGAGAAAACAAATAACTGCCGCAACATATGGAGCCAAATGGCAATGTGTAATGATAACAAGAATGAGACACCATTGTTTAAAAATGTAATGAACAATTAAGGTTCTTTTTGACACATTTTTTTTAAAATCTAGATTCCCTGTGAACTCAGAATAATGCTCTAGTGCAGTGAGACTTGTTAACTGCTTTTTTTATTATTACATTTTTTATGGACTGAAAAAGGACAGGAGGATATGGACACTGGCTGTTCAGTATCTGTTCTGTGCACTGGACTGCATTGGAAAATATTGTGTGTTTTATTATTTTGATGCTTATTAATAATAATGAATAACATATGTATTTTGTTTTCATTTTTTAATTATGAATTATGCTGTGGGTACTATTTGGTTAGTGTTGGGACATATGCTGTTTTGCAATGTCCTGCATCGTTTCCACTTCTTTTCCCCAGATATAGCTGAGCTGGACGGTCTGGCCGATATGTAGCTGGTCAGTGTTTTCACTAATGCTCAGCTATACTTCAGCTACACCTCAGACAGTACAGTTTCGTATCTCATACCCCAACGGGGCCAAACTGTACCAATCAATTTCATGATGGCAGAATAACAGATAGACAAAGTAAAATTCTTTGCAAATTCGAATTTAATCGTGTCTAAGGGGGTCCCGGTTAGTACTATACGGTCCATCCTTTATGCAAGACAAAATGTCTCTAATTATCAGTTTTCCTTTCTAAAGAATGTTAAACATACGAAACAGCATGATCCTACCTCTGTAATTGTTTCTAATTTATTACTAAGTGGGAATGTGAAATTAAACCCCAGTCCATCTGATCCTGGTTGTTTATTTTTACCACCTGACTTTAGTAAGCCTAGTCGCTAAGGATTTGGACATGTTAACATTTTACATTTATTACCTACATTTGATCTGTTTCCATCATGGCTGAAGCATCTCAATCCTGATATTGCAGCAGTGACTGAAACTTGGTTGAAGAAGTGTATCCCTGATTGTGAATTGCAAGTTCAAAATTAGAAGCTTTTTCGAGCTGACAGGGCATTCAAGGGTGGGGGGTAACACTATATCTAAAAGACAGTTTCCAAGTTGAGCTTAAGTTAATAGACTGTTGTAAATGGCCAATAAATCATTGGTTTGCACCTATACTTGCCGGATACTAGACCTTTGTTGATAATAGGTTGTTATAGGCCACCATCTAGATTGTGTCATTAATGACATTATCTCAAGACTCTCAGCCTTTGTAGGCACCAGTGAATTGGCACTCATGGGTGATTTGAATTATGACTGGCTTACTGCTAAATCAAATGGTATAAAACACTTAAGCTTGGCATTGAGTCTAAACCAACTGATAGATGTTCCAACTCATCCCAACCAAAAATATATAATTTAATCTTCTGTAATTGATTTGTGTTTTACAAATACTCCTCATAAGTATAATTTGATTGGTACATTTTGTAATGCTTTTAGTGACCACAATATGATTTATTGCGTTTGAGATGCTCGTATTTCTAAACTTAAAATAAAAAAATATCTACAAAAGAACTTTCAAGAAGCAACATTTTCTATCTCAGTTGGCTCATATAGATTGGACTGTAATTTCAGCTATTTGAGATATCAACATTACTTGGAACTTTTTTATTTGGATGAATTTACTTCCGTTATTAATGACCACGCTCCACTCAAAAATTGTTGTGTAAAAACACAGCTGTCCGTGGTTTACTAATGAAATATTGTGTTCTTTATAGGGACCAATGCTGGCCTAGAGTACGTACAACAAATACGGAGCTTGATTGACAACAATTTATTGCCCTGAACAAATGTAAGCATTTAATTAAGAAAACACAATCTGATCATTACCTGCAGTTTGCTGTTAATAATGTGAATGACCCACAGGCATTTTGGAAGCTTGTGAATTCAAGGCACAGATGACTCATCAGCTTTGCCCCCAAAAGATGGCATTTAATGATTGCACTTATACTGAGAGTAAAGATATTACTGATTGCTTTAACAAGTGTTTAATTTGGGCTAATATCCTAGGAGATCATCAGTGAGGATTGCATTTGAAACATAGGGCCTCATTTACGAAAGGGAAATACACGTAGCTGTAACATGCACATTAAGTAGTGAGCCTAATGTGCACCACAAATCTAAATTTACTGTCCCATTTACAAACAGAGAACACATGAATTCAAATGTACACTATTTAGCTAATTTAAAATCACATATCATGCACACTACATGTACTGTGTTTATAATTTAATGTGCACGATAATGTCCAAGACTTACCCGTGACCATCTTGATATAAAAAGCCCCAGCAGTCCAGGCATATCTTTTGGTCAGTGGCTTATTGCGAAAGGTGGAGGTGGCTTACATTGACTGAAAATGAGAGATCAACAGACGCAGCCCTCGACAGGGGACAGGCAGAGGCAACGCAAACTAAAACTGCACGCAGAGGAGTTTGAAATTCTAGTGGAGGAGGTTGTAATACCTTGTTTGGTCCAGTGTTTTATTTAACCACCCTATTATTTGTACTAATGTAATGAACTATAAAATAAAATCTAAGACATTAGAATATTCATTCACGTTTAGTCACTCTTAATTATTTACACGTAATTTTAGCTGCTCTATATGAAAACTTTAATGCAAGTAATGCCTCCATGATGCCAGATAGATTTCAGCCCAGAAAAAAAGCTTTAACTAGTGTGTCTATCAGTGGTTAAAGCCTGGTTTCCAAAATAACTAATTATCGCTCACTTTAAAGGTGCACATTACGATTATCGATTATCGTAAATATGGTGTGAATAAAGCTCATCTCATTATTCAGAGCGGGGTGCCTCATTTAAATACATTATCATGCATTACTATACAAATCACATATTCATTCAGCAGGTTATAGTGACTTGAGAGGAATGGTAGTTCCTTGCGCCAAGTTATAATAATAATAATAATAATAATAATAATAATCTTTATTTTATATAGTGCCTTTCATGTGCATCTCAAAGCGCTGAACAATAAAACATAACAATTTGTTCATACAATAAAAGCCATTGAATAAAAATGTGTTTTCAACGTAGATTTAAAAGTGGTTACAGAGTCACTATCCCTTATGACCTTCGGGAGGTCGTTCCAAAGCCTTGGGGCTAGACATGAGCATAGACATTATCAACGAAGCGCGAGAACTGCCAGACTCTCTATACAGCAAGTTTACATGTTTTCAGGGTATTGGCGCAGCAAAAGTAAATCAGCCAAAAGCACCATTTCACTTTTAATGTGCACATTAATGTGTCGTTCCCAACACTCTAAGGTGAAAACAAGTCAATACCTGTCATACAGTAAGAGAAATAAGTCGCCAAAGTAAGGTAAAAAATGTCCTTCTCCTTCTTTTTCTCTCAACACATTTTTTTGCAGACCCCAGGCACTTTTATCCATGCATATAATGTATATTAATGACAATGAAATTGTCAACATGGAAATATACTAGGGAACGCATTTATATTAAATGATTAATTTCTGTTTTAAAATGGAATATAAAAAAAAGGTCTGGCACACGTGGGATTTGAAACTATAACCTTCAGTTTGCAAGCATGTTGTGTTACTGTCAGTGCTACACGATTAGTTGAGATCAGCAGTATTTTGAAAGATGTAGTCAGCCAGCTGAGAATTCTCAGAACACATATTTTGGAGAGTGTTCAAGTCATCATTCATCTTCATCGTCGTCATTAACATCATCATCATCATTCTGAGATTGTGATCTTGAGCTCTGAAAAAATTTGGTTTCCTGTCAGTGTAACGCTCTTTGTGGTCCCTATTGGCGCAAGGAAGTACGGTTCCTCTTGATACTGGTTGATGAGAGTAACACTATTTGTGGTCCCCACTGGACAAAAAGAACTTAACTGTTTCTGAGAATTAGCTATGCTGAAGAATAGCCTATATATTTGGTAAAAGTAAAACATTAATAAATATTGAAATAAATGAATACATAAATCAATACATAGACATTTATTTCTTTCTTTATCTATCTTGATATTTATTTATTTATTTTTCACTATCATATAAACACTGCCATTTAATACTATATGAAACAAAAATAAATAGGTCAACAGTTTTTGTTCAATTGTATATTAGTGAGGATTTTTGTATGTAAAGGTCGTCATGCTTTCATATATTTTTACTTTCAAATTAAAAAATATATTGTAATGACCCCGACAATTGCTTTGTTGCAGGACTTGTTGTCTGTTCAGTTTGTCTTTTATGTTACATGTATTGTAAGGGGAACGGGTCACGCCGTTACTTAACATAGGAAGAGGGAGCGAGTGAATGAGTGGGGAGAATGTGTGTTGCTGTTTTCGGGGGTTGCAGAGCATGTGACTGATTGATGAGCCAGACAGCGGAGGGAAACGACGGGAGGTTATATAAGGGGGTACATGAGCCTGGGGACTGAGATACTGTGGGTGCGACTGAGCAAGCGTATGAGCTGTGACCGGAGAGAATATGCAGTGAAAGACTAAAACGCAGGGTTATTATTTTGGTGCTGTGAATTTCGGCCCCTGACAGGAATTCTCTGTAGTTTCAAATAAAACAAACATTTTGAAAATTTCATTTCCATGAGTACTATTTCCTAAACATGAAAATGTTACAATATACTAAATGAACGGATCAAGCTTATTATGATAGTTTGCAAAATCATATGAAAGCTTCAATACAATCGGAATAATACATAATCATTATTTACAAAATCTTGTCTCGTTACTGTAACTTTACTGCTATACTATTTGCAAATGTTATGAAATGGAAGTACAAACTTTGTGGTGTGAAAGCTAGGGCGTCTGCAATGGAAGCATGTCTTGGGTTCGATTCCAACACAAAAAATCGAACCCAAAAAAAAAGTATTTTATTTATGTGTAACAAACACATTTTTAATATGAAAAAAATGTAGTTGATATGAATGACACTGTCATTGAACATGTACTTTTGCACACATAACTTTAATATATACTGAGCATCAAAAGAAACTTATCACTTATATCTGAGCATCAAAAGAAACGTATCACTTATATTTGAGCATCAAAAGAAACGTAGCACTTATATTTGGGTAAAATTCAGTAGATGTGATCAAAAAATGACAAACTCTGTTTTAGAGCAAGTGCAGTGACTTTTTATTGTGCTGATTAACAATTGTGTTTTTGATATCTCCACTTTAAATGGCTGGGCACTTTTGATAACTTGGTGTTTTTTCACATTTCCAATGTGTTTTTGTTCAAATTTGTTCTAGAATGTTCATATGACACATCATTGTCATATGTACATAAAACTAAGCTGGCACTTATACACCATAGGCTCATTCATTGGTATTGCTTTGTGTGTGAGGTTTTTAAAGGCTTTGTACCGCCCTGTTGCAAGAGTTCAAACACATGGGAGAATTATCTTTTGCATATCAACTCCCAAAGATGTGGAACTGTTTCCATCATACTTTGAAGATGGAATTTGATAATCTTTCTTTATTATTTATTTATTTAGCAAACGCCTTTATCCAAGGCGACTTACAGAGACTAGGGTGTGTGAACTATGCATCAGCTGCAGAGTCACTTACAATTACGTCTCACCCGAAAGACGGAACACAAGGAGGTTAAGTGACTTGCTCAGGGTCACACAATAAGTCAGTGGCTGAGGTGGGATTTGAACCGGGGACCTCCTGGTTACAAGCCCGTTTCTTTAACCACTGGACCACTCAGCCTTTCTTTCTCTGGTTTTAAAAATTCTATTTGGGAATTGCTTAGAACCTCAGCCAATGCTGCTTCAGTTCACATTAACAAATAGATATGTCTTATCTATTCTATTCTTTGATCTCTGTTTGCTGCTGATTTAATTTGAACCGCACATGTTTTTATTGTGTTGTTTGTACTTTGCAATTGTCCTTTGTTTCCCCCTTGTAAAGGAGGCCTCAGTCTCAATGGGTAAATCACCTGGTTAAATAAATAAATAAATACATAAAAAACAAAAGGGGATACCAAGATAGACAACTTGCAGAGAAGAATCCAGATTAATACAATCTGAATGATACTAAATACTCAATCATCTGGTGTACAACAGTACTAAAAAGAAACTTACAAATGCATCGACGACATTTTCAACACAATATATTTGCCTCATGTTTTACTTTAGTAAAATATATAAATAAATAGAATGTACGTAAATTCACTGAGAACCCAAATGGTTTACATTGTCCACAGTCATAAGTGAATGTGTCTGTTTTGGAAAAGACAAAGATTTAATAGGGACAACTCACCTGTTTGTTTAAACATCCTTGTAAGACCTGGTGAAACAAAAGGAGAACATTCATCACAATGCATTTCTTTAAATATATGTGTGCTCATGGAGATTTCATGCTTATTTAATTCATGTAGGGTCCAAACTGTCTTATGCTTGACAATTTCAGTGTTAAGGTTGTCATGCTGATGCGCTGGGGAGACCGCACTATGGTTGATCCCCGGAGCCAGCATCGCAGCCGTTGTGTGTGCTGATGCGCTAGGGAGGCAAAATAAGCTGATCCCTGGAGCCAGCATTACACTTCAGCCATCAACACCAGACAGAAGGATATCTACATCATCATATGGAAGGAAGCGCAAATGGATGGAGACACATATGGATCACATTAGTTTACTGTGAAGCTACGTCTTAGTTGGTGCTTATCTTGGCGACAGCCAAGTTCAAATCAGCATGAAGTTTTAACATCTACTCTCATGTAATGGAAATCATGTCACACCCCCTGTGCCAAAGGCCTTAATTACAAAGCATAACCTTTTCACACTGTTAAAATGTATAAAACAACTGACATCCAATTGCCTGAGACTGAAGCTTTTATTTTAGGAACCGCTTGCCTCAATTAAATTAATCAAAAAAATTGATTTTTATCCCATCAATTTATTCCACAGACTTTGAATGTAGCTCAAGGTAATACACTTTTTCCAGTTTTGATCCCCGATACCCGAGCTATTGAAGGCTATATTTTGGAAACCTGGTCATTAACTTTTCACTGTGTTGCTAAAGATTTCCAAAAGTTTTTCACTGCTCCCATTGTCATTGTTTAGTGGAACTTTTGCTTGTTGCAAATCATTTTCTTACCATTTTCACTTAATGCTACCCTGCCCATCAAATCTCAGTATCTCTGCTAAAGGTCTAACCTGGCTGCAGATGAGTTACGGGTGGTATGGCATTTCCTGACTTTTGTTGCTTCAAGCGTAAACCATAACTATTGTACAATGAATTTCCTGACTTTTATAAACGTAGTAATACTTGCATTTTTTTATGTAAGCAATATCCCATGACACACCTGAGTGCATTGTAAGGCACCAGGCCCTAGGCTGAGTGCCTTCAACCACCTAGTGTGTTAAGATATGTCTTAGGCTGGAGATGCACAATCAATGTTTTAAGTATTTTCTACTGGTCAACTCATATTGACAATAAAGATTGACCGTGTTTCACTAATTGACTTGAGTTGTCAACAAATTTTCAATTGGCAATCGAGTTGTTAGAATTTTTCAATGTGACTGTCTGCGTTCAGCCAATGATATTGCATTTTCTAATCTCCTGATTTCAGTCTCAATTTTGCTAAATAGGAAGTATGGTGTGGCAGGGCGAAAGCCCTAAATATAGTGTGTGGGTGTGTGTGTTGTATATATATATATACGGTTGGGTTAACATGTGGGTGGTGTATGTATGTATGTATGTATGTATATATATATATATATATATATATATATATATATATATATATATATATATATATATATATATATATATATATATATATATATATATTAGGGCTGTCAATTAGTCGCAGTTAATTTCTGCTATAAACGTGTACATGTTTTTAGAGATTAATTATTTTAACGCACGTTAATCGCACTGCTGTATTCTGAGCCTTTCGGCACACCGTACTTCAATCCCGGCCGCGGCAGCATTGGGTTGAGTGTCTGAGTGCAGTTATTGTTTAAACAGAAAGTTAGTCACTGAACCGCGTAATAGAGCAAAGCAGTAAAACTGTGGGAGGTTTTTTTTTTTTTTTAAACATTCTGATGGCTCATTGGACTGAAAAACGCTTACTTGTCTACTGTTAAAGTGAGTTCCAGTATCACACTTACAGCATGATTTACAAAAGGGGCGAAATAAGAACTAGGTTGCAAAGTGATTTCTAAAAGCTGATTTGGGTCACTAAGTATATGGCTTTCAAGGGGTTTAGATTACATGAGTCGTGTATTCACTTGTTGATGCTTTTAAAATATAAATCAGGTGACGTGGTTACGTTAATCAGGCTTTAAAAATCATTTTGCAACCTAGTTTTTATTTTGCCCCTTGAAAATCATGCTGACAGTACATCTCGTCTGCTGCGTGCTGAACATGCCTTCACTTCTCAAACTAGACCAGCAGCTCTTCTGCTACAGACAACAACAATACAACAACAAATTAAACCCACCAGTTTCGACAGAAATTCAGGATCGCTGCAAGCCCACAAATCAAAAGAGGCTGCGTGTACTATGTAAAGCCTAACCATTTTTTTTGTTAGTTTATAGTTTTTGGATATGATGATAGGTTTTTTTTTTATGTCCTCTTTACAATGAACAGTTCATTTCCTAGAACTGCTTACTGTAGCTACATATTTATAATTTTATTAAAAAAAAAAAAATCTGTCCACAATCACATTTAAAAATAGATATCCTATTTATTTTGTTTTCTGATCTCTGTATGCTGCTGATCAAGCTTGAACCGCATGTTTTATTGTGTTGGTTGTATTTTGTAATTTCTAAATTATTGCCCCAAGTACATTTTGGTCACAGTCTCAATGGGTAAATTTACTTGTTAAATAAATAAATACATTTTGATCAATTTTATTTAAGTGTCAAGGATAATAATAATAATAATAATAATAATAATAATAATAATAATAGCATCAGTAATAAAAACTAATTTAAATTACATGAATGTAGTAATTGAATCAATTTAATATGCGATTAAAACCGAGATTAACTGAGATTAAATTTTTCAATTGCGAGATTAATCGCGATTAATTTATTTAATCGCTGACAGCCATATATATATATATATATATATATATATATATATATATATATATATATATATATATATATATATATATATATATATATATACAGTACTATCCAAAAGTTTTTGGCAGGTGTGAAAAATGCTGTAAAGTAAGAATGCTTTAAAAATAGACATGTTAATAGATTATATTTATCAATTAACTAAATGCAAAGTGAGTGAACAGAAGAAAAATCTAAATCAAATCCATATTTGGTGTGACAACCCTTTGCCTTCAAAACAGCATCAATTCTTCTAGGTACACTTGCACAAAGTCAGGGATTTTGTAGGCATATAGTCAGGTGTATGATTAAACAATTATACCAAACAGGTGCTAATGATCATCAATTCAATATGTAGGTTGAAACACAATCATTAACTGAAACAGAAACAGCTGTGTAGGAGGAATAAAACTGGGTGAGGAGCAGCCAAACTCAGCTAACAAGGTGAGGTTGCTGAAGACAGTTTACTGTCAAAAGTCATACACCATGGCAAGACTGAGCACAGCAACAAGACACAAGGTAGTTATACTGCATCAGCAAGGTCTCTCCCAGGCAGAAATTTCAAGGCAGACAGGGGTTTCCAGATGTGCTGTCCAAGCTCTTTTGAAGAAGCACAAAGAAACAGGCAACGTTGAGGACCGTGAGACGCAGTGGTCGGCCAAGGAAACTTACTGCAGCAGATGAAAGACACATCATGCTTACTTCCCTTCAAGAACCGAAGATGTCCAGCAGTGCCATCAGCTCAGAATTGGCAGAAAACAGTGGGACCCTGGTACACCCATCTACTGTCCGGAGAAGTCTGGTCAGAAGTGGCCTTCATGGAAGACTTGCGGCCAAAAAGCCATACCTCCGACGTGGAAACAAGGCCAAGTGACTCAACTATGCACGAAAACACAGAAACTGGGGTGCAGAAAAATGGCAGCAGGTGCTCTGGACTGATGAGTCAAAATTTGAAATATTTGGCTGTAGCAGAAGGCAGTTTGTTCGCCAAAGGGCTGGAGAGCGGTACATGAATGAGTGTCTGCAGGCAACAGTGAAGCATGGTGGAGGTTCCTTGCAAGTTTGGGGCTGCATTTCTGCAAATGGAGTTGGGGATTTGGTCAGAATTAATGGTCTCCTCAATGCTGAGAAGTACAGGCAGATACTTATCCATCATGCAATACCATCAGGGAGGCATCTGATTGGCCCCAAATTTATTCTGCAGCATGACAACGACCCCAAACATACAGCGAAAGTCATTAAGAACTATCTTCAGCGTAAAGAAGAACAAGGAGTCCTGGAAGTGATGGTATGGCCCCCACAGAGCCCTGATCTCAACATCATCGAGTCTGTCTGGGATTACATGAAGAGAGAGAAGCAACTGAGGCTGCCTAAATCCACAGAAGAACTGTGGTTAGTTCTCCAAGATGTTTATATATATATATACAGTACTGTGCAAAAGTTTTAGGCAGGTGTGAAAAAATGCTGTAAAGTAAGAATGCTTTCAAAAATAGACACGTTAATAGATTATATTTATAAATTAACTAAATGCAAAGTGAATGAAAAGAAGAAAAAACTAAATCAAATCCATATTTGGTGTGACCACCCTTTGCCTTAAAACAGCATCAAGCATCAGTTCTTCTAGGTACACTTGCACACAGTTTTTGAAGGAACTCGGCAGGTAGGTTGGCCCAAACATCTTGGAGAACTAACCACAGTTCTTCTGTGGATTTAGGCAGCCTCAGTTGCTTCTCTCTCTTCATGTAATCCCAGACAAACTCGATGATCAGCAACAGAAATCGACTCCCTCATATCTGTATTGTCTTCAAATGATCAGACTCACTCGACTCAATACATCTTCAAATGTCAACAAGGGCATACGTAAAAAAACGTGTGAATCCTGCAGGATCCTTCAAAGGCATTTACTGCATCAAAGCATGATGTGCTCCATGCCTGTTTCTGCGGCAAAGCCACTTTCTGTCCACTGTCTGTTTTTTTAACTCGATGTCTGTAGAATACTTTAATAACGCGTGTCCTACTGAATGTGTATTGAATGGGACACCATACTTTATATTATACATCCGGGTACTGTTGACACTCGGTGCTTGTTATACTGATGGCTGGAGTGATGGCGTTTAATGGATTCCTGTTATCCTAATAAATACAAACTTGTTTAAGTGAACTAAACTGTCTTACCACTTGTTACTCGACATGGTGTCAGTCGAGTGATACCAAGGAATAAGCAGAAAACCAAAGGTAAAAAAAAAAAACGGCCACGAGTAGGCGAACTGCATACTACATAATTATAACCTGCTATAAGAAAATAAAGCAGAAATAAACAATTGCAGATGGATATCACAGACCGGACCCTCTTGTCTTAGATGGTAATTATATTGCTGAAAATTGGCGAGTTTTCGAACAGGAATAGGACATTTTCATAGCGGCAGCACACAGTGATAAACCTGCCAGAACGCAAGCATACATACTTCTCAACCTTGCGGGCCCACAGGCTATTGAACGGGAACGTTCATTTGTTTATGCTCCAGCTGTACTAGCTGAAAATGGCACAGGCATTATCACACCTGCTAAATCCAGGGAAGATCCGATATGTCTCAAAAACAAATTGTGAACTCTGCAATCCACAAACAAATGAGGAACTAATCAGAGATAAACTTGTGGTATCATCCGGATAGTGTCAGAAAAATACTGCTTCATGAAAATGATCTCACTCTTGCAAAAGCAATAAGTGTGTGTCAAATAAATGAACTTACTGAACAGCACTCCGAAACACTGGCAACTCCAAAGCACACATCAACCAATGCTGATAGCATACAGCATAAAGATACAAGAAATAAGTGACAGGAAACAAGGCCAAAGCCACAGCAAGAGCAGTAAACACCAAAATCCATTGTAAACTGCAACAATCCATTGTAAACTGCAACAATGATCTCACTCTTGCAAAAGCAATAAGTGTGTGTCAAATAAATGAACTTACTGAACAGCACTCCGAAACACTGGCAACTCCAAAGCACACATCAACCAATGCTGATAGCATACAGCATAAAGATACAAGAAATAAGTGACAGGAAACAAGGCCAAAGCCACAGCAAGAGCAGTAAACACCAAAATCCATTGTAAACTGCAACAATTGTGGAGGCAACCACCTGGCAAAACGAGACAGATGCCTAGCATATGAACAGCAGTGCCACAAATGTGAATCATTAAAAAAAATGCTGCAAATCTTCGCAGTACACATAGAAACATACAAAAGGCCAAAGATCTGTCAACCAGCTGGAACCAGCGCATAGCTCAAGTGACAGTGAGGACTCGTTTTATGTTGATGGACTTACAGCAATACACAACACCGGAAACATTGGAATCAAACAAGAATAAAGATAAAAATGAAATCTACTGTCGAGATGAAAGTGGACACTGGCGCAAAATGCAATGTGATGTCAATGGACACATACCTATGTGGAAAAGGCACAGAGAATCTGGACACAGCAAAGATCACAAGACTTATTGCATATAGAGGCAATGTGATCCACACTGCAGGCACAGCTTTCCTTGAGTGCCACACCGCAGAACGATCGTACACCTTGCTGTTTCATGTAATCAAGAGAAATGTGCAGCCACTACTTGGTCTACCATATTGTCTTTGCATGGACTTAATAACTATAAACAAAGAAATCCACCTGATAGATATCAACCAAGATTCCAGTCTGTCTCAGATCATATTTTCAAAATGTTCAATTAATCATTCGTTATTTTATATAGCGCCTTTCCTAGTGGACCACGATCACAAAGCGATTTACAAGATGCAATAACAAGAAAATCCATAATACTTTAAATACAAAGAAATGCATAATACAATATATACAGTATTAAAAAAGGCATAATACATTAAATACAGTGGAAAGTGCAAAATACATGATAGTAGCATAATACATGAAATAGTAGCAGCAACTAATAGCAGATATCAGGCTTAAAGAAAGCATGGAAAGCAAGAGAGAACAGGTGGGTCTTGAGAGTTGATTTAAAGCGAGCGATGGTGGGAGCATCACATACCAAGCTGGGAGTTCCAGAGAGTCGGAGCCATGAAGCTTATCGACTGTTCTCCAAGTGTGGTACACTTTTGCTTGGGAATAACAACTAGACCAGAGTCGGAGGACCTTAGCTTGCGGGCAGGGACATAGCGGGTCAGCAGGTTGAGGAGGTACTCGGAACCTTTGTGATGAAGGGCATTGTAGGTGAGCAGGAGAGTTTTGAAAATAATCCTGAACTTTATAGGTAGCCAGTGCAGATTGGCAAGATGCAGGTGATGTGATCACGTTTTTTACATCTGGTAAGGATCCTGGCAGCGGCATTCTGGACTAGCTGCAGTCGGTTTATGGTGCGTGCCAGGAGACCACCATACAGAGAGTTGCAGTAGTCAAGTCGAGAGACAAATGCATGACAAAGTATCTCTGCATCTGGGAAGGAAAGGTAGGGACGGACTTTGGAGATGTTTCAAAGATGGTATAAGGAAGATTTGACTATGGAGGAGATGTGGGCATCAAAGGAGAGGTTGCTGTACATCAAGGCTTCGTACTGTGGGGGAAGGAAGCAGCAGACAGTTTCTGAGGTTCAGGGCAGCTACAGTGCCGTGAAAAAGTATTTCCCCGTCTGATTTTCTGCATTTTTGTACATTTTTCACATAGTATTTGGTCAGTTTTTTTTGTGGGTTGTAGTAGTATATAGAGGGAGTCTGAGAGAAAAAATGACACCAAAGTTTGGTACTTCTTTCACTTGTTTGGTGTGCAAGGTAATCAAACATGCAATCTTCAAGTGTGAAAAAGTTATTGCCCGCCCTAGTTAACTCAACCCAATTAAAGAGATAATTAGGGTCAGCTGTTTGAGTACATTGGTTAACAACTAGGCCTGATTTGGGCCAGCCCTGCCCAATATAAATCTGACTAACTTTGGCCCTTACCATCAGAGTGAAGCTGTCAGCACACAGGTTCTAGAGGCACATCATGCCACGAACAAAAGAAATTCCTGAAGACCTCCAGAAAAAATGTCTGGAAAGGGTTACAAAGACATTTCTAAGGCTCTGGGGCGCCACCGAACCACAGTCAGAACCATATTGTCCAAATGGAGAAAGTTTGGGACAGTAGTGAATCTTCCCAGGAGTGGCTGTCCTGCCAAAATCTCTTCAAGAGCAAGGCGTAAAATCGTCCAGGAAGTCACAAAGAACCCTAGAACAACATCCAGGGATCTGCAGGCCTCTCTTGCCTCGGCTAAGGTCAGTGTTCATGACTCCACCATCAGAAAGACACTGGCCAAAAATGGGATTCATGGCAGAGTAGCAAGGCGGAAACTATTGCTCACTAAGAAGAACATGAATGCTCATCTCAAGTTTGCCAAAAAGCACCTGGATGATCCTCAAGAGTTCTGGAACAATGTTCTATGGACAGATGAGTCAAAAGTGGAACTTTTTGGCCGACATGGGCCCCGTTATGTCTGGCGAAAACCAAACACTGCATTCCACAGTAAGAACCTCATACCAACAGTCAAGCATGGTGGTGGTAGTGTCATGGTTTGGAGATGCTTTGCTGCATCAGGATCTGGATGCCTTGCCATCATTGAAGGAACCATGAATTCTGCTCTGTATCATAGAATTCTACAGGAGAATGTCAGTCCATCCGTCCGTGAGCTGAAGCTGAAGCGCAGCTGGGTCATGCAGCAAGACAATGATCCGAAACACACAAGCAAATCTGATTGAAGAACAAGAAATTTAAAGTTTTGGTATGGCCTAGTCAAAGTCCAGATCTAAACCCCATTGAGATGTTGTGGCAGGACCTCATTGTTGATGACATCATTATTGGAGGAAATGGTGTCCAAGAACACGATGCCAACTTAAGTGCAAGCTCAGACTGAAACAAGTGGGCTATGTTGGACACCTGTTTACAGACAGAGGTTTGAAGCCTGACCCAGCAAATATTAAAGCAATCAACAAGATGCCTGCCCACCAGTTCTCAAGTACTACAACGTTGAAAAACCTGCCACTAACTTGAGATGCATCCCAGTATGGTAAACCAATTGCCTATGCCTCCTGCACACTCACACAAACTGAGACCCGTTACGTTTAAATCGAAAAGGAACTTCTAGCAGCTGTCTTTGCCTGTTTCAAATTTTATGACTACATCTATGGAAAGCCAGTGACCATTGAAACCGATCACCAACCACTGGTTACAATCAAGAGCAAACCACTTCACACTGCACCACCACGTTTACAACGCATGATGCTCAAACTGCAGAAATTCTATATAAATCTAATCTACAAGAAAGGAAAAGAACTCTACCTTGCTGATACATTGTTATGTGCTCCGGGAAAAAGTTCTTTGCAGCACAGTGATGAGCAAGACGAATTTGAAGTCATGACAGTTACACAGATCTCGTCTACAAGACTCAAGGAACTGTGTGAACACACAGCTGCAGACACGACACTCCAGAAGCTGTCGTACACAATCATGCGTGGATGGCCCAGCCATGAACAAAGCGTACTCCCTCAAATACGCTCATACTTTACATACAGAGAAGATCTCACAATTGACAACGGAATTGTCATGAAAGGTCTTAGAACAATTGTACCCAAATCACTGCAAGCAGAATACATCTAAATGCTACACAGAGGACATCCCGGTACAGAAACAACAAACGCAGAGCTCGAGACATTGTCTTCTGGCCAACAATGGGTAAGGACATTGATAGAACAACATCAACTTGCAGTGTGTGCAACAGCTCAATCACACCAACAGAAATTACCATTGAAATTACACCCAGTGCCAGATCTGCTTGGTCCACAGTGGCAACAGACATCTTCGAATGGAACATCATCACTACCTTGTGCTAGTTGACTCATACTCAGGATGGTTCGAGATAGATGCACTCAGTTTCTGACATGTTTTAAGCCGACAGGTATCACATAAAGCAGAAAGTAACCGGATCAAAATGTGTTACTTGTATGATGATATTTCCTGCCTTCTCTATGCAGTTTTTCAGTACCAATCAATGTTAATGAGAAAGCGTCTCCAGGCAACCTGAAAACTTCTCTGCGCATTTTACATAGGCTAATGTTTCTGCTTATATTAAGGAATTAATATTTTTACACCTTCATCCATGTCTCAGCCTATACTAAATGAACTCTTGCCAAGATCAGCAAAGAAATTAGCCTTCGTAAAATGTGTTGTTAATTTAGATTGTCAGAAGACGCTTTCTCATGATCATTGATTGGTCCCGAAAAATGGAATAGGCAGGATATTTCATCATGCAATTAACATTTTTCTAGACAGGTTCCTTTTCGTTTTAAGTGATGCCCGTCAGCTTACAGCATGCTAAAGGGGGCATGCTATTCAGAGAAACTTAAAGGGTTTGCCTACCTGGATTACTATTTACCAGACTTAATAACTTCTTCAGAAGGAAATTCCTGTTTCTGCAATCAGGGCAGCTTCTAAACAAAACTCAGGAAAGCTGATTCGTGGCCTTCATTTATTGCACACAGTTAAAATTGGATATTTAACTCATTTCATCACCTTTAATAGTAATAGTTTAATAATAGAAAGTGGCTGAAAAAAAATCCTAATGATTTCCATTACATGAGAGTAGATGTTAAAACTTCATGCTGATTTGAACTTGGCTCTCGCCAAGATAAGCACCAACTAAGACGTAGCTTCACAGTAAACTAATGTGATCCATATGTGTCTCCATCCATTTGCGCTTCCTTCCATATGATGATGTTGATATCCTTCTGTCTGGTGTTGATGGCTGAAGTGTAATGCTGTTTCCAGGGATCAGCTTATTGCCTCCCTAGCGCATCAGCACACACAACGGCTGCGATGCTGGCTCCGGGGATCAACCATAGTGCGGTCTCCCCAGCGCATCAGCATGACAACCGTCTGGATTGAGCTAAGTAGGGTACATCTCTGGGGTCTTCAAGTGGGCACCTTCCATCCTCGGTGTTTCGTCGACTAGCCCACGACACCTCAAGAGGGCTCGACGGTGATTCTGGCGTCCCAGCATCACCCCCCTCCGTCCCCCACTCAACTCAGCCCAGCTTACTTACCTGCACATCAGCGTTTCTTTCTTTCTATTGTGCTTGAGATCCCCAGCCAGAAGCTTTCAGTCTCAAACACAGCCAGTTGCTGCTCATCTCTGCTGCTTCAGATAAGTTCTTCACTGTGCGACGCAACTCTTGGCCATTGAATCCGACATCTCAGTGAAACCGGGTTGTAGAGTGTGCCACAAATCCTCGACAACCCACTTCCACTGGGTAAATCCAGACTCTCCATCCTTGCTGTTCCACTTCAGTGGCTAGTTGAGCATACCGCAGTTTCTTCCTCTCATACGCTTCATCTACAGCATCCTCCCATGGCACTGTTAACTCTACCAGGTGAACAAGGCGTGCTGATCCAGACCACAAGACAATATCTGGTCGAAGGTTAGTGGTGGCAATCTCAGGTGGAAAAATAAGTTGTTGACCAACATCTGCCAGCATTTTCCAGTCTCTAGCAGCTTCCAGTTGTCCTGGGCGAGGATTGGTTTTAACACCTTTTCTTGGTGGTTGCTCTCCTGGGCGGAGGAATGTTGTCTTTGTGTGTAATGTTTTGATGGAACAGGTGGCAACTTATTGGTCATGTTACTTGTCTTCCAATGCTAAGGCCAAACATCGCAGCACCTGGTCATGGCGCCAAGTAAACCGTCTTTGGCTAAGAGCCACCTTACATCCTGTCAAAATGTGCCTTAATGTTGCAGGTGATGAACACAAAGGACATGAGGGATCCTCTCCTACCCAGAGGTTTAGGTTCTGTGGTGATGGGAGAACATCATATGTTGACCTTATAAGGAAACTGATCCTGCTCTGTTCCATTGACCATAGGTCTTGCCAGCCAATCTTGCATTGTTGCACACTCTCCCATCTCATCCATTCTCCCTGCTTGGCCTGGGAAATGGCCTTTACACACCTCATCCTCTCCTCCTGCTTTTGCACCTCGTTGACTACCAGCTTCCTCCGTTGAGCTGGGGCTGCCTTGTGCCATGTAGGAGGAGCTGAACTGAGACCAAGACCCCCTCTTCCATGCTGAACTTGCCCCATGATATCACCAATTCGAAGGGCAGCCTTTGTATCCTCTACAGCTTTCTTTGCTGCCCACTTTCTTCCAGTTTTCAACACAGGTGCTGCCTCCCTTACGCATTTGTCGTGTGACTCTACTAATGTCATTTCCAGTCGGACCTTGGCGCACTTAAACTCCTCGGTTAGAGCAGAGACAGGTAGCTGCAGTATTCCTTTACCATAAAGTCCCACTCTGCTGAGGCAGCGTGGAACTCCCAACCATTTCCTGATGTGTGAACTGATTAAAGCTTCCAGCTTCTCTACTGTTGTCAAAGAAACCTCGTACACAGTCAGTGGCCACAGCAACCTTGGCAGTAGACCAAACTGAAAGCACCAGAGTTTTAGTTTGCCTGGTAAAGCGCTGCTGTTTATGCTCTTCAACCCTTCCACTGCTTGTTGTCTAACTTCTCCCACACAAACTGTGTCCTTTAGATCCCCGTCGTACCATCTCCCAAGGCTCTTCACTGGCTTCTCAGACACTGTTGGTATTGCCTCACCATTAATGAAGAACGTTTTATCTACTACTTTACCTTTAATTATAGAGATGCTCCTCGATTTAGTGGGCTTGAATTGCATTCGTGCCCATTCAATGTTATTAGTTCATTTGCCCAATAACCGATTAGTGCAGGCTACTGTTGTAGTCATGGTTGTCATGTCATCCATGTATGCTTGAATTGGTGGTAGTCGCATTCCAGAAGACAAGCGCTCTCCTCCCACTACCCATTTTGATGCCCTAATGATCTAGTATCTATTAATCACAGCACACTAGTGATCCAAGCAGAAACTGCAATAGAAAAAAATATACAGAACAAATACAGTGTCATATTAAATGGTAAGAAATGTAATATTTTGAAAATAATATATTATATGAAGTAACCATTTAATAAATAGAAATATTGTGATGTGTAATGTTTTCATACAGGAAGGGCCTAGTTTATAGATTGGACACTGGAGGATAGCACAGAGAAAGAGACAGCAAGATGAAAAGTGGAAATCAAAGAGAGAAGATGCAGTTTCTTAAGCAGAAAAGGGACTAGATTTGCTGCAGTAATCAGCAATAAAATAGAATCTTGGACTTTGATATTATTGAATTGCTACTGTGTAACGTAATAACTATAATTGTTGTGTAGAAATGAAATTACAAAGACAATAAGATATTTTATTCACAAAAAAGTTTTTGAAGTAAATGATTCCACTCTGAATATCATCGTGAGTCTCTGCATTCACTTTCAATATGACTTTGGATCAAACATTGCCAAAGTGAAAATAAAAACCCTAGAGCTTCCCTGTAGCTTGGAAGTTGGAAGTTATTCACAATGTTTCCACACTGTCCCAATTTAAGGACTTAAAAATCTGGTCACCTTAAGTTTTAGTCACGTCAAGAAAGTTTTAGCCACCTCAGGAATGATGCTCGAAATGAGCTGCAGGAGGTTGGCCACAGAGAGACAATATCCCCCGGCGACTTCACACAAAGCGCTGTGTGGCAGGAACTATGTTTTCATTTCAATCTGTTTTTATTTGACTGAAGTTTTTTCTACTCATATTTCAAGAATTTCCTATATGGTTGAAACGGATGGGATGGAGAATTTTATTAAATGCGTTTTGACCGAGATATAATGGTTGAAATTAAGTGTTTAACATAAAAAGGAGGCAGCTCACAATTGGCCGAGTGCCGCCTGGGTGGGGAGCGACCCCTGTAGACTGGCCAGCCACCTGCAAGCAGCCCGGAGCTGCGTGGCCCTCCAACGCTGTAGCTGAGGATGGCTGTAGGCAGGCCTGCAGAGTGAAAAGAAGTGGACGGCTGACGGTACACGTTTCGGAGGACGCATGTGTCCGTCTTCGTCTCTCCTGAGTCAGCGATGAGCCAGGTTGAAATAAAATAATTGGGCTTTCCAAATTGGGGAGAAATAAATAAATAAATAAATAAATAAATGGGCATTTTATTTCCTGGCTTCTCATTGGCTAGTACCCTTGACAGGGGGGTACATTAACTTTCAATAGATGACCAGGAAATAAAAAGTGTCAGCATTAACGCCTTTTCACCCCGACAGATATCCTTGAAGCACCTAGTCATCAAGTTTTAAACCACAAAACTTGTTTCTATCTTGTTTCTATCTTTTTTTCATAACAGCTGCCCATTGTCTAAGTGCAATAAGACCCTCCAGGTTGAGCGGTATTGGGCAATACTGGACCACCTAAGGGCTATGAGACCTTATTGCTTACTTATTTCATTTTATGTATACAGCCGGTCTGTGTTTCTGTGGCAGTCTTCAAAGATGACAGAGGGGCAGGCGGCAGTGAGACTGAATGTGTAACCCCCTTTTATCTTTGAATACTATTCATATTGGAAGACTGTTGAAATAATTAAAGAGATTATGTCACAAAGTGTTTATGTTCCAAGGGAGATCACTCTACCCCCTACCACATGACGTGTTTTGTGCTGAGACAACATCACACCTCGGGTGGTTGAGCACGAGGCCACAGGCCAAGTGCATCCAACACCCGAGAAGTGATGTCATCCCAGCACAACACACAATCTGGAGTGCAATTCCTATTATACAATGGCTAACAAAAATAGCAAATACGACTAATTTCATATGTTTAAAAGTGATTTTAATCAGACAAATGTGGAAATAACATTCCGCCTCATAAAATAGTTCCTGTTTTCCATTTGCAACTGTAGTAAAGTACTAACTATGACATCCTAATAGATATACTAAAGTGTTATTTCTGTTTAAAGTGAGTTAATAACAACAAGACTTCTCAAGTTTTTTTTTTTTATGTATGCCGTGAACACATTGTTGGCAGAGTTGAACGGCTCAGAGGCGGTACATTTAAGTGTCTGATTAAGCCCGCTGTGAGCCCCACATAACTGCTTATGCCATACATTATGCCACAGCTCTTTCTGACAGAGGCATACAATTGTTGTAGAACTGTATTAAGGAGATATATCGTGACAGTTTTGAAGTCTATATTTGTGCTACTTTTACTCACCCAGTCATAAAAAACTTTGCCCAGTCGGTTTGTTGTTTTGTGAATCCTCCATCAGAGTCAATCTCCAGGTGTCTTTTTAATGTTTTTTTTTTCTTATTGAGAAGTGCTGCCTGGTCTCCTGGCTGCTGTGTGTTTGAAGGTTCTTTGCCAAATGGGAGTTCCACAGCTGTCATGTTTAAGGTAAAATTCACTTCAGGAATTGTGTCATTTATGCTGTGTTATTGACAGTTGTGGCGGACTGATATGTCTGACTAGGTTTTCAGTGAGGAGGTTGCCGGTACTAGATCTGTGATGTTATGCTGGGATAACATCACGGGTCGAGTGCAAGGCTTACCATTCAGAGCTCAAGAATTTGTCTTGCCATTGTATAATGTAGAACAACATCTATACTTGGATTTTGAACATTTAAAAAACAAGCATTATTGTAAATCACTTTCACAATTCTCTATAAAATATTCACTTTTTTAATTTTAAATAAAAAATAAAGAAAAATAAATACTGTAACTCAGCCAGCTCGCTTTGTTTCACAACCCCCTTAAATCCGTTCTGAGAGTTAAATCGACAATAAAACAGGCAAAAGCAAAAAGAAAATTCTTCACAAAAGACTAGATACCACTGAAAATATGTATGTGTGCATATTATGCATAGCAATACAATACATTCATTGGGAAAACTTTTTTTCTTAAGAAGCACAAAATATAGACTCTTCATGCCAGACTTCAAGTACAACTGAAACATGGATAATATATACTGTAAGGTAAAGCATGAGGCTTCAAGCAGGGCACCAAGTCAATTCATCCATCAATGAATGTTTAATTGAGGCGTTCAAAATCAAAGCCTTGGAAATCAATAACTGATTCATTGTTGGTCTGTAACAAAAAGTAATAACACTGTAAATGAAGAAAGGGGAATAATGCTTATGACCAAGTTATTTCAATTCTATTCTTTAAATAAAGTTCACAATTATTGTTTGCATCCATTGGGGGTGGGGGCTGGAAATGTTGACATGGGGGTTATATCGAGTCCTCATATAGAACTGTAATTACTTGTTTATGAGAGTTTGTCTTCTGTCTTGTAATCCTTTTTTAAGCATTATGGTTTGAATAAGTTTTTCCAGCTGATATTTATCATACTGTCAATCCGACGGGCTCGTGACTGACAAGTTCAAAGGCAATGAGCTGTATACATTACCTGCAATCACCAGCAGTGAGTAAGATCTTCTACCTGCTTCAGCGTACCCATGTGGCAGCAATCTTCTACATGCAGGCTTACTCCAAGCCATGTTTAACAGACAATAAACAAGCAGCATGATCTCATTTTAAATGAATCCCTACGGGCAACACAGAGGGAGCAGGGATAAAGGCACGCTTTACATTAGGCTTATAGGCTTTACAGTTGTTGTTCTTATTATTAATCTTATTAACAAAGAATATTGTGAAATACATTCTTTATTTCTTTTTGTTTATCCATTAAGGTACAAAAATGATAAATTGAATATATACCAATTCAGGGCTCAGAGTTTTTTTTATCCCACTTAAAATATTTCAAATTCAACGTCGATGTGATTAATAATATATGACAAAAAATGTGTATATATATATATATATTGTAACCCGGCCGGCACTTACGGTCGTTCGTTTGCCCCTTAAAACCAGACCCAGGACACAGGAAATGGAGTTTAAAGCGCGGTTGCGCTATTTTTAATACATCAACAAAACACAAACACAAACCAAACCTAACTCCGTTTTGGAGCGCTAACTAAACAGGTAATTCCCTGACTAACTCGCAGGACAGCTAAGCCGTTTACCTGTCACGCAAACACACAACACTAGTGACTGCTCGGAGACAGAGCACACTATCTGCCTCCTTCTACTCAGCAGCCCTGAACAGACTGGCTGCTTCCCTGATATACCCTACACCTGGCATTAATTTACAATAGTTGCCAGGTGCGGGTGATAATTAAACAATAAAACAATTAACAAAAATAAAACAATTAAACAAAATGTGCATATCAGACATGTTTTCTGCAGGAGGATATTAATCCCCTCCCTGCTGTGTTACAATATATATATATATATATTGTGTAACACTATATATATATGTGTAACACTTGAAATGTATTTGCTTACAATTGTAAGTCGCCCTGGATAAGGCGTCTGCTAAGAAATAAATAATAATAATAATATATATATATATATATATATATATATATATATATATATATATATATATATATATATATATATATATATATATATATATATATATATATATATATATATATATATATATATATATATATATATATATATATATATATATATATATATATATATATATATATATATATATATATATATATATATATATATATTTAATAGATTACAAGAATTGCGATAAAAAGTGTTGACGACTACTAGTCACACAAATACATTTGAAATACTTAATTATGTACTTCTGGTTTGTAAGAAGTATTAGAAAAACATGGTAGGAACACCATGTCGGTTAACTTGGTTTTAAAAGGGATTGACATTCAGAGAGAAAAACAAGCAGTTGACTTGACATTTTGGAAAATGAATGTATCAAAAGATCAAAGGGTGGCATCATAGAAATGTTTTAAGAAAGGAATATACCCAGGTGCCATGAGAACGTCCCCTCACAGCTCTGCAAGAGCACCCCCTGGCCTGAACTGCGCTGCCATTCAGTCATGGGCCTCAAACCAAAGCTGCTGCCAATTGTGCCTAAATCAGCCAAATTGTGAGGTAGGTTAATGATGTGGACTAACACTTACTGGGAAGAACTCAGATCTCTTTTTAGATTCATACCCAAGGCTCCAGAAGCATAAGACTTGTGAATAGTCCTCTGTGTGCCCTTAGCACGGTAATAAAAAATAGTCAGAGCTCTATAAACGTTTTATTATTTGCTGACTAATGACATCTGGAAAACAATTACTCCACTCCAGGAGTCAAAATATTTTCCTCCTTAGATAAAAGGAAGTTACAGAAAGCAGGGAGCTTAGTATTGCTTATAATTCAAGATCTATTTATGTAGAAACTTTGTCTCATCCTTTACCAAAAAAGCAGACAAACTGTTAATACAAAATGAGTTGCTATTTTAAAAAAAACAACAACAAAAAAAACATTAAACACAGGGGAATGACACTGGCTGGTGGGGACAGCAGACAATTTGTAGCAAGTACCTGGGAATACCATGCATTCAACAGCTTTCCCCAGCTGACATGAATAGAGCATGTGAACAGAAATATAAAAATAATCATGAATCTCTTATATAGTGCAGGGACACATAGAGATAGCAACAATACTGTAAATAAAATGTTCTTAAAAAAAGAAGAAACCTAAAAACAAAACCTAAAACTTTACACAAAACAAACAACAAGCAGAAAAGGCCAAGACCACAGGACAATAATGAAAATGACAAAAACTAAAAACCAGCAAAGTTCAAGCAACCAGAGACCACCAAACAGCAATAGCAAGGAACAATCACCACTACACAACCACTAGTTACAAATGAACCAGAATCAGAAACTTGGAATGAGCTATAAATTACAATGCCTGACCTGTGCACATTACCACAGCCATCAAAAGTACAACCACAGGATTGAGTTACATACTAACTGATTCTGTTTATATTTTTAAACATATTCAATTTTCCATGTTTGACTTTTTCCTTACCTACCTGACCT
The DNA here is from genome assembly GCA_030684275.1 of Acipenser oxyrinchus oxyrinchus. Taxonomy (NCBI): domain Eukaryota; kingdom Metazoa; phylum Chordata; class Actinopteri; order Acipenseriformes; family Acipenseridae; genus Acipenser; species Acipenser oxyrinchus. The sequence goes on from CM060256.1 coordinate 36,966,004, forward strand.
TCTGTAACTACAACTATGCCTAATACGTGCAAACTCAGCATATGATTTTTTTCCTGTGCATTCATGTAAAACCTTGTTTGAACATGGCAAGCGACAGAGATTCCATTTAAACCTAAAGGAGCTGGCTCGTGGTATGAGAATGCTACAGGGTGGTGCATCCCAATGTCAAGCTGCAGTTGAGTTGAGCCGTGTGATATTAGTATATAATCAGTTGGCTATTTTGCAACCATACATTGCTTGGCCACTTTATTACGACATGTACCTAGACTCACAATGTAGCACAAACGCCACAAGATTCTTGGAGGTGTCTCAAGGGATGTTAATCCATTCAGCCATTAACATTTCACATAATTGTAGAGAGGTAGGCAGAGGATCTTGATGACTAATGCGTCATTCAAGTTCATCCCACACATGCTCGATTTGGCCTTGGAAGATGCTTGAAGTCTCTGTCATGCTCCTCAAACCATGTACGCACAATTCTGGCAAGTTACAAGTGCAGAATGTTTGGGTGGATTTGATCTGCAACAGTGCTTAAGTAAACCACGGTGCTCGTTCAGCCTTCCAGAGAAATCAAGAGACTCAGAGTTTACCAGGAGAACACCAGGACCATGCCAAATCAAGAGAGCCAGAGTATACCAGGAGAACATCAGGGCAATGCCAAATACACATTGGGTAGACAGGTCCTGATAAAGTGGCCAGGCTTTGTATAGAAACTATACAGTATGTGCACACACAAACACACACAGGAAGTACAATAAATTGATTTTGATTGGAATCTTGATGTTTTCCCAAACAATGTTAACCCTTTCAGTCCTGAATTGCTTTTGTTGAGCTGAAGAATGTGAAATTAAGTTAAATAATTAAAAAAGGAACTCCTTTTTTTGAGAACAGGACAAAACAATATTTTGTACATATATTTTGGTAAATGGGACTTTAAAGTCCCGACAGTACTTTAAGAACTTTAAACAGAGCTAAGATCAGGAGGGAGGTCCCATCAGGACTGATAGGGTTAAATATGTCCTTAAAATCCCTTCTGGTGAAGATCTGGCACAGAAACTGTTTTCCCTGCAGCGCCCAGACAGGGAAGTCAAGGCACTAAACTAATCAACCATAACAATAATAACTTGATTTCCTTCAACTGTTCCAAATTCCTAAAATCACATTAGTCTTAAAACAAAAGAAGCATGGAACCTGATCTCATTCATTTTTTGGTATTCATCAGTGCCAGAGAAAAAAAAAATAAACTAAACTTGAATCTCCTGTTGAAAAACGTTTATAGTTGACACTTACAGTAACAATCTGAGAACACGTGTAAATGTATCCCATGTCTCTATCATCAAGACTGGTGTAATAAATACATTAAAAAAAAAAAAAAAAAACTTTGGTAAAATGTTCCTTTTCTTTTTTTACTGTGCTCTTCCCTTTCATACATTTATGTATTATATTTACGAGTGGTTCTTATTACTCAAATACTATCTTTGGAAGTTTTTGTAATAAGTCTGTGTTAAGGTGCTTTCACCTGAGTGCAGGATATACTCCTTAGTTCTAATTGTCTGCCTTAGATGTACATGTATGTATCACTGGCTAGATCACCTAAGCAGTCTTTTTACAAGAGCCAAAGCCATCTAGTGATCGGCTACTATGGAGCAAGTTTCCTTGTGTTTGTTTTTTCACTGCTGTGCACTAGATGATGCTAGTGCTCAATAATAAAAAAAATACCTTTGTTGATCTCCTCAACATTACATATGTCTATGGCAGGCAACTGGAACTGAAGAATAGCTCCTGAACTCATAGTCAAAGCATCTGAAGGATAGCATCTGAACTCACAGTCAAAGCACCTGGAATCGTTCCTGAACTCACAGTCAAAGCACCTGAAGGATAGCTCCTGAACTCACAGTCAAAGCACCTGGAATCACTCCTGAACTCACAGTCAAAGCACCAGAAGGATAGCGTCTGAACTCACAGTCAAAGCACATGGAATTGCTCCTGAACTCACAGTCAAAGCACCTGAAGGATAGCGTCTGAACTCACAGTCAAAGCACCTGGAATCGTTCCTGAACTCACAGTCAAAGCACCTGAAGGATAGCTCCTGAACTCACAGTCAAAGCACCTGGAATCACTCCTGAACTCACAGTCAAAGCACCTGAAGGATAGCGTCTGAACTCACAGTTAAAGCACCTGGAATCGCTCCTGAACTCACAGTCAAAGCACCTGGAATCGCTCCTGAACTCACAGTCAAAGCACCTGGAATCACTCCTGAACTCACAGTCAAAGCACCTGAAGGATAGCGTCTGAACTCACAGTCAAAGCACCTGGAATCGCTCCTGAACTCACAGTCAAAGCACCTGGAATCGCTCCTGAACTCACAGTCAAAGCACCTGGAATCGCTCCAGAACTCACAGTCAAAGCACCTGAAGGATAGCGTCTGAACTCACAGTCAAAGCACCTGAAGGATAGCGTCTGAACTCACAGTCAAAGCACCTGAAGGATAGCGTCTGAACTCACAATCAAAGCACCTGGAATCGCTCCTGAACTCCTGAAGTCAAAGCACCTGAAGGATAGCTCCTGAACTCCTGAAGTCAAAGCATCATATCACAGAACAAACAATGCAATATCTGAGTAAGAACCACACAGGACCAAAAAAGCAATCAGATCAAATCTAAGATGAAGATTTGCTGTAGCCTGTGTAGTACATAGTACGGTAATATTTTTCTACATAATCCAGATTGCTTTGATATTCATATTCACACTTCCTCAGCTGCGAATGAAACTGAAAACATGTCACAATTTTCTCTCGGGAGTGTGCCAGGAGAAGCACGGTCGTCTGAGAATTTCATTTGCATAACCAGATCAAGGCTCACTCCTGCAACAAATGAACAGCTGTCATGGGAAGAGAAAACCATTGGTGTTGTAACAATCAGGATTATGTTGAAAAAAATACCACCACACAGTACAGCAACTGGAAAGTGTGCGTTTATTTGAAGCACTATCATTTTGTATCCCTTTAAAGGTAAACAAATACCATTGCTGTGTAAATAACATAACATGTTTCCTACAAGATGAGGCCTTTGAAAGCTGGCCTAGTTCCTTGCAGATGATTGATCCTGGAACTGTCTAGTTGGTTCTTAGAGGATACCAATGACTCAGCAGCAACAACATGACTTGGTAACCCATCGTCTTCTTTGTTCTTGGCTAAAAAGGTTTATTTTACTGGTATTAGTATAGTTGATCTTTGCAGGACTTGCATTAACCTTTTTGTATTGTGACAACCAAAATTAAACATATTATTTAAAGTGCACTCAGTGCAATAACCCCACATCCTTGATTTGTACTCTTTTGAATATATAACTAAGCACTATGGAACATTCACATATATATATATATATATATATATATATATATATATATATATATATATATATATATATATATATATATATATATATATATATATACAGTACTGTGCAAAAGTTTTAGGCAGGTGTGAAAAAATGCTGTAAAGTAAGAATGCTTTCAAAAATAGACATGTTAATAGATTATATTTATCAATTAACTAAATGCAAAGTGAGTGAACAGAAGAAAAATCTAAATCAAATCCATATTTGGTGTGACAACCCTTTGCCTTCAAAACAGCATCAATTCTTCTAGGTACACTTGCACAAAGTCAGGGATTTTGTAGGCATATAGTCAGGTGTATGATTAAACAATTATACCAAACAGGTGCTAATGATCATCAATTCAATATGTAGGTTGAAACACAATCATTAACTGAAACAGAAACAGCTGTGTAGGAGGAATAAAACTGGGTGAGGAACAGCCAAACTCAGCTAACAAGGTGAGGTTGCTGAAGACAGTTTACTGACAAAAGTCATACACCATGGCAAGACTGAGCACAGCAACAAGACACAAGGTAGTTATACTGCATCAGCAAGGTCTCTCCCAGGCAGAAATTTCAAGGCAGGGGTTTCCAGATGTGGTGTACAAGCTCTTTTGAAGAAGCACAAAGAAACAGGCAACGTTGAGGACCGTAGACGCAGTGGTCGGCCAAGGAAACTTACTGCAGCAGATGAAAGACACATCATGCTTACTTCCCTTCGCAATCGGAAGATGTCCAGTAGTGCCATCAGCTCAGAACTGGCAGAAAACAGTGGGACCCTGGTACACCCATCTACTGTCCGGAGAAGTCTGGTCAGAAGTGGCCATGGAAGACTTGCGGCCAAAAAGCCATACCTCTGACGTGGAAACAAGGCCAAGCGACTCAACTATGCACGAAAACACAGGAACTGGGGTGCAGAAAAATGGCAGCAGGTGCTCTGGACTGATGAGTCAAAATTTGAAATATTTGGCTGTAGAAGAAGGCAGTTTGTTCGCCGAAGGGCTGGAGAGCATACACGAATGAGTGTCTGCAGGCAACAGTGAAGCATGGTGGAGGTTCCTTGCAAGTTTGGGGCTGCATTTCTGCAAATGGAGTTGGGGATTTGGTCAGAATTAATGGTCTCATCAATGCTGAGAAGTACAGGCAGATACTTATCCATCATGCAATACCATCAGGGAGGCATCTGATTGGCCCCAAATTTATTCTGCAGCATGACAACGACCCCAAACATACAGAAAGTCATTAAGAACTATCTTCAGCGTAAAGAAGAACAAGGAGTCCTGGAAGTGATGGTATGGCCCCCACAGAGCCCTGATCTCAACATCATCGAGTCTGTCTGGGATTACATGAAGAGAGAGAAGCAACTGAGGCTGCCTAAATCCACAGAAGAACTGTGGTTAGTTCTCCAAGATGTTTGGGCCAACCTACCTGCCGAGTTCCTTCAAAAACTGTGTGCAAGTGTACCTAGAAGAATTGATGCTTGATGCTGTTTTGAAGGCAAAGGGTGGTGACACCAAATATGGATTTGATTTAGATTTTTCTTCTGTTCACTCACTTTGCATTTAGTTAATTGATAAATATAATCTATTAACATGTCTATTTTTGAAAGCATTCTTACTTTACAGCATTTTTTCACACCTGCCTAAAACTTTTGCACAGTACTGTATATATATATATATATATATATATATATATATATATATATATATATATATATATATATATATATATATATATTTGAAGGCAATTACCTGATGATTCTTCAATATAAAAGGCAATCTCTTTCTTGTCCTCTTTCTCTTCAATGTGGTCATATGTGATTTGGGGAACAGAGAGGGCGTTTTCTGCAGGGTTCATTGTACCTGTGGAATCATTATCAGGACCAATCTTCAGTTTCCGTTTGTATTTTTTACTCTGCAAGAGGAAAGACATTTGGGACTGTAGAGCCTTTTCCTTTCAAAACTGTACAAGACATTCACTTTTTTAGTTTGTTTTTTCTTTTGTAAGCACAGGTATGAATTGTTAATCATCACAGTGAGTGCAGCTGATAAATAATTCCAGAAATCTTGCCAGTTGTGCACTTCTATTAATTACATGTGTCTCAAATGTGCAGTTTTGAAAGAAACACGTTCCTTTAAACGTGTATTTTATTTTAAAACATGTCACCTGGTACTACACTTTTTGGGGGTTATTTTACCGACTGAAATCTACCAACTGTATCCTATACAGACATTACATGTTTAAATACTTTGTTTTCTGTTGTTTAAGTCAACATTTACCATACTGCATTGTGCTTTACCATACATTTACAGTATAGGCCATTAATGCTTAGAATAGGATAATAATAGAACAGGAGTGTTCTGAATAAGTATTCCAATTTCAGCATTTACATGCATGCAGAATTAAAGTATTCTGTGTATAACATGTCCAGTTAATTATTCCAAATAAGGTCCCAATCAATCAGACTTAGAAAAAGGAGTTGGTGGTTGTAACTATATAAACATAATAGAATATTTTTTGAACTGCTTCCCAACATCTTCATATCTTGAGTTTTAATACAACTCAAAAAATCCACTACAGACTTGTCAAATTGTTGTGCCTGTGTCTCTCCTCACCAAGCAAGAAAAAAGAAGCAGGTCCCCACCCTACAAATTACAACATTGGTGAGATATACACATGCATTGTTATATGTGTACACCCTGTATATCTCAGTGGGCCATATTTTCAAAGTGCTTACTCAGGTTTTGAACTCCTATTATTTGAAAGAGTTAAAACATCTGTTCATTTTATAAAACTATAGCCAATCAGCTAAGTAATATAATGCAAGCTCTCTTCAGGTGTTTGTATCTAATTTTGTAACGATTATATTATTTTTTTTCTCCTTCCAAAAAAAGTTGTTAAAGACTGGAGATAAAAATATGGTCCACCGTATCTCAAATATGTTTTATACTAAGCAGAACACACCCCTATCTGTATCTGCAAGACAACCTAACATGACTTAGAGATAACACATACAATACTATGGAGTTCTACAGTTGACACAGCTGCTGTAAAACATTAGTTGCCAGAAACAAGCAACAAATCAGTTAACCAGAAAAGCCACAGTTACTGGAATATCCAGGCAGCAGATTATCCCCCAAAACAACAAAGATTACCAGTTTCCTGAGGCTTGGGCTGTCTGGTGCCCTATTGGAAATGTAATCAGAGGGCATCACGTATATCTTCCATGTCGCTGAGCAGCCACTGGCTTTCTCTGCTGCATAGCAACGCCAGAGAGTCTGAAAGAGAAAAAGGAGAAATCACACACTTTGGCTGAGAGGGTACACATAAGCAATTTTACTATACATACTATGGCAGTGCTGATTCGTGTATTTTCCAAGTAATTCCATTTAAGAAATGTATATTTTTAGGCATCAATTAAATAGAATAAACTGTGTCAATTACTCAACACAAAACAAAGCGTTCTCTGTTGTTACCTAACTAACTAGCGTTAGCCTGCAGTAGCTCTTAAAGTAAATGTTGATAGGTAAGAAAGCTGAACATTTAAATGATTATATAACTCCCTCACATTCAAACACCCCAGTATTCTTACTGCTTTATGTTTTGTTTTGTTTTTACCTAAAAAAAATGCTATTTCCTGGTGTACCAAGAAAGGGTCACCTGAAGAATGTGTTTTTCTCAGAGAAGAGCACACTCTGTGCAGACTAGTGTCACATGCCAGGGTGGTTATTTGGATAAGAGCATCTATGAGAGAGTAGGTGCTAATTGGTCACTGTGAAATCGATGCAACACCACTTGGGTTATATATGTACAGTATACTATAGTAGCACAGTATATCTTTAGTAAACCATGACATGTCTGTATATAATTGGGACTCCATAAGATTGACTGTAACATTGTCTTTTCATTTTGTGAGTGGGAAATGAGTTTCAGAATTTCATTTCTTTTGTCATTAGGGGGATCTTCTTTCGTGAGGTTTCTTTCATTCTCACAAAAAAAAGATGCACTCTGGTGAAAAAAGATTGTGGAGAGCCATCGCCGATTCCTCGGGAGTGGTTTGCCCGAGACAGACAGCACTTCACAGGCAGCAGTGTGAGGTATCTCCCTTACATTTGAATTTCTGATATCTCAGTCTCTCTTCGAGTTAAAAAGACAGGAGACCAAGAAGACCACTCATTTTGTTCCTCTGCTCCCCCTCTACTGAAAAAACAACTATTAACCATGGGGTCAAGGACCTTGGCTAATAATAAGGGGCGGGCATGAAGCTGGAGTCTGTAGTGAAGAGGCTAGCACGTTTGTCTAGCACACCAAAGATCAGTGGATCATAATTTATCAGGATTTAATTAGAATTTAATTAACAAAAAAGTATATAACTCAATTAGATTTATTCACTTGTTTTAACCATGTGTAACCCTGGGGGCTCCCGAGTGGGACATCTGGTAAAGCAGGATGCGCCCTATAGCCTGGACGTCATCGGTTCGAGTCCAGGCTATTCCATTGCCGACTGTGGACGGTAGTTCCCAGGGGGTGGCGCACAATTGGCCAAGCGCAGCCCGGGGGGGGGGGAGGGTTTAGGTGGGCCAGGGTGTCCTCAGCTCACCGCGCACCAGCGACCCCTGTAGTCTGGCCGGGTGCCTGCGGGTTTGCTTGCATGCTGCCCGGAGCTGCATTGTCCTTCGACGCTGTAGCTCCGAGGTGGCTGCATGGTGAGTCTGCAGTGTGGAAAAAAGCGGTTGGCTGACAGGACACACTTCGGAGGACAGCGTGTGTTCGTCTTCACCGCCCACGAGTCAGCGCAGGGGTGGCAGCAGTCGAGCTTAAAAAATAATAATTGGATATTCTAAATTGGGAGAAAATAATAAAAATAATTGGCAACTACTAAATGAAAAAAATAAAAAACATGTGTAACCTTACAGAACGTTTGCTATATTGCTAAAATGATATACCGTTATTTGCACCCAGTGACTACCAGGAAATTATCAATGCAGCTGTAGCCCATTTGAATTTTGCATTATATGACAGCTGACATCTACTGTAGATTTTATTTTAATTAAACAACTGAAATCTTGGTATAGTAAATGGCATATTAGATATTACAATACATTTCCTTAGGCGATTGCGGATTTGCTTTTAACGCCTGTGTCTTATCCACACAAGAACGAAGAACAGGCGTCAAGGACACACAGCGATGCACTAGGAATGTGATCAAGATCATTGACATGGATTTGCATATTTCGTAATGTTGTCAGACTCCCCCCACACTATGTACAATGTACTTTCACCTTCACACGTTTGTATGCATATAAAATGTTCTTATAATACTGTAAGTGTTCGGTGGCTACTTCTAATCATGGCTTACGGTATTATTTTCTTTTTAACCAAAAACAACATGGCAAAATCCACATTAAAAGAGTTGTATATAATAAGCTGTGGCAAAATATCCCCCCGAATGAGGGTAAATGACTCATTTTTTTTTTTTTAATCCTTGCTGTCTGATTTTTACCCACACGCCAGATAATTGTAAATCAGCATTTTATATGTGAAGTGTTCTAAATAAATGTACATTCTGCATGACAAAATGCACAATTTTAAATTAATTTCAGAAATTATACACAAAATAGATATTCCCATTATTTTTTATTTCTATTTGGCTGCTGCTTGCTGGTGCGAGAGAAGTCTCACTGTACGCTAGTAGTTTCCATAACAGCGAATTATGCTTCCATTCATTTTTCTTGATCTCGTTAACATGCATTTTGATTAACAAGTTCCTCTTCTCAAGTCATTGAGACAGGAAGTGATGTAGGTTACCTGCGACAATTAAGCTTTTTAACGAGAAATACGTTAATTAACGACCTCATTGACTCAATTTCAAAGCATTAACGGATTGATTTAATTAACATATTTCATTTGAAAATCACTTGCTACTAAAGCTCTCGTTACTATACCATGGGTCGATACAATAACACTGTTTTTTGAAAATCTTGCCCAAACCACTTTAATATATATTGGGAAAGAAAAACGCTGTATTTTCTGGTTACATTACAATTAAGGTATTTGTATTTTACACCGGGAATATGTTTTTAAAAAGAGGCTACTGTTTTCTTTTGGACACATGTCGGATTATAACTTTTGGATTCTTATGAGGAAAAAGTTAATACCAATGGTGAATGTATTATTATTATTATAATCCAAGTAACTGATATAACTTTGCCCCCTTGTATACATTTAGAACATGCTTGCCATAAAATATTTGGAGCAAACAAATCGTATACCAGTATGATCCACTTAAATACTGCAATTTATAAATGTTTACTTGTAAAAACAGGCTGAACAGCTGTATTTTATTACAGTAGTCACTGACCTGCGCTCCAGTGTCATGCTGATGTATTTTTTCATGAGGACTAGCACGTCCGGAATGTCACTGTGGCCGTGAATATCAAAGCTTTTCCGATCGTCAGGGAGGGCTTTTGTGGCGGGGTTTCCGAATGCAGGTGACAACTTATTTCAAACAGGCTCTGTCTAAAATGAACCACCTGTTTGGGCCTTACAGAACAGCAAGTGCTACAAATATATCGAATGTAGAAGGCTACGATACTGTATTTATGTGACAAAATTATAGAGTCAGGCACCCTGAGGGGTCATCCATGGCCAGTATCATTCACATCCTTGTCATTCTTTGCCACCGGTTGTTTATATGATATCCTATTATACACTCAAGTGTTATTCGTTTTCATAAAGTGCAACTGGGTATGGAGGATATTTTTAGTTTACTTTTTTTTTCTCTTTGTCCTGATGTACTTGCTTTATTATTATGTTTTGTCCATTGGTTGAAATCCTGAAATGATTCGTGTCATTAACATATACCGGTATGTTTCTCATTTAAATACTGAATATTAAAAATGTTTTCCTTTTTTTTTTTTTTTAAATTTAGTCGTCGCCAATTTTTTTACCCCGGTTTACTCCCCAATTTAGCATGCCCAATTATTATCTGTATCCTCGGCTCACCGCTCGCAAACCCCCCGCCGACTCGGTAAACGGAGGCTGGAACACACGTCCGCCAAAACGTGCTCCTGCCAAGCCGTCATTTTTCGCACTGCAGATTCACAGCAATGCCACCAGACCTATAGTGCTGGAGGACAACACAGATCTGGCGGCTCCACTGCAGAACCATAGGCACCCTATCGGCCACAGGGGTCGCTGATGCGCGGTGAGCCGTGATTCCCCTGCCGACCTAAGCCCTCCCTACCTGGGCAGCGCTCAGCCAATTGTGCGCCGCCCCCTAGGAACTCCCGATCAAGATTCGAACCTGCGATCCCCAGGCTATAGGACACATCCTGCACTCCGCGCGGAGTGCCTTTACTGGATGCACCACTCGGGAGCCCTGTTTTTCATTTTTTGATGGAAACAATGGTCGGGATAAGAGTCGGGTTAAAACAGACGGAGCCAACAAGTTTCAGATTGTCGGAAGACACATTTAATATTCAGGACCAGTGTACGTGTGTTAAAAGCTTGTATAGCATTGTTGTTGAAAATGTCCCAATTTGTTTGTCAATTCTCAGCAGATTGTGGAGAGCCATCGCTGATTCCTCGGGAGTTGTTTCCCTGAGACAGACAGCACTTCACGGGCAGCAGTGTGAGGTATCTCCCTTACATTTGAATTTCTGATATCTCAGTCTCTCTTCGAGTTAAAGAGACAGGAGACCACTCATTTTGTTCCTCTGCTCCCCCTCTACTGAAAAAACAACCATTAACCATGGGGTCAAGGACCTTGGCTAATAATAAGGGGCGGGCATGAAGCTGGAGTCTGTAGTGTAGAGGCTAGCACGTTTGTCTAGCACACCAAAGATCAGTGGATCATAATTTATCAGGAGTTAATTAGAATTTAATTAACAAAAAAGTATATAACCCAATTAGATTTATTCACTTATTTTAACCATGTGTAACCCTGGGGGCTCCCGAGTGGGACATCTGGTAAAGGCACTCCGCGTGGAGTGCAGGATGCGCCCTATAGCCTGGACGTCATCGGTTCGAGTCCAGGCTATTCCATTGCCGACTGTGGAGGGTAGTTCCCAGGGGGTGGCGCACAATTGGACAAACGCATGTGTGTTAAAAGCTTGTATAGCATTGTTGTTGAAAATGTCCCAATTTGTTTGTCAATTCTCAGCAGCACCACATGCTAAAATCAGCTCCTCACTAATGCCGCTAACTATAAGGGTGCATGTGTTTTTTTTTTGTTTGTTACAGATGCACATCCCTGGAAGAGTGTATAGCGTTCTGAACGAGAGAGAAGGAATCTGAGCTGCAACTCTACCTCCCGACCAGGAAGGGCGCTAAGTAAGGTTGGTGGTACGCCTTCACAGGGATGGGCCGACTCGACTGGAAGTTTGCCATCTTGATGGCAGGGCGTAGCTGTAAGACTGCTGAACAGCTCTACTGTGATCAGCTGTGGGGAACGTGGCGATTGGATAGAGCGTGGTGCCGGGCTGGTCACAGGGAGGAGTTAGCAGTACAAAGGGGACGCAGTTACGCGAGTACGGCCCCTTATGCTGAAAAGTTAAATGAAGCTGGAGCTGTGTTTTTGTGTTTGCGGTATTTCTATCTGCACACATACATTTCTACTGGTAAATGTCAGTAAATGTGCAAGTATATTATACAGCTGAAGTCAAAAGTTTACATACCCCAATAGAAATTTATAATTTCTAGAAATCTCTAGAAAACAAATAATTATAGGAAAAATCTTTTGTAGCAAAAGTTTTACTTTTGTGTATGAGGAAAAAAAGTTAAAAGAAATAGATGTCTACAATTATTTATTTCAGCATTTCCTTTGTAAAACTCCAAAAATGCTAATTCAAAAGTATTCATACCCTTTGATGCTATGATATTATTGTCTACATGGTGCTAGAAATTTTAATATGATAATGCAGAACCTAATTCTAGAAAAGCACAGAAAATGCTAGATTGTAGGTGAACATTCTTAAGAGTATAAAAGGGTTAGGCATAGGATGATTGCTGAGCTGCAAATAATAATATTTAGCCTGATCAATAATATTTTAAACTTGTGTTTATATACTGTACTGTATTATCAATGCATTGTAGCAAGGCAGGGATGGGGGTTAAAATCCTTCCTGCCAAACACACATGCAAATGTGTGTGTGATTTAATTTGTTTATTGTTTTATTGTTTTGGCAGTTGGCCTCATTATTGTAAATTAGAGCCAGCTGCCTATACCTGTTTCCCTGGGGCATATAAACCCCAGCGTTAGTTCATTCAGGGCTCTTCTGTGTGAAGAAGCCCGATTGATAGTGTGCTCAATCGTATTCAAAGGTACTCTGTGAATTCTTTTGTTTTTCGTGTTTTGTGAAACTGTGTGCTCTGTTTTGTCAACCGGTAAACAGCTTACCTGTCCGGTTATTTAGGTAGGTTCCTGAAATGTGTAGTCAGTGCCCAAAGAGAGCTAGGTTTTGTTTATTTTACGTATTATTAAAAGTGCGCGTCAGCTCTAAATTTAAGTTGTGTTGGGTCTGTCATTTAAAGGGGCAAATGGAGCACAGTGAGTGCAGCCCTGTTACAGTAGCAATTAAGCATAAACCAAACCTTTTTGGACACTTCTCACGGAATAAATTTTCTCCCGTATTTTGCCCAAAACTACTGGTAAATCCGTTTAGGTCAGCAAACCTTTAATTTCTACAAAAGTCTCTCTAAAACTACTAAAATCATGGATACTGTGTCATGTACGGTCTGTGGTTACTGCAATTCCCATCTGTATCTGGCATGGTTTAGATCCCAGTGGAGCCCTGTTGCTGGCAGGCATTTAGTGCGAGGAAAGGTCACATACTTGACCATCTACGATGCCTGTGTGCGTGCGACAAGCCCTCCTTAGTTGTGTATAAAAAAATTTAAAAAAACCCAAACACCAAAAAGCCAGTGATGCTCAGAAAACCAGTGCTTCAATAACATCTTTCTTTGCCATAGGAAAACCAGAGATCAGGTTACATGTTGTGACTAGTTCAGCAAATTTGTAGTAGACATGTTCCCAGACTCACAAATTATAAAGTAATCTGCTGGAAAGTATAAGTCACACAAATAGTGAAAGATAAGCGTTTCAACTGAGGTTTTTTTTTTCTTGTTATAAAGTAGGTGCCATAGCTTATCCTTTGATGACGAGGTCAATGTGCAGCACCAAACTCAGCCTTTAGGTTTGTTGTGTGATGAAAGTAAGCCAAGAGATGATTTGATCGTGAAGCATCTCATGGTTGTTATTCTGTTTAATATATTTCCTTTTTAAAAGCAATTAGTAGGAGCACCTTATCACAGTCTATCATTCTGACAAATAATGAAGTGGAATGGCTGTTTGCCTTTGTCTTATGTAGGTGTTCACTTGAATGCAGGCCACTACGATTTCAGTTTACAGCTCCCTTATTTTGGAAACTCAAACTTTATTTCTCAAATATAAATGAAGTCTTAATTGTAACATACACTTCTGTCACTGACATAGTCTTTTGTTGTGTGCCTGTGACTGCACCATGCAACAGATTTTGTTTTAAACCACGTACCTGAATCAGAGAAGCTGCAGCGGGAATTTGTCGGTTGAAATGCTTTTGCCGTTGCTTCTGTTGAACTTTCAGAGCAAAGCCTGATCCCAGAATACCCTGCAATCAAACCATTACAGTGTTACCCAGGGAACCAAAGACAACTTACAGCCCCAACAACACCAACTACGCATAATATATGAATAAGTAGTGCTGGCCTAATATTTGCACAGTGTACACTACCCTTCAGTGAGTATTGGGCCAGTACTAGGGCAGATGGAGGCTGATTTTGAAGCAAATGCAGAAGCAAATTTCCAGGGAGAAATAAAATAATTGACGGTATAAAACTAGCAAATATCTGTTCAGAACAGTCATTTAATTGCTCCCTCCTCCAGCTAAGTGGCTGCATATTAGGGTTATGTCGTAATAACCACTTGCTTCAAATTATGGTCCATTAAGTCCAATAGTTGTTTGAGAGGCCAATTTAACAAGGTTTACAGAAGGTGATTTTATGCAAAGGAAAAGTTTTTGTGGGTGCCATTTTGGAGAAATGCCACTCCACTGTATACACCGGTACAGAACTGTTTGTACAAATACATATAGTGAATCCTGTATATATTGTATCAATATAAATGATCAATGTTTAAATTCAAGTATAGGCTTCAGATGATTTGTAACAGCTAAGAGAGGTTTCCATTGTTTAATGAAACAGCCCAGCTTCCCTCTATCATCCTGTAGTAGGTGTTCCATCCCACTTCTTCATTCTTGGATATGTGGAGATTTATTCCAGTACTGGTTAGGTACACTTTCTTTCCTGTGACACTCATATTGTCTTGAGAAAGAGGACCATGGAAATTGATATTGTACAGTACAAGGAAGAAGTGTAGACTTTCTATGGCTACAATATGGTGCTTGAAAAATTGCATATCCTAAATTAACGTAATGTACAAACAAGTGTGATGAATTGGATTCTCAGTCCATTGAATTGAATGGGAAGCCAAGTGCTGACTGCAAACTGCAAACAATGTTGTTCAAAGACGAATGTCTTATCATTTAGCTAAAGAGCAAGCTCTGTAGTCGAGAGGCAGGTACGTGATTGTGCTGATGTCAGTATCACTAAATAATCAGCTGCTAAGAGGAGATCCATTACACAAGCACAGAACAAAAAGATAAGGGGAACAGTGATTATTATTTAAAAAAACCTTGGTTCACGCAAGCAGAGTCTGTTTACAGACGGCAGTGTTTAATCTGATCTTTAATGTGTAGGAAAAAATGCAGTGTGTTGACTTTAAATACTCCCATGCCCAGCACTTTGTCATTTCAATTGCAGCAGTCAAGACTATTTTCAGATGTTATAATAGTCAGCAGTGCAGGGTTGCTTAAAATGAAATTACCGCAGGAAGAGCAAAGAAAGAGATGGCAAACACGGAGAAAAAGGAGGCTATCAACTTTCCAATCCACGTCTGAGGAACTTTGTCTCCGTATCCAATTGTAGTAACAGTAACCTAAAAAAAAAGCAAAAAATAATAGTGACGACATGACATACAGACATATTCAAACCCACCTTAATATCACTCTCTGCTTTTTATCACCACTGGGGTTAATGTAATGGGAAGCAAGTGGCACAAGCTTCTGATAATATCACACTTCAGTTAATATTAATTACTGATTTCCACCCCACTTAATATCACTTTGGGAAATTAAAGCATATATCATGAGGTTTACATAACAATTCCTCGTGTATCAATAAATTGTTATACATGAGATATCGAGGTATAATAGAATATATATATATATATATATATATATATATATATATATATATATATATATATATATATATATATATATCAAAAGAAACTTCTCACTTATATTTGGATAAAATTCATGTGATCAAAAAATGACAAAATCTGTTTTAGAGCAGGTGCAATGACTTTTTATTGTGCTGAATAACAATTGACATCACGAAGATGCTGCAAAATGATCTGTTGCTCTTGGGCAGATGTTGTGACTTGATCTCCCAGTTCGTGGCCAGTCATTGACAGAGTGTGTCTGGTTATACCGTCTTGCCAGGTTTGAAATTGCTGGCTGTGAGCACCCAAGACAGCGAGCCACAGTACGCTGCCCTAGTCTAGCCTCCAACATGCCGATTGCACGAAGGCACTGCTGTTGACAGACGTGGCACATTGGGTTTTTTTTTTCTGTGATTTTCTTTATTGCTTTTATTCAAGCTTGCAATTCAACAGCTGAAATCACTCCATATCCAGTGCCCAATCAACTGTCGTACTAATTAGGTGATTAAGTGCATATGCTTCAGTCATAGTCACTCAAGCGTGTCATGGGATGAATGATCGAGTGATTAAAAAGGAACCAAAAACATTTTGTCTATGTCCAACATTTATATACCTTATATTTTTTTCAAAAATAAATGTGTTATAATAATGATAAGTTTCTTTTGATGCTCGGTATATATATATATATATATATATATATATATATATATATATATATATATATATATATATATATATAATAGGTGTGTAGTCTTTTGCATTGTTTTACTGTATAGACCAAAAGCACTCATTGTAGTTCACCAAATGGTGCTTGAATAAAGAATAAGTGTGAGTTAGTTAGTAAAACATACTATTCACATGTTATTAAAGTTTTTGACTTTTAACAAAATATTCCATTAATAATGATAATTTGATCATAGTATACATTGTATCACAACCTACAGAGTGTGTATTCTGTAATCACATTAGTGTTGCAGCCCTAGTTTACATGCAAGTAAGTTGCTGTACAGTATTGAAATGCTTCAAAGATACTATAGCACAATATAGCAGGTTGCATATTGAAAATACATTTTATAGAAAAACTTGTCTTATCAATGAAAAAACTAGTACTATGTTTTAGAGAGTTCCACAGCAAAACAAGCATAGTGTTTTGAAGATAATTTTGCCATGTTGTTGGTGAACTCTGATAGTAAACTCTTGTTTTTTGCCATCCTATTTCTATTTAGACTTTTGTAGATATGTGTTTGTGTCTTGAATACACCTGCGTATGATGCTCTCTACAGTATATTTTAGAATATCACCTTTTTCCACAAAGCCTACCTACCTCATCTACTGTGTGTAATGATCAAATCTACTACAATATCCAGTTTAGCCTTCTGTATTCCATGCCATATCACAGAAAAACCTTATTCATGGAATCTACCATCTCATATTGAGTTTCTCCATATCTGCATGGTTGACCTCACCTGCTTTAACAAATCAAACCTGAGACACCATGCACCTGGAAAGTCAGTTCAAAACGGTGACATCACAATCAGTTACCTACCTCAGCCACCTGACGGTATTCTCTTCCTCAACCTTTTCCCTCTTTTCAATGAAAATGATAATGGACTAAATAAAGGCTGTGTGGTCCAGTGGTTAAAGAAATGGGCTTGTAACCAGGAGGTCGTTGGTTCAAATCCCACCTCAGCCACTGACTCATTGTGTGACCCTGAGCAAGTCACTTAACCTTGTACTCCGTCTTTTGGATGAGACGTAATTGTAAGTGACTCTGCAGCTGATGCATAGTTCACACACCCTAGTCTCTGTAAGTCGCCTTGGATAAAGGCGTCTGCTAAATAAACATAATAATAATATAGCTGGGTTTTTAACTTGTATATTAATAATAAAGCCTTATATAACAGTATAATTGGACTGTGAGCATGTAAGACCTCAGCTTTCAGCCTTAGTCCGTTCACTTCTACTCATGCCGATATTACCCATATACACAGACGTTTGCTGTCTTATAACCCTATATTATTGCATCCTGAAGCTCTACATTCTGTCCCATAGTATAGGAGAAAAAAACATTCCCTTTCCCAACACTAACAAAGAAACCATACTATTGCGAACAGAGTAGCCTAACACGGATACATAGCCCTCCAGATGCAACGAGCTGCAATTCTCAGCAGTTCAAGGGTAAATATGGTTCTGAATGCACAATGTCTGACATTAAGCTAGGGTAGGTATTCCCATGCACTGATCCAACCATATAGTGGCTGCAGGCAATTTTCTACTTGTGTGGTTTGTTTTGGCCACAAGTATTAGTATTAAATTCTTCAATCTTGCACAGACTATATGTTCATCTCCTTGGGGCATTATTTACCATCAATAAAGCCAGTGTGAGATTGAAGGAGGAACGAAGAACAGACATGGCTGTCAGACGCTAGGCCCTTTTTACCTTAATGTGGTTTTCTAAAAATGGGCAGGATCCAGTTCAAACAGCAATCCTTAATGACCACCATCTGCTTTGATTTTGTATTTTCAAGAGAAACAAAATGATTCACTTTGTTGGCTATCGTGGTTCGCAGCTGTACTCTGCACCTGCACCAAAAGTCAAAAACAAGTTGACTCGATATTCTGGGACAAAAATGTTTCTTCTCCTCAAGCCTGTATGCTGATATCTTTGTAAATACTGTACAAAAAAACATTTTCTTAACATAAGCCACCATGAAACCTTCAATGGAACTATTAAAACAGGATAACAAATAATAAATCCATTATTATAATATAACATTATTTGTAATAAAATAAGTGATTGTAGCTAGCAAAATAATTGAATATATTAAATTCATTGTATAGGCCTCAAATGTGCAGTTTTGAAAGAAACACATGTTTGATCCTGATCTATCATTTGAGACTCATATTTGGGAAGTTACTAAAGTATCTTTTTACCATTTGAGAAATATAGCCAAACTTAGACCAACTATTTCCTTATCTGATGCCGAGAGACTAATGCATGCCTTTGTTTCATCTAGAATTGATTATTGTAATGCACTTTTTTCTGGTGTCCCAAAACGTGTGGTATCCTGCTTGTAGCTTGTTCAGAATACTGCCGCTAGACTAAAACCAGGAAAAGTGAACATATTACCCCTGTTTTGGCATCTTTACTCTGGCTCCCTGTGCAGTATATAATTCATTTTGAGATTTTGCTGTTAACTTACAAGGCCCTGGATTGATTAGCACCTAGCTATTTGCAGGAGTTACTGACCCTGTATATTCCAAACCGCACTCTGAGATAACAGGATGTGGGGCTGCTGGTTATTCCTAGGGTCAACAAAAGCAACACAGGAGGTAGGGCCTTTTCTTGTAGAGCTCCTAAATTATGGAATGCTCTGCCTTCGTTTGTCAGGGAAGCTGGGAGGGTTACAGTTTTCAAGTCAAGACCAAAAACGCACTTTTATAAAATGGCTTTCTTATCTTAGTGTGTTTTAATATAACTTTAAAATTGCTGCTTTTGTATTATTATGTGTATACTGTTATTTAATGATTTAATGAATGTCTGACTTTGGCAGAGTAAGTAACGGGGTTCCGATAAATACAGCGTTACACGTCCCCATGTGTTGCTAAAACTGTTAAAATAACGTACCTGTAATTTTTCTTTCCATTGTTAACATACTGACAAGTTTTTACACTTATAACTTTAAAAGTTTGTTTCAAAGCTCTTTTCAAAATGTCCGCTCTAGTGCACTGATAGTGAAAGGATTATTGCCCACATTGTCAAACAGGTAACACAGCAATAACGATCCATGATGCTGTACAGAACAGAAAATCCAGAGCACTTGTTATGTTTTTTGTTGTTTTTTTTTGCTTCCTGCAGTGATTTAGATGACAGATCTCAAGCCTCAGAGTGGACATTTTTAAAAGACCTTTAAAAAAGACCTGTAAGTTGTAAGTGTAAAAAGTTGTCACAATGTTAACAATGAAAAGAAAAACTACAAGTACGTTATTTAAACAGTTATAGCAACACATGGGGACGTATCACGCTATATTTTTCGGAACCCCGCTATGCTCTTTAAAGCAAACATGGATTTTTCTTTGAATTCATCTGGTACTACAAGAGGTTAAAGAAATCTATTTTTGCAAGCCATGCTTTCAGATAGTGTTGCACTTCCTTGGTCATTTCACCTGAGGGTGAAATTGTTCCCATATTTTCAACAGCGTCTTTCCTGTCATAACCAACCAGTTCCATTCTCTATTCCTCTATTGGCCAACATGCTTTCCGTCAGTAACATGCTTTGACCCAGAAGACACTGCTACACCCAAGTGTAAGTGGAACAGATAATGCAAGCCAGAGATAACTGTCAGGTACAGTATGGGGAAGACAAGATGTCTGGAAGGCGGGGGGAAGGGAAGTTGGTAAACAGATGTGTACATAAGGAGGAGAAAGAGAGGGTACAGGCGGGAATAAGAGATAGCCCTCTTGGCTAAAAGATCCTCATCAGTCTATAATCGTTAACTGTATTCAATCTAGTTCTGTGGGTGCCTTATAAAAAGTGGTAGCATTTGGAGAAAGTATTAGCTACAGATTTCTTGATTTCTTTATGGTTGAATCAAGGTAAAAGCAGTTCCTTAGCTTTGCAAACATTTGTTCTCCTAAATACAGGTTTTGAAATGATTTTTTCCTGAATCTGCAATCCGCTCAAGTTTTAAGGCTTGTTCTAGTTATGCCAAACACTTTTTGCTACTTACATGCTAGTTTCACTAGCTTGAATTATATATATATAGAGAGAGAGATAGATAGATAGATAGATAGATAGATAGATAGATAGATAGATAGATAGATAGATAGATAGATAGATATTTTTTATATTTAGTTTGTTTGTTTTTTGGTTTGGCATTTGTTTCTGGAGTTGGATGTCACAGTGCCAGTTGTTTCAGTTATAGACTTAAAACCACCAGCAAACTGTATCATGTTTCTTATATTTTAATCCACCCTGGATCCATTCCAGACAGTTAACAAGTGATAGGATTCATTTGAAATGAATACAAGTGGGACTTAACTTTAGTTCTTTCTGAAAATTCAAAGAAAAACAAAATATTGGCATTAAAGCTGCAATAATTGGGCTGGGATAGTAATTCTTATTTAGTCTGAATTTAATTCAGACAGTGTAGCCAATTTGCAATGCTAGAGACTGGTTACTTTCAATATTAGCATTCAACATTTTACTGTCACCAAAAATAGGAGTATTTGTGAACAAAAACATCCCTGAGGGCATCCTATCAGATCGAGTTGTTGGTAAAGATGAGGTATTATACCTGTAATATAACTGTATATACAAAATCATAGAATACAGCAGTGTACCAACTGTAAAGACACTGTGTCCGATTTTCCATTATGGGCAAGTTGTGTAATAGATTTTCTATGGAGGGTGCAATTTACCTGTGATTTGCTTTGAAGGAGAAATATAGGCCACTTTCTGAAAGTCTGTATCATTAGTATGGCCAGTGGTGATACAATGTGACACTGACATGGTTAATGTTCAGTGGACATGTAATGGAACTTTATTGAGAGAATCATAAAATACAGCTGTGTACCAACTACAGAGACACAAAACAATGTCAAAGCTACAGCAAACTTCTATTTTAAATACCTGCATATCCTGAATAAAAGTATAACAAAACAAGCCTCTCAGCAAAAAAGGGGGCCCAGTGATAATGTTGCTAATGAAGAAAAAAATATTTTAAAACCTTGATTCTTAAAACATCTTCGTCTTATGGAGTTTCCTCAATTAGAAATACTAAAAGAGATGTAATACATTTTATGACAAGTGTTTTGACCAGAAGTCTTTTTCAATGTCTTCAGCAGTGAAATCATTGAGAAAGACTTCTAGTTGAAAGACTCTTTTAGTATTTCGAAGTTTCATGCTTAATAGTGTTTAATAGTTATGGATGAATTTCCTCAAGTAGCAAAAAGTTGATTCATGAAACTAGGACAATAAAATGGAACCATGTCAAACTTGAACTGTTGGATTTATATAGTTAGTTAAAAGACATTGAGGTGTTCCCCTGACAATGTTTGTTTCAGGAAATACATTTTGGAAGATGATGACTATGGTAATTAACCCATAAGAAAATTACAAACCAGAGGAGGCCATTCAGCCCAGCTATGCTTCCCAGTTTCTAGTAGCTGCTTGATCTCAGAGATTGACGTCAAGTTGGGTCTTAAAGGATCCAAGTGACTCAGCATCAACAACATGACTAAGTAACCCATTTCATACCCTTACCACTCTCTGTGTGAAAACGTGTCCTTCCTTCTCCACTTAATTTCCAACTGCACCCTGTGGTCCTAGTTTCTGTACTGCGCTTAAAGTATTGGTTAGTGTTAACTATGTTAACTCCTTTTGAGATTATAAAGACTTCAATCATGTATTGTTGTGTTGACATGGCACTAGAAGCATGTTTATTTTTTCTTTGTAATAATTGACTCACCACGCCCCACCATAAGGCGTCTGCGTAGCTGGCAAATCCCGTCTTCCCTTCCTCATCTACTGCATCCTTCTCAGCCAGATACACAAAGTATGAAGAGAATATGAGCCCCAAGAAACCAATGTACAAAGTTGTAATAAGTTCCTGAAAAAAAAGTGAAAAATAAAGATTCAAGAGACTTGTTTTCAAAGAGCTTCCCCAAGTGTCAAACATGTTATTTTTTTCCTGAAAGGAAGCAAAACATGTTGTTCCTCTTTGACTGTAAATCATAAGTAAATCAAGTTGTGTATGGCATTTAAACATGAACTTACAGGGACGTTCGGTTGTAGCTGGCATAGGAATACACCATTTAGGAATGGGTTCCAAAATTAAGCATCTTTGTTTGTTAATCGTGATGGCTTTCTGTTACACACAACTCTTTTTTTGCCCAGTTATTTAAGCCCTGATTTTCTCCCTAATTTTGAAGACCAATTACGGTCCCTCACTGCATTATTCCCCATACAGCTGAGGAGAACTTAAGGTGTTGCCTCCCTAATCCACAGGGATCTACAATGGCTCTCCCCAGCGAAGGCCCACAACTTTGAACAGCCAGGACGCGAACCTACGCTCCTCTGACTGTATGAGTCACACTGCACACCACGCAAATTCTAATTAACTTATAAAACGGAATGTTCAGATGCTGCACGCTGATTGATCTGTTCAGGACTTTTAACCGTGCAGATATATAGCACAATGCATGGCGTAACTTATTTTTGCCTAAGCACAGCAGTGTTGTGTGAAACACTGCTGTTACGGATTCTGCCCCCTGTTGGCGAGATGAGATAAGGTTAAAACCTCTATTACTACGAATGCAGATAGGTCTGGCTTGTTTGCATAGTGGTTAAGATGCTTGCTTGTGGACTGTGGGGTCGCTAGTTCACACCCAGCCTCCGGCCTGTTACATATTTGTTTTGTTAAAGTTTTTTTCTTCCTGTCAGTTTTTCTTACAGATAAATGTTTGCTCCACCTTTGTGCCAGCAGATTATGTGGTTTGCCAGATTGTCTTGTTATTTTTTTCCTCCATGGGTTTTTATACTGTATGAGTTGGGTCTGCATGTATTCTTGATTTGTAATTGGCTTATAATCCTTGCATGTCATAATAGAGCATGCGCTTCAGGATATCTGTTTAAGAGGAGCAAAATATTACAGTGCCTCCCACAATTACATACACACACTCTCTAACACATCTGAGAGGACTTGTGAATAAAAATGAATAATGGATCTGTGCTGGGTCCAAAACCCATCCTTCATGGCTAGGCATTTCACATTCTAATTTGTTTGAAGTTTTATAAAAACACAAGGGTTTGCTCTTTAGATTTCTGAAACAAAAGAAAACAATCAGAAAACCTTTTGACCACTCCCTGTAAATTGCTTCCCCATAAAAAGCAATATTTACAGAACAGTAGCTCTAGAGAGGGAGATGATTTACTGTAAACCTCTTTAAACATAATCTACTATACTTAGACACACCTGGGCAAAATTAATGAAATTGCACTCAATGTGAGCTGCACTCATTTAATGATCCCTGAAGTCACCAGGTGCCTTCCCTTTACAAACCATCTGGTAATAATCTTCATCATCTGAGTTTACTGGTTCTCGTACTTCTATTACAATCTGGTGTTGGATTAGCTTTTGGCTGCCACTCACAAAGAATGTTTGTGTTCCTGCTTTGTCACGGTAAAAATTTCACTTGTACATCATTCTGCTACATTTTTTGTTAAAATGTTTAACCAATAAAAAACATGAAGCTGTTAATGATCTGAGAGAAAACAATCCTGTGGTGTAATATATAGATTTGGAAACATGTGATGGCTGGTAGCCGTGCTGGTTTAAAACACACTACAACTATGAACAGGGAATGGAATTGTTTGTTTTTGTTTAAGAAAATATGTTTAGTGATTTTTTTGTTGTGGTTCAGTCTATGTTTTTATAACGTATGTATTTTTTAGCTAGCTAAACATTTCACAGAAATTAAACCTAGTTAATACTTGCACTAATAATTATACAAATTATACTTAGTTTTGACTTCTATCTAAATGGTGAATGATCCAGAGGAAATGTTGAGGAATGCATTGCCCAGATCATTTCTGACCCATGATGTGTGATTTTCAAAAGTGTCTGCAATATTTCAAAACATGTTTGTCTGGAATTCAAACAGCTTTTGGCACAGTTCATAAGAAAGGCTTGTCTTAAATCTCAATCGATAAACTGTTTAGCTCAACTACTTTTGAGGCAGTTTGAAAAAAAAATAAATAAATGGAAGAGCATAAAATAAATAAATGAAGTAAAAAAAAGGTAACAGAAAAAAAACAATGACAAAAACAAAAAGCAGTACACGCTGTCAGCCCCAACACAATGATGTGCGTTTATTTTTCTTTTCTTGGACAGACTCTTATGGTGTGGGTGGGGGGATCCCGACTATTTCTCTAGAATACAGGAAATGAATTAGGCTTCCTGGAAATGCTGTTTTAAGAAATAAAAAATACATTATCTCAGATTGAAAGGATTACATCTGTGCTGTTTATGAAGATATTTAGGCCAAAATGAATGACAACTGATAATGTGGTATTGTAATACTAAATTGACTTTAGTTCTTGCATGTGTGTATAGGCTACTTCTAGTTTACATTTATTCTCATCGGCGTGTAAGGATTTCCTAACTATATTACAGATAAGCAAGGTGTCTAAAATTATTCTGTGAGCTTTAAGTCTTTTTTATTGATAATAATGGTGGGTTAATCAATAGATATTTATTTAAGTATCTTAACTCAGTTTGGCTGAGCTTGAGTCTCTATATCCCTATTGAGCTTGAAGGAGCCTGTGCAGCTCTATTAAAAATAAAACGCTGCGTTAGACAACACAGGACACAGCAAAGGTAACGTATAGTTTCTCATAAACTTTTCAGAGTGTTCTGTAACATTTTAATACCCGTTAATAATTGTTTAGACCATTAAAATAGAGCTAAGATACAATAGTAAAGCTTACACTGTTAGTCTGTTTTAATGACTAAAATACATGATACTGTTTTAGACTTCTTTAGGCTCCTTAAACAACACTATAAACATTTTCTAAATATCAACCTCTAATAATATACAGTATATATATATATATATATATATATATATATATATATATATATATATATATATATATATATATAAACACACTTTAAAAAATGTTCTTTACAGAACTACTGAGATAAAGTTTTGTGCATAGGGACTGATATTGGCAGTTCTTTTTAAACTGAATTACCTGGCGATGAATGAAAACCACAGAACCCAAGAGTCTCCACGTGCCGCCCTGTCGATCAACATGAAGCATTCGAAGGATCTGGAGGAACCGAATTCCCCTACAAACAAAGGCAATTAATTAAGACTGCTTTAGAACAGAAAACCATAAAAATGTCTGGACGAGAGGAGTCCACTAAGCCCATCTAAGCTTGCCCGGTTCCTAGTAGCTGATTGATGTCAGAAATTTGTAAAGTTGAATCTTAAAGGATCCAATTGTTTCTGCCTCAATAACATATACAGTGCCGTTTTTAAACCACAGCACTGTAGTATCAAACTAGAAATGCACACTGGTAGTCTAATACAATACTGTGCAATATGTGTTCCAAATCCACTGTTCTTGCCTTTGCATGCTACTTAAGGGTAATACGTTGGAATTTACTGGTATACCATTAGGGATGTTTAGAAAGTGCTCATGATCTTTGTTGAGCTTATTTAGAATGATTATTTGTATCCTTTCATAAAAAAAGATATTGCCTATAAAACTGCAATACTCTGAAATATATCTGTACACCTCAAATACATGGTATTTCAAGATAGTAATATATAGTATTTTCAGCCCTAAACTAAGACACAGAGCAATAAGGAAAATTAGGAATTGTGTCTTCTCTCATGTGGAATTGACCATTGTTTTGCTTTATAAATGATTGCCAACCTTTCCCAACTGCAGATCACTTTGTGGATGATGACAAATCAGATAGCAAAAAATAAACATTTGTAATAGTGGTATGCATTAAGAAAAATCACATCAGATTTTTAAATAAATGACATTGAAACTTATTAACCCTGTTCAACCTATTAAAAACCAGGCTCAAAAGAATGACCACAAGCATGTGAATGCTGCAAGCTTCTCTCTATGAACATTACTCTATGAACAGGGGTTCACATAACTGGTACGCAGGTACACATGCACACCAATAACAAAAATGCAGACTTCCATTTGACAAAAAACGCACTTTGTTTCTGTGGCTTACTGGGCCGCAGTACAGCTTGATAACACATATCACTGGATAGGGCAGGGATTGAGCTTCACTGCCTGATTGTTTGGTTTTTTGTGTGACGTCACTGAGACGGGCATTCAGTTTGTAAAGGGCGGAGGCATTTCACAGCAGCCCGCAAAGACAAAACATGACAAGAAAAAACGGGGAAACACTGTAAATCCGATGTATTTGACTTATAGTTATATTAAAACATGTATTCTGTCTCGTGCATTTTAATATATATATATATATATATATATATATATATATATATATATATATATATATATATATATATATACATACATACATGTTTGGTTGTTAGTAGCTTATTGATCCCAGAATCTCATCAAGCAGCTTCTTGAAGGATCCCAGGGTGTCAGCTTCAACAACATTACTGGGGAGTTGGTTCCAGACCCTCACAATTCTTTGTGTAAAAAGTGCCTCCTAGTTTCTGTTCTGAATGCCCCTTTATCTAATCTCCATTTGTGACCCCTGGTCCTTGTTTCTTTTTTCAGGTCAAAGAAGTCCCCTGGGTTGACATTGTCTATACCTTTTAGGATTTTGAATGTTTGAATCAGATCACCGCGTAGTCTTCTTTGTTCAAGAATTGAATCTATTCAGCTGCTTGATGAGATTCTGGGATCAATAAGCTACTAACAACCAAACGAGCAAGATGGGCCGAATGGCCTCCTCTCGTTTGTAAACTTTCTTGTGTTCTTGTGTTCTTGTGACATGCCTTTTAAACCCGGGATAATTCTGGTTGCTCTTCTTTGCACTCTTTCTAGAGCAGCAATATCCTTTTTGTAATGAGGTGACCAGAACTGAACACAATATTCTAGGTGAGGTCTTACTAATGCATTGTAAAGTTTTAACATTACTTCCCTTGATTTAAATTCAACACTTCCATGATTTAAATTCATGGATGAGTGTGGGTGGGTCATTTGAGTAGTCCAGACCCAATGAGAAACTATCATCATCTATGGTTGCTAACGAATAAAATAAATAAATAAATAAATAATAATAAAGGAAACATGTCTACTGCCTGCAGAATGCAATGTCGCTCGCGCTGTATGAAGTACCCTGGCGCTAGAATCTAGCTCCAGATTTGCACCCCTGATCCTTGACATCCCAATTGTTTGGACTGTCGGAGGAGGAGGTGGAGCTAGACAGCGATTTGGATGATGATCCCTCATTTTGGTGCATTCCAAACCATTTCTACTGGTACTCACATGAGAACCTACTGATAAAATTTATATGAACCTCTGATTATAATCTCTCATTATAATCATCTCCTTATATATCACCTACTGATAAAAGTTATGTGAACCCCTGCCTATGAACATTTGATAATTGTCTTGAAATCATAAAAGAACGAACATCATAAATGTGCTTCAGCAACAGGTCAGGAGGCAAAGGAAATTTCCCAGCTAAACTTATAGCATTTGAGCGCAATGAAGTATTCAGATTAGACAAAACATTTCCAACATGTAGATTTACAATTGAGCAATCAGGCTGATGAATATCTCTGTTCTTGGAAGCAGAGACACATCTGGCTTTGTAGAGTTTAAATCTAGCTCACACAGCTTAGACACCAAACATAGTTTCCTTCAGGGCCCCTCTCCCAAATTACTGTTTCAGTTCCTCCCTGAATACCTGAGGCAGTCCAACAATGACTCATTGTGGGGTCATTAACTCTAATTTGCACAAAGGGCCCTGTGACAGGGTAGATTGATTCCCTGCACTGAAAATATCACCTCCCACCAGCAGGGGGAGCAGGGGGGACCTGTCCATCCAGCAGGCGCTGGCGACTACGGGGTTAACATTCTGTAGACGTCGGCCTGCTAGGAGGCTGGTGGAGGGGAACGAGGTACACCTGGTTCCAAGCCCCAGGTAATCGGGTATGGTGCAGAGCCAAGGTGTACAAAAGGGGCAGCATTTCCACCTGTCGGGACAGTGTTCCTGAGACAGAGGAGAGAGAGCGTGTAGGTGCTGGACAAAAGCCTTAACTTTTCTGTGTACTTTTTGTTTATCAGAGTAGGCAGATTTGTTTCCTGCCTTACGGCTGCCGACAACTGGTCAAGCACGGGACTGTGGTATTGGAAGGACCAGAACGTATATTTAATGCACTCCTCTAAGGACCTGTCAAATAGTGTGTTTTAAAGTGACAATTTTGTGCACAGTTTTTGTCTGTGTTTGTAAATAAATGTAGCTGCACCTTTTTCTTTTGAAACCTGACTGCCCATGTGTCTCATTCTGAGGCCTCCCACAGGCCTATGCACAAGCTTAACAGTCTTGTGAATATTTGAATCCGAAACGAGTGCTGTCAGCCATCCGCTTGTTTTCACTCTGCAAGCCCGCCGTGCAGCCATACCCAGAACTTACAGCATCGGAGGAACACGCAGTTCTGAATTGCATACAGGCCGGCCTGCAGGCGCCCGGCAAGCCACAGGGGTTGCTGGTGTACGGTGAGCCAAGGACTCCCCAGCCGACTTCTTCCCTACCCCACCCGGGCAGCACTTGGCCGATTGTGCACCCCCCCCGGGAACTCCCATCCACGAACAGGCAATCTCCAAGCTATAGGGTGCATCCTGCACTCCGGGTTGAGTGCCTTTGCAGGATGCGCCCTATAGCTTGGAGAGTCCCCATCCAAGTTGGTTCTTGACTCAGATTACACCTTGCTGCACATAGTAGCGGCTAGCAAGTTTTGATTGGTTCCTCTTGTCCACCATATTTTAACAATACGGTAGATGTGTAGTAATACTAAAAGAAAATATTTGTCATGATACTGTCCAAGTTGTCTTTGGGTATACCTGTGGGCAGAGCTCTAGAGAAGCTGCGTACTGGGTGTTTTACGCATTGAAAATATATGAAGTACGTATGATATTTAAACGTAATGTGTAAAGAACACGCATAGCAATTTTGCTGTAAATCTTGAGTTTGCATGTTATCAAGCTTTATGTACTTTGGCATCTCATCAATCTGTTTCATCAATCTGCCATGCAAAAAAAGGTGCTTCATTAGTACAGTACAGTACATGGAATGGATACCATCAGCTTCATTAGCACAGCACAGTACATGGATTGGATACCATCAGCTTCCTTAGCACAGTACAGTACATGGAATGGATACCATCAGCTTCATTAGCACAGTACAGTACATGGAATGGATACCATCAGCTTCATTAGCACAGTACAGTACATGGAATGGATACCATCAAGTCATTCTATATGGTTTTGACATCCTAGTAAATACGGTTGCTTGCTTAATGTGAGAAGCGAGTAATTTGTCATAGCGAGCAATTATTTCTGTAAGTTCCCGGTAGTTTCCCCTGTTAAGTGAATCTGGCATTTCATCGTGACCAATGCTAGTTCCTGCCGTGCAAGATATGTTGTGATGTTTTATCCATCTTTATCCAGTTTTTTTTAAAATCAGTAAAGCCAGATTTTTTCCATGTGAGTGAACTGCCACATTTACTGCAAAGTAAACAGGGCCAGCAAGACGGTTACTAGCTGCACCCCCGGTCAGCCAATCCACTCCCTCATACCAACCACTCTGAAATGACCTGTTATTGTTAGAATTTTCAATTTTTGGTAGTGGCCTCACTTAGCATGGCAAATAGAGTCTTTATCAGCAGATCAATAATGCTATCCTCCATTCAGCTTTTAAAAATGCTACACAAGACAAGCCCCAAGGGCTAACAAGATGATAAAACAGCTGGGTTCCAACATACTGTGTTTTTTAATGTTTCTATTGTTATGATGGATTTCTTTTTTTTCTGGTTACTTTTTAAAATCTCCTTCAGAAAATTGGATGCGAAACTGAATGATGCAATTTCCATTATTCCACACTTCTGTTTATTTATTTTTATTAATAGTAAAGACATAACAAGACAGACAAAACCCTCCCACAAAACCCACCCACTCCACAGGGAACCTTACTGCACTTTATAGAGTTATTATTATTATTATTATTATTATTATTATTATTATTATTATTATTATTATTATTATTATTCTGTAAAAAAATGGGAATAAGGAAAAACAAACCATAAGGTTATACATATACACAGAAATGCATGAACAGATGTGTATAAATGTGCACATACAGTACTGTGCAAAAGTTTTAGGCAGGTGTGAAAAAATGCTGTAAAGTAAGAATGCTTTCAAAAATAGACATGTTAATAGATTATATTTATCAATTAACTAAATGCAAAGTGAGTGAACAGAAGAAAAATCTAAATCAAATCCATATTTGGTGTGACCACCCTTTGCCTTCAAAACAGCATCAAGCATCAATTCTTCTAGGTACACTTGCACACAGTTTTTGAAGGAACTCGGCAGGTAGGTTGGCCCAAACATCTTGGAGAACTAACCACAGTTCTTCTGTGGATTTAGGCAGCCTCAGTTGCTTCTCTCTCTTCATGTAATCCCAGACAGACTCGATGATGTTGAGATCAGGGCTCTGTGGGGCCATACCATCACTTCCAGGACTCCTTGTTCTTCTTTACGCTGAAGATAGTTCTTAATGACTTTCGCTGTATGTTTGGGGTCGTTGTCATGCTGCACAATAAATTTGGGGCCAATCAGATGCCTCCCTGATGGTATTGCATGATGGATAAGTATCTGCCTGTACTTCTCAGCATTGAGGAGACCATTAATTCTGACCAAATCCCCAACTCCATTTGCAGAAATGCAGCCCCAAACTTGCAAGGAACCTCCACCACGCTTCACTGTTGCCTGCAGACACTCATTTGTGTACGCTCTCAGCCCTTCGGTGAACAAACTGCCTTCTGCTACAGCCAAATATTTCAAATTTTGACTCATCACTCCAGAGCACCTGCTGCCATTTTTCTGCACCCCAGTTCCTGTGTTTTCGTGCATAGTTGAGTCGCTTGGCCTTGTTTCCACGTCGGAGGTATGGCTTTTGGCGGCAAGTCTTCCATGAAGGCCACTTCTGACCAGACTTCTCCGGACAGTAGATGGGTGTACCAGGGTCCCACTGTTTACTGTCAGTTCTGAGCTGATGGCACTGCTGGACATCTTCCAATTGCGAAGGGAAGTAAGCATGATGTGTCTTTCATCTGCTGCAGCAAGTTTCCTTGGCCGACCACTGCGTCTCACGGTCCTCAACGTTGCCCGTTTCTTTGTGCTTCTTCAAAAGAGCTTGGACAGCACATCTGGAAACCCCTGTCTGCCTTGAAATTTCTGCCTGGGAGAGACCTTGCTGATGCAGTATAACTACCTTGTGTCTTGTTGCTGTGCTCAGTCTTGCCATGGTGTATGACTTTTGACAGTAAACTGTCTTCAGCAACCTCACCTTGTTAGCTGAGTTTGGCTGTTCCTCACCCAGTTTTATTCCTCCTACACAGCTGTTTCTGTTTCAGTTAATGATTGTGTTTCAACCTACATATTGAATTGATGATCATTAGCACCTGTTTGGTATAATTGTTTAATCATACACCTGACTATATGCCTACAAAATCCCTGACTTTGTGCAAGTGTACCTAGAAGAATTGATGCTGTTTTGAAGGCAAAGGGTGGTCACACCAAATATGGATTTGATTTAGATTTTTCTTCTGTTCACTCACTTTGCATTTAGTTAATTGATAAATATCTATTAACATGTCTATTTTTGAAAGCATTCTTACTTTACAGCATTTTTTCACACCTGCCTAAAACTTTTGCACAGTACTGTATATATAAACAAATACACATATATACACATACATACACATACGCATACACATGCATACATACCTAAACACAAACATATGCGTGTAGAAATGTACTAGGAAATGCAGGCCTGGTATACAAAAAAATATTAATAAAAGTAAAAATAAGTGTGTAATTAAATATATAAATTATAACTCCTGAGCAATATATGAAAATAAGGGGTCCCATATTTCAATAAAGACATTGTATTTATCCTGTAACCTATCCTATACTGCAGCCATTACACATCTAAAGTAGCTCATGTTTGGCAGTGAATAAGCATTTTTGTTACTATAAAAAAAAAGTGACCGGAAGTGCTGACTTCCTCAGTTGTCCTGACAGGAACATTTCTTGGTACCTTTGTAGGCACAAATCTGCGCGGCTGTGCAGCCTCTGAAGCCCGTAACTGCGTGACCTGGTGGCGTTGTTTCCGGCTGAGTTCACGCAGTTGGCAATGTTGGACAGATTTGCTGTGAGTCTCTCCATAGATAACATAATCAAATATTATATTTAGCCACTGGAGGATTGATATGTTAGTTCTGTTTTTTAGCAATTGTAAGGGATATTAATAAAAATTGTTTTGTTTTGTTTTTTTAAAAAGGTCAAAGCATCAAAGGTCACCTAGTAAACATAGTGCAGGTGAAGCAGGGACGTCACAGCCTAGGGTACCAGATAGAGTACTCACTACCTTCTTCCAAAATGTTTCTGTGCCATAGTGCATGGACATAGCTGTCTTTCATCTCCTGAACAGTACTGGCATGTTTGGGTGTCAGAAAGACCCATCAGAAACAACCTTCTGCTGGAAAGGTGTGCTCTGTGAAGAACCTTATATTGGATAAGGTTCACTTCAGCATTCTTAGAAACTGAAAGAGAATTGCTGCATAATCTCCCCTTCATTGGATCCCAAGACAAAGTATATATTAGAAACAAAATGAGTCATTCCTTTTTTCTTGCAGCCTCTCAAATGATAAAAAAAATCCCATTCTCAAAAAGGTGGCTTAGATGGGAAAATATAATTTTGCCTCCAGGAGATAAACTCAGACGGTTTACCTGCTATCTGAAGATCAGGATTGTGGCAAACGGGAGAGCATGGAGATGGGTGCAGGTTTAGATTAGTAACTTTATGAGCTCTTAACCATGGTTTATTGTAGCCGAGATACATGGGTGACTGAAACAGGAATGTTTTTAAATCTCTTGGCTTACATAGGGCAAGTCCCTCACATGTGAAGATCCACAGTCTGAATCCTCCAGGTCTACCCAAGCTGGGGAAGCACAATCTTGGGGATCCAGCCTGAAAGTTTGCTGGACAGCAATTAAGTATTTGAAAAAACAGGGACCCGTCCCATCAGTGTAAGAGCAAGGGAATTCCATCCTTCAAGATCTTTAATGATGGATTTTAGGAGGGGAACATTATTACAATTAAACAGTTCATCAAAATGAGGAGATATGATATGTTGATTCTAAGATATTTAATACCATTAAGAGACCATCTGAACGGGAGAGTTGAG
The DNA here is from genome assembly GCA_030684275.1 of Acipenser oxyrinchus oxyrinchus. NCBI lineage: Eukaryota > Metazoa > Chordata > Actinopteri > Acipenseriformes > Acipenseridae > Acipenser > Acipenser oxyrinchus. The sequence continues at coordinate 36,999,697 of CM060256.1, forward strand.
GGTAAAGCCTCCCACCTAAACTGATTTAGGGGCAATACTTCAGATTTAGACCAATTGATCTTATAACCTGAAATCGATCCATAGTTATAAATTAACTTAACAACTATCCCGGGTATCCTGACGTATGGCAATGACAAGGGGTTCAATAAAAAGAGAAAATAACAGAGGAGAGAGTGGGCAGCCCTGTCTGGTACCTCTGAAGAGTTTAAAACAGTGGTTCCCAACCAAGTCCATCGGAGGTAAAAATAGCCTTCTCGCACCGGCAAGTCCCCAGTTTCACAACGCAAATCATCTTCGGCAGAACGTAGCGCCTGCAGCTGTATTACACTTCACACACAGTGTAAAGTGTAGCTAAATGTGCGGCAAGCTGCAGCGTGTGACATGTTTAGCCTGGTGCCTAAATCACGTCACGTGCTGCAACTCCCATGTGTGTATTATGTGTTATCTGTTTCGTGTGATTTAATGTTAGTGTATATATATTGGTGTACATACGGGATATAATGTGGGATATTTAGCACAAGTGTTGTTAAAATATATAGTTGTATTTAGGCACGGGGATTGCACAATCACTTCACGTGCAGATAAAATGTGTATTAATATGTGAGCACAGGGAATGCACAAATTAGTTCAAGTGAATAATTAATTAGTAATTGAATCCCAGCACAGCTGTATAAATAGTTACACAATTCACTCGGGCTGTGTGTTCGGGAGTGGAGAACGGGAGAGAGAAGGAGAAAATAATTAAAAAAACAAGAAGCAAAACAAATGCTACTAATACGAGAAGACTCACACGATACTTGTTTTGGGGTTCATCCACCGTTTGTTAGTCTGTTTATTTGTTTTGGCCACCGCACCGTTTGTTTTTTTCAATGTTTGTGTTTTGTTAAACCTTTTTATTTTACAATAAACCAGTGGATCAGTGCAATTTCGTCACTCACCGGTCCTGTCTGTGTCCATTACCTCCTGGTCTTATGTCACCACTACAACCTGCTTGTCACACGTGGTTTTAGAAGTGGGATAACAGCACCTCCAAGCGTCAGACCAGTGATATTGTGGGTACTTTTTATTTTTATTTTTCTGGACTTTTTTTTTAAAAGTGTTTTTTTTGTGAGAAGAGGGTTATTGAAAAAAAAAATGGGAAAGAACGGCCAGAGAAGGCAACAACTGCAACACCAGCCACAGCTGCTTGAACTGTCCATGGTACCCCCTCAGACAGCTACCCCAGCTATGCCCCATCTGCAGAGGTGGGCACTACGTGACCCGCTGCCCTGTCAATCAGGAGAGGGAGAAGCAGGGGTCACCTTGGTCTCCACTGCCCCAGCAGAAACAGCAACAGTGGCCAGAGGAGCCAGACAACCTGATGCGGGAAGGAGGATCACCGCTGGAGAGAATGCTCCGAGGTTCCACTGAGCTGGTGTGGGCGATGTGAGGAAGGAGGAGACGACTGGTCAGGATGCCCCTATTCCAAACCTGCAACACCTATGGCTGCTGAGCCTGCACCGCCTAGGGCTGCCGAGACTGCAACGCCTAGGGCTGCCGATCCTGCACTGCTTAGAGCTGCCACGCCTGCAACGCCTAGGGCTACTGAGCCTGCACCGCCTAGGGCTGCCGAGCCTGCATCACCTAAGGCTGCCTAGCCTGCACCGCTTAGGGCTGCCGAGCCGCCATCACCTGGGGATGCCAGTTCGCCATCGCCTGGGGATGCCAGTTCGTCACCACCCGGGGATGCCTTCACGACACCAGCCGGGGATGCCTCCAAGACACCACCCAGGGATGCCTTCACGACACGGCCCAGGGATGCCTCCTAGACACCGCCCGGGGATGCCTGCATATCATCGCCGGGGATGACACCAAGACACAGCCGGGGATGCCTCCAAGACACCACCCGGGATGCTTCAAGACACAGCCGGGGATGCCTCCAAGACACGGCCGGGGATGTCTTCAAGACACCACCCGGGGATGTCTTCATGACACCGCCCAGGGATGCCTCCAAGACACCGCCCGGGGATGCCTGCACATCATCGCCCAGGGATGCCTCCAAGACACCACCCGGGGATGCCTCCAAGACACCACCCGGGGATACCTTCATGACACCACCCGGGGATGCCTCCAAGACACCGCCCGGGGATGCCTTCATGACACCGCCCAGGGATGCCTCCAAGACACCGCCCGGGGATGCCTGCATATCATCGCCCGGGGATTCCTCCAAGACACCGCGCAGGGGTGCCTACACAACACCGCCCTAGGATGCCTGCAAGTCACTGCCCGGGGATGCCTACACACTACTGCTGGGATAGGCATGCCCTGGAAGCCGCTTTTCCGCTGCCAGGGGTGCTATGGGAGGAAGCAGCCTTTCTGCTGCCAGGACTACCCGCTGTCAGCTGGGAAGCTGCTGGCATCGCCACCAGCAGCAGAAGTGTGGCAGGAGTATGCCACTCCACTGTCAGCCCGCTGACAGCCTTACAACCTGTGGGCCCCTTGAAGCCTCCGGTTCTGGCCCAGGACTGCTGGACTTTTGGGCTTTTAAGGGGGGAGGTGGCCATTGAGGCCATGTGTGCTGCACACAAGGGGGAGGTATGTGCCAGTTGCCCTGCCCATGTGTGTATTATGTGTTATCTGTTGCGTGTGATGTTAATGTTTGTGAATATATATTGGTGCACGGGATATTTAAAACTATCAAGAAAATGTAAAATAGACCAAGCCGGTGTAAGATAAGGAAGCTTTACTGTGGCAGTGTGCCCCACCCCTGTGTGTATTTTGTGCTGTGTGGTGTGTTTTATATTGTCAGTTATATATGGATATAGTGGTGCACGGGATATAAATGGGTCTGTGTAGCATGAGCGATTTAAAATATATAGTTGTATTTAGGCATGGGGAATGCGCTACCACTTCACGTGCAGATAAAATGTGTATTAATATGTGAGCACGAGCAGTGCACAAATTAATTCACGTGCTAGGATTCAAGTGAATAATTAATTAGTAATTGAATCCCAGCAGAGCTGTATAAATAGTTATACAATTCACTCACTTGGGGTTGTGTATTCGGGAGTGGAGAACGGGAGAGAGAAGGAGAAAATAATTAAAAAAACAAAAAGCAAAACAAATGCTACTCGTGGGAGTCCTCTCAGTAGGATTGCTACTTTTACCGGCCAGATGCACGATATTAAGAACAGAAGAACATAAAGTTTACAAACGAGAGGAGGCCATTCAGCTCATCTTGCTCGTTTGGTTGTTAGTAGCTTATTCATCCCAGAATCTCATCAAGCAGCTTCTTGAAGGATCCCAGGGTGTCGGCTTCAACAACATTACTGGGGAGTTGGTTCCAGACCCTCACAATTCTTTGTGTAAAAAAGTGCCTCCTATTTTCTGTTCTGAATGCCCCTTTATCTAATCTCCATTTGTGACCCCTGGTCCTTGTTTCTTTTTTCAGGTCGAAAAAGTCCCTTGGGTTGACATTGTCAATACCTTTTAGAATTTTGAATGCTTGAATCAGATCGCCGTGTAGTTTTCTTTGTTCAAGACTGAATAGATTCAATTCTTTTAGCCTGTCTGCATATGACATGCCTTTTAAACCAGGCATAATTCTGTTCGCTTTTCTTTGCACTCTTTCTAGAGCAGCAATATCCTTTTTGTAACAAGGTGACCAGAACTGAACACAATATTCTAGGTGAGGTCTTACTAATGCATTGTAAAGTTTTAACATTACATTATATTAAAAAGATGTCTAGTATTATCTGATGAGTGCCTGTTTTTCATAAACCCAGTTTGGTCTGAATGAATCAGACAAGGAAGGGCACTTTCTAATTTTACTTATTATTTTAATATCAGTATTTATTAATGATAATGGACAATAATTGCCACAAAGTGAAGGGTCTTTATTTATTTTCAACAGACTGTGACATTAAAATTGGAAGTATATAAATATATCATCCTGGCCAGGGAATTTTCCACAAGGCATGGCAAACACAGCTTTTTTCAATTCTTCAGTCATGTTCAGAGAGTACAGGTATTTTAAATTATCTACAAACACATTTATTTGGGTTATGTCAGAATCTGATTCAGGTTTATATAGGATTGGTGTAGAAGGACTTGATTGTTTCATTGATTTTTTTGTGATCTATAATAATATTGTCATATTGAATTGTTGCTTTTTCCATTATGTTTACGCTGATTAGCTAATAAACGGCCATATTTTTTTATCCAAATTCAAATTTGTTGTCTAATACAGGGCTTCTCAAACTTGGTCCTGGGGACCCCCTGTGTCTGCTGGTTTTCATTCCAACCTCTTAATTACTTAAGTAGACCTTTAAATGAACTAATAATTTGCTTAATTAGACATTTTTACTTGTTTTCAGCTCTTAAACAGTTGCAGTTCAAGTTACTTATCAAATGTTATAGCTAACTAACTAACTAACTTGAAATGTGCAACTGTTTAAGAGCTGAAAACAAGCAAAAAGGTCTAATTAAGCAAATGATCCATTCAATTAAGGGTCTATTAAGTAATTAAGAGCTCGTTGGAATGAAAACCAGCAGCCAGAGGGGGTCCCCAGGACCAAGTTTGAGAAGCCCTGGTCTAATACAAGGTGGAAACAGAGACTGATGTTTCCATATTTGTCCTCGCAGCTGATTCTAGGTAGCGATCGATAAATGATTCAAGCTCCTCTATACTGGAGGAGACTAGATTGTCAGCTTCCAGCACGTCTGGCGTTACCTTTACCGTGGGTAGAGACAAGGGCCAAGATTGGAAACACTACTGGAGGAGCTTTCTCAAAGCATGTACTGTAGATGGTAGCGGCGATATTCGAAATGAGACCAGAGTATCAGAAGCTCAGTGCTGCTGCCCTGCTGATTCAATGGTTGAGTGCACGTCCGAGTTAAAGAAGCTTCACTCATAACTGAGCTTCTCAGTGCAGCAGTGCTTCAGCAGGGGGCAGGAGGGTGTGAGTGGCTCCTCCAATTAAAACCAGGGATCTGACTACGTCACATGCCATTGCTAGTACTGTGGTTATAGCAGAGTTTATAATGGAGGCTTGCCTACTCTGAGGAAAAAAACTCTCTGGACTCTCCAATTAAAACCTGTGCCTAGATCACGTCATCTGCTACCGCTAGCGCTGTGGTTAATACCAGGTATAACTATAAAATATTAACTATATTTTTATATTTCCTCTGAGGAAATAAACCTCTTTGCAAGGGAGGTACTCCTCCAAGGAGTCTCCACTGGGTTGAATCCATTCATTTGCAATGCAAGTTTGTGGCTGATAATTAAGCGGCTATATTCTTTGACGCCTTCTTAGTCCCCTTAAGTGAAATATGAAAATAATATGGAAACTGATATCATGAGTGTTGTGTTTTGTTTGTTTGTAATTGTCTTGTCTTGTCTTGTACGTTATTAGACAGCTAACACAGTTCCGGAGCTGTCGCCAAGGGCCAGCACTAAACCGGACAACACTGCACCATTGTCACAAATATAAACCTGTATCACCCACCACGAGCACTACTGCACTTTTAGGACTGGTGATCATGTTTGTATTATTGTGGGGCGGATATCGTTTATTATTTGGAACTGTCTGTTCTTGTTATATACCCTGTGCTGTACACATTGGTGTGTATTGCCGGGGAATTATTGTTTGGTCGCCAGACCTGAAATCTGCAAAATAAAACATTTCCAAACCGGATTACAATTATCTCTGTGTGCTTCTTTCACGCACTGCATCACTCCTGCACCTGCTCCCACTCAGCCACTTTGTCACAGTATCCCATAAGCATTAAAGTATGTATGGTATTGTGACAGAGAAAGAATGAATCTTGATTATAAATCTCCCTCCCGACCTGTGAGGGCACTGTGTAAAGGGAACAGAGTGCCCTGCAGTGGATGGCCTGACAATTCATTCCCAGGGTTAGGTGGAAGTCGGCCATCTAGAAAGGGGGCGGCGCTATGGTACACCAAGTCATTGACCCGGAAGGGAAGCGATGTGGCAACCGAGGATTGGAGGAGAAACGGTTGCACTCGCTAACCAAGGGGGCGTGACTGACGGTACAAAAGGCGACGGAGCGAGGTGATCTGTTATGGTTAAGATGAACCAGAAAGAGTACTGTGAATTATTATGAGTGTTTTATTTGTTTTGTCATGTCTAAAAATCTACTTGTTTGTTATTATTAGATTCTAACACGATCCAAAGCTGTCGCTACAGGCCAGCACTAAACCCAGACAACACTGCACCATTGTCCACGAACAAATTGTATTTCACCACGAGCACTGTAACAATCACTCTGGACTTGTGAACGTGTGTCTTTGTGTGTGTTCTACTGTGTTTATTCATTTTGAACTGTGTATTACTATTTCTGGACTGCAACCTGTTGTTTTGGAACAGTGCAATATACATTGCTCTGTATTGCCTGGGATTATTATTTGTGGTCGCCAGACCAGGATTTACAAAATAAAACCAGTTTGGATCGTGAACTTTGTTGTCTGTCTTCTGTTTCCTAATCACATTACCACTACACCTATGCACTACAAACCACTTTGCCACAGGTATTTATTGAAAGTAATCATGACTTTAAGGTAATGTTGCATTTACTCACCAAAAATGCATTTTACTCACTAAATTGGAGAATAAATTACTCAGTGACCCAAAGCCTTATCTGGAGCACTGCCAGTGGGTATATGGGAGTAGTAAAGGTAACTAGAACTGTACATAACAACATTTCTTTGAATAGGCGACTCAAGAAGAGTCAGGAGAGGTAAAACAAAAGATTTTCTACTTAGGTCTTAGGTAAGTGGATTGGGCTTGCCACAAATAATACATAGTGTAATGAATGTGCATCTTAGCCCATTAAATTGACTGGAAAGGCAAGGGCTGGACACCAATCGCAAAGCATGCGGTTCAAAGAACGTCTTGCCAATCAACCAAAGAAATCTCTAGTCGAGAGGTAAGTACATGTCTTATGCTAATGATCATCATCTTGTCTACACTCCAATATTCAACTACATACTCTGTAATAATGGCAATATTATATAATGTTGGAAAGACATGCTCTTGTTTTTTTTCAAGCCATGTATAGTGATTGATTTCTCTACACAACTTTTCTTCGCACCTCTAAGATACAAATCTTAAATCGCCATCTTTACTACATCAAGACCACTTGTGCAAAGTCTGACAACTTGGCAGGATCCTAGCAAAGATGAAACAAAGCAGATGCAGAACTCTCAAGTCACTATGGGTAAACAGATGGACAGATTAACTAAATTGAATGGCCAAAGACTAACTGTAGTAACATTATTTCTAGAGCAAGCCTTAAAAAAGCCTTACCTACCTGATATCTCATTTGCTATCAGCAGGACTTACCTGATAGCAGAAGTGGCAAACACCTGGCCATTGGATCCAACACTCAGTACGATGACTGACGCGATGACAACAATCAAATCTGTCAAAGGAAAATGAGAGTTGTTAAAACTAGTTTCTGCCATACAATAGAACATATAAAAACATACAACCCCTGCCATAACCGTAAAGTTAGAGCTGCATCCACCTGTATATAAAAATGTGCAACATACAGATGGACATGGTCACTCCATATATCCGATCTGATGCCGTCAATAGTGCTAAAGAGGTTCTTAGATGTGTAAAACATCAAAGTGTGACATGCTTCAGGGCAACGCCACACTTCAGCATCAACAGGGCTATGCAGCCTCAGCAGCAGCATTGCAGTTCGGGTCAGTAAGTAGTTTGTTGATGTGCTGTGTACATTACATTTACTTAATCATGTACACATCTCATTATATGTAAAAGAAATGTATTTTTGATAAAGGTTTCTGTAATGATTAGACTGTATATGATTCATTACAAAAAACTTAAAAAATAGTTAAAAAATAGTTATGGTTTAACCCTTTGCGGTCCTATTATTATTATTTATTTCTTAGCAGACGCCCTTATCCAGGGTGACTTACAATTGCAGACGCCCTTATCCAGGGCGACTTACAATTGTTACAAGATATCACATTATACAGATATCACATAATTTTTACATACAATTACCCATTTATACAGTTGGGTTTTTATTGGAGCAATCTAGGTAAAGTACCTTGCCCAAAGGTACAACAGCAGTGTCCCCCACCAGGGATTGAACCCACGACCGTCCGGTCAAGAGTCCAGAGCCCTAACCACGACTCCACACTGCTGCCCTGGTCCGACATTGCAATTTTCCCTTTCCAGTCCAATGTTGGACCCTGTCCGACATCATCAAAAAGACACAAAAAACAGGTCTCCAGTCGTTTTTTCTCCGGAAAAAGACTAGAAAACCATTCAATGGCCGGGTGAGATCGATAGGAGCAGAGATAAGCCGAAAAAAAAGGGGCATATCTCATGAATACAGATAGCCCCGGCATCACATAGATAACACGGACATAAACAAACAAGATAGCTGCTTCTGCATCCAGTGCTCAAAGAATATCACAGACATTTGCAGAGCTTTTTCTACATGTTATAGTAATAAAATAATGACTTGGATCGCATTATTGAGGAGTTTGGTGATAAAACGAGTGATCAGGAGATGATTTATCGGTATGCACTACTATCAAGAGGTATGTGAAAAAAACAGCGAACGAGGGGAGGGGCGGGGCTGGAGATGCAGTACTGAGTGTCCTGTTGATTTGCAGTGCCTTTAAAACCTGTTTTACTGTGAAAAAATAGTTTTAAACAGCGCGTCTAAAATAAACTGCGCGTGTGAAAATAAATTGGACCTGACGCACCTGAGAAAAGGGCTAAACTTAAAGCCACAAAAGTCAGGAAATGCCATAAAGGTACCACCCATACCTCAGCTGCATCCAGGGTAGACTGTTAGCATAGATACTGATATGTGATGGGCAGGGAGGTATTCAATTATCATTAGCATAGATACTGAGATGTGATGGGCAGCAAGGTATCCAATTATCATTAGCATAGATACTGAGATGTGATGGGCAGGGAGGTATCTAATTATCATTAGCATAGATACTGAGATGTGATGGGCAGGGAGGTATCTAATTATCATTAGCATAGATTCTGATCATGGGGCAAGTTCAGCATGGAAGAGGGGGTCTTGGTCTCAGTTCAACTCCTCCTACATGGCACAAGGCAGCCCCAGCTCAACGGAGAAAGCTGGTAGTCAACGAGGTGCAAAAGCAGGAGGAGAGGATGAGGTGCGTAGAGGCTGTTTCCCAGGCCAAGCAGGGAGAATGGATGAGATGGGAGAGTGTGGAACAACGCAAGATTGGCTGGCAAGACCTATGGTCAATGGAACAGAGCAGGATCAGTTTCCTCATCAGGTCAACATATGATGTTCTCCCATCACCACAGAACCTAAACCTCTGGGTAGGAGAGGATCCCTCATGTCCTTTGTGTTCATCACCTGCAACATTAAGGCACATTTTGACAGGATGTAAGGTGGCTCTTAGCCAAGGACAGTTTACTTGGCGCCATGACCAGGTGCTGCGATGTTTGGCCTTAGCATTGGAAGACAAGCATAACATGACCAATAAGTTGCCACCAGTTCCATCAAAACATTACACACAAAAGACAACATTCCTCCGCCCAGGAGAGCAACCACCAAGAAAAGGTGCTAAAACCAAGCCTCGCCCAGGACAACTGGATGCTGCTAGAGACTGGAAAATGCTGGCAGATGTTGGTCAATGGCTTATTTTTCCACTGGAGATTGCCACCACTAACCTTCGACCAGATATTGTCTTATGGTCTGGATCAGCACGCCTTGTTCACCTGGTAGAGTTAACAGTGCCATTGGAGGATGCTGTAGATGAGACATATGAGAGGAAGAAACTGCTGTATGCTCAACTAGCCGCTGAAGCGGAACAGCGAGGATGGAGAGTCCGGGTTTTCCCAGTGGAGGTGGGTTGTCGAGGATTTGTGGCACACTCTACAACCCGGTTTCTTAGAGACGTTGGATTCAGTGGCCAAGAGTTGCGTCGCACAGTGAAGAACTTATCTGAAGCAGTAGAGAGGAGCAGCAACTGGCTGTGGTTGAGACGGAAAGATTCTGGTTGGGGATCAATAGAAAGAACGAAACGCTGATGCACGGGTAAGTAAGCTGGGCTGAGTTGAGTGGGGGATGGAGGGGGGTGATGCTGGGACGCCAGAATCACCGTCAAGCCCTTTTGAGGTGTCGTGGGCTAGTCGACGAAACACAGAGGATGGAAGGTGCCCACTTGAAGACCCCAGAGATGTACCCTACTTAGCTCAATCCAGACGGTGTCATGCTGATGCGCTGGGGAGACCGCACTGTGGTTGATCCCCGTAGCCAGCATCGCAGCCGTTGTGTGTGCTGATGTGCTAGGGAGGCAAATAAGCTGATCCCTGGAGCCAGCATTACACTTCAGCCATCAACACCAGGCAGAAGGATATCTACATCATCGTATGGAAGGAAACGCAAATGGATGGAGACACAGATGGATCACATTAGTTTACTGTAAAGCTACGTCTTAGTTGGTGCTTATCTTGACGAGAGCCGAGTTCAAATCAGCATGAAGTTTTAACATCTACTCTTGTGTAATGGAAATCTGAGATGTGATGAGTAGGGAGGTATCTAATTATCATTAGCATAGATACTGAGATGTGATGGGCAGGGAGGAACACAATTTTAATTTATAACCAAGCAAGTTCTACTAAACAATTATACAGGGGGCAGTTAAAATCAATTATGTTTTCACTGTTCCCTTGATCACCTGCTGTTGAATGTTGTGAATATGTTTTATTAAGTGTGGTTTTAAAATTCATTTTGCTACCTCATTAGCTTCAATAGCTCTTTCATTTCCAGTTCTCACAACAGGGATACAGAGGAGATGTCGGTATGCTTGTTTTAACAACAGTATATCTTGAGAATCAGGATATCTTGAGATTCAGGTGTGATGAAACTTGGTATGGACATTCATTAGTAATGTGTTATTTACATCCATGACAGGGATACCTGGTCATTATTGCTTAGTTGTACTTTTCATTGTGTTGCTAAAGATTTCAACCTAACCCGGATGCAGCTGAGTTTTGTGTGGTATGGCATTTCCTGACTGTGGTGGCTTGATGCTTAAACCATAACTAGGTAATTGTAAGTGACTCTGCAGCCGATGCATAGTTCACACACCTTAGTCTCTGATAAAGGCGTCTGCTAAATAAACAAATAATAAATAATAAATAATAACTATTTTTTAACAAAGTTTTTTTTTTTTTTTTAATGAATGTCCTGACTTGTAAACGGTTGCGATAGGGATGGGTCGGTATACCGCTTTTCCAGTTTAGGTACATTACGGAATTGATACCATTCTTTTTATTCTAAACCGCAATTATCGTAATTACTTTAAACAACGGTTAACGCATTTTTCGACTGCAAACATGCTTCTTCTAAATCAAGCGATGATACTTGCAGCCTTAGCAAAGTGTCTGATGAAGATATCTTTGTGAACTGTATTCTGATAATGGTTTTGAAGGAAACACAGAATACACGTTGCTGTCTTTCTGACGTCACACGCAGCTTTTAGAGAAACGCCTTCTCCAAGCCTTGCAGCGCAGCACACATTTTCAACGTGCTACATTTACATGCATTTATTTATTCATTTATGTATTTATTTTTTATTTATTGCATTTATATAGCGCTTTTTATACAAAAGTATTGCAAAGCACTGTACAGTAAAAAACCACAATACATTTGTATAGCATGTCACACATACAACTGCCACAATCAGACCATTTAAAGAACAGTACACACATAATACAAAAGCAGCAATTTTAAAAAAGTTACATTAAAACCCAGTAAGATAAGAAAGCCATTTTATAAAAGTACGTGTTTAGTCTTGACTTGAAAACGATATGTTTTGGATGTAACCCCGGTTCCCTGAAAGAGAAGACGACCAACAACAATACTTTTGGGATATGCCTGAGCATTTTATGTCGGAGCTGCCGATAGGCCCCTCCGGGAAGTGACATCCTCGGTCCCGCCTACTGAGGGATTAAGTAGTCACTCCGTGGAGATTACGTTCTCTTTTGCATTGAACCCGTGAATGCGAGTGATGCGACCTCGCAAGGCTTGTTGGTTGTCTTCTCTTTCAGGGAGCTGGGATTAAATACGTAACCTATCGTTCCCTTTCAATTCGAAGACGACCAACAACAATACATTGGGAAAGTATATCAGAGCCGTCATGAGGGAGCGTGAGTGGAGAGCAGACGAGGGACGTCTCGCTACCACCAAACTAATCTTTGTGGTGTGAGCGTGCAACCTCAAGGACCCTTGTGGGATCTACCACATTGAGTCGGTAGAACCTGGTGAATGTATGCAGAGTAGCCCAACTACCCGCAGTACAGATATCAGTCAATGAGGCTCCTCTAAAGAGGGCCCATGATGTAGCCACTCCTCTGATGTAGCCACCCCAGGTGGGGGTAGGCCGGCATTAGTATATGCAGTCGAAACTGTCCCACTGGATTGTGGACACAGTCACTGCTTCGAGAGGGCTTGACCCAGGGTCCTTTCACCATGACAGACAAAGAGCTGGTCAGACTGACGCAGCGCTCTCGTCCTATCCACATAACATCTCAATGCCCGAACTGGGCAGAGGCATTTCATCTCTGATCCTCCTCCGAAAAAAAACAGATTGGGATGGAAAGCCTCTAGCTCCACTAACTGATTCAAGTGGAAAGCCGTAATCACCTTTGGGAGGAAAGCAGGGTTCTTGCGTAATGATACTCTGTTTCCATCATCCCAAATACGCATACAGGAGCTGTGCACTGACAGAGCCTGTAGCTCACTAACCCGCTTAGCGGAGGTGATGGCTAACAAAAAGGCTGTCTTCATTGAGAGATATTTCAACTCTATGGAATGTACAGGCTCAAACGGGGCCTTAGTGAAAGCCTCCAATACCACATCTAGACTCCATTCAGGGAGGCTGTCTCTCAGAACCTGGAGCAAATCCTCCCCATTATGTCCCAGAAAGTTTTATAAAATTCTGCTGGCAGTCCATCGATCCCTGGAGCCTTTCCGCTGAAGAGCTGCTTGACAGCGGCAGTCAGCTCCTGGTGGGTCAGCGGTGCATCCAGCTCACTGAGGATGGGTAACCCCTGGAGCAGGACGGTGTGCAGTTCTTTCCCACCAGGAGTCCTGACATAGCACAGCTGTCGCTTGTCCGCTCTCTTCTTTTCCAGGTTGAAGTAGAAGCTGGTGGGGGCATCCATGTCTCTCAGCTCCATGAATCTGGACTGCACAATCGCCCCCTTCACCCTCTCCTTCAGCAAGCTCCCCAGCGCGAGTTTCTGCTCTCACAGGTTCTCCAGGGTCTGTTCTTTATATTCTGAATTGAAACTTTCCTCTAGGAGGAGGATTTTCGACTCCAGCTCTCTCACGGCTGCATTCAGTGATCTGGTTGCATTTACAGTATACTTTTTTTATGAATTTAGTCGTTGCCAATTATTTTCATTATTTTCTCCCAATTTGGAATCGCCAATTATTTTATTATGCTCAGCTCACCGCTACCACCCCTGCGCTGACTCGGGAGGGCAAAGACGAACACACGCTGTCCTCCGAAGCGTGTGCCGTCAGCCGACCGCTTTTTTTCACACTGCGGGCTCACCATGCAGACACCCAAGAGCTACAGCTTCGGAGGACAACGCAGCTCTCGGGCAGCTTACAGGCAAGCCCGCAGGCGCCCGGCCAGACTACAGGGGTCGCTGGTGCGCGGTGAGCCGAGGACACCCTGGCCGACCTAGCCCTCCCTCCCCGGCGGCCGGCCAATTGAGCCCCCTGGAAGCTCCCATCCTCGGTCGGCAAAGGAATAGCCTGGACTCGAACTTGCGACGTCCAGACTATAGAGCGCATCCTGCACTCCACGAGGAGTGCCTTTACTGGATGCGTCATTCGGGAACCCCTCATTTACAGTATACTGTTGACAAGAACATTTTATTTGTATTTTGCCAATGTCCCACCACTGCCTTAAGTCTTTATGTTGTGTTTTCCAAATGATCCAAAAATGTTTTAATTGTTGTCTGAACTTTATGACTTGTAATAATTTTGCATTGAATTGCCAGTATGGTGTTCTGTGGGGTTCTGATTGAGTTATTGCTGTAATTGGTGGTCAGAGAGACTGCTGGGGGTGACTTTATTGACTTACTTCAATAAATGTATTTAAATTATTTCTAGAAGTGTAAAACCAGTCTAGTCTCGCTCTGTATATACAGTTTGCACAGGACAGAGAACAGGTGTATTGTCTTGAGTGCAGACATCTCCAAATGTCAACCAGGTCACTGGACTCTAACACTGCAGCCAGCTCTCTGGAGGACTGAGGATGTGGTTCATCGTTATTTCTAGCAATATTAAAATTAACAGTACAATTCAAATCTCCTCCCAAAACCACCACATCATCACTATTAATATTAAAAAGAGCTTGTTTCATTTCTTAAAAATTAAAATTCGTTCCCCTACTCTTTTGGCTCTTACTTTTAAAATCCTCCCCTTCTCTATTTCTTCCATGTCTAATAAAACTGTCCCTAGGCTGGGTTTAAAAAGTACTGCCACCCCTGCGCTAGTGTTGGCACCGTGACTCACCACCGTGGCTCTAATTTTTTAGTCTGTACCATTTTAGCTGATCAAATTCTTCCAGTGTTGATTTCCTTGCATGAGAGGAGTGTAGAAATAAATTTAAATCAGGGATGAAGTTCTCTATTTCTACCCCCCTTCTCCCTTTTGTTTCTTTCATAAAATTATTGACCTGTTCAAGTGTGTATAATTTATTCCTGCTGGCGGGTTGGCTGTCGGGGATGTCTGAGATAAGCAAGGAGTCAGAGAGCTCCCCCTCCATCTTTTCCGTGCTGTCCTCTCCCTCATTCCCAGGTATCAGCTCCTCCGCTGCTCCCTCTGGCTCTGTGACACCGGTCTCTGACTCTTCCTCCTCCATTTCCCTAGCCACAGTCGTCACTGTTTCGGGCGGCTGGGATTCAGCCAGCAGGAAGTCCTGCACCACGCCCTGGTCACCCCCCCCTCGCTCTGCTCTCCTCTTCCTCCGTGCTGGGAGGGACCAGCACCCCAGCAGGATCTTGCAGTCTCCCTGCCACCACGGACTGCGCTCTACCATCCGGCAGCTCTACATCCTTCTGTTTAAGTCTTTTCTTTTTAATTACTTCTTTGAATGGTTCTTCACCATTATCAGCAGGCTGGGTCTCTGTGCGAGGCTGTGGTGTTGGTGGCTCTACTCTGGTCTCCTGCCGCTGGGTTGCCTCCTCCCCGGTCTGCACGGGCTTTGGCTGAGGGTGCAGTGTAGGAGCCAACTCTTCCTCCCACTCATCCTCAATACCCCCTATTTCCTCCCTGCCAACTTCACCCTGCTCCTGCCCTGTCTCGGCTGTAGCCTCCCTTCTTGGGCAGGCTTTCCTCTGGTGTCCCTGCTCTCCACAGTAAAAACATCTCATGAAACATCTCAGAACTTACAAATACCACACAATTCGTCTCTTCTACATTTATAACTTGGTTTGGATCATTTAATAACACAAACGCCTGCCTCCTAAACGACAGGACGTGCTTAACATTGTTATTTTTGCAGCCCAGTGGGATTCCCTTAATTGGGGACACAAGTTTACCGTACAAATGACTCATTTTTTAAAAACAGGGGCACATTAGAAATAATCGCTTTTGTTACCGGGGTCACCAGGGGGAAAACCTGAACAAATTTGCCTTTCACTGTAAAACCGTCCTCTATCAGCTTATTTAGCAGTGTCACCTCCACTAAAAATATTACCAGCAGTTCATTCTTGACGCTGACCTAATTTTTTCAAACCACACCACCTCTCCTACTGCCAGCAGGCACTCTTCCACCGACACTCGGGGGTCAGGCAGGCAACGGACCCCGTGTCAGCGGGTGAAAGCCCCCGGCCCTCTGGAATGAGACCCCATAACAGGATCTCCAAACACACACCACTAACTCAGGAACAAACAAACACAAAAATGAGAAATAACAACTAAATAAATATCAATAAACAAATAAATAAATAAGTAGTGGTTTTTTTTAAATTTTCCAGTCCTACAGCACCAGCATTCCACCTCCCTACACGCTCCTCCCATAATCCCACAATCCTCAGAGACAGCGAGAGAGAGAGAGGCACCATGCTGCTGTACTGAATAGGGACAGAAATTCGCACCGGGAGGCCGGGAGATTGGCGGCCAAAATCATTTCCATGAGGCCGGCAGCAGAGACAACATCCCCCACCGAGCGGGCAGCATTCTCACATCACGTTCTCACACGGACCAGATGGATAACCGCCACCTCTCAAACATTTGAATGTACAAGTGACAAAAAACAACATTATAAATAAAAATGACAAATTCTAACCACCATATGAAGTTAAGGCAGCAGAGACTGCTACCTCGTGCCGAGTACCATAGCTGTAGGTGTTACAGTTTTTTTTCCAGGTCTGTTGAAATATGACATTATAATTCCTAATGTACTGTACATATAGGAAACTTTCTTTTAAAATACTAATCCTATTGAAAGACTGTTCAGAGATGTAAAATAAGACAATGTCACAAAGAGTTCCAAAGGGCATCACTATCGCCTAGTTGTTAATGGTTAACATGGAAACGAAGTTGAAACCATAACTATAATACAGTATTTTGAAACATACAACACAAAAACAGAACAATTACAAAATTAGCTACAAATTTATTTTTCTCTCCATGTCCATACTGTCTTTCTTAACATAAATAAAACATTAAGAGGATAATTTCAACATTTCATCACTTATTGTTGTGCGTTTCCATAATCACTTTCCAGCCATCCCATACCTATTTCTCATATGTGCTGTATGTCATGTTATATACCATCTTGTTTGTCATGTGGGTCAAGCAGGATGACTTGAAACTACAAACATTACCATAGCAACAGTTTTATAAGTAATACAGCAATAGAGCAATGCAGCAATCCTTACCAATTATTGAAATAGGTTTTCTGGCGAATCGTAGTCTTCCTTTGAAGCCAACAAATTTACTTCTACATCCTGCTGACCAGAGGCGGACCACGTATTCTGAACCAAAAAACACCACCAGAACAATTTCCTGCAGGAGAGAGAAGACACAAGCATGTGACACTCATGGGAATGAGGGATATAATAATTTCTTTAAAGCCACATTTTGTACCTCTTCTTAGGACTATAAGTATTTCCACAGTCCCCCCTCAAAAAAGTTTTAGTTCTTTGCTTGTTTAGTTTACTTTAATATGATCAACAGTCTTAGGCGATTTTTGGTGCTTTCTCAACTCTGTTGACCTCATCGGCAATGCTACATACAAAAGAAACGTGAGGAGGCACTTCAGCCCATCTAAGCTCATCCGGTTCCTAGTAGCTGATTGATCTCAAAACATTGTCAAGTTGGGTCTTAAAGTATCTGTGATTCTGGCTCAACAACCACTATAGCACGAAGCAGGACCCGATATCACAATATCTGAATGACACAAGCCTGCAAACAGAATGGCAGTCAGTTAGACTGAGCAATGTAATAACAATAGAACTCAGAACCATTCAGAAATAGAGCAAACATATAATGGCAAGTGAAGGGGAGTAGCTTAATAGCTGGTAAAGTCACCCTTGGCTTATCATCACAACATTGAAATGTCACAGCCAGAATACAATGGGAGAAAATAGGAACATAATATCTCTGTAGTTACTGTCACACTCCGGTTAATATCAAATAAATTTTTCAGTCAACACTTTTTATCACTTTGGGAAATAAAAGAATGAGATTAGAAAGTTTACATATAGCTAAGTTATTAAACAGTAATATTGTGACATGTACACATTGCAGTGTTCTCAGTGGTATAGTCGAGTGTATACGCAGGCAAACGGCATTTACCCACTTCCATATAAGGGATACAGAGTTTACTCATTTCTAATCTCCTGTGAAATGCAAATCCTGGGTTAAAGACAAGATATTTTAATGGTGAGCATCTGTGTTGTGTTGCTGTGCATGAGACTGACAGCTGAGAGCTCTCATTCAGAACTGTGGCACGAGGAGGGGGGCATGGCCAGTGGCCACTGGACTGCATGTTCTGTGTGTGTGTGTGTGTGTGTGTGTGTGTGTGTGTGTGTGTGTGTGTTCTGTGATTGTTTGTTTATATGCTGTTAATGTTCTGTTGTTAGGCACACTGTACCTGCAGGGCGGTGCTAGTATCCTTCATCCTAGCCCACGAAAGGACGCTCACAGAACTGTTCACGTGAAGCGCACCCTCAGGTCTGTGACTGTTCAGACATGAACAGCACCTGAGAGGGGAAATAACTGTATGGGGGGCTGTGGTTGGTTGAGGGACAATAACAATGTATCTGTTCATGTTTATCTGTTCAATCTATCTGTTCAACTCCACCAAACAGTGGCGCTAACCCACTTTTTTATTTACCACTACAGCATAGAGTGTTCTGTATAAGAAGATAGAAAACCTACGAACGAGAGCCCATTCGGCACAGCTGAGCTTGCCTGCTTCCTAGAAGCTGATTTATCACAGAACTTTGTCAACTTGGGTCTTAAAGGATCCAAGTGATTTGCCTCAACAACATGACTAGGTACCCCATGTTCTGCTCTGATGCATTATGAGCATCAACAATTTACGCAAAGCCTCCACGAGTGTTTTCTACCATTATAACAACCTTGACTTGCATAAAGAAGGAAAAACATTGAGTGAAATAGCTCGCATCACTCGATTTTCAAGGTGTGGTATCCAAAGAATAATCAACAAGTACAGAGAAACATCATCTGTAATTGACAAACCCAGGACTGGAAGACCCAAAAAGCTGTCTAACAAGGATGAGTAATACTTGAAGATAATATCCTTAAGGAATAGAAAGAAGACTAGCGTTGAATTGACAACACAACTGGCATAAAGCACAGGTGTTGTTGTCCATCAAATCAACAGTATGAAGGTCACTCTTGAAATCAGGACTTAAAGGATGTGTTGCAGTAAGAATACCTCTGTTAAGAAAGGGGAACCAGACTAAATATGCACAAGAACACAGAGATAGGATTATGGAACAATGGTCAAAGATGCTTTGGACTGTTGATGGATGGACAACAACACCTGTGCCTTCTGCCACCGGGTTTTGCCCTTACATATATCGCCCTTATATATATATATATATATATATATATATATATATATATATATATATATATATATATATATATATATATATATATATATATACTACAAGTTAGAAAAACTTGTTTGATTGAGAGGAACGGTAGTTCCTCGTACAAGTTAGAAAAACTTGTTTGAAACTACCGAGAGTCTCTATACAGCTCAAAGAGTTTAGCTGTTTTTACCATGTTGCAGCGGCAAAACTAAATCACTTAGAATTACCATCTGTACCAGTATCAAAAGTCTGAAACTTTCTTACCTCAAATGTGAAAAAGATATAAGTCGTCAAACTAAGGTAACATTGTTATTCTCCTCCTCCTTCTTCCTCTTCCGTCTACTTTTTAAGGGTGTGTAGCGACTATTCAAACAGAAAAGCTAAACAACTGGACATCTACCAATAATGTGATTCCTCATGTTGGTCAACGTCAAAGCATACCAGGGAGTGCAAGCAGTTTGATATCCACACCATTTATATTTAACAAATTATTTATGTTTTAAAACAGCATATATCGCAGTGGGGGGGAAAAAACACCGTAGTTTGAACTTGCAACATGACGTTTTTGAAGAGCACACGACCTTAGCCCGCTGCGCCACTGCGTAGTTGTTGAAATGTATACCTTTTTTAAGCTTACATCGAAGCCTGGCCAGCTTCGATTTCCTGTGAAAATTTCTAGTTTCCTGTTTGTTATTGTAGATACCATCGAATGGAATTGCACACAGTGGCATGTAGCTTCCTTGTCTAAATCTCTGATCTCTGATAAATTGTAGTTTCTCGTTTAATTAAAAATAAATAACATAATTATTTATTTGGTAGAAATAAATAAATGATTTAAATAAATGCATAGAGGAATAAATACATTTAGAAATAAATATGTTTGAATAAATAAATGTAGAAATGAAAACATGTTTATATTATAAATGTATAAATAAATTAATAAATAGCAAGCTAGAAAACTACGTCATATTAATTGATTTGGCTGATGCGTTTATGCACAGCAATTGACATTTATATACCCATATAACAAGTACAAGTTTCATGTAAAAAAAAAAAATGTTGCAAGTTGCCTAAAATTAATAGCGCATCAAAGAAAGTCACCGAGGTTGAAACATTTAACGGTAGCTGCTGAGTCAACATTTACATTGTAACGTTTAAAACAAACTTTTAAAATGTAACAAACAAGGGTCATTTAAATGTGTTGGCTGAAAAAAAGTAACAAGCAGACAAAACTGATTAAAACTAAACAAGTTTGAATGACAAATTCGGCAACATTGTCGAGTTTTGTAAACATTTAAAACTTCTATACAGTAATTAAACTGACTGTGTTGTATAGCGTTATGCTGACTTTGAAAAACAAAATGTTAAAAACAGGGTTTAGTGCAAGTGACAAAACCGTTTTTCCTTACACACACTAAATTATATATGACGCGCACGCAAGCATGCTCTCACACACACGCCCGGGCACACAGACACACACACACACACGCGCACACACACACACACACAAATTATCTAGCCCGTGAGCAGAAAACTAGTTATTTGTTGTAGGCCAATATGGGCAGCAGTGTTGCGTAGTGGTTAGGGCTCTGGACTCTTGACCGGAGGGTCGTGGGTTCAATCCCAGGTGGGGGACACTGCTGCTGTACTAAAATAAATAATAATATTTATAATGTTGCAGTTTCAACACTCGTGGTTTGTCTTTGTGTAAAAAACTGGCCATATGTAGAAACTGCTCGTGCTGCATCCACAGAGTTTGGTGGAATTGACAAAAAACAGCGTGCAATTTTTGCCATGTTTCGGAATCTGATTTCATACCTCAGCCAGAAATCACCAATATTTACATTTTTCACGGTAGTGAGTCAAATACGTGAAATCGTGAATTTTCCGTGGCCTTATACAACGAGACACTAGTGATCCGTCGCTTGCAGCATCTGTGGAGTAGCGGTTAGAGCACTTTGTTGTTGACTGGGTTCAATCACATGTGGGGGACACATTGCTGCTTTATCTAGATTAGTCCAGTAAAAAACCCGACTGTATAAATGGGTAATTGTATGTCACAATTGTAAGTTGGCCTGGATAAGTGTGTCTGCTAAAATAATCATAATAATAATAATATGCGTGTTTGGTTGGTACTTGGATGATAGACTGCCTGGCAATACCAGATACTTCAAACTTTTCTTTGAAGTTTTACTTGTATTATTAAAAATAGTAGATTAAACAGCAAAAATGAGCTGATTTACTTTTAATTTATTGAAATAGACCGCAAAGGGTATTAATCGCTAATGAAATAATTGCATAAGAGAAGTTATAAATATATTTATTTCACGCCTCCACCCGCTGTTTTAATTGCATTTGGATCATTCCAGACACCACCTGATACGTGAGCGCAACAAACTCAGCAATGCATTGATCATTAATACATTTTAAAAACAAAACATCAAAGTCACATCATGCATTATATTCGGGCCGGGACATTTCAATTTGATGAGAATAAGCAGTGTGACATTAACAGAAGAGACATTAAATTTGACTGTATTATGGCTACGTCTGTCTTCTTTTCATACATTTACACTGTAAAACACAAGGCTGAAGTTGGCTTATTCACCAGCTTCTTATTCGCAAGCTTTTAAGTGCATAAATGTATTTGTCTACGTTGAAGAAGTAACCTTGCATTTAAAGGGTTAAATCACTTTGGGCCGCCGATTACCTGACAAGGGGCAACCCCTCTGCAAGCTACACCTGTATTTAGCCCGGCCCAACGTGGTTTACTGGGGCAGAACAGCAGGTACACTTGCTACATATGCCAATCGCTCAGCTTCTTATTCGCTCTTTATGTATCTATGTTGAATAAGTAGCCTTGCATTTAATGGGTTAAATCACGTTGGTCCGCCGATTACCTGACAAGGGGCAACCTCTCTGCAAGCCCCACTTGTATTTATCCTGGCCCAACATGGTTAACTGGGGAAGAACAGTGAGTAAATATGCCACTTATGCCAATTGCTCAGCTTCTGATTCGCTCTTTATGTATCTACATTGAATAAGTAGCTTTGCATTTAACGGGTTAAATCACGTTGGATCTCTGATTTCTCTGCAGGTACCTGACGAGGGGCACCCCCTCTGTAAGCTACACCTGTATTTAGGCTGGCCCAATGTGATTTACTGGGGCAGAACAGCAGGCAATCTTGCCATATATGCCAATCGCTCAGCTTCCTATTCGCTCTTTATGTATCTACGTTGAATAAGTACAGAAATCGGCGGCACAAAGTAATTTAACCCTTTAAATGCAAGGCTTTTTCCAGCGAAGAAGCTGTGCAATTGGCATATGCGGCATGTTTGCCCTCTGTTCTGCCCTAGTAAACCACATTGAGCCGGGCTAAATACAGGTGTAGCTTACAGAGGGGGTGCCCCTCGCCAGGTACCTGCAGAGAAATCAGTGGCCCAACGTGATTTAACCCGTTAAATGCAAGTCTACTTATTCAACATACATACATAAAGAGCGAATAAGAAGCTGAGCGATTGGAATATGTGGGAAGTGTACTCGCTGTTCTGCCCCAGTAAACCACGTTGGGCCAGGCTAAATACAGGTGTGGTTTGCAGTGGGGTTGTCCCTTGTCAGGTACCGGCAGAGAAATCGGTGGCCCAAAGTGATTTAACCCATTAAATGCAAGGCTACTTATTCAAAGTAGATACATAAAGAGCGAATAAGAAGCTGAGCGATTGGCATATGTGGCATGTTTGCCTGCTGTTCTGCCCCAGTAAACCACATTGGGCCGGGCTAAATACAGGTGTCGTTTGCAGTGGGGTTGTCCCTTGTCAGGTACCGGCAGAGAAATCGGTGGCCCAAAGTGATTTAACCAGTTAAATTCAAGGCTACTTCTTCAACATAGACGAATACATTTATGCACTAAAAGCTGAGCGAATGAGAAGCTGGTGAATAAGAAGCTGGCGAATAAGAAGCCAACTTCAGCCTCGTCTGTAAAACCACAGATGTGTGAAACGTTTGCATGTAAATAGAATGTGTGTATAGTAAAAAAAAGTGCTCTATTCCTAAACAGCAGTGTTTATACCTCATTATACCTGGACTCTTTACCCGAGGGTTGTGGGTTCAATCCTGGGTGAGGGACACTGCTGTTGTACCCTTGAGCAAGGTATTTTACCTAGATTCAGTATAAACAACTGGATAAATTGGTAATTGTATGTAAACATAATGTGATATAATTGTGACAATTGTAAGTTGCCCTGGATAAGGGTGTCTGCTAAAAAATAAATAATAATAATTTAAATGCAATCTGCTGAACTATTTGCATTTGACTTGGTATTTGTATATTCTGAAATATAAGAATTTGCATTTGAATTTCAAATCATGGGAAAGCTTAAAAAATATTTCAATTTTAAACACTCTTCAATAATAATGCTTATAATAAAGTAGAGAGACTTATCAGTATTGCTGGTAAAGTTGATTAACCTGAAAGATGCAAATTAAAGGACACTTTTTAGAACTTCATGTTTATTAAACATAACAAACAAAACAAGTAAAAATAATAATTGTGCAATGCACACATATATAAATATATACATATATCTCATCATTTATGTCAGTTTTTCACAAACCTGGTCCTGCGGGCCCACTGTGTCTGCTGTTTGTGTTCCAACTGAGTTCTCAATTATTAAATTGATCCCCCAGTTGAACTAACAATTAGTGACATAATGCAATGTTAGAAATAACGACATATCCAACTCTTTTGACTGCTTTCACAAACCCTGATCAGCACTAATCTTGGACTACTTTACCTGAGTTAACATTAGGTAGTCCTATATTAGTGTTAATTGAGGCCTGTGCAGTCAGCCATTTCTACAAATAATTCAAATGCTCTGATTAGACATTTTATTCATTCAATTGAGGGTTCAATTCGTAATTTAAAGCTCAGTTGGAACACAAATCAGCAAACACTGGGTCCTCAGGACCAAGATTGGGAAACACTGTTTTATGTAACTTGCTTCCTATATTGGTACATACCAGTTAATTATTATGAACTACGTGATTACTGTGTTTATGTTGTTATTATATAAACTGCTTTCCTTGTATGTCACCGTGGATAAAGGCCTCTGCCAAATTCATGTTAATAAATTAACATTTGTTGTATGGGAACGTATTTGAAGTCCATTTAGCATTTGTCACATATTTGCATTTGTATTTAGTTTGGTAGTAAATGTATCACATTTGCATTTGTATTAAGCAAATTCGCAAGAACATTGACATTGCCACTGGTCTCATCAATTTCCTACTACCTGGAAAACACAATTATGCTCAAAACCATAACCATCACATTTAACAATGGAGTCACCCATACCTTTCAACATTTATACTCAAAGTTTGAAATCATGGCTAGAGTCTACATTGTTTGAGAGCAGTTACCAGTCACTGGTGCTCATGCAATCACCATTCACAAATGTCAGGGGATGACTCTAAAAACAGTTATGATGGATCGTGGTAACTCCATTTTCTCCTATGGACAAAGTTTCATTGCACTTTCCACAGTTACTTCCTTAAGCGGTATCCACCTTATCAAGTTTGACCCACCTGCATCTATGCATGTCAAACTGCAGTTGAAGAGGACCATCGGCTCAGAGGGATTTATTGTCCGAAGTTGAAAAGCTTGAAGGAGACTAACATGCACAAGGGACACAAGGTAAAAGATCATGCGCATTTCATTCACCGAGCCATCATTAATGTTCAGGAACAGCAAAAGCCTCAGTCTTCTAAGAGAACATTGCACTTACACATCCATTCAGAGGCTTGAGCAACCCCAATTTCACCTCATGCTATGCAAATGCAACATTGCAGTGCCTTCTTCACTTGCAACCTCTGAAGGATTCATTAAAACACAGTCAACAAGAGGCTATCAGGAGCTTTGTCCACAAATAGGATCACTTGCCATCCACTGCTTCTCTGACTACTGTGGATATTTGTCACTTCTTAGGAGAACATTTCAATAGAGGTGAGCAGCAACATGTTGCAGTTTCTCACCAAATTGTCTGAAATTTGTCCTGAAGTATTTTGTATGGTTTCTGTCACAATAAGTCATGGCATTCTATGTACTATATGTAACTACTGCTCATGAAACCGAGAGGTGTTGCATATTTATCCTCTACATGTACCTGCTGGTACAGATTCCATGTGTTTGGAAGAACTCATTTATAGAAATGACAAATGGGCAATGATTCCTGGTAGCAAATGTAGGCAATGCAAAATTTCTCCAATCATGAAATGTGAACTTATTCAATCAGCAGGGAGACTGATTGCAGTCCAACTTATGCTTTGGGAAACCAAACCAGAAGGGACCGTTACAAAGTGTCACAATGCTAAGTTTACTGCTGTGCAGAAGAGCACAATTACTGTGGGCAACAGGAATTACCCATTAGATTCCATTATCATACACCAAGGACAGGATGTTACTTCAGGACACTATGTGTCTGCTCTTGCTGTGGGTGCTACTGGAAAATGGTGCTTGCAAATGATGGACTTATTGAAGTCAAACCATGGTCAAGAAATGCAAACAAAATGTATATGGCCTTTTATGAAGAGATCTAATGCTTTACAAATGCCTTAGCCTAAGTTCATAACACCACTATATCAAGGAGAAAAATGTTTTTTTCCAGCATTAAAATGTGTTAGTATACTACCCTTTAGCACGGACATGCATATGTACCTTTTGAACCATTTATAACATTGTAGTTTTGTACCTACGTAAATATCAATATATCAATACCTACCAAAATAGACATATGTTGTCAAGCATCAAGCAAATAGGCACAATTGGAAAGGTGACGGGGCCCAAGATTCACACAATTCTTGCTTCTAACTTGGCGCCTTTTTTTGATCGTTTCGCTCCACTTTATCGCTCCACTTTATCGCTCCACTTGAAATGCTCTTTGTATGACTTGAAGTGACTGAGACACACACTCACACAGAGACACGCTCACACACTGCGCACACACACACATACTGAGGCACACACACACACATACTGAGGCACACACACACACACACTGAGATACACACACACTGAGACACACACACACTGAGACACACACACACACACACTGAGGCACACGCACATAAACTGACATACACACACACTGAGATATACATACACTGAGACACAGACACATACACTGAGACACACACAGTGACACATACACACACACTGAGACACACACACACGCTGAGACACACACAGACACACTGAGACATACACAGACACACTGACACACACAAACCGAGACACACATACACTGAGAAACACACTCACTACAACACACACAGTCTCAGTGTGTGTGAGTGTGTCTCAGTGTGTGAGTGTGTGTCTCAGTCACTTCAAGTCATACAAAGAGCATTTCAAGTGGTTTGAACTTGCAACATGACGTTCTTGAAGAGCACATGACCTTAGCCCGCTGCGCCACTGCGCATTTCAAGTGGAGCGATAAAGTGGAGCGAAGCGATCAAAAAAAGGCGCCAAGTTAGAAGCAAGAATTGTGAGAATCTTGGGCCCCGTCACCTTTCCAATTGTGCCTATTTGCTTGATGCTTGACAAGATTGGCTGTGTGGTCCAGTGGTTAAAGAAACGGGCTTGTAACCAGGAGGTCCCTGGTTCAAATCCCACCTCAGCCACTGACTCATTGTGTGACCCTAAGCAAGTCACTTAACCTCCTTGTGCTCTGTCTTTCGGGTGAGACGTAATTGTAAGTGACTCTACAGCTGATGCGTAGTTCACACACCCTAGTATCTGTAAGTCGCCTTGGATAAAGGCGTCTGCTAAATAAGCAAATAATAATAATTACTGTATAACTGGAAATTTTGGTGGAGAATTTATTTTGGCTTTATTGGCGGTTTTGATTGGATCACCAATAACACTTACACCAATCAGAGGGTTGCATACAATGCTCGTAGTGATCCCGCCCTCTGACAGACCGGTCTGCAAAACAGGTTAAAGAAGCACTGGACAACAGGAATAATGTGTCAGATGTCAAAGTGGATAGGAGAATGGCAGTGATGCAGCCAATTTGCTTGACAACATTAAAAGTAGACCGGACATTTCCATCAAAGGATTTAAAAAACATGGAATTGATCTGATGTGATCAGAAACCCAGAGGCAGTGTAAACAGTGCCTGCTACTGTAGTAGGACTGTTCTTTTTTGTTAAGCATTTTTGTGTTTTGTTTTTTTTTGCAAGGGTTTAATTAAGTAAGCCAAAACTGTTTGTGCCAAACTTGTTAGAAAGTCTGTAACAAAATGGTTGATCATTATTGTCAATACATTGTAGATATTACTAAAGACACCCACCGTGCAGGTATTGTAAGTCCACAAACAAAACAAAATGTTAAAATAAATTAGTTCTGTACCGTATAAAACGTTCGGTTATGAATGTTACGAATTGAAATGTATTTTTGTTTACAACTGTAAGCCAACCTGGACAAGGGCGTCTGCTAATAAATAAATAATAATAATGTAACCCTGGTTCCCTGAAAGAGAAGACGACCAACGATACTTTTGGAATATGCCTGCCACAGGTCAGGTATTTACTCAGCATTTTATGTCAGAGCTGCCGATAGTGACGTCTTCGGTCCCGCCTACTGAGGGAATAAGTAGTCACTCCGCAGAGCTCACATCCTCCTTGCATCGAACCCGCGAATGCGAGTGATGTGACCTCGCAAGGTTTGGTGGTCGTCTTCCCTTTCAAGAAACCAGGGTTACATCCGTAACCTAACGTTCCCTTTCAATTTGAAGACGACCAACAACAATACTTTGGGAAAGTATATCAAAGCCGTCACGAGGGCCCATGAGCCGAGACAACAGAATAGTGTCTTGAAACAGCAAAGCACAGTTAGTGGTGCGAGCGTGCAACCTCAAGGACCCTTGAGCCTAATGAAGGCATAGAGGGATCTACCACATTAAGTCGGTAGAACCTGGTGAAAGTATACAGCATAGCCCAGCTAGCCGCAGTACATATATCGGTCAATGAGGCTCCTCTAAAAAGGGCCCATGATGTAACCACCCCTCTGGTAGAGGTGGCCAACCGCCCAGGTCGGGGTAGAACAGCATTAGTATATGCAGTTAAAACTGTGTCCACAATCCAGTGAGACAGCCGCTGCTTTGAGAGGGCCAGACCCAGGGTCCTTACACCATGACAGAGCACGAGCACCCGTTAGAAAACAAGTCGCCAGAAAATGAGCGCCCGGGGAACTGAGTCAATGGGGACATGGCATGCAGATATAGCTGCTAGGTACACTTTCAATGTAGAGGGGGAACCTACCCGCCTCTAGCAGATCTTGCAGAAACTGTAAATAATTGCTATAGGGCAGTAGATGGTCCTACACCAATTCTGAAAATACCTCCACTTGTTGGAGTATAACGGCCTTGTGGAGGAGGCCCTTGCATTCTGTAGTGTACTGACGACTGTGTCTGAGAGCCCTAAGGCAGGCAGATGGTCCTGTTCAGGGGTCAGACCCACAGTAGGAGTCTGCACAGTTCTGAGTGCCAGAGGGTGCCTCTCGTCTGACTGAGGAGATTCAGGCGTAGCAGAATCTCCCAGGGCTGGCCTTGCAGCAGCTGACAATGGTTTGAAAACCAGATTCTCCTGGGCCATCTGGAGGCCACCTGGAGAACGGTCACCTCCTCTCTTCGTACTTTCAATAGGAAAGCTGGGAGCAACGTTATTGGTGGGAATGTGTACAAGAGTGATAAACCGCTCGCAACTCCAGCGCATTTATGTGCAGGGATGTCCAACGGCCTGACCAGGAGCTGTGGATTACCCCGATCCTTGCACTTACATGCATTTGAGAGGCTCACCTCCACCAGCACAGGGATTCCCAGCATATATGAGACACGTCAGACAACGGTGTCTGTCGCGTTTGGGATGTAGCCGGAAAGCATTGAGTCACGCCTGAAGTGGGTGCATATGAAGTAACCCCAGCTGGAGGGCTGATGAAGTCGTGGCCGTCAGACCCAGCAACTTCTGACACAACACCAGTGGTACTACCGATCCCTGTTGAAACAAGGATAGACAGTTCTGAATGGCAGCCACTCTGTCGTCTGACAGGTAAGTTCACATTGTAAGGGAGGCCAGCCGGAGTCCCAGGTAAACCGTACTTTGCACTGGAATTAAATGGCTTTGGGAATTGCTGAGGGTGAGACCCAGCCTCGACAGATGCTCCTTCACTATTGGCGTGTGGGCCATTGCCCCTTCCTGTGACTGGGGACAGCTCAACCAGTCACCCAGGTAATTCAACACCCTGATCCCCTGCAGCTGCAAGGGGCTAGGATGGAATCTACGCGCTTTGAAAACATGTGGGGGGGTAAGGAGAGGCCGAATGGCAGCACTGAAAACTCAAAGATGCTTCCTTGAAAAGTGTAGCGGAGATATTTCCTGTGCGTGGGACGAATAGGAACGTGAATGCGCGTCCTTTAAGTCCACAGTAGTAAACCAGTCACCCGACCGGACAGACTGGAGAATGTGACGGTGTGCATAACCGGTGTGTATGGTGGTGAGCACCCAAGTGTCTGAGGTGCAAGTGCGCCTGAGCCTCAAGCCTTTAGGGACCTTGCTGGGGCTGCTGAGGCTGAGGCGGAGACCATTGTGGGGGCTGCCTGGGGTGGCATTGGAACTGCCTCTGAGATCGTTGCTGTGTTGGAATCCCACGTCAGGTACCTTCCCGTCATTGCGTGTAGGCCCGGCTATTAGCTGCCACGGAAGCCTGAAGGCGGTGCCTCAGGTCATCACGCGGGGCAGTGGGGATTGGAACCGTGTGAGTCACAGTCAGAAGCCAGCATCTCGTTCTCTCCCATACCAGAGTATAGGTGGGGAGCACTGAGGCTACCTGCCGAGACGCCTTTTTTAAACTGAAAGGCAGTAATAGAAAAAACACATACACACGACAACAGCAAAGCTGTGAGGTTAAAAAGAACAGTCACCATGGCAATGCAGGTGAACAGAATTTTTTTTTTTGCCAAGCGCACTAAAAGGGCGGGCCGAGACAATCCAGCAGAGTCAACTCAACAGCGGGGCGTGGCAAAACACAAAACAGCAAGTGCTGTAAGGTTAGAAAAGCAGACTACAAGCAATGTAGGCTGTTGGAAAGAAAAAGATTAAACACAGCGCAGTTGTGCAGCGTTTATAGCTCAGTTCACAGAAGCTGAGTTTCTGATTCCAGGGAAGTGACAAACCGACTTCCAGCAATATAAAATATTGTAGGAGAACTCCAGAAAACTTCAAGGCACCGAGGACATCAAGGCACCGAGGGAGCAAGCACTGAGGGTACTGGGCAAAGGTGTCTAGTCTGGATCGCGTGCAGTCACACGACCGGGGCAGTGAGTGTTAAAGCACTAAGGGATAAGCTCCGAGGCTCTGAGGTGTCGGGAGCATCGAGGGCGATGAGGGCACCAATGTAAGGAGTGTCTAAGCACCAAGGAGCTGAAGAAACTGGACAGGTTAGTATACTTAGCTTCACTTACCTGATGTGAGAAGCAAAAAAGGATGTCAGCTCCGCCGAGTGACTCCTTATTCCCACGGTAGGAGGGACCGAGGACGTCACTCCCCGGAGGGGCCTATCGGCAGCTCTGACATAAAATGCTCAGTAAATACCTGACCTGTGGCAAAAGTATCCCAACAGTATTGTTGTTGGTCGTCTTCGAATTGAAAGGGAACTGAGCTGATTTTACCAGTGCTTGCTAGTTTTCATTAATTCATTTCATTAATTCATTTTCATTAATTCATTGATTAATTGTTGCTAATTGGGAGATGGTCACTGTATATAAACCTGCAGTTCTCTACCCTCAGGGGAGAGTGTATTAGGAGTGAGAGCGGAGAGAGCGAGGAGAGAGAAAACAAAACCTAAAAACAACTTCTAAACCTTATTTGTTTATTTCTTTGGCCAACGTGCCCTTTTTGTTTCTGTCTAGTTTGTTTAAATCTTTTGGTTTATTTATTTAATAAAATGCTGAGCGCCGTAGCGCTCAATTTCACCCGTACTTCCTGAGTCTGTGTTTCTGGTCTGACGTCATCACTGAAGGCATCCTGTTCACACACTACCTTAAAATGAAGGGCATATGTGAACAGGACAGCGTCACAGCCCAGGCTGGTGGAACTCAGGAAGTAGACCCAGAGACAGAAGCTGCAAGTTTACGCGCTAGTGTGCCCTTTAAATAATAAATAATAAAACAACAAACAAAACACAGGAACAAAATAACAGAGGCACATGGCCAAAATAAACAGTTTAACAAAAACAATACAACCACTTTAAATACCCTGTGGTTTCAGGCAAAGACGCCTTTTTCAATAAAACACAGCACTGAACTCCACTAAACACAAATGATACCAACACACAATTCTTCTCGTCTCACCTTCTCTACCATTAACTCCAACACCAACATTAACTCCAACATTAACAGCCTTGATGACCCTTTTTACACCTGTGCCTGGAGCCTCATTAAATCATCAGTTATTCAATGTACGACTCCTGCCACATTCCCATGTGTTTCTGCAGGGAGAAATTGAATTCCCTGCCAACCCAAATCCCCCCCTACACACGCACACACTGGCCAAGTCGACCTTCTGGCGCCTCTTTGAAGGGACCCGGAGACAAGGGACCCAAACGGGGTGGCAAGGGCGACTGGAGCACAGTCCGGTGACCAGGCTGTTGCACCAGCAGGCCGTGGTGAGAGCCCTGGAGCCGGCGAAGCAACGTCTGATCCACCAGGGGGAACCAAGCAGGAGGCAGGTGGAGCATCGTACTGGGCTCTAGGCCCAGCAACAGGAGGTCCAGACACCACGGCAGGGTGTCTAGAAGCACGGGACCAGGGACCTGACCTGCCAGTGCCGGATTGGGGCTGTTGTGGAGGTGGTCTCTTTACCTCCCCCCACCTCTCTTTAGCCGCCGGCTCTTTAACTCCCTTTTCAGGCAGCGGCAAACCCTTGCTCCGCCAGTGGCAACACTGGCAGCGGCAATGCTGACAATGGTGGAGAACACCAATCCTGGCAACGCTAGCAGTGGCAACGCCACATTTAATACCAGCCAAAATGTCTCGTTATACGGTATGTTCTCGTCCCTTACAACATTTTTGATTGACATTTAGAGATGTCATTTCCTCCCAGCCCGAATTCAGACTAGAATTCAGGCCAGCCCGAGGAGTGAAATCGGACCAGAGAATAATTTAAAACTCGAGTAATTTAAAAACATGGAAACTGAGGTGTGTGGGGAGGGCAACTCGAGCACATACCCCGGTTATGTGATTCATGGAAACGTGGTGTGTGTGGGGGGGCAACTCGAGCACATACTCCGGTTATGTGATTCATGGAAACGTGGTGTGTGTGGGGGCAACTTCGAGCACGTACCCGGTTATGTGATTCATGGAAATGTGGTGTGTGTCGGGGGGCAACTCGAGCACATACCCCGGTTATGTGATTCATGGAAACGTGGTGTGTGTCGGGGGGCAACTCGAGCACATACCCCGGTTATGTGATTCATGGAAATGTGGTGTGTGTGGGGGGGCAACTCGAGCACGTACCCCGGTTATGTGATTCATGGAAACGTGGTGTGTGTGGGGGTCAACTTCGAGCACATACCCGGTTATGTGATTTATGGAAACGTGGTGTGTGTGGGGGCAACTTCGAGCACGTACCCGTTATGTGATTCATGGAAACGTGGTGTGTGTGGGGGGGCAACTCGAGCACGCACCCGGTTATGTGATTCATGGAAACGTGGTGTGTGTGGGGGCAACTTCGAGCACGCACCCGGTTATGTGATTCATGGAAATGTGGTGTGTGTCGGGGCAACTTCGAGCACATACCCGGTTATGTGATTCATGGAAGCGTGGTGTGTGTGGGGGCAACTCGAGCACATACCCGGTTATGTGATTCATGGAAATGTGGTGTGTGTGGGGGCAACTTCGGCACGCACCCGGTTATGTGATTCATGGAAACGTGGTGTGTGTGGGGGTCAACTTCGAGCACATACCCGGTTATGTGATTTATGGAAACGTGGTGTGTGTGGGGGCAACTTCGAGCACGTACCCGTTATGTGATTCATGGAAACGTGGTGTGTGTGGGGGCAGCTTCGAACGCACCCGGTTATGTGATTCATGGAAACGTGGTGTGTGGGGGCAACTTCGAGCACGTACCCGGTTTTGTGATTCATGGGAAGTGGTGTGTGGTGTGTGTGGGGGGGCAACTCGAGCACGTACCCCGGTTATGTGATTCATGGAAACGTGGTGTAGGGGGGGGCAACTCGAGCACGTACCCCGGTTATGTGATTCATGGAATCGTGATGTGTGTGGGGCAACCTTCGAGCAAGTACCCGGTTATGTGATTCATGGAAACGTGGTGTGGAGGGGGGCAACTCGAGCACGTACTCTGGTTATGTGATTCATGGAAACGTGGTGTGTGTGGGGGGGCCAACTCGAGCACGTACCCCGGTTATGTGATTCATGGAAACGTGGTCTGACGCAGATTTATTAAACTTGTGCAAACTATGGCCGAGGGGTAAACACGATAATTAAGAGCCAGTTGATCCCTCGGCCATAATATAAAAGACTTGCAGCTTTGGCTGCACAGGAGGAGTGTGTACAGGCGGAACGAAGCATGAGCTGTGAAATCATTATCTGTTAGGATATAACAATTGCTACACATGCTTGTTTTGCAACCAGCATACTACTTGTCGCTATTTGTGTTCCGTCTTTGTTTATTTTGGCCCACGTGCCATTTATTCTGAGTGTTTTGTTTTGTGTTGAAATCTTTTATTTGTAAATAAAACTTGTGCATCAACACTTTCATTACCCCAGTCTGTTGTCTGTGTCCACTGCTTTACGGGTCTGATGTCATCACCCAAGCCATCCTGCCACAAGCCTACAATAGTATTATATTAGTATACAAGCCCCACCCCCACTTCCTTCCTAGCCCACACAGAAGTATGTATTTCAATGGAATGTGGGGGGTGGTGTGGTCTGGCTGTAATTCAATTAAACTGTGTCTGTGTTTTACGTGACTGCTCCAGGATGTAAACAAACCTGGGATTCTTTTTTTTTTATATATAGACAATGTCACGGAATCGTTTTCGCCAAATCAATTGTGATTGATACACAATCGGGTTTATAATAGTGTCACCTTTTACCCCCAGTTAATGACGTGCAGGGTTGTTTAGTGCCAGAAAAGGACCCCATTAACACTTAAACAATGGTACAATATAGCATTTCTTGTTTAATACAGCAGGCTATAATTTCGCCTCTGAGGCATGGTCAAGACAAGAACTACCTCCCAAGCTGCAGTATTTTCAAAGACTCTGTTGTTAAGGATAATAAGGGACTCTGCATGTCAACAAACGCCTCAGTGTGGGTGGTATGACTCTTTCTCTAGCCTGCTGAAACATGTAGGTCTGTTGTCCAACCCTAGCGTCATCCATTTAATCTATAAATTAAATGGAAGCAGAGATGGAGTCCAATGACTCGTTAAAATCTGTAATGCACAAAACAGTGGCAAGATGTAAAGGATATGTATTCTTCTTATTGTCACTGACATCACATACTGATCTACAATAATTACTGGAATATGTTAGCCTTGCCTTCACCTGTTTGATCAATTACTTTTTTTCTTTTTTTTTTTTTTTTGCTAGAGCCACCAAATATTTTACCTCCAATTTAGAATGCCCAATTACGTTCCCTCACTATAGCAATCCCTATAACAGCCCAGGACTTCCTCCATTCCCATGATCAAGCAAATGTCTCTTTACACCCAGGAGCACTATACTGGATGCCAGTGAGCTACCAGATGACTGGGCTTCCTCCTTGACCTCACCGGTAGACCTTCTGGTAGGGTCCGCTGCAGTGGCCAGTCCCAGGTGATTTAGCTTCACTAGAGCCACAGGAGCACCAGAGGAGCACCAGAGCCAATGCAGCTCTCTGTGGAAGACAAGCAACTTGGCACAAACAAGATATGACCCTGAGCACCAGACACACCACACGATTGTGCCTTATGAAGGTACATAATAACAAAGAATAAGCACCACTCCTGCATTGCATTGTAGAAGAACAGCTATCATCAGGTACAGTATATCAGCACTGAGCCATAACAGTGCAAGCTAGTTAAGTCGCCACATGGAGTCTCTACAAAAGATGTGTGTTTATAACGTGTGTGGCAGCACATAAACAGCAGACTGCTGTCTTAAATACAGCAGAGTTCTGAGCACATAGAGAATGGAGAGTGCAGAGTTCTGAGCACATAGAGAATGGAGAGTGCAGAGTTCTGAGCACATAGAGAATGGAGAGTGCAGTTCTGAGCACATAGAGAATGAAGAGTGCAGTTCTGAGCACATACAGAATGGAGAGTGCAGTTCTGAGCACTAGAGAATGGAGAGTGCAGAGTTCTGAGCACATAGAGAATGGAGAGTGCAGAGTTCTGAGCACATAGAGAATGAGAGTGCAGAGTTCTGAGCGTATAGAGAATGGAGAGTGCAGTTCTGAGCACTAGAGAATGGAGAGTGCAGTTCTGAGCACATAGAGAATGGAGAGTGCAGTTCTGAGCACTAGAGAATGGAGAGTGCAGAGTTCTGAGCACATAGAGAATGGAGTGTGCAGAGTTCTGAGCACAAAGAGAATGGAGAGTGCAGAGTTCTGAGCGTATAGAGAATGGAGAGTGCAGTTCTGAGCACTAGAGAATGGAGAGTGCAGTTCTGAGCACATAGAGAATGAAGAGTGCAGTTCTGAGCACATACAGAATGGAGAGTGCAGTTCTGAGCACTAGAGAATGGAGAGTGCAGAGTTCTGAGCACATAGAGAATGGAGAGTGCAGAGTTCTGAGCACATAGAGAATGAGAGTGCAGAGTTCTGAGCGTATAGAGAATGGAGAGTGCAGTTCTGAGCACTAGAGAATGGAGAGTGCAGTTCTGAGCACATAGAGAATGGAGAGTGCAGTTCTGAGCACTAGAGAATGGAGAGTGCAGAGTTCTGAGCACATAGAGAATGGAGAGTGCAGAGTTCTGAGCACATAGAGAATGAGAGTGCAGAGTTCTGAGCGTATAGAGAATGGAGAGTGCAGTTCTGAGCACTAGAGAATGGAGAGTGCAGTTCTGAGCACATAGAGAATGGAGAGTGCAGTTCTGAGCACTAGAGAATGGAGAGTGCAGAGTTCTGAGCACATAGAGAATGGAGTGTGCAGAGTTCTGAGCACAAAGAGAATGGAGAGTGCAGAGTTCTGAGAGCATAGAGAATGGAGAGTGCAGTTCTGAGCACTAGAGAATGGAGAGTGCAGAGTTCTGAGCACATAGAGAATGGAGAGTGCAGAGTTCTGAGCACAAAGAGAATGGAGAGTGCAGAGGTCTGAGAGCATAGAGAATGGAGAGTGCAGTTCTGAGCACTAGAAAATGGAGAGTGCAATTCTGAGCACTAGAGAATGGAGACTGCAGTTCTGAGCACATATAGAATGGAGAGTGCAGTTCTGAGCACATAGAGAATGGAGAGTGCAGAGTTCTGAGCGCATAGAGAATGGAGAGTGCAGTTCTGAGCACATAGAGAAAGGAGAGTGCAGTTCTGAGTACATAGAGAATGGAGAGTGCAGAGTTCTGAGCGCATAGAGAATAGAGAGTGCACTTCTGAGCACATAGAGAATGGAGAGTGCAGTTCTGAGCACATAGAGAATGGAGAGTGCAGAGTTCTGAGCAATAGAGAATGGAGAGTGCAGTTCTGAGCGCATAGAGAATGGAGAGTGCAGTTCTGAGCACATAGAGAATGGAGAGTGCAGAGTTCTGAGCACATAGAGAATGGAGAGTGCAGAGTTCAGAGCAATAGAGAATGGAGAGTGCAGAGTTCTGAGTGCATAGAGAATGGAGAGTGCAGAGTTCTGAGCGCATAGAGAATGGAGAGTGCAGAGTTCTGAGCGCATAGAGAATGGAGAGTGCAGTTCTGAGCACCTAGAGAATAGAGAGTGCAGTTCTGAGCACATAGAGAATGGAGAGTGCAGTTCTGAGCACATAGAGAATGGAGAGTGCAGTTCTGAGCACCTAGAGAATAGAGAGTGCAGTTCTGAGCACATAGAGAATGGAGAGTGCAGTTCTGAGCACATAGAGAATGGAGAGTGCAGTTCTGAGCACATAGAGAATGGAGAGTGCAGAGTTCTGAGCACTAGAGAATGGAGAGTGCAGAGTTCTGAGCACTAGAGAATGGAGAGTGCAGTTCTGAGCACATAGAGAATGGAGAGTGCAGTTCTGAGCACATAGAGAATGGAGAGTGCAGTTCTGAGCACATAGAGAATGGAGAGTGCAGAGTTCTGAGCACATAGAGAATGGAGAGTGCAGAGTTCTGAGCGCATAGAGAATGGAGAGTGCAGTTCTGAGCACATAGAGAATGGAGAGTGCAGTTCTGAGCACATAGAGAATGGAGAGTGCAGAGTTCTGAGCACATAGAAAATGGAGAGTGCAGAGTTCTGAGCGCATAGAGAATGGAGAGTGCAGTTCTGAGCACATAGAGAATGGAGAGTGCAGAGTTCTGAGCACTAGAGAATGGAGAGTGCAGAGTTCTGAGCGCATCAAGAATGGAGAGTGCAGAGTTCTGAGCACATAGAGAATGGAGAGTGCAGAGTTCTGAGCACATAGAGAATGGAGAGTGCAGAGTTCTGAGCACCAGAGAATGGAGAGTGCAGTTCTGAGCACATAGAGAATGGAGAGTGCAGTTCTGAGCACATAGAGAATGGAGAGTGCAGTTCTGAGCACATAGAGAATGGAGAGTGCAGAGTTCTGAGCACATAGAAAATGGAGAGTGCAGAGTTCTGAGCACATAGAGAATGGAGAGTGCAGTTCTGAGCACATAGAGAATGGAGAGTGCAGAGTTCTGAGCACTAGAGAATGGAGAGTGCAGAGTTCTGAGCACATCAAGAATGGAGAGTGCAGAGTTCTGAGCACATAGAGAATGGAGAGTGCAGAGTTCTGAGCACATAGAGAATGGAGAGTGCAGAGTTCTGAGCACTAGAGAATGGAGAGTGCAGAGTTCTGAGCACTAGAGAATGGAGAGTGCAGAGTTCTGAGCGCATAGAGAATGGAGAGTGCAGAGTTCTGAGCACATAGAGAATGGAGAGTGCAGAGTTCTGAGCGTATAGAGAATGGAGAGTGCAGTTCTGAGCACTAGAGAATGGAGAGTGCAGTTCTGAGCACATAGAGAATGGAGAGTGCAGTTCTGAGCACTAGAGAATGGAGAGTGCAGAGTTCTGAGCACATAGAGAATGGAGTGTGCAGAGTTCTGAGCACAAAGAGAATGGAGAGTGCAGAGTTCTGAGCGTATAGAGAATGGAGAGTGCAGTTCTGAGCACTAGAGAATGGAGAGTGCAGTTCTGAGCACATAGAGAATGAAGAGTGCAGTTCTGAGCACATACAGAATGGAGAGTGCAGTTCTGAGCACTAGAGAATGGAGAGTGCAGAGTTCTGAGCACATAGAGAATGGAGAGTGCAGAGTTCTGAGCACATAGAGAATGAGAGTGCAGAGTTCTGAGCGTATAGAGAATGGAGAGTGCAGTTCTGAGCACTAGAGAATGGAGAGTGCAGTTCTGAGCACATAGAGAATGGAGAGTGCAGTTCTGAGCACTAGAGAATGGAGAGTGCAGAGTTCTGAGCACATAGAGAATGGAGAGTGCAGAGTTCTGAGCACATAGAGAATGGAGAGTGCAGAGTTCTGAGCGTATAGAGAATGGAGAGTGCAGTTCTGAGCACTAGAGAATGGAGAGTGCAGTTCTGAGCACATAGAGAATGGAGAGTGCAGTTCTGAGCACTAGAGAATGGAGAGTGCA
This sequence comes from Acipenser oxyrinchus oxyrinchus, assembly GCA_030684275.1. Classification (NCBI taxonomy): domain Eukaryota; kingdom Metazoa; phylum Chordata; class Actinopteri; order Acipenseriformes; family Acipenseridae; genus Acipenser; species Acipenser oxyrinchus. Next base: position 37,038,652 of record CM060256.1, read on the forward strand.
GAGTTCTGAGCACATAGAGAATGGAGTGTGCAGAGTTCTGAGCACAAAGAGAATGGAGAGTGCAGAGTTCTGAGAGCATAGAGAATGGAGAGTGCAGTTCTGAGCACTAGAGAATGGAGAGTGCAGAGTTCTGAGCACATAGAGAATGGAGAGTGCAGAGTTCTGAGCACAAAGAGAATGGAGAGTGCAGAGTTCTGAGAGCATAGAGAATGGAGAGTGCAGTTCTGAGCACTAGAGAATGGAGAGTGCAATTCTGAGCACATAGAGAATGGAGACTGCAGTTCTGAGCACATAGAGAATGGAGAGTGCAGTTCTGAGCACATAGAGAATGGAGAGTGCAGAGTTCTGAGCACATAGAGAATGGAGAGTGCAGTTCTGAGCACATAGAGAAAGAGAGTGCAGTTCTGAGTACATAGAGAATGGAGAGTGCAGAGTTCTGAGCACATAGAGAATAGAGAGTGCAGTTCTGAGCACATAGAGAATGGAGAGTGCAGTTCTGAGCACATAGAGAATGGAGAGTGCAGAGTTCTGAGCAATAGAGAATGGAGAGTGCAGTTCTGAGCGCATAGAGAATGGAGAGTGCAGTTCTGAGCACATAGAGAATGGAGAGTGCAGAGTTCTGAGCACATAGAGAATGGAGAGTGCAGAGTTCAGAGCAATAGAGAATGGAGAGTGCAGAGTTCTGAGTGCATAGAGAATGGAGAGTGCAGAGTTCTGAGGCATAGAGAATGGAGAGTGCAGAGTTCTGAGCGCATAGAGAATGGAGAGTGCAGTTCTGAGCACCTAGAGAATAGAGAGTGCAGTTCTGAGCACATAGAGAATGGAGAGTGCAGTTCTGAGCACATAGAGAATGGAGAGTGCAGTTCTGAGCACCTAGAGAATAGAGAGTGCAGTTCTGAGCACATAGAGAATGGAGAGTGCAGTTCTGAGCACATAGAGAATGGAGAGTGCAGTTCTGAGCACATAGAGAATGGAGAGTGCAGAGTTCTGAGCACTAGAGAATGGAGAGTGCAGAGTTCTGAGCACTAGAGAATGGAGAGTGCAGTTCTGAGCACATAGAGAATGGAGAGTGCAGTTCTGAGCACATAGAGAATGGAGAGTGCAGTTCTGAGCACATAGAGAATGGAGAGTGCAGAGTTCTGAGCACATAGAGAATGGAGAGTGCAGAGTTCTGAGCGCATAGAGAATGGAGAGTGCAGTTCTGAGCACATAGAGAATGGAGAGTGCAGTTCTGAGCACATAGAGAATGGAGAGTGCAGAGTTCTGAGCACATAGAGAATGGAGAGTGCAGAGTTCTGAGCACATAGAGAATGGAGAGTGCAGTTCTGAGCACATAGAGAATGGAGAGTGCAGTTCTGAGCACATAGAGAATGGAGAGTGCAGAGTTCTGAGCACTCAGAGAATGGAGAGTGCAGAGTTCTGAGCACATAGAGAATGGAGAGTGCAGAGTTCTGAGCACATAGAGAATGGAGAGTGCAGAGTTCTGAGCACCAGAGAATGGAGAGTGCAGTTCTGAGCACATAGAGAATGGAGAGTGCAGTTCTGAGCACATAGAGAATGGAGAGTGCAGTTCTGAGCACATAGAGAATGGAGAGTGCAGAGTTCTGAGCACATAGAAAATGGAGAGTGCAGAGTTCTGAGCGCATAGAGAATGGAGAGTGCAGTTCTGAGCACATAGAGAATGGAGAGTGCAGAGTTCTGAGCACTAGAGAATGGAGAGTGCAGAGTTCTGAGCGCATCAAGAATGGAGAGTGCAGAGTTCTGAGCACATAGAGAATGGAGAGTGCAGAGTTCTGAGCACATAGAGAATGGAGAGTGCAGAGTTCTGAGCACTAGAGAATGGAGAGTGCAGAGTTCTGAGCACTAGAGAATGGAGAGTGCAGAGTTCTGAGCGCATAGAGAATGGAGAGTGCAGAGTTCTGAGCACATAGAGAATGGAGAGTGCAGAGTTCTGAGTGCTTGATTTATATATTATCGACATGGGTTTTATTTTGCTAGCCATTAATTAAACATTCATTGCCAGATTATATTGCCCTGCTGTCCAATTTGGAGTATCACATAAATATTACAAGCACATGCATGTTTTCAGTTGTATTCAGTTAACTTCATTGATTACTGACAGTTAGCATCAGTTCGATATTCGATTAGGAAATTGGTTGAACCTCTAAGAGGCTGTCCATAAAACTGAAATGTCTGTAACTGAGAATGTAGCATTTTTTTCAGTGATTGAAAACTAAAAATAAGGCAGGGTTTTTTAATTGAGGAAAAAATCAAATCTTCATGTCTTTTAGAGTTGTGTGCAGTTGATCAGTCAGTTCAGAAGAAGTATATTTTGTTGCATTCTGAAGTTATCTTTTTAATTTCTTTTCTATCAAAAGGATGCTGGGATTGTGGTATCTGTCAATACCAAGTACCATCATACTTCAGAAGGATTAAGGGAAGAATATTATTATTATTATTATTATTATTATTATTATTATTATTATTATTATTATAGCAGAAGAGATGATTTATACCATTAATAAGATTAGACTGATCCTGCAAGTGGACCACCCAGATTGTTTCACAAAATCACACAATATTAAAAAGCTCCACCATATGTTTGCATACAAACTAGAACTATGGTTTTATATTCCAAATCCCCTCTACAATCGGATAACTTGGACATTTTCCGAACACAACCCTTTAACAAATTGCTTTTTGGTTTAATTTGCCTCAATTCGCCATTCAGCAACATCTCAGAAGGTACAGTACAACTGTTGCAATGATTATTGAAAGCAGCAATGTAAATTGGTAATTGAAAATGACTCATTTTAAAGGTAGAACTGCAGTACAATAAACAATTAGACACATGTTTTGGCTTATGTTGTACAATGTTACCCAAGGCTGTCCGATTACGGTCCAGGAGGGCTATTCCACTTCAGGTTTAACGGTAACAAGAACGAACGACTTGAGAAGGAAGTTAACGTGGTTCAAATAAATAATTATGAATATGGTTGGAACAAAGAGCAGGAGGCTGGTTTCCAATACCCATAGAACTTGTGACTTCAATATTATTCTTTCGAGTAAGGTGTAGGTCCATCTGGTTGAACTTGGCGTGTTTTCACAAAACCCCTGGTGAAAATTCAACTTCTTCAGAGATTCTAATGAGCATCATTTGCTTATCAAGTGTTAGTACACTTAAGGGTGTAATTTGGAAACAGAATTTATAATCTATCTGAAATTAATTTCTGATTTATAGGGTATGTATAAATGATACCTGCACATAAAAAAACAGAACAAGCATAGTTGTGCAAAGATGCCAGTTGCATAGAACTGCCAGTAGTACTATGTGTGTGTATGTGTTTCTTGATGGTGTCAAGGTGTATGTGTTTGTATGTGTTTCTCGATGGTGTCAAGGTGTATGTGTTTGTATGTGTTTCTCGATGGTGTCAAGGTGTATGTGTTTGTATGTGTTTCTTGGTGGTGTCAAGGTGTATGTGTTTGTATGTGTTTTTCGATGGTGTCAAGGTGTATGTGTTTCTCGATGGTGTCAAGGTGTATGTGTTTGTATGTGTTTTTCGATGGTGTCAAGGTGTATGTGTTTCTTGATGGTGTCAAGGTGTATGTGTTTGTATGTCTTTCTTGATGGTGTCAAGGTGTATGTGTTTGTATGTGTTTCTCAATGGTGTCAAGGTGTATTCTAAACCTCACAAACACCTCACAACTACACAAGACCACACAGGAACTGCAGTAGAAGTTTAGTGTCTGGAGACACGTAGTTCGGGACACATTGCATTTAAGATGCTCTCACAATATTGGTTAGGTGACAGTAGCTTTTGGAAAACAGCTCTCAGGGCTGGAACTTTGGCCACTCCTGGTGTAATCAATGAATGAATTCCTTCTTTCTCTACATGGTTTAGCACTGTTGGAAGTGTTCTCTAATGTAAGACTATACGTTCTACCTTTAACAGCATGGTATGAGGAGTCATGCTTCAGATGGGATGACATTAAAGGCTGGTTCACACTGGGCATTCAGACAGACGCTACGAACGGACACTGGCTGTAGTTCACACTGATCTTCTCCCTGCGTTACTACATTCTGATTGATTTAAAAAAGACAACACTCTTCTGGAGGTTCAGGGAGTCATACACACAGCTGTATAACCGCAGCATCTCTCCAAAAAATATATATATTATTGTATGATTGACAGCAAATGCCACCATTCAGTTTCATGGTAAAATCACTGCCATTCGCTCAGACTTTGTTGAGCTGACCCGCTCAATTTAACCATCCCGCTTTCAGTAAACACTGTACGTAGGCTGCTGAGAGACACACATCAAACACGGTTTAAATTCCTGAGTTGTAAGTTTTCATTCTGATTATTTATCTCTTTATTTATGGTACCTTACATGCTTAATTATTAGTTCTTTAGACATTTTCTGCTACATCTATAAAAGTATAATTTATTTCAAATAATAAACGGTAAATTGTATTTTACTTGTAAAATTCTAAAGGAAAGGGAAAGACACGTGATTGGTTGAACACAAGTGGCGTCACCAACTTGACGCTGAGAAGTTGAAATCTACCAACTCGTCCACAGCGTCTACGATTTGAACGCAAGATGATGCATTCGTAGCGTCTGTCTGAATCGTATGCCACGTGTGAACCAGCCTTAAAGATCCCACAGGACTATTTTAGAGTAAAAGCCACACACCTACAGCCTGGCTTTATTCTAATACACACAAACAATTCTGTATTTCCCCAGTTTTAGTTCATCAGGACTAATGTGCAATATGTGTTTCAGTCCTTTGTGTTGGCCTTGCTGGTAATGTGATGGTCTTTTAAGTAATAATAGAGTAATATTTTTAATCATATTCCTATAGTATTTTACAAGCCCTTTTATAAGACATAATAAAGACCTATGACATGAATTCTTTATATATATATATATATATATATATATATATATATATATATATATATATATATATATATATATATATATCTATATATCTATATATATATATATATATATATATATATATATATATATATATATATATAACACCTTTATTAGAAAACCTGTTCTAGATGTCAACATTTGCAATATTTATTAATATCCCAAACATGCATAAACTTTTTTATTTACGTATTTTGGTTTCATACCTGTAACATGCATGCAATTATGTATTAGCAAGCAGACCACCCAAGCTAAATGAAAGCATCCCTTACTGATGTTTTTAGATTGTGTCCTAATACAATTATACCTTACAAGCATTTTAATAAAGTATCCAGATCAGGGAAAACACAATTGGAGCTTCATGAAAACTGAAATGCTTAGAATACATTCAAAGTATAGTAATTACAAGCTAGTCAACACAACTTTATAATATTCTCACAAACTGTTGCTGCCTATTATATATAGCCACTGTGCATCCCTGTGACAGAATGATAAATCTCCCTCCCGACCTGTGAGGGTGCTGTGTAAAGGGAACAGAGTGCCCTGGACTGGATGGTCAGACAATTCATTCCCAGGCAGAAGTTGGCCATCTAGAAAGGAGGCAGAGCTACGGTACACTAAATCATCGACCCAGAAGGGAATCGATGTGGCAGCCGCGGATTAGAGGACAAAGTGAAACATGTTAAAACATAGGTAAGCATTGTAAAGCACAGAGAGCTATGGTAAAGCATATTAAAAAACACGGCAAACCAGGGTAACTATGGTGAAAGCATAGTGTAACCATGGGAAAAGCATGGTAAAAGTACAAAAATACTGTGGTAAACTTTTATAGAGAATGGAGAGTGCAGAGTTCTGAGCACATAGAGAATGGAGAGTGCAGTTCTGAGCACATAGAGAATGAAGAGTGCAGTTCTGAGCACATACAGAATGGAGAGTGCAGTTCTGAGCACTAGAGAATGGAGAGTGCAGAGTTCTGAGCACATAGAGAATGGAGAGTGCAGAGTTCTGAGCACATAGAGAATGGAGAGTGCAGAGTTCTGAGCACCAGAGAATGGAGAGTGCAGTTCTGAGCACATAGAGAATGGAGAGTGCAGTTCTGAGCACATAGAGAATGGAGAGTGCAGTTCTGAGCACATAGAGAATGGAGAGTGCAGAGTTCTGAGCACATAGAAAATGGAGAGTGCAGAGTTCTGAGCGCATAGAGAATGGAGAGTGCAGTTCTGAGCACATAGAGAATGGAGAGTGCAGAGTTCTGAGCACTAGAGAATGGAGAGTGCAGAGTTCTGAGCGCATCAAGAATGGAGAGTGCAGAGTTCTGAGCACATAGAGAATGGAGAGTGCAGAGTTCTGAGCACATAGAGAATGGAGAGTGCAGAGTTCTGAGCACTAGAGAATGGAGAGTGCAGAGTTCTGAGCACTAGAGAATGGAGAGTGCAGAGTTCTGAGCGCATAGAGAATGGAGAGTGCAGAGTTCTGAGCACATAGAGAATGGAGAGTGCAGAGTTCTGAGTGCTTGATTTATATATTATCGACATGGGTTTTATTTTGCTAGCCATTAATTAAACATTCATTGCCAGATTATATTGCCCTGCTGTCCAATTTGGAGTATCACATAAATATTACAAGCACATGCATGTTTTCAGTTGTATTCAGTTAACTTCATTGATTACTGACAGTTAGCATCAGTTCGATATTCGATTAGGAAATTGGTTGAACCTCTAAGAGGCTGTCCATAAAACTGAAATGTCTGTAACTGAGAATGTAGCATTTTTTTCAGTGATTGAAAACTAAAAATAAGGCAGGGTTTTTTAATTGAGGAAAAAATCAAATCTTCATGTCTTTTAGAGTTGTGTGCAGTTGATCGGTCAGTTCAGAAGAAGTATATTTTGTTGCATTCTGAAGTTATCTTTTTAATTTCTTTTCTATCAAAAGGATGCTGGGATTGTGGTATCTGTCAATACCAAGTACCATCATACTTCAGAAGGATTAAGGGAAGAATATTATTATTATTATTATTATTATTATTATTATTATTATTATTATTATAGCAGAAGAGATGATTTATACCATTAATAAGATTAGACTGATCCTGCAAGTGGACCACCCAGATTGTTTCACAAAATCACACAATATTAAAAAGCTCCACCATATGTTTGCATACAAACTAGAACTATGGTTTTATATTCCAAATCCCCTCTACAATCGGATAACTTGGACATTTTCCGAACACAACCCTTTAACAAATTGCTTTTTGGTTTAATTTGCCTCAATTCGCCATTCAGCAACATCTCAGAAGGTACAGTACAACTGTTGCAATGATTATTGAAAGCAGCAATGTAAATTGGTAGTGAAAATGACTCATTTTAAAGGTAGAACTGCAGTACAATAAACAATTAGACACATGTTTTGGCTTATGTTGTACAATGTTACCCAAGGCTGTCCGATTACGGTCCAGGAGGGCTATTCCACTTCAGGTTTAACGGTAACAAGAACGAACGACTTGAGAAGGAAGTTAACGTGGTTCAAATAAATAATTATGAATATGGTTGGAACAAAGAGCAGGAGGCTGGTTTCCAATACCCATAGAACTTGTGACTTCAATATTATTCTTTCGAGTAAGGTGTAGGTCCATCTGGTTGAACTTGACGTGTTTTTCACAAAACCCCTGGTGAAAATTCAACTTCTTCAGAGATTCTAATGAGCATCATTTGCTTATCAAGTGTTAGTACACTTAAGGGTGTAATTTGGAAACAGAATTTATAATCTATCTGAAATTAATTTCTGATTTATAGGGTATGTATAAATGATACCTGCACATAAAAAAACAGAACAAGCATAGTTGTGCAAAGATGCCAGTTGCATAGAACTGCCAGTAGTACTATGTGTGTGTATGTGTTTCTTGATGGTGTCAAGGTGTATGTGTTTGTATGTGTTTCTCGATGGTGTCAAGGTGTATGTGTTTGTATGTGTTTCTCGATGGTGTCAAGGTGTATGTGTTTGTATGTGTTTCTTGGTGGTGTCAAGGTGTATGTGTTTGTATGTGTTTTCGATGGTGTCAAGGTGTATGTGTTTCTCGATGGTGTCAAGGTGTATGTGTTTGTATGTGTTTTTCGATGGTGTCAAGGTGTATGTGTTTCTTGATGGTGTCAAGGTGTATGTGTTTGTATGTCTTTCTTGATGGTGTCAAGGTGTATGTGTTTGTATGTGTTTCTCAATGGTGTCAAGGTGTATTCTAAACCTCACAAACACCTCACAACTACACAAGACCACACAGGAACTGCAGTAGAAGTTTAGTGTCTGGAGACACGTAGTTAGGACACATTGCATTTAAGATGCTCTCACAATATTGGTTAGGTGACAGTAGCTTTTGGAAAACAGCTCTCAGGGCTGGAACTTTGGCCACTCCTGGTGTAATCAATGAATGAATTCCTTCTTTCTCTACATGGTTTAGCACTGTTGGAAGTGTTCTCTAATGTAAGACTATACGTTCTACCTTTAACAGCATGGTATGAGGAGTCATGCTTCAGATGGGATGACATTAAAGGCTGGTTCACACTGGGCATTCAGACAGACGCTTCTGAACGGACACTGGCTGTAGTTCACACTGATCTTCTCCCTGCGTTACTACATTCTGATTGATTTAAAAAAGACAACACTCTTCTGGAGGTTCAGGGAGTCATACACACAGCTGTATAACCGCAGCATCTCTCCAAAAAATATATATATTATTGTATGATTGACAGCAAATGCCACCATTCAGTTTCATGGTAAAATCACTGCCATTCGCTCAGACTTTGTTGAGCTGACCCGCTCAATTTAACCATCCCGCTTTCAGTAAACACTGTACGTAGGCTGCTGAGAGACACACATCAAACACGGTTTAAATTCCTGAGTTGTAAGTTTTCATTCTGATTATTTATCTCTTTATTTATGGTACCTTACATGCTTAATTATTAGTTCTTTAGACATTTTCTGCTACATCTATAAAAGTATAATTTATTTCAAATAATAAACGGTAAATTGTATTTTACTTGTAAAATTCTAAAGGAAAGGGAAAGACACGTGATTGGTTGAACGCAAGTGACGTCACCAACTTGACGCTGAGAAGTTGAAATCTACCAACTCGTCCACAGCGTCTACGATTTGAACGCAAGATGATGCATTCGTAGCGTCTGTCTGAATCGTATGCCACGTGTGAACCAGCCTTAAAGATCCCACAGGACTATTTTAGAGTAAAAGCCACACACCTACAGCCTGGCTTTATTCTAATACACACAAACAATTCTGTATTTCCCCAGTTTTAGTTCATCAGGACTAATGTGCAATATGTGTTTCAGTCCTTTGTGTTGGCCTTGCTGGTAATGTGATGGTCTTTTAAGTAATAATAGAGTAATATTTTTAATCATATTCCTATAGTATTTTACAAGCCCTTTTATAAGACATAATAAAGACCTATGACATGAATTCTTTATATATATATATATATATATATATATATATATATATATATATATATATATATATATATATATATATATATATATATATATATATATATATATATATATATATATATATATATATATATATATAACACCTTTATTAGAAAACCTGTTCTAGATGTCAACATTTGCAATATTTATTAATATCCCAAACATGCATAAACTTTTTATTTACGTATTTTGGTTTCATACCTGTAACATGCATGCAATTATGTATTAGCAAGCAGACCACCCAAGCTAAATGAAAGCATCCCTTACTGATGTTTTTAGATTGTGTCCTAATACAATTATACCTTACAAGCATTTTAATAAAGTATCCAGATCAGGGAAAACACAATTGGAGCTTCATGAAAACTGAAATGCTTAGAATACATTCAAAGTATAGTAATTACAAGCTAGTCAACACAACTTTATAATATTCTCACAAACTGTTGCTGCCTATTATATATAGCCACTGTGCATCCCTGTGACAGAATGATAAATCTCCCTCCCGACCTGTGAGGGTGCTGTGTAAAGGGAACAGAGTGCCCTGGACTGGATGGTCAGACAATTCATTCCCAGGCAGAAGTTGGCCATCTAGAAAGGAGGCAGAGCTACGGTACACTAAATCATCGACCCAGAAGGGAATCGATGTGGCAGCCGCGGATTAGAGGACAAAGTGAAACATGTTAAAACATAGGTAAGCATTGTAAAGCACAGAGAGCTATGGTAAAGCATATTAAAAAAACGGCAAACCAGGGTAACTATGGTGAAAGCATAGTGTAACCATGGGAAAAGCATGGTAAAAGTACAAAAATACTGTGGTAAACTTTTATAAAGGATAGTACGGATCATTAATAAATTGAGGAATATAATTTAGATTAAAGAAGTTATTTAGCTCCCACCAATTATGCATTTTCTAAAGATCACACTTGTGCTTGTGTGACATTTTTTAAGTGTTTTACTTTTATAAAATTGTCGCCTACTAATAACGCTAGTACTGTATTTAAAACACACCTATTTGACTGCAGGTCATTAGCTATGTCCTGGTGCTGAGCTGTGTTTAAAGTAAGCTAGGGGGTTGTCCTTTTAAGATTATAATACTTTAATCTAGCCCCCCATCCTCTTTATTCTATGCTGAAAAGATCCAGTGTCCTGAACCTTCATAGCTCAGTCCTTTGCCCTGGAATTAGTCTGGTTGCTCTGCGCTGTACTATTGTATTGTAGCACTCAGATACTGTTTTCAGGATACCTTTATGTTTAATAACGTTCCTAGGTGCTTTCAAACTTAAAGCTCATATGGAATGCTTCCAGCTGTCTCTGTTTAAATAGGGGCTGCTTGTGCAAAGACAGTGCCCTCCCACTTGGGTTTGGCTTGCCGCCTCAGCAACTCACAGTTTAAGCTTGTAAGCCGGACTGTGCTGCAGTGAAAGGCACTGTGCCCACATGTCTAGCCAGTTTTTTCATGTTCTCTGTATACATTTCTAAAACTGCATCTTTTAAAACCAGTACTTAACCCATTAGCTACATTATAGTATTTAATTCCCCAGGTGATTTCACAGTGCAGAGACCAAAAACAGCAAAAAAAGGAAGCAATGCTAAATTCATAACCACATTGGACTTGACAAAAGGTTATTGGCAGATCCCCCTGGAGCCAGAGTCAAGGTGCAAGACTACCTTTTCCACTAATCGGGTTATACCAGTTCAGGACAGTGCCCTTTGGTTTGCATGGAGCACCTGCAACATTTCAGCCCCTCATGCATAGGTTATTGTGAAAACACTTAGGTTACGCTGCTGCCTATCTGGACGATGTAATAATTTATAGTCCAGACTGGAGCAGTCATCTGAAGCACATTGAATTGGTGCGGCAAGAGATAGGAAAAGCAGCTGTTGGTCCCTGAACCTTTTAGACAAAGACAACTAAAGGTTGACAGAAAGGTCCTGTTATTGTTACCCACTACTGAGAACAAATTGTTGGCTAGGTGGACAGGTCCATACACTGTGGTAAGACAGGTGGGGTCTGTGGACTATGAAATTGCGCTAACAGTTATGACCGGTTAACTGCTTCTGAGACGCAGAGGGATGTTCCAAGAGAGGGTGATTTAACCCCTGTTCAGAATATTAATCTTGATACTCTGCTCAGTAAGTACCTGAAGGTTTTCACTAGTTTTCCCCCTAAAAACAGAGGTTGTTCAACATGTGATTGACACAGAAGGACATAGTCTCATCAGACAGCACCCTTACCGCATGCCTGAAAGATTAAAATCAACAGTAGCTAGAGAATATATCTACACACACTAGTAATGAACATAATAATAATAAACCTCCCAGTCATGCTCTGAAAAAGCTACAAGGGAGAATGCCCAGGAAATACTGTTCCCTTTCAATTTGAAGACAACCACCAACAATACTTTTGGGATATGCTTGCCACAGGTCAGGTATTCACTGAGCATTTTATGTCAGAACTGCTGATAGGCCCCTCTGGGGAGTGACGTCCTCAGTACCGCCTCCCGGGGGAACAAACAGTCACTCCACAGAGCTCACTTCCTCTTTTGCTTCTCACTGCGGTAGGGTAAGGTAGGTATACTAGCCTCTCCAGTTGCTGTGATTCAGTCTGTGTGAAAGAGCTCTCACTCAAGTTTTTCTGGAGTTCCCCTACAATATTTGATATTGCTGGAAGCCGGTTTGCCACTTCCCTGGAATCAGAACCTCTGCTTCTGTGAACTGTTTTAATTTTTTATTTTTTTTTACATTTTGACCACTTTTTTAAACTTTTAAATTGCATTCACTGTCTTAAGATGGCTTCACATGTACCCGCATGGACCTCTCAGAACCACATTTCCCATCATCCTCCTGCTCACATATGTAATTGAGATGGATTTACAAATGAGCAGGAGGATTCCTCGGTGCTTTAGCGCCTTTCAGAGACTCATAGCCTCGGTGCACTCTGTGCCCTCGCTCCCTCTGTGCTTCGGCGCCTTGGTGCCTTAGAGCCTACCTGCACAGTCCTCGGTGCCTCTACACCCTTGGTGCCTGAGTGCTCCAGTGTTGGTCACCCTCAGTGCCCGGTGCCTCAGAGCTTGGTGCCCTGCTGCTCGGCACCTTGATACCCCAGCGCTCCACTGGTTAACACCCTCTGGGCCATAGAGACAACAAGCATGGCTAAATTCCATGCTTGCACGTCCGGCAAAGCGAAGCTTCCTTCAGAGGACAAGCACCTCCTCTGTGTCTGGTGCCCTTGGAGACGAGACGTTCTGCAATATTTGTGCAGCGTTTCAGCCACAGATTCTACGCAGGAGACTCAATAAATTTACGGGCACAACATCCCCTGCTAGCTCGGCTGAGCCGTCCGCAGCGCTGGGAGCCCCAGCCTCCACCTGCCTCAATCTATCCCTGAGCCCCAAGCACTCGAGACAGGCACAGGACATCGCGGACTTGAAAGGCCGAGTGGCCAAGTCCTAGAGTATTTGGCCAGGCAGGAGGCTCGAACCCTTGCTCCGGCCCCGGCTCCGCTGATAACACCTGCCCTTGAGCTGACCCCACCATCTTCGGTGGTTACCCAGGAGGTTTTACAGTCAGACATTATTATGGCTGAGGAGGATCAGGATCTCCTGGGAAGGTGGCTCCCTCCATCAGGAGGATGAGGAGGGACAGGTCCAGCAGCTGACCTTTGGAACAGGCTCCAGCTCCAAGATAACCTTGGATACTGAGCTCTCCCCTCTCTCAAGTTTGGTCACGGAGCTTATGGAGCGAGCCTCAGGTTCTTCCAGGTACCGTGGATGGCAGCGCACCAACAGCACCAATTGTTTTTTAAAACAACCCCTGTTCTCTGCCCCCAGCCCTTCCCAGTGTTCCCTGACTTCTTAGAAGAAGTATGGTCCACTTGGGACAACCCGGCCTCGGCACCGATCAAGCTAAAACAAGCAACCACTCTAGCTTCCTTAGAAGGCGCGGGGGCGCTGGGCTTGGTGGAATTTCCAGATCTCTGGCTTCCAAGGGCAAGTCCTAGGCCGGAGCCTGGCACGCCTTGTAGTGGCTCGCAGACAGCTTTGGCTGTCCCAAGCGAGAGTCCCTGATGAGAACAAATCTGTGTTGCTCGACGCGCCAATATCTCCTAGCCATACCTTCGGGCCGGCTGTGGAGGAAATACTGCAATGCTCCCACTGAGAATGCGAGGCGTCTCAGCAGATTGCCTCAATTCTCCCCTCCCGTACTCCGATACGAGAGAGAACAAGACGCTGGCATCCACCCGTGACACACACAGAGATTCAGATGGTCCCAATCCCCAATGCTCTGCCTTCAGGCTTCTGCAACGATGGGAGGGCGCCGGACGTGGGATCCCTTTGCAACAGCGCTCCCAGAGGCAGTTCCAACACCGCTCCAACCCAACCCCAAGAGGAGGGGTTCTACTCGAGGTACTTTTTGGTGCCAAAGAAGGATGGCGGCCTTCGCCCCATCCTAGACCTGAGACACCTCAGCGGGTTCTTGAGGAGAGGAGGTTCCAAATGATCACACACCATCACATTCTCTGTGATGGTGTGTCTGTCCGGACGGGCGACTGGTTTACTACTGTGGACTTAAAGGACACGTATTTTCATGTCCTTATTCGTCCCGCACACAGGAAATATCTCAGCTTCACCTTTCAGGGAAACGTCTTTGAGTTTTCCGTGCTGCCATTAGGCCTCTCCTTAGCCCCCCGCACATTCTCAAAGTGCATGGATGCCATCCTGGCTCCCTTGCGGCTGCAGGGGATCAGGGTGTTGAACTACCTGGATGACTGGTTGATCTGTTACCAGTCGCAGGAAGGAGCAGTAACGAAGCATCTGTCGAGGCTGGGTCTCACCCTCAACGATGCGAAAAGCCTAATTCCGGTGCAAAGTCAATTAATTCCGGTACAATGCGAGCCTACCTGTCGGATGACAGAGCTGCCGGCATTCAGAACTGTCTATCCTTGTTTCAACAGGGATCGGTAGTACCTCTGGTGTTGTGTCAGAAGTTGCTGGGTCTGATGGCCGCGGCTTCATCAGCCCTCCAGCTGAGGTTACTGCATATGCGCCCGCTTCAAGCGTGGCTCAATGCCTTCTGGCTACATCCGAAGCGCGACAGACACCGTCGGCTGACCGTGTCTCACGTATGCTGGGAAGCCCTGCACTGGTGGATGCAAGCCTCTCACATGCGCAAAGGTGTAAGGATAGGGGTGATCCACAGCTGCCAGGTGGTGACGACAGACGCATCCAACTCAGGTTGGGGTGCGGTCTGGGCTGACAGAGGAGTCAGAGGGTCCTGGTAGGGCCGTTGGCCATCCCTGCATGTAAATGCGCTGGAACTGCGAGTGCTCCAAGGGAAACATATCCTTGTCCAGATGGATAACATGTCAGTAGTGGCATATATCAACTGACAGGGAAGACTGCAGTCCCCGGGATTGCATCATATAGCCTTCCTTCTATTGACTTGGGCACAATGGAACCTGCTATCCCTCCGGATATCAGGGTTGGGCAGCAGACCTCCTCTCGAGGGAATGTCCTCACCCGTTAGAATGGCGACTCTACCCTCAGGTGGTAGAGCGCATTTGGGAACGTTTTGGGAAGGCCAAAGTCGATCTCTTCGCCATGGCGGAGATGACTCACTGCCCCCTGTGGTTCTCCAGGCCCCCTGTGGTGGCCCCCAGATGGCCCAGGCGAATCTGGTTTTCAACCCTCTGCCAGCTTCTGCAAGGCCAGCCCTGGGAGATCCCGCTATGCCTGGATCTCCTCAGTCAGGTGAGAGGCACTCTCTGGCACCCGGAACCGGGCAGACTCCAACTATGGGTCTGGCCCCTGAACAGGACCTTCCGCCTTAGGGCTCTCAGACGCGGCCGTTAGTACATTGCAGAACGCTAGGGCCTCCTCCACAAGGATAGCTGTATGCCTACAAATGGAGATATTTTCAAGATTAGTGTCTGACCAGAGGTCACGACCCTATCTCTTGCCCTATAACAATTATTTTACAATTCCTGCAAGAACTGCTGGAGGCGGGTAAATCCCCCTCTACGCTGAAAGTGTACCTAGCAGCCATATCTGCATGCCATGTCCACACTGACTCGGTGTGCTCAGGTGCTCATTTCCTGGCAACCCATTTTCTGACAAACCCAGGGTGGTTCTTGTATTTTCGGATTAGTAAAAGGTTTAAAACCGGTGACCTTTAGTTGTTACGTGGAACAGAATAGTTTCCACTATATTTTAGTATCTTGAGGCGCGAGTCATATTTCTCAAGTTATAAATAGTCCATGTTTCCTTTTCTAATACAATCGTCACTTTAAAAAATAATACCATAATCAGTTTTAAAAAGCCAAAAATGACAACAAAAATATTGCCTCAACTTTTCAAGCCTGGAAGCTTGAATCAAGCTAAAAATCTAAACGTTTAAATAAGAAGTGGTCAGTGTAATGATTTGTTTATTTTAAAAGTGTTCCTTTTAGAATTTGCCAAGAAGACATTCAACTTTTGCTTATACAAATACAAATACAAACGTGTTTGACTGTACACATTTAAAAACATACCCTGTAATTTCATCAAAGGTGAAATATCACCTTCCAGTGGGCTTGTGTGGTATTTCAGCAAAATTGCAACATTACTCAAATGCTGCTCATTTTCCCCCATAAGTTTGCAAGTAGATATATTTTTTATTTAATTTCTTTAGGCTCGTGTCTGCAATTTTAAAATGATTTTAAGCATCTCTCCTCAGAAATTGTAAACAAAATATCCCCATCAAACAACGTTTCTTACTCTGACGTAATGTTTTCCTGACCTCAAGCAGAGCCACGGTGCCCCCTTCAGTCACGAAACAGTACACCTGTGTCAGAAATAGCCACTGCATTATGGGGCTCTTTTTGCCGATGCGCCACTATGCATAGATCTGCGGCACATGTGACCTGCCGTGCAGTGGCATCTCAAAAGCTTTTCGGGCTCCCGATACAGTGTGGATGTTTAAACATGGCCGTCCTACACCCATCTTACCCCTCATTTCCCTCTCTCTTATTTTTCACATAGCTCTCTCCTAGGCACTTTACTTTGTATGCTATGCAAAAATAAAACATGTTTAAATATGGTTAAAATATTTGCATCACTTGTCAGTATATAATATACTTAAAATAAATAAACTTTCATGACAGTAAAAGTGTCTTTACACAAGTTTTTTGTTTTTTACTTCCCAATTCAACTGTTGCTAACACGCACCAGTATTTATTTATTTATTTATTTATTTTAATTATCAGTAAATCTAATTTTTTTTTAAAAAAAGCACTCTTGTATAAATGTCAATTTTCGAGCACAGAAAGATGAATCATAATTATTGTAACAAGGAATTTCAAGAATAGTATTGAATCAGAAGCATACATACCAGGTTAGAAAATACAACTTTATTAGTTTATTAAATGAACTTGACAACATCATTTCAGTCAATATAGTCAACAATGGTTTTCATAGCAGGTTAAAACATAACTACAATTGTTTTACATGCCTCTCTTGATTTTTCAGAATGCGTTTGTTGTTAACTTTTATTGTTTGAGAGGAGCAAATACTTCATTTGATGGTGGGGCCTACCGGAGCTGCTTGAATCAATGTTATAGTTTAGCACTAGTATGTGCCACTAATTTGTTTAAATGTGCAACATGTGTTATTAATTGCTGTGGTTTGATATGCTACATTTGTTATTATTGTTAGAAAGGAGATCATGTTGATTTTCCAGTTTATTTGGGAATCTGTGAATCAACGGATGCCAAACAGTCCGCACGAAAATCACTTATAACCATGTCTTTACAGTTGCAAAGTTAAAGATTTGACATGTTTTTTTTGCATTCTAAAGATTACCAAACATGCTAAGTGTTGATCGCTAATACATCACAACATTTGAGTCATGGCTCTGCAACATTATATACCAGTATGACAGAATCATATTTAAATATGTTTAATTTGTGCTATATGACTAGTCTGTACATGTATAGTACTACAAATTAATGAAGAAAAATGATAGCACCTCGTATCACAAAGACACGTTATTCCTTCTGTTGAAAGGCTCGCAGCAAGATTCCAATTTTGACTTTACGCAAAGTTCCTTTTCATAGTCATTCTGATATTAAGGTAGATTTATGTAGATACAAATAATTAGATATAGGGCCTCATTTACTAAAGAGCAGTAAATTTAGAATTAGCGTGCATGTAAAATAGTGAGCCTAACATGCACGATAAATCTAAATGTACTGCCCCATTTACTAATAGAGAACGCATTCATTTATGTGTACACTATTTGGCTAATTTACATACCATACCGTGCACACTACATGTATTGTGAGCGATAATTTAATGTCCACAATAATGTCATATTATTTTTTCTTTCTCCTTTAATGCATATACAGTAGTGTTGTGCAATTGCATATTTTTCTTTTTGTTCTGCTTACTCGAGAAATATTGATTGATGAGACGTAGCCTCAATTCTCTTCCTTATGTAGGAGGCTGTGTGGTCCGGTAGTTAAAGAAAAGGGCTTGTAACCAGGAGGTCCCAGGTTCAAATCCCACCTCAGCCACTGACTTATTGTGTGACCCTGAGCAAGATACTTGTGCTCCGTCTTTCGGGTGAGACGTAGTTGTAAGTGACTCTGCAGCTGATGCATAGTTCACACACCCTAGTCTCTGTAAGTCGCCTTGGATAAAGGCGTCTGCTAAATAAACAAATAATAATAATAATTAAGTAATATGTTGATTTATTGATTGAAACCGTGCCTGCATACTTATTGATGACTAGGAAGTGTGCAGTGGGGGTAGTGTGTTTTGTGTAAAGTAGTATATGTAAGCAATAAGGCACGACGTGGTGTGGGATATACTCCGGGTGCATTATGTCAAGTGGCAAAATCAGGACAGAGTATTCAAAAGACCCATTTTATAATTGAGTATATTGGCCTACATACAATTTCTATAGACATTTTCAGGTACATTACAATGTATAACTTTTTTTACGGTGCGCCCCACCAAGTGAGCAGTCTTAACTTAAATGGCCCTTCTGCCAGATGAGTTTGACACCCCTGGCCTAGACAATCAATTATCATTTCAGGACTTTTTCCATTCAAACACATTTTCATAACCAAGTAATTCAGCAAGATGTATTTATTTTGATTTCCACTACACGAGAGTAGATGTTAAAACTTCATGCTGATTTGAACTCAGCTCTCGCCAAGATAAGCACCAACTAAGACATAGCTTTACAGTAAACTAATGTGATCCATCTGCGTCTCCATCCATTTGCGTATCCTTCCATATGATGATGTAGATATCCTTCTGCCTGGTGTTGACGGCTGAAGTGTAATGCTGGCTCCAGGGATCAGCTTATTTTGCCTCCCCAGCGCATCAGCACACACAACGGCTGCGATGATGGCTCCGGGGATCAACCACAGTGCGGTAACTCCCCAGCGCATCAGCATGACAACCGTCTGGATTGAGCCAAGTAGGGTACATCACTGGGGTCTTCAAGTGGGCACCTTCCACCGTATCAGTGAATTAAATGAACAAATCTGTTGAATTGATTCACTAAACTGAATGAATCAATCGAATCATACGAATTGAGTCTGTAAAAAGAATCAAACTGCACATCACTAGTTTTCAGCCCAGAAAAAGAGGTTTAAATAGCGTGCCTATCAGTGGTTAAAACCTGGTTTCAAAACAAACTAACTATCGCTCACTTTAATGTGCACACTACAATTATTGCCCTTTAGTAAATACAGTGTGAATAAAGCTCTTCAGAGTGGGGTGCCTCATTTAAATACATTATCATGCATTACTATACAAATCACATATTCATTCTGATTACCATTGTGTGGCATAATAAAATCAGTGTGCGCCATAATATGTCCACTATTTCACGCGATAATGAATAAAAATTGCAATAGTAAATATGGAAATCATGAACGTGCACACTAATTTCATTTATCGCGCACCACAACATTTGCACCCTTTCATAAATGAGGCCCACAGTTCCTATATTTTTGTATTCTTAAAATTAATTTTATTAACATTTATTCAAGAAGTTCCGGCAGGTGTCACCATCAAATTAATTATTTGCACATCCTAAGGAGGTGAAGTGACTTGCTCAGGGTCACACAATGAGTCAGTGGCTGAGGTGGGATTTGAATCGGGGACCTCCTGGTTACAAGCCCTTTTCTTTAACCACTGGACCACACAGCCTCCTCCTCCTATAAAAATAAATATTATTGAGAAAGGTTAGTGTCGCTGGCAAGGCTGGTTACCAGCAAGAGGGAGATTCAGAGACAGAGCTCTACGGTTTAAACATCAAAACACACTTTTATTAAACACAAATAAAAAGGTTATGCTACTCCCAGCTCTTCTCGTAATTACCTCCCACCATTGGCGTAACTTTGGTTTCAAAAGTGGAGGGGGCAGTTTCTGTAGCTGGGGCATGCATGAAGATTATTCTATCTAAAATAATACAATATGTTACAAACAACTATAACAAAACCTTGCATCCCTTCTATGTCTAATTAAAAAGATCCAAAGACATTCCTGCGGCAATCATTCAAACAATGTTGTCATGAGTGATGAGTGGCAAATAGCTACATTATTCAGTCGCTGCTGAGTCATGAAATTATGAAGCCATGAAGCTCAGATGTCTGGATCCGGGTTCAGATCCCTTACAACTGGCCCCTGAGGCAGTGTTGAGCGCTAGAGTGAGTGTGGCAAAATGCAGATTTAATGCGGTCCATTGTCAGTCCTGGTCCGACATTGCAATTATTCCTATCCGGTCAAAAAAATGCATCGAAAAAATGCAAAAAACTGGTTTCTAGTCGTTTTTTCTCCGGAAAAAGCCGAGAAAACCATTCAATGGCCGAGTGGGAGCAACAGGATCCGAGACAGGCCGATAAAAAAAAAAAAGGCGTATCTCATGAATAGTCATACTTGCCCCTGGCATCAGTTAGGGGCGGTCATAAGGAAACAAGCTGGTTGTTACTGTATCAGCGCACAGATACTATCACGGACATTTGCAGAGCTTTTTTGAGATGTTATAGTAATAAAATAATGACTTGGATTGCATTATTGAGGAGTTTGGTGATAAAACGAGTGATCAGGAGATGATTGATCAGTATGTACGACTATTATTATTATTATTATTTATTTCTTAGCATATGTGAAAGCAATAGCAAACGAAAGGGTGGAGCGGGGCTGGAGATGCCTAGTGAGTGCTTTGTTGATATGCAGGGCCTTTTAAACCCGTTTGACTGTGGGAAAAAAATACTTTTAAACAGCGCGTCTAAAATTAACTGCCCGTGTGAAAATAAATTGGACCTGACACGCAATTAATAAATGGACTGCAAAGGGTTAATGAGAGGGATGAGAATTGCCCTTGAAAAATATTTCTAGAAACGTTGAGGTTTCCCCACAATTGAAATATTTAAGATAAATACAGTTTTGCTATTAAAACTATTCCATCCACTTAAAATATGCAGATGTAGCTTGAACGTCAAACCGCAGTGTATTGACGATAATGTAAGTAACATCAAGCTCCAGACAATGAGTTTAAAACTTTAAATGTGTTCCTGTTTACAGGTAAGAACTCAGCTTTACTATGATGAATATGAGAATGTTCGTTATGGTACTTGTTAATTTATTAGTTTCAAATGTTTAGTAAAATGTGACCAAGAGTGAGTTTTTGGAACACTGATAAATAGAGATGTGAGAGTCTGTGCGATGTATTTAATTAAACACGAAAAATAATTTAGAATCAGTAATATATCGTGATTCATTTGGTATACTAATTGTGTAAAAAAGTGGTCATGTATTTAGTTGTTATTGATGTCTATATTTATTTGCACAAAGGTCATTTTGCTGTTTTTAAGTTTACTGCTTCAATTTTAAATGAGAAGTTAAACTGCAAGTTGACAGAAACCTCAGTGTGATAACATTAGTATATAACACGAGCTATGGTGAATTACAAACTTAAACCATTTTCCTGTGTTTTGGATACATCAACGTAGTGCATTCTCCTCTATCTTTGTCCATCCGTTTGCCATTTTTCCCAACATTACTGTGATCTCAGGTTGTATACAAATTTGTCAGCCTGGGTCTTTAAACTATGTGCCATGCATGTTAACTTCTCATTGGTCAGTTTCCCTAATTTAGGTGTGTGCAGCTCCAGGACCGGATCAACATTACAGATCAGTGGCACCTGAACCAGATCCTCATAGTAAAACACCATCTCATGATCCGGCTCCAGTGATCCCGGATTCAATCCCATTTTTCTTCCCATTGACTGCTATAACGACTAGTGATTATACCAATACATTATTGTGAAATACAAGTTTTAGTACTCCTGCAATGTGAGGGGGACATTTCCCCATCATTGAAAAGGTAGGGGACATGTCCCCTCGTCCCATGTGTAAATTACGACTATCCCTCCCACAAACAAAGGACCAGGCTCCATTTATAAACCATGTGTCTGGGAATTATTCAATCAAGACCCAGCCACATTCCACATGGGTATTTGGCAGGGAACCCCATCCCTGCCAAACTTAAATGCAAAATACACAAACCACTATTTACATGTGCAGGGCTTCTGCCCTGTCACAATTATATACAGATTTTGTATTTAAATAATGGCTATTTTAGGCACAGGCTCTGTGAAACCCTTATGTGACTGAAGGGCTGTTTAGCTTGTCTGTCTGTCAATAATCTTGATGGTCAGGAACACGTTCCATCAGAGTAAGAAACATTTCACAGCCGTGCTTCATGGGAATATTTTGTTTACAATTTCAGAGGAGAGACACTTAAAATGATTTGCATGCTAAAATTGCAGATACGAACCTAAATAAATTGATCAAAGTAATAACAAATTTAAATAAAACTAAAGTAAGCTCTGTTTGTTAAACCTCCACACCTATAAAATATTCACTTTAAGTTGATTTGACTGTCCTTATAAAAAAGTTTCCCACGGTAAAAGCATAGAAAAGTGTAATAAATCATAGGTAAGCACAGGTAAGCATTGTAAAGCCTGGAGAGGCATGGTAAAGTATATTTAAAAACCTGGCAAACTATGGTAAATTAATAATATAACCATAGGAAAAGCATGGGAAAATTTGTGTAAATTTACCATGGTAAACATTTATAAGAGTGAGTTCAGAAGCTGTTCTTCTGTTCTAGGTACCTGCCCCAGATATACGTAACACAGGCTAGATGAACCAAAGTGTCTTTTGCTCAGTGCTGTGTGTGGCTCTTATGTCTTAGCCTAAGTTACAGGCAACTAGAATTGAAGAGCACCTCCTGAACTCGGACAAAAGCACCCTTCATATGCTGTATCAAAAACGAATTCAAACACGTTGTAACTGAAAGAAGGACCACTCAGAATGACTGCAAACTACATTAGAAAATTACATTTGAAGCTACAGTATGCTCTTAAACACGTAATAATAAACACGTACTAATACAAAAAAAACATATTTTAAGTGATGGATAAAAAAACAAAACCCTGACAAATATAAAACAGCACAAAAACACCAGCTTTTGTTTCATTTCAGAAAAGCACAGGCAACTCATTTTAGAGTGCTCAATTATTTTAACCGTGATTTTCTCCCCAATTTAAAATTGCTAATTATGTTACATCATCACAGCAATTCTCCACACAGCTAAGGAGAACTGAGGATTCAGTGGGCGTCCTCCTATCCCACACCAAGCCAATTTCCTCTTTCACACCCAGGAACTCTGGAGGACAAGGGCCAGCCCTTCAGGTGTTCCCCTTAGCTCACTAGGCGCCTGGCCAGTAAGGTCAAGCAGTACCTGCAGGTTTTGCCTCCCTAACCAGATCCAATGTAACATTCCCTCCGGAAACCCCAGCAAAGACCGGCAACTTTGCACACCCAGGACATGAACCTGCGCTCCCCTGACTGTATGGCACATCCTGCACATCACACGGCTGTGCTTTACCAGGTGAGCTTTACTATGTGTTTTATTGAAGTGGCAATTCATTTTTTTCCTGATAATCGCAGGGTAAAGCACTGGGTAAATACATTCTGTTCATAATTACCTCACTGGGGCCATCTAGTGATCTTCCACTTCAGAAACAAGTTTCCTTTAGTTTTGACTGCAAAACATTGCTGTGCACTAGATAGTGCTGGTGCTTACTAACACAAAGACAATTTGGCTGAGCTCATCTACCCTGCATTAGATATTTGTGGCAGGCAATTAGAACTGAAGAGCTACTCCTGAACTCAGTCAAACTACATTAACGCAGACTGATCAAAAAATGTAAAACAAAATATTTGAGTAATACTAATAAGAACCAATAATAATAATTGCATCATAAAAAATACAGTATCTCTTAATAAAAGAGCAACAATGAGCTTTATATTGATTCATATGGTCTCATGGGTAGTCTGACAAGGATTGTATCAGTCCTGAAGAGTCGAGAAGACCTGGATTCATCTCTTATCTGATCGCCCCAATAACTATGCATATTTGTGTCACTTACCATCCAAAAGAGGGTCCCGCTTGCAAACTCTGCATACTGTTCTATGGTAGACAGCACACTGAAGATTAGGCAGACGAGCACCATAAGGAACCTGCGAACGACAAGGAGTTACAGGGCTAGTCTGTCACAATAATAATAACAATAATAATAATAATTAATGGGCCAAATTGAGATATACATCCATCCATCCATACATTATCATTAACCGCTTACTCCTTTACAGGGTCGCGGTGAACCAGAGCCTAACCAGGCATACACAGGGCGCAAGGCGAGACTACACCCTGGACGGGTCTATCGCAGGGCACCACACACACAATCACTCAGAGGGCAATTCAGAGTGACCAATCAACCTGGACAGCATGTCTGTGGACTGTGGGAGGAAACCAGAGTACCCAGAGAAAATCCACACAAACACGGGGAGAACATGCAAACTCCACACAGACAGTAGCCTAGGCCGGATTCAAACCTAGGACCCTGGTGCTGTGAGGCAGCAGCGCTAACCACTACACCACCATTTGAGATATACAGTCATTATAACTTTTTTTAATTGTGATCTGAATTAATTACTTAATGAACCTTTTCTCCACAGGTTAAACTATATTAACACAGCCATTCAATAAATGGCATAGTATGAAACTCTTCCTCAAGCAAAAGCTGATTAGTTAGTTTTTATATATATATATATATATATATATATATATATATATATATATATATATATATATATATATATTCTTTGCAAAAACTTAATTTATGCATCAGTTAGGTTGATATTAAAAGACAAAAGTAGGGAAATGCGATGTTAGGGTTTTAACCTAACTCTGCATTCCTCCCACCCCTTACAAGCAGTGTAAGGGGCAAGGCAACACAAGCAACCAGACAGCCATCATCAGATAAGACGAACAACATAAAACTCAGTAAATCAATCAAGTAACGGTATATCCAAACATTTTAATAAATCAATTGTGTAACAAGATGAATCAATTTGATTAATAACTCGATTTAGTTAATATTGAAACATTAACACTAGAACGACTGTGTTTATAGGCACCCTAGCATACTACACAAAACCCTTTACTAGCATACTACACAAAACCCTTTACTAGCATACTACACAAAACCCTTTACTAGCATACTACACAAAACCCTTTACTTGCATACTACACAAAACCCTTTAGTAGCATACTACACAAAACCCTTTACTAGCATACTACACAAAACCCTTTACTAGCATACTACACAAAACCCTTTACTAGCATACTACACAAAACCCTTTACTAGCATACTACACAAAACCCTTTACTAGCATACTACACAAAACCCTTTACTAGCATACTACACAAAACCCTTTACTTGCATACTACACAAAACCCTTTACTAGCATACTACACAAAACCCTTTACTAGCATACTACACAAAACCCTTTACTTGCATACTACACAAAACCCTTTATTGCATACTACACAAAACCCTTTACTAGCATACTACACAAAACCCTTTACTAGCATACTACACAAAACCCTTTACTTGCATACTACACAAAACCCTTTACTTGCATACTACACAAAACCCTTTACTAGCATACTACACAAAACCCTTTACTAGCATACTACACAAAACCCTTTACTTGCATACTACACAAAACCCTTTACTTGCATACTACACAAAACCCTTTACTAGCATACTACACAAAACCCTTTACTAGCATACTACACAAAACCCTTTACTTGCATACTACACAAAACCCTTTACTTGCATACTACACAAAACCCTTTACTTGCATACTACACAAAACCCTTTACTAGCATACTACACAAAACCCTTTACTAGCATACTACACAAAACCCTTTACTAGCATACTACACAAAACCCTTTTACTCCAGCCGCGGCTGTCGGAACGGCCGGAGTCGCCGGGACTTAAGTAGGTCAGTTTAGAGGATTTGATCCCAAAAACAGCATAGTGAGGGTTATGAAGTGTAGGTTCCTGGAGCGGGACATCTCTTTTAGTGAGGTGGCAAACTATTACTTATTAGCTTTGTTTTGTTTTGTTTTTCTTTTTTACTTTTTGTTTTGTTTTTCCTTTTTCTTTATTAAATCCAGTGCCAGGGTTACCAGATGGGCTAGTTGTCTTCCGGCACTAGAATTTAAGAATAAGCGGTAAACCACATAAAGCCCTGTGATCAAAATGTTCCATCTGCATCACAAGGGCCGGGAGATTAAAAAAAAACGAGTCTTTTGATAAAGCAGCTATTGCAGCCGTCTCCAGCTGCTGCATGACCTTCGATTGCTTTTGCACTTTGTTCATATCTTTTTCCCCCCTCAGCTCTGGTTTCCAGAAACAGGTTTTTTTTTTTTTTTTACTGAGAAAAAGCCATTGAGAGACATCAAAGTAACATGCAACATGAATTTCATTATAAGAAAATTTCTTATGAACTTAAAGCTGAAAAATTAGATTTTCTTATGCTTTTTAGTGGGTTTTTTTTCTCAATTATTCAAATATTGTGGTTTTCTTATGTCTCTGTTGAAGTTCAGAAGCTACCTTTCAGTTCCAGTTGCCTGCCATAGATACATGTAATGTAGAGTAAAATCAAACAGTGTCTTTATGTTACTAAGCTCCAGCACCATCTAGTGCAGAGAAGTGTATTGGCAGCAAAACTAGAGGAAACATGGTCCAAAGAGGCAGCTCAATTCTATAGAGAAACTTACATATATAGGCCCCCCAAATAAAACATTGGGGGCGGAAATATGTTTTCTCCCCCCCCCAACTCTGAGGTATATCTGTATATTAAAAAATGGATCAGAGATAATACAGTATTATTTTATGCATTTGACCTTTTTCTGCTTGATGAAAGAAAATCTCTGTTCTCGTCACACCCTCTGAATGCTGTCTGTCAGTGTCAGCGGCAATACAGTCAGCACAGCAGGAATAGAAACTTGTCTCCGGTTTGAATAATAAGTTATAGAAAACTAACAACTGGATACAGAATGATTACTTTGAATAAACTTTATGAACAAGTTACTGAACGAACAGCACGAACAGCACTGACACATGTAGTCTACTAGATATTTTTAATTACTAATTTTTTTTATTTTACTTTCACCAATACATTTTATCACTTATTGGCAACTTTAATACTTACATAAATACATGAACGTTCACTCAACATAATTAAACAAATAAAAAGTTACTTTTGTTCTTTTACATGTTTTTAAGAGGCAGATACCTGAAGTGAAGGACAGTTTTCTGGTGAAGCCTTAGGGAATGCTGACTTGATCACATGTGTTCCTGGACAGTACAGCATATCTTTTAATTCCCTTTACTTTACCAATCGTTAAGGATACGATTATATCACCGTGAATTTTGCCATTTGCTTCCACTCAGCGTGAAAATAGGAAGTGAGCAGTACACATCTTTTGAATTTGCAGCAATGCAAAATTTAAGCAGTTAGCAAACGCCAAATGAAGGTGAATACTTCCACAGAACTACAAGCAAGAGGTGAAATTAAGTTCTAGGTAATATCCCAAACAATTTAATGAAAGCAGAGGGAGCTGTTTAAAGGACAAACAAGCTTCAAATTAATCAAAGCCTTTTGTGCAGAATATATACCTCTGCATACCCTTGATAATGCAAATCCTAGGGGGAGGACGGTTTACAGTTTTGGAGAAGCATGAAGTAGGGTGAGCGATGCTCTGCTCTCACTAGTCTGCCTCTATGGAGAGCTCTGCTCAGAGCACTAAGTGCTATTCGTCAACTTTGCCGTTTTCAACTCACTGTAAAACTGAATACGAATCAGTAAAGCACAATCTGTCTGCATTTTTTATAATCTTAAATACTCAAATTAAATATGAATCACAATACACATGCTTAAGTATATCGTGTCTTTATTTCCATTTAAAAATGACCTTTTCAGAAAATATCACCATCTCAAACATTTTGAAACTGGTAAAAAGTGAATACAAATATTAATTCAGATTTGAAAACACACATTTAAATATAATATAGTAATTAAAGAAAACATATCATGTGCAGTTTACTTTTCATTTTGCTTGTTGTCTCTCATATATTGATCTCAAAACACCTCATCAGCTAAAAGCGTGGAGTAGCAGTGTGGAGTAGTGGTTTGGGCTCTGGACCGGAGGGTCGTGGGTTCAATTCCAGGTGGAGGACACTGCTGCTGTACCCTTGAGCAAGGTACTTTACCTAGATTGCTCCAGTAAAAACCCAACTGTATCAATGGGTAATTGTATGTAAAAATAATGTGTAAAAAATTATGTAATTGTATGTAAAAATAATGTGATATCTTGTAACAATTGTAAGTCGCCCTGGATAAGGGCGTCTGCTAATAAATAAATAATAATAATGCTAGATACCACCTAGCTATGCGGGCATTTTTGTCTTTCATCCTATTGATCCAAGTGAGTGGATGGTGATCAGTAACCAATGTGAATGTGCTGCCTAAGAGGTAGTACCTTAAAGTCTCCAAGGCCCATTTAATGGCCAGGCACTCCTTCTCAATTGTACTGTATCGCGTTTCTTGGGGGAACAGTTTCCGACTAATGTAAAGGATTGGATGTTCCTCCCCTCCAGTTCCTTGACATAGTACTGCTCCTAAACCCACCTCTGATGCATCTGTTTGCACAATGAAGGGTTTGGTAAAATCAGGGCTAGTTAACACGGGTTCAGAACATAGCGCATTTTTCAGTGTCTCAAACCCTACTTGACATTCATCTGTCCAATTTACCTGGTTTTTTTTGGACTTCTTGATTAACTCTGTCAAAGGTGCTGCAATTTGTGAAAACTTGGGGATAAATCTATGGTAGTAGCCAACTAACCCAAGGAAAGATCTGACTTCTTTCTTTGTGGTAGGCAGCTCATGCTCTATAATGCTTTTATTCAATCTATCGTTACCTGTCTTTCCAGTCTTATTTCATATAGCTGTATACTAACCATATATATTTCCTATTCAGGGTACCCCTAAAGCCGATGCCAACCTAAACGTCAGGGACTCTCTATATCTATTTGTTTCCTTTTCAAGGGCACAATCGTGAGTCCATTCTGCCCGGCCGATGCGGGTCATCTATCCTCTTCCCCCTATGGGTTTGCATCCGCATCCAAGTCACCGCCAGTGAGTAGGGGACTAACATTTTATGTTTTCCAGGTCTCAGGGGTCATCAAGACCAGCCTTCAGTCACTAAAGCGATCGTGAGACTAAGACTTGCTTTCCTTCTTCCCCCCTTCAAAGTAAATGGCGCTCTTTGATCCGCTATAAATCATTTCCCCTCACGACTCACCAATGCACTGTGAAAGCCTGTAATTCAGTTTACAAAGATGTAGACAAAGTGCTACAATTTTATACAAAATGTTTTTGTGTAAAATAAATACCGTGTAGGACCACATAAAAATGTTAATCTTAATACTACAAAATGAGAAAGCGAGATTTTTCCTATGTTTGTAGTATGATACAATTTTGAATAAGGTATTCCACATAGTTTCCATGTTTAATTGTTTAATTATTATTAGCATTACATATTTGACAAGCATACATTGTGCACAAGGTGAAATGAAGAGCTGGATCATACAGAATGAAGAACAGATGACATGGCAGAGGGCATGGTTTGGTGTTGCTAGTTTTAAATGTGTGAAATCAGATTTTATTATTATTATTATTATTATTATTATTATTATAGTGACTCTTATTAAACCAAAGAACATGAATAAAGGTGAGCTTTATGAAGCCCACATACTTATTTGATACTTTAGATTAACATAAGTCTTAGAAAATTTAGTTTAAAACTAGCACATTTACAATTTCAGTGACATTGATTGATCAAAATAATTATAGTTTTTATGCTATAATATAATACGTTGCTATTGTGGATTTTTAACACTTACAATGTATTTTTAACACTAGAACCGCTGGATTTCCGAACTACCTAGAAACGCCATGTGGGTCACTTTGACCCATACATTTTTAAACTGTTTTGTTTTGAAAATGAAAGACATACTATTGGATACAACTGAAAAGTTTTATTCATGAACATCATATCTAACATTTGCATCGTAGAAACACTGTCTTTAAATGGAAAATTAAACATAAAAGGCTTTATTTTAAAAATGAGCACATATACAGCACAACTACAAACAGTGAAAAAATATAATAAAATACACATTTCAAAAGAAACGGGTATGTACATATACCTGTGTACAGGTGTAAACAGGTACATGTACACACAAAACTATAAAACCAAAATCATTGTTTCTAATACTACATAAAAAGAAAATATAAGACTACTTCCAGTATGACGGCTGCATTGTACTCTATGGAGGAGCATACGTAGAACTTTATCTTTTTTGCTATTCTGGCTATCAAACGCCATCAGGATATTTAATTCATATATTTAGGAAAAGTCAAAAACAGACACACACATATGATTTACAACGGAAGAGCAATTAACATTTTAAATCCAAAATGGGTCAAACTGACCCGCATGGCGGTTCTAGTGTTAAACAATGATACAGTGTATTTTAATTTCATTAATATAATAACATTATCTTTTATAAAAGCCATTAATAGTTTACTTTCGATATATTTATTTAAGAGATCATGTTATTTTAAAAATGACTAAGCTACATTTTTGTCAGTCGGACTTAGTGCATTGAGCGCGGCTGCGTTGGTGCCGCCCCTCTGCATCCTCTGACCATATTAGGACGCGCTGTTTTTAAGATGACAGCTTAAACGTATAAAACATCAACACTCCAGTTTAGCAGTTGTTTAACTTGGGTTATATTTGTTTTCTTTTAAATGCTATTATTTCTGTACAAATACATTATTAATTCTAATAAAGAAAGCTTAAAGTCGACAAGGCTTTAAAAAAAATCCAAGATCTCGGTATAACAATCTGAGCTTCAGAACAAGGGTCTGGCTCCTAGCACCTCTTTTATACATTGGGTCAGATTAAAATTGGCAATCCATTTGGAGTGTGATCACATTCTGTACTTTTTTTTCAGGGATGGGGTTAATCCCTGCCAAATTTACCAATTTTTTTCATATCTTTTTTTACAACACAGAACAGAAGCCCTATTTACAAGACACTACTGTACAAGAAGATATTTCCTCCCTAAACCCACCATCCCCTCATCTTTTTGTTTATATTTTTTGTACCAACCTTTTTAATTTTCAAGTCTATTTTATATTATTTATTTCTATTTATTTACTGCATTTTCTTCTCCTTTCCATTCTGCCAAAACAACTAACTGGTCACTCACACCTCTGCAACCTCACTGGCCCATTCAGAGAGCTTTATGAGACCATTCACACTGTATCAGCTGGGGAATGAGTTCACACTCCAAATAGTATATATCGTATAACGGGAAATTGTGGCTGGTATTAAATTTGGCGGATTTGCTACCTTGGTAGATTTTGACAGTTTTTGAATTGCCGTTTTTCACTTAGCACGCTCACAAAGAAAATGCCACAGTTTTGTATTTCTATTTTAATTTCAAAAACATTCAAACACATGTTTACTTAATGAAATCTGTCTTCTAGTATCTCATTTACAGTAGCATCTACATGTCACTGCAGCAACTTGGAGAAGAACAAAGAAGGCCTTCTAAAAATGAGTTACAGCATTATCGTTATATAGGCCTTAATTTTAAGATACCACTAATTGGAAAGGATTAGTAGCTGCAGTAAACTTTAATGATAGGCATTTGCTAACTCTCAATGTTAAAATGTAGCTCTGGTTCACTAACATAGCACAGTGGAATGATCACAATATTGTTTAGTAATTGTAGGACAGTATTGCCATGTGTGAAAACTTTAACAATAAAGCCGAAATAAAAATGCTTTAAATTTAAAACTAGTTAATAGACTAGCAAGCGCTGGCAAAATCAACTCATTTTTATACGGTGCAGAACTAATTTATTTTAACATATTGTTTAGGGATGTTGCCATACCTGCATGGTGGGTGTCTTATTAGTAGTATCTACAACAAATCGACAATAACAATCCAAAGCAAATTTGCTTTTGTTACAGATTTTTTAACAAGTCTGGAATAAACTATTTTGGCTGTTGCAGTACTTAATTAACCCCTTGTAAAAACAATAACACAAAACTGCTCAACATAAAAAAGAACAGCCGCACAGGTACCACAGTAGCAGGCGCAGTTTACACTGCCTCGGAGCTCCTGATCGCATCATAAATTCCAGATTTTATGAATCCATTGATGTAAATATCCAGGTTGCTTTTAATTTTTTCAAGCAAATTGGCTTCGTCACACTGCCATTCTCATATTCACTTTGACATCTGACACACTTTCCCTTGCCCAGCGCTTCTTTAACCTGTGCTGCATACCAGTCTGTCAGAGGCCAGGATCACTCATTGTATGCCACACTCTGATTGGTGGAAGAATTATTGGAGATCCAATCAAAACCGCCAATAAAGCTAAAATAAATTCCCTGCCAAAATTTCCTGTTATATGATATAGTGAATCTCAAACCCTTCCAACACTGAAAAAGACTTATAGTCTAAACATGTGTCATTAAGTGTTTAATAGTTTAACTCCCCTCACAAACATTGCTTGAAGTGAGACTGACTCCCTAATTCCTGGAGTTAGCAAAGGAAAGGATTGTATCACCTGGAGTGATTTGATCCCACGAGAAACACCTCAGTTTTGTCCTTTCATTTATTCTTCGATGACCTCTACTTCTTTAAAAAAAACAAAACAGAACGTGTTGGCTTTCCAGATATGACAACCTTTAAGGGGCACTACACTGAACAGATTTAAGAAATGACCTTGATTAGATTT
Organism: Acipenser oxyrinchus oxyrinchus; assembly: GCA_030684275.1. Taxonomy (NCBI): domain Eukaryota; kingdom Metazoa; phylum Chordata; class Actinopteri; order Acipenseriformes; family Acipenseridae; genus Acipenser; species Acipenser oxyrinchus. The sequence continues at coordinate 37,071,386 of CM060256.1, forward strand.
CAGCAGAAATTCTAATAACAGCTATGATTTTATTAGCCTTTATCAAAGATCATGGATCAAACGGCAACATCTTATAAACTTGCTTTATAAAATAACTATTGATGGGAAATGCCAAGTTAAGAATGTAGTGCTTCAACTAAGCTTTAAAAACCAGACCAGTTGAACATATTTCAAAATATGTTGTTGGGATACATCCATATATGCAAGATTATCCTTTCTAAGCAGGAATGTCACAGCACCAGATGTGACAGATAAGGATTATACAATCCTCTGCTCCCGCCATGCACTTCTTAAAAGCACATATTCGTATTGAAAGAGAAAGAACCTAGATTGAAGGTATTTAAAATCGTGGCCCACAGTGGGTAGGGAATATTAAAGTTATGTTAACTAATATATGTATTGTTCTTGTTATTTAGATGTACTCATCACATCCTAGTGGCAGCTGGTACACCAGACTGATACTGTTAACCTTCCCCCTTCAGCACTCTTACTATAGCTGATGCAAGAAGTACATAAGAAAGGAATACCACATACTGTAGAAGAAACTTATGCTTTACATACATCTACTGGGGGTACAGTAAAACAAACAAATACTCCAAAAGGTACAGGATTTATTATGATATTTTGAGCTCCTCAGAAATAAACACCAAAAACTGAAGAATCCTAGGCTCGTGCTTGACCTTTTGTTGTTATGATGTCATGCTTTAGCCTATTCTATTACGGGTGTCTCTGGCCAGCAAAGAAGGCAAGGGGAGGAAATGCTGTAGTCCATTCAGGGAATTTTCAAAGTGAAGAAAATGTTTAAAAACTAAAGGGAGCTATGAATATGTGAGGACAGCACTGTTAAATACTGACTCATGCACAGCAAGGGTTACGTATTCTTACTAAATGACCCATGGGTCCACCCCAAACTATTAAGTTCGTCCATTTATAAAGGAAAATATATTCCATTTTTTATTACACTGATTAATAAGTACAACATGCTACACAAAGCTACAGTTACCTATCAGAGTAAGATCATTGTAGTGCAAGATCATTGTAGTTACCCTGAGTAAGAAATGTTTCCTATTTATATTAAAAGAAAAGATTCAGTATCATCAGCCAATCAGCTTCAACCTATAGCGGGCATTAATACACAGTAGATGCCCACTGGAATGTCACCACATCACCTGTGAATCAAATTTAAAAGACATCTGTGCAACTACCGGCTTTTTCATTTTTACTTACTGTATTTTTAAGTTTAGTTCACATCTATTGGACAGTAACTACTAAACAAAGACACAATTGGTCCAAATGTATTTTATTATCCACCAAAGCCAACCAATCAGTACTTTGCCACTTTGCTACTAATTGGGGAATTGCCACAGCTGTGTTTGCTGGCAGGGACAGATTTAACCCCATCCCTGCCAACCTTATATTCCCACACACACACACTGTTTACAGCAGCAGGGCTTCTGCCCTGCCACAACATCTATTGGACAGCTAATATTAAACAAAGACACAATTGGTCCAAATTTATTTCATTATTTCAAAACCAGCCAATCAATACTTTGCACCGACGAAGGCAGCCAATCCTGTACCGGCAACTGCTGAGTCAGCCAATCACAGTCTGTCAGCTTGACTGGAGCTCAGACACAGCATCTTTCAACAACAACAAACCAAGACACGGACAGTTCAGTAATATTGCTCCATTCAGATTGTTGGCACTGTTCAGATAAACTATAAGTAGCTCTGACAAGTAAAAAAGTGATTCATTTAATAAAGTAATTCTTTTTTTTTTCTCTAATTATATATGTGATCCTTTCTGAACATTTTTGGGACTATTTTCCTAAAACTTTTCTCCGCGGAAGGGTACCGAACGAATCATTACAAGTTCAAGGTAAATGTGGGTTTTAAAGTGTTTATTTTTTTAAAAGAAAGTAATGAGAAAGGTCATTTTCTAATAGAGACAGTGCCCTCTTGATGAAGGCTCTACCTTGACTTTCGTAAGCACCCTTTTCATTGGCTCGGGATGCATAACTCCAGTTGCTATCAACTAACACACGGTAGAGCCTCCATCGACGGACACCATCGCTTCATAAAAATATGTTTCACAGCGTGGTATATCACTGCTGGCATTGTAATACAAAAATAATAATTACAGATTCAATAAAAGCTTATATATATGTGTGTGTGTGTGTGTGTTGTGACAAGGTCACCTCTTGACCTTGTAATAGCCAGACTGTATGCTATAATTGGTGAAGCCACCTGGCGTGTTTATATTATTTACACTGTGCAAACCCACCACCACACTATATATAATTGCTAGACCACACTGGATACTGAGCTGCTGCCCACGTTTGATTGTCAAAGGTAAGTGGTCACCACTGGTCTGTCATTTTTTGTGACTGTTTTGTATTTGCACGCCTCCCAGTGGACTATCCAGAAACAGTGATGTCTTTCAGTCCCTCCAGTTAAGTAAGTAGTATTGTTTGTACCTTGTTTACTGTTCCTTGTATTTGCAGATGTTAATTGTGATTTTCTTTCCTTCCACAGATTCCTGTGCAATAAAACAGTCCCAATACGACAGTCCAATCCTAGTTCTGTAGTTTTTACTTTTGCTTTGCTTCTTGCTCACTGACACAAACACCAAGCTTGCATTAACAACACAAACAGTTCATAACCCAACCGGTCTCGTCTCTTCTGTTGCGCTGCAGCTCCTGGTATCCTCCATGTAGATTCTTCGTTTGCCCAGCCTCCTGGCTGAACACAACCAGCACACTTTCTTTTAGGCTTTAATAAAACTGCGCCTGTGGTTGAAATTCCTTTCTTTGTTCGAGGAAACTCCTTCCAGTTGCTTCCTGATTCAAAGTTCATTCTTCTCTTTAATTAAAGAACAATTTGATCTCTCAGTTTTCATAGTTACTTTCTGTTACCAATACCCAATCGTCACAAGTAAAACAACTGGCTCTATTAAATTTTATATTCCTTCTTGATGGTTTCTCACCGGTAAGTCTTTCTACAACACATGCAACCACTCTAGCATTTCCTGGTTCGCCCCCCTTCCTGAGCTTTGCCAGCTTCCTTTATTCTCATAGAGGGCTGGACTTCCTGTCCCCTAGACCAATCTCTATCTAGCAGTTTCTCTTTATGCCTGGATGCTTTCAGCTCTTCCACTCACTCACCGTCAGCGTCTGTGCTTTTTTGCTATCTCTGATGCTGCACAGAGAGGAAGCTCACTTTGCACGTGTAGCTTCTGTGATAATTCATTATCTCTAATACAATCACTAGCCTGTCTCTTATTTGCTCATCTTTCTGTGCCCCAGTCACCGTTTTTGGCGAGCTTGTACAGCTGTCTAATAAAGGCCTACATAGATTCTCTGTGGCATTTTGAGTCCTCTGATGAAACCTCGTGTTCATCATATTTATTCAGTACGACACTGTATTTATTTCCATCCTCATCATTTTCGAATGTAAATGATTTGTAAATATGTTCGGCATCCAGCCCCATTGCATATATAAGCGCACTAACCTGCACGTCCTCGGCAGAGAGCGTTGTCGCTGTTCTGTACATGGTAAAATGCTGCTTCCAATCGGGCCAGTCAGACGGCCTGGAAAAGTTTAGTGGCTCTGGATGGTGAAACTGTGCCATGGCAATCTTGTATCTTACAGAAATGTCATTCACAACTTTTCAGGGATCCGAACTTCTAAGACCATGTGGCATTGTGGTCAATAGGAAAGAAACAGAATGAGATGGCTGGGTGTTTAAGTTCATCTTTTCAGTATCACAGAGCATATCATGGCTTGAAGTATTCCTGTATGTTTGAAACCATACAACTTTATTAACATCAATAATACAAACAATAACATTCTATCACATAAACATATACATATTAACATTAACATTAACATAACCGACGTTATGTACTGAAAAACAATAACTTATTTTAAATGAGTGGTCCTTTGCTTCATAATATCCATGGACTAACCCTATGGATGGATGCGGAATACATAGTGTTTGGTACCTAAATGCCAAACAATGGAATAAAATGCTTAAATAATACTTTAGTGTGTGGTGTTCCTTTGCCTACAAGGCTTGCAATGATTGGTATCTATAAGGTATTGTGGCAGGGCAAAAGCCCTGCTTGTGTAAATAGTGTGTGTGGGAATGAAGATTGGCAGGGATGGTGTTAATGCTGTCCTTGCTAACAATTACAGGTGTGGCCATTCTCCAAATAGGTAATTGAATGATAATTGGAGAATGGCCATCTTCATAAAAGCAGGGAGAAATCCTTTGCTTGGAGAGGGAGTTAGGTGAGTGTAACTGTGTGAAAGTGAATGCCCAGTCTATGTATTCTTGTTTGAATCTTTGTTTTGGCCCTCGTTCCCTGTTTATTTGTTTGAATCTTTGTTTTGGCCCTCGTGCCCTGTTTATTTGTTTGAATCTTTGTTTTGGCCCTTGTGCCCTGTTTATTTGTTTGAATCTTTGTTTTGGCCATGGTGCCCTGTTTATTTGTTTGTTCCTGTTTTTGCCCTCATGCCCTGTTTATTGTTTGTTCCTGTTTTGGCCCTCGTGCCCTTTTTATTTGTTTGAATCTTTGTTTTGGCCCTCATGCCCTGTTTATTTGTTTGTTCCTGTTTTGGCCCTTGTGCCCTGTTTATTTGTTTGAGTCTTTGTTTTGGCCCTCGTGTCCTGTTTATTTGTTTGTTCCTGTTTTGGCCCTCGTGCCCTGTTTATTTGTTTGTTCCTGTTTTGGCCCTTGTGCCCTGTTTATTTGTTTGTTCCTGTTTTTGCCCTCAAGCCCTGTTTATTGTTTGTTCCTGTTTTGGCCCTCGTGCCCTTTTTATTTGTTTGAATCTTTGTTTTGGCCCTCATGCCCTGTTTGTTTGTTTGTTCCTGTTTTGGCCCTCGTGCCCTATTTATTTGTTTGAATCTTTGTTTTGGCCCTCATGCCCTGTTTGTTTGTTCCTGTTTTGGCCCTCGTGCCCTGTTTATTTGTTTGTTCCTGTTTTGGCCCTCATGCCCTGTTTATTTGTTTGTTCCTGTTTTGGCTCCCGTGCCCTGTTTATTTGTTTGAATCTTTGTTTTGGCCCTCATGCCCTGTTTGTTTGTTCCTGTTTTTGCCCTCGTGCCCTGTTTATTTGTTTGTTCCTGTTTGGGTCCTTGTGCCTTGTTTATTTGTTTGTTCCTGTCCTGTTCATACCACACGTGGTGTCATTGTGGGATATGGATCCAGAGACGGTGCTGCAGATGTGAGGAGAGGGAGGTGCTTTACCAAGAGCAGCTTGCCCAGTTTTTTGGACAGCTGGTAGAGAAGCTTGCAGCCCCATCCACCTCGGAAGTCACCGGATGTTTGCAGTTCAACCGGTTACAAAGATGACTCCGGACGATGATCCCGAGGCGTTTTTGGTCACCATCGAAAGGATAGCGGAGGCAGCGCAGTGACCCAGAGAGTATTGGGCCACCACATTGGCACCATGTCTGACGGGGGAAACCCAGGCAGCATATCGGGATCACAGATGAAACGTACCTTTGCCGTTTCCGAGAGTACCAGCTGTCCAAAGGGATGTGGCCCCGGGCTGACGGGCAGTGCATCTGGAAGATCACACCCCACAAGAACTGGTGCTGCTGATCACCATCAAGCAGTTTGCGTCTATCCTGCCACCAGGAAATCTAGAGTGGGTTAGAAGACACCATCCAACCACTCTTGAAAGTGCAAACTTATGACGATGCAAACGAGGACGCCTCCTCGGACATCACTCCTGCCTCTAAACCACCAGGAACCACCACCACCCAGAAGTCCAAAGGGGGCAACCAGGCTTCCAGATCTTGGAGGCCAAGGTTAGTCCCGGTGTGGGCGAGAGAAAAAATCCTTAACCCGCCGGTCACTGACCAGTGGGACAGAATGTCTCCGTCGGTGCCTTCTGCCCCAGTTTGCTTCCGGTGCCAAGAGCAGGACATATCATCCAAGACTGTCCCATAATGGAGGTGGACATTGCCAGATGGTCCTGGTCTACAGTCACAGGTAGGACAAATGGGGAATGTCATGAGGGCCCCTATCAACTAAGAGTACAGGTTGGGAAAGTGAGTACCCATGCATTTGTGGACTCAGGGTCTGCGCAGACTTTAATTCAATGAGCTCTCTTAGAAGGGGTGTCCTGGGAGCCACAAGGCAAAGTGGCTATCTCATGTATCCATGGAGAAACCCGGGTCTATCCTATCATAAAAATTTGTCTCACAGTTGTTGAATATACAGCATACGTTAATTTAGCTGTAGCTGAAAGTTTGCCATATCCTGTCCTCCTAGGGAGAGATTGGCCATTTTTTTGACCGAATATTAGGTTAGGGAATGGTCTTAATTTTGACCAGGGGATAACTTAAACAACAGGATAAAGCAACTGGTCAAATTGTCCAAAGCACCGTTGACCATTGCTCCATAGTCCAATTTCTATGTTATTGTGCATATTTTAGCCTTTTATTCTTGTTCCCCTTTCTTAACATAGGTATTCTTACTGCAACACATCCTTTATGTCCTGATTTCAAGAGTGACCTTCTTACTGTTGATGGATGGACAACGACACCTGTGCCTTCTGCTAGTCCTGTTGTCAATTCAACGCTTGTCTTCTTTCTATTACCTAAGGATATTATCTTCAAGTATTGCACATCCTTGTTAGCTTTTCGGGTCTTCCATCCTGGGTTTGTCAATTACAGATGATGTTTCTCTGTACTTGTTGATTATGCTTTGGATATCACACCTTGAAAATCAAATGATGCAAGCTATTTCACTCAATGTTTTTCCTTCTTTATGCAAGTCAAGGTTGTTATAATAGCATAAAACACTAATGGAGGCTTTGAGTAAATTGTTGATGCTCATAATGCATCACAGTAGAAAAATACAACATGTGTAAGATATTTGCACAGCAGTATACTTGCACTTCATTGCACAATGCTGTTAAAAATAAAAGATTGCTTAGACATGCTGTTCCTAGAGAAGTGAGCTGATTCTCCAGTGTACGATCAGCAACACTAAAAGCAACCTATAGAATTGCTGTTTGACCCTTTTATGCAAAATAAAAGAGATTCTGCTTTGGAAGATTCCTGCTTCCATGTTTCTTTGTTTCTTCTATTATTACAATATTTTATTTGAACCACAAGCTGCTATTTAAAAAAAAAATCTAAATGATATCAAAATTCACAGGTGTGTTATCCATTTCAAGACTCTTGTACTCGCCTACCGATGCCTTGACCAGACTGCACCCAGCGACACAACAGGCGACGCGGGGCCAGTATTTTTTGCAATATCTTCGCAACACAACTAGGGAATTGAGCCATCAGAGAACAGCTTCAATGCACGGTGTCCACCAGGGTGAAGCAGTATCCAAAATGACGGAGGAAAAAATACTTGCCAATACTCAGAGCTCTATGACAAAGATCATTGCAATTATAAATATACAGCGGTGAAAGATAATACATGGGAGTCCATTTCAAAGGAACTGGATAAGCCTGGTATGTATGATTTATTGTCATATATGTTGAAATACTGTCAGAAAAGACACAATTTCCATATCATGTTGTCCAATAAGTACCAGTCTTGATCATCGTTTTGTCAATAGCAATTTTTTACAGTTTTATAGATCTGACAGTTTTCAAACCTGTTGCATTATGTCTGTGCTGCTTTAGGTGTGTATGGTCATGTCGTACACTACTACTGTGAAAGTATCTTGTTGGCCGATGAAAAATCGCATCGTGTCTGGTGTGTAGCAGCCTTCACTCACAGCAATAATGAAATGGTGTTTGTTTGCTACATTCGTTCATATGTTAGCTTCTCTGTGCCAGTTTATCACAAAACAGGCCTTGTTTACTGTGGAAATAATTGACTTATGGGACACTGCAGAGATTAACACAGATACATCTTAAATTTCTTAGTACTTGTACCTAACAAAATAGTTCCATACATTTTCTCTGTCATGCAAACATGTATTTTCATTATAACATGATGTCTGCTACTACTTTGACCCAGAAGACACTGTTTGGGTAAAATGACCAAGGAGGTAAATCAGTCACAGACTTCCTGGTGCAAAAAGTTCCCCAAACATGTCATAGAAAAGTCTCAATGGACATGCACACTAATAGATGCTTATTATCTGATTTACTAAACATACACATTTATTGACAGATAGGCAAAAGATGAAGTGCATTAGAGCTCAGTGCAAGCTAAACAGATGTTTCTAATAACATGTAATAACTGTATTTACATAAGCAGGGCATGCAAAGCCATCCCAGGCCAATCGCCTTATACACATCTCTATTGCATTCAATGCAATCATCACATTATACAGTAATCTTCTATCCTTTCCATTACCATGATCTGTTGCTGTAGATTAAAAATGATCAGATATCCTATTGAGGCTATTTTTTCTATGGAACCCTGTGACGGGGCACACTCCGCCCCTGTGTGTATTTTGTTTATTTTGTATTATTTTGTTGTATTTTTATGTAAATGTACTGTTTTGTGTTTAACACAATGTTTTGTTCATTATTTTTTACAGCATGGATGGGGTTAAAATTCTCCATCCATTCTAAACTTATACGTGACCGTCTACAGATGTATTAATTTATTACAAAACTGGAATCGGTCACATGTATAAAAACCTGCAGCTTTGGCTGAACGAGGTTGGTTTTGGTTCAGAGGTGCAACGAGAAACGTGAGTCATGAGTGAAGTTCAATAGTAGATAAAACAATCGCTACTCATGCTGACTTTAAATCAGCACGTTATTTGTTTCGGTGTTAGTTCACTGTTTTGTTTTGTCTGTTTATTTTGGCCACTGTGCCGTTTTGTTTTGTTATTGAAAAGTGTTTTGTTTTATGTCCAAACCTTTTATTTGCAAGCGCATCAGCGCTTCATACCCCAGTCCTGTGTGTCTCTCTTCCTGGTCTGACATCACCCACAAACCTTTCCACAAACCATTCTGTCAAACTTTCCCTCATTCCTATGTCAAGTTCATACTGTAGCTCTGCCCAACTTCAACATAAAATATCTTAAGTATATGCCATATAATCTTTTTTTTACTGGACAACATTGGTATTGAAACTACATTATTTTCAAAACAGCTAACTCAAAGCCTTTGAGGTGTATCATCAATATGGCCAAAGTTTAAACAAGAAATGTATATGATATTGATATGACCAGAGGTGAAAACAATGTACCAATAAAATGTTTATTTTTATGGTAATGGGACTTAACTAAGAATACAGGTGTGTTACAAACAATAAGACAGTAACGCAGTGCAGTAGAAACTTAAAAAGTCACATAACCTCAATATGGCAGCCCTATATTAGTCAACAATATGGTAACCTCAAATGGTTTATGAGATGCTTTTGACACTGTGGTGGTGGCAGCTTTATAAAATAACTGCCACAAAATGGTATAATTTTTCTTAAAATACCCACAGTTACGAGTATGAAGCCAATATCTCAAAGCGTTAAATCTTTTTAATCCAGAAACCAAAAACACAAATGAACCCAATATATCAGTCATGTTAGGTTGCAACTTGAAGAGTACAGTTAGATTTGACCTTATGGGTCGGCATACCTAATGGTTTATGATTTATCATCAACAATTGACAGAGCAGCGTCAGTGACGGATTTACAAGAACAGATGCACTCCTTTCACAGGGATTTTTACTTATATAGCAGGTGATGCTATTGTCCATTCAATTGTACCGTAAAACTTGCCACTCCTGCGTCTCCATGTGGCACCCTCATATGCCATTTGTTTACTTGAAACCATGCCCATTGCAGACTGGTAATCCTTGATTACATTTATCGCAGCCCTTGTAATCTTCTTGATTCTGCAATAGAGCTTTACTACTCTTGCAAAGTAGTGGTTCTGTACAAAAGGGTAATGGCAGCACAAAGGCAACTGCAGTAGAGTCAGCCTGTGGTGGAGTGTCCCGCCCCTATTTATTATTATTTGTGTTTTGTTTGCGGCGCAGTTAAAAGCGCAGCGTCTTTTTGTTATTTATAATTTAAAAACCCTGTGAGGATGCATGACTGTTCAGCTACTGATTATTTAACTAGCTGACAGTCATGCATCCTTACCAAACATCGCAGACTGTGGCCGAGGGTAATAAGATAATTAACAGCTAGTTAACCCCTCGGCCAGAGTATAAGAACCTGCAGCTCTCCGCTCTGCGTTGGTTGAGTGTTGGAGTGTAGAGAGTACGGAGAGCGGAGAGAGAGCGTAGAATACAAAAAACAATTGCTAAAACGTGCTGGCTAAATCCAGCACGACACTTACTTGTTTATCTGTTTATTCGTTTGGCCCTCGTGCCCTTTTGTTTCTGTGTTGTTGTTTGTTTAAATCTTTCATTTTGTTTTGTTTATTAATAAATACGCTGAGTGCCGTTGCACTCAGCTTCACCCGCCCATCCACTGTTTTGGTTTCTGTACTTCCTGGTCCGTGACGTCATCACACCTCACCACTGTGAGCCAGCCTGCCACATATGGTGTCCTGCGTGGGACAAACAACGCCTCCAAGAGCCGGACCAGAAAAGAAAAAGGACGTTTTTTTGTTTTTTTTCAAAAGTGTTTTTGGAAGAAAAAATAAATAAATAAATAAAATGGAAGGCTGGAGCTGGAGAAACGGCTGCGGGGAACTGGAGGACCTCCTCGGTGGTCTGGAGGACCAAGGCTGGTGCCTTGCTTGCGGGGTCTACGGGCACACTGTAGCGATCTGCCCCTTCCAGGATGAGGAGGAGGAATTGGCCCAGGAGAGTAAGGCAGGGAGAAGGAGCAGGAAGAAAAGGGGGAGATGTAGGCTGCAGCAACAGCAACCGTAGCAACAGCAGGAGGAGATCGGTGAGGATGACTGTGAGGTTTATTTTGTGAACCTCGTGGCGGAGTTGTGCCCTGGCTGTGGGGCATATGGGCACATGTTGGCCATATGCCCCACGCAATATGAAGAGGCGGAGCGCGAGCATCCAGCACCCAGAAGGGGGGAGCGCGAGCATCCAGCACCCAGAAGGGGGGAGCGCGAGCATCCAGCGCCCAGAAGGGGGAGCGCGAGCATCCAGCGCCCAGAAGGGGGAGCCTGTGCATCCAGCGCCCAGAAGGGGGAGCCTGTGCATCCAGCGCCCAGAAGGGGGAGCCCGTGCATCCAGCGCACAGAAGGGGAGCCCGTGCATCCAGCGCCAGAAGGGGGAGCCCATGCATCCAGCGCCCAGGGGGGGAAGCCCACAGGTCCAGAACCTAGGCCTCCAGCAGCAGAGGAAGAATACCTGCTGCCTCTGCTTCTGCCTCCGCCACCTCCACCGCCAGGAGCAGAGCAGCAGGAGCTGCCTCTGCCTCCGCCACCTCCACCGCCAGGAGCAGAGCAGCAGGAGCTGCCTCTGCCTCCGCCACCTCCACCGCCAGGAGCAGAGCAGCAGGAGCTGCCTCTGCCTCCGCCACCTCCACCAGCAGAGGATGAATGCCTGCTGGTTCCGTCTCAAGCGCCGTAGGAGGACAGCTTACCACTCCCACCTCCACCAGCAGAGGGTGAATACCTGCTGGTTCCGTCTCAAGCGCCGTGGGAGGACAGCTTACCGCTCCCAGCTCCACCAGCAGAGGGTGAATGCCTGCTGGTTCTGCCTCAATCGCCGTGGGAGGACTGCTTGCCCCTCCCACCTCCACCAGCAGAGGGTGAATGCCTGCTGGTTCCGTCTCAAGCGCCGTGGAAGGACTGTTTGCCGCTCCCAGCTCCACCAGCAGAGGGTGAATTCCTGCTGGTTCCGCCTCAACCGCCGTGGGAGGATTGCTTGCCCCTCCCACCTCCACCAGCAGAGGGTGAATGCCTGCTGGTTCCACCTCAGCCGCCGTGGGAGGACTGCTTGCCACTCCCACCTCCACCAGCAGAGGGTGAATACCTGCTGGTTCCATCTCGACCTCCACCAGCAGAGGGTGAATACCTGCTGGTTCCACATCCACCATCATGGGAAGGACTGCTCCTGCCCTGCCTCGCACCGCCCAAGGATGCCTGCCTCGCTTCGCCCAAGGATGCCTGCCTCGCTTCGCCCAAGAAGGCCTGTCTCGCATCGCCTGGGGCTGCCTGTTGCTCTGCATCGCCTGGGGCTGCATGTTGCTCAGCATCACCTGGAGAGCCACCAGTTACAGGGAACGAGGGAGAAGTGGAGCTCCCGCTGCCGCCTCTATGGCCAGGGGCTCACCTCCCGAGTTCGCCTCCGGAGGGTCCGCTACTGCTGCTGCTGCCGTCGCCTCCCGAGGGTCCGCTGCTGCTGCCGTCGCCTCCCGAGGGTCCGCTGCTGCTGCCGTCGCCTCCCGAGGGTCCGCTGCTGCTGCCGTCGCCTCCCGAGGGTCCGCTGCTGCTGCCGTCGCCTCCCGAGGGTCCGCTGCTGCTGCCGTTGCCTGCCAAGGGTCTGCAGCTGCTGCCAACGCCTCCCGAGCGTCCTGTTTTGCCTGGGTTCGCTACCAGTCCTGCCATGCGGCAGGAAATACTGTGGCTGGAACCCCATGAAGGGGAGCTGCCGACCACGGAAAAGGGGGGGGAGGTCAAGAGACCAGCTCCCCCAGCCGCACTTTCGCGGCAGGAAATACTATGGCTGGAACCCCATGAAGGGCAGCTGACGGCCACGAAGAAGTGGGGGAAGGTCAGAAGACCAGCTCCCCTAGCCGCACTTTCGCGGCAGGAAATACTGTGGCTGGAGCCCCATGAAGGGCAGCTGCCAGCCATGGAGAAGGGGGGGGAGGTCAGGAGACCAGCTCCCCCCGCAGCAATTTCGCTGCAGGAGAGAGGGTGGCCGGAGCCCCAAAATTTTTCTGGCCAGAGGAGCCGGCCTGTGCGTGGTCCACTGGGACGCTACAGTTGTTGGGGTGGGAGGAGGACATCCCACCGTGGCCGCCACCTTTGGCCCGTTGCTGCCCCTGTTCCTGCGCCAGGACTGTAGCCAGGACTTTAGGGAATAAGGGGGGGAGGTGGCCGAAAAGGCCATGTGTGCTGCTCACAAGGGGGTATGTGTATGGCGGAGTGTCCCGCCCTTATTTATTATTATTTGTGTTTTGTTTGCGGCGCAGCGTCTTTTTGTTATTTATAATTTAAAAACCCAGTGAGGATGCATGACTGATCAGCTACTGATTATTTAACTAGCTGACAGTCATGCATCCTTACCAAACGCGTGCAGACTGTGGCCGAGGGGTAATAAGATAATTAACAGCTAGTTAACCCCTCGGCCAAAGTATAAGAACCTGCAGCTGTCCGTTCTGCGTTGGTTGAGTGTTGGAGTGTAGAGAGTACGGGAGAGCGGAGAGAGAGCGCGTAGAATACAAAAAAACAATGCTAAAACGTGCTGGCTAAATCCAGCACAACACTTACTTGTTTATCTGTTTATTCGTTTGGCCCTCGTGCCCTTTTGTTTCTGTGTTGTTGTTTGTTTAAATCTTTCATTTTGTTTTGTTTATTAATAAATACGCTGAGTGCCGTTGCACTCAGCTTCACCCGCCCATCCACTGTTTTGGTTTCAGTTACTTCCTGGTCCGTGACGTCATCACACCTCACCACTGCGAGCCAGCCTGTCACACAGCCATTAGTAGAATGGTACCACAGTGGTATACTTTGATAAAACAATGGTATACTAGCAATCATTGGAGTACTTTAGTACTTTAATTAAAAACGACACACTGAAAGAAACATTAGTCGACATGACTTATGTGTTCACACTGGGTCCGTTTAGAGGGTTTGGTCCGCACTTGGTACAGTTCTGTTCGTTCGGTGTGACGTGTGAACAACAAAGTCTGCTTGGGAAACAAACTGTACGGATTCCACCTAAAGAGGTGTTCTCGAGCCGTTTGGAAAACGCAAAACTGTATCAGCGTGCTCAGCAAGTTAATAGCAGAGTAATATATTAGGTTGTGTGTTTGCGCCATTCAAAAATAAAATAAACAATCTTATCGATTATTTGTTTAATCATTCTGATTATGTGTATATCACGTTTTTAAATGGTAATAGCTGATCTGTTTTTTTGAAATCTGTCTTTTTGTACATTTAACATGTTTTGACAAAGTGACAATGTAAAGAAAATAATGAGTTGTTATGATCTGCAGTACATTCACCCGATGTTTCATTTGTAAACTATCGTTGTGTTATTATATACTGTTATTTTAACGGCTTTAGAGTTGTTATGGCGTCAGAGAAATTAAGAAGAAAAAAAAAACGTTGCAGTTTTTCACTGTGGAAATCTGGTAACCCTAAACTACATGGACATTGCGAGAAACTAAAGCTCTGATAAAAAATGTGGTCAGTCCCCAAAATCCAAGCCGAACTGGACAAAACTCACAAATATAGTCAAATATATTCAGTCTTTTCTAAAAATGACTTAGTTTCATGCTGACAGGAGGAGAACCTTACAGAACTGCATTATTCCCCTCCTACTGTACGTAGGCATTCAAGAAATGTATTAATTACATTAGCGAAGTGCTCCTCGAGTGATTTCTTCCACAGCAATATGTAAGAATCTAAAACATGCTAGATTAAAAACTGGAACAATACATCAATAGCAGCCATCTTTCAATACGCCTTGGAGGATATTGTAAACATCCGGTTTACACTCCATATAAATGAACAGTGTGCACTTGCAAACTGCATTGTGAACACAAAGACTTGGTCTGCAAAAAATGGGAAAGGACTGAAAAAACGAACTCCAGCTAGCATCCAAACGAACTCGGTCCCTTTGCTGGCAGATAAGTGTGAACAGCAAGCACATTGATATATTGTTTCAAAATGGACCCAGTGTGAATGCAGCCTTAGGGGTAGGTGCACTAAGATGGGCCAGTCGCAGCGCAAACATACCACAATTTGCATTTTCATTGTGACACTTAGCAAAGTGTACATTTTGTCATATGTACTAAGAGAAAATATGTCTCAAATATGCAATATACTAATTTAAATATGTGTTGCGTCTTCTTAGCGAGATCTCTATTGCGAGCGTCGTGTGACATTGTTCAAATAAATAGCTGGAGTTGAGTTGTGGTTTGTTGCAGCAGAGGGTGCCCGAAGGATAATGTCTATACATGCAAGGGTGCAAGAATCAAAATAACATTGTTTTTGTTAGGAGGTGTCGGGTTTAACAAAATACAATAAAATCACACACACATACATTTATAATGCTCAATGTATTTTAAATGAATAAATCATTGTGCTAAAATAACACTAATGTGTTTTGGGTAGGCTACACAGTATATTATGAACAAAAATATAAATCTGTACAGTACGTCTATACAGTACAGTAGTAAAATTAAATGAACACCCCGCACACTTTCTCTTTACTTTAGCCTGTAGGCTACCGGTATGGTAACACAAAATAAATCATGCTGCTGCATTGTACACATTGGTGTACAATGCAAATAAAAGATTATTTTAAATTGAAACTAAATGATTTTAGCTGTTTTTATTATTATTATTATTATTATTATTATTATTATTATTATTATTATTATTATTATTATTATTAATTCGGCAGCATTAGACAAGTAACACAAAATAGATCATGGTGCCGCATTGACAAGTTATGATACTTACAGGAGGACAGTCAATTCTCATTAATAACAATTTCAAAGGACCAGCAACACATTTTGCATTATACCACTAATTCGTATTATCATTAGTAGCCTATAAGCCAAATGCATATCGTCTGTTTTAAGTTAGTCAGGGCCGGGTGCAGTGCTAAATTGTGCACAATTACAAACCACCTGCACATTAATAGAATAGGTGTGTTTCCTATTCCTATACAGATGTTCAGAATGAGCTGGAGGGGTTAGCAGCACATGTGTGCAGTCTATTGCTCCCAACACGCTGGGAAAACCAGAAATGTCATAGAAATGTGCTTTCAAGGCTTGTAACTACACCCTGCTTTTAGGGAAAAATTGGCTGTTCGTCTCAAAAATGCATTGAGCACAACTGGCAAGACACAAGAAAAAGCAGACTGGGAGATGCCAGCAACAATTGCGACTGTTTTTAACAAATTGATGCAATTGTAAGTGTAGCAATTGCCTTCAGCTTTCGTATATCTCATTATAATATTTGAGAACACTCATTTGCACTATCTCCGCCTACTTTTTGTGAATTTATGCAGGAACGCCCATAATTACATATTCATCTACGCTTGAACCTCAAACAGAAACTGCAGCGGCAAAGCATTCCCTAAAAAGTCACAAATAGCATTGCGCTTGTTTAGTACATTTCAGCGGAACACTTTAGTACACCTACCCCTAAGTTTCTTAGATTTTTACCTTCAAATATTACGGAGTCATACTCTTATAGATTTGAGTTTGTACTGTATGATTAAGACTCATTTTGCTCAAATGTCAGAATCAGATCCTTTATAATCCCATTGGTAGATGTCTACTAATGAACGTTTTGCTTCAGACATCCTAATGTGATGAAGCACAATGACACTAAAATATCTTAATAAAAAATGTTTTGGTTCATAATAGCAATAATACTGCAGCTGCTAATACCTGCCAGCTACTTGTTTTGCTTATTTTGAGGAACACTACAGTATCGGAATACATTCAAATACAGAATGACTCTCAAGCTGCTTTGTGAGTACGGATACATTTGATTTCCAAGCTGAGAATCGTAAATTCTAATTGAATTACACAATTATGTGCCAAATCTCCATGTTTTAGAACAGGGATTCTATTAATAAATCAACAAAGGGATTTAAAGGGATTCAGTTTAATTGTTTAGCGTCTTGTGTAACCGTAAAACATTTTTGACATTTGAATATAAACTCTGAAAGTTGTGCTTCATTTCTTTCAGGTATGATCTGTCTAAGTATCCCCTTAGAGGCTCAGAAACCAGAACAAATCAGGTAAGAATTTAAGACTCTTAAGGACTAGCCACTGGGGGGCTGATTAAGATTTAACAGCTGGTGTTTCATCCAGCCAGCTTAACAGCAATACTCCACTCACTTGCAAACAACATCAACACTGGCTACATTTTGTCTGGGAAAGAAAATAACTTGGAGTGATCCGGGCAAATCAGTGTGACAATGGAGGACTGATCATTGTATCCAACACATAACAGCTCAGTCACATCATTGAAAACAACACGACTTTGAATATACTGCCAGCAGGAAGGCACAATCCATAACTACATCATGGCCGGAACAGCTCACAGTTAAAGGCCATGTCTTTTCTTTACCTAAAGCCAGCTAACATGCAGACTAAAGGTAGAATGAGTACACAGGGTGTGCTGTATTATGTGCATGGAAGTGTATATAGCTAATAATCCCATTCGATTACCTGCTGTGCAATTCAATTATCTATCCACAGACTGTCATACTCTGAATAAGTTAATACCAAGTTTTATGTCAATTGGATAAGTGGCTCTCCAGATATATGCAACAATGAAAGTGTGGCATAGTGATGGATGTATGGCTAGCTAGACAGAATCAGATATTCTCATAACCTATTCATTAGTTTGTTTCATGACAGTTGGTTAAGCAGTTGTGGCGTGCAAAAGTCACCTCTGTATCCCCATTGCTGGGGAATTCATCACCAGCTCCGGATAACTGCTGTTTGCATGCCTTACTTTCAAGTCTAGTACTTCCATTGCGCCTGGAGAGTGAAGTTGTCTTTTTGTAGGAAATAAAACAGTAGCAGACTACCTGAAAGTAAAACAGCCACACTGAGAACTCTCTTTAATTAAATACCAGATGTAAATACCAGCTATCAAAAGGTTGCCTTTCACAGACCTAATATGTGCTCTCCAACATACATATCCCACAGTTCCAAGAGCATGAATACTGTGCTACCTAACCAGACTGCGTGGAAGTAACTTTAAGTTCAGCAGAATCACTCAACCTGATTCCCTGAACTCTCAATACCTTCTGCCACTTGTAGGACTAAAGATCATGCAGCCACTCAGCTTCTGTCCGCTGTCTCACCTTGGCAAATGAGTCCTTTGTTTTACTGTAGTTGGCACACAGTAATTCTTACCGCTGCTCGGCTACAACATAGTCTACTAAACCTGACGGTGATCTGATTTCTCTGCTCTCTGGTTCCTTTTCATAAAGAGATTCAGTGAGTGAATGATTCTAAGGGCAAGGCTACAATCTCTATTCACTATCACCACTGTTTAAATACAATGCCTGCCTTCCTTAGAGTGTCCTGTAAGTTTTTTCTTCACCCCCCTCCATCCCCCAGCCTTGGTTGACCCCTGAGAGCATCAGAAGGCAAGATCCTGGGCCAAAACTGTGCAAATAACTCCCACAGTTGGTCCACAATACTTAGTGTTGCCTCGCCCTTGAATTGGGTGGTATGACAACACAGATTAATATAAGGCAATACACAGTGGTATTCTACTGGATTTATCCAAATCTGTTTTCTGCCTCAACATTTCTGCCTAGATATGGCTTCTGCATCCATTGTTCTCGCCACAGTAGAGTAGTGTCAATGCAAGCTAATCTCCACACTTTTATTCTAATCACCGGCTTCACTTTATTACAGCAGTATTATACAGCAGAGCTGACTCATACAACAGCTTAATGTTTGTTTTTAATTAGCGAGGCTTTGTGTGGCTTCTGCCTCATACCTGTGATTAACAAGCACCTAGGTACTGTCATAAGCAGCTTTACTCTCCAGGGGTGTTCATTATTTAAGCCATTCAGAAGGCAAATAATACTGGAACCAGAGAGTATACCCCACCTAAACATTTGTCTTTTAAATTGTTTCCTTGCAATTTGCTTTTTATCTATTAATCTAATGTCATATATTACAATTTAAAACTATAAGACACTCTAGAAACATTCATGTATACACCGTTTCACTTTAAATGTACTAAACAACCTGCAGTGTTTACAGGAAATTGATTAGTTTTTGCAGTTGGCAAATGGGTGGACCCTGGTTAGATGTTACTGGTGTTTTGTAAAACTATTGTAAAGTAATATTTCAATATTGCGCATTAGAATTTATAACTATTTATAATTCATTTCCTCAGATCTCTGTGTATTTGATCAACTCATGTATGACCTAGCTTACATTCCAGGATGCTATGTCAAAAACAGTGCTATAAAATGGGTTGGATAAATTAAACACAGTGATTGGCTGAACAAGATCCCATGACCGTGCAATAAGCATTCTTATGTATGGTGAATCACCTCTGAAGATCAAACCGTGTCCAGGGTCAGCAGCTTAAAAAAAATAATTCTCACCGCCATACTGGTAGTTAGAGACTTAAAGCCACTTAGATATTCAGCATTTATATATACAGTATATATATATTTTTATAGTCAAATACTAACAGAAAAGAAGCAGAATCGTAAATAAATTAAAAAAAAAACTATGTTACATATTTCCAAGAATATGCTAATATTCAGACATCAGTGTCTATTATAGTGGAGTGAGCAGTTTTGTTCAGGTTGACTGATATGAATGACATTCTGCATGACTGCCTGTGACAGAGAAGGAATGAATCTTGGTTATAAATCTCCCTCCTGACCTGTGAGGGCGCTGTGTAAAGGGAACAGAGTGCCCCAGACTGGATGGTCTGACAATTAATTCCCAGGGAAAGATGGAAGTCGGCCATCTAGAAAGGGGGCAGAGCTAAGGTACACCAAGTCATTGCCCCAGAAGGGAAGTGATGTGGCAACCACGGATTGGAGAAGAAACAGTTGCACTCTCTAACCAAGGGGGCGTGACTGACGGTACAAAAGGGGACGTGGCGAGGTGATTTGTTCCTTTTGTTATGGTTAAGATGAACCTAGAAAGGAGAACTGTGAATTAACCCTAATTATACTTGTTTGTCGCTTAAGACCAGCAGTAAACTCAGACAACACTTCACAACTGTACACAAATAAATTGTATTTCACCACTTGCATGTTGCATAAGTATTCACCCCCATTGGACTTTTCCACATTTTGTAGTGTTACAACCTGGAATTAAAATGGATTTAATTGAGATTTTTACCATTTGATTTACACAACATACTTAACACTTTGAAGGTGCAAAATATTTTTTATTGTGACACAAAAGTTAATTAAACAAAAAAAAGACATTTGTTGGTTGCATAAGTATTCACCCCCCTGAGTCAATACTTGATAGAAGCACCTTTGGCAGCAATTACAGCTGTGAGTCTTTTTGTGTAAGTCTCTACCAGCTTTGCACATCTGGATCCTGCAATTTTTGCCCATTCTTCTTGGCAAAATTGCGCAAGCTCTGTCAAGTTGGATGGGGACCGTTGGTGAACAGCAATTTTCAAGTCTTGCCACAGATTCTCAATCGGATTGAGGTCTGGGCTTTGACGGCCATTCTAAGACATTCAGGTTCTTGTTTTTAAACCACTCCAGTGTAGCTTTGGCTGTGTATTTAGGGTCATTGTCCTGCTGGAAGGTGAACCTCCGCCCCAGTCCCAGGTCTCTTATTATTATTATTATTATTATTATTATTTGTTTATTTAGCAGACGCCTTTATCCAAGGCGACTTACAGAGACTAGGGTGTATGAACAATGCATCAGCTGCAGAGTCACTTACAATTACGTCTCACCCGAAAAACGGAGCACAAGGAGGTTAAGTGACTTGCTCAGGGTCACACAATGAGTCAGTGGCTGAGGTGGGATTTGAACCGGGGACCTCCTGGTTACAAGCCCTTTTCTTTAACCACTGGACCACACAGCCTCCTCTTGCAGACTGAAACAGGTTTTCCTCTAGAATTTCCTTGTATTTGGCTCCATCCATCTTGCCCTCAATCCTGACCAGTTTCCCAGTCCCTGCCGATGAAAAGCATCCCAATAACATGATGCTGCCACCACCATGCTTCACCGTGGGGATGGTGTTCTCAGGGTGATGAGCAGTGTTGGCTTTGCGCCACACATAGCGTTTTGCACTAAGACCAAAAAGTTCAATTTTGGTCTCATCAGACCAGAGGACCTTTTTCCACATGTTTGCTGTGTCTCCCACATGCCTTTTGGCAAAATCCAAAAGGGATTTGATATGGGTTTTTTTCAGCAATGGCTTTCTTCTCGCCACTCTTCCATAAAGCCCAGCTTTGTGGAGCGTCCGGGTTATAGTTGTCCCATGGACGGTTTCTCCCATCTCAGCTGTGGATCTCTCCAGCTCCTTCAGAGTTACCATTGGCCTCTTGGTTGCTTCTCTGACTAATGCCCTCCTTACCTGGTCACTGAGTTTTGGTGGACGGCCTTCTCTAGGCAGAGTCGCAGTTGTGCCATATTCTTTCCATTTTTAATAATGGATTTAACGGTGCTCGGGGATGTTCAAAGTCTGGGATATTTTTTATAACCCAACCCTGATTGGTGCTTCTCCAGAACTTTATCCCGGACTTGTTTTGATAGCTCCTTGTTCTTCATGATGCTGTTTGTTTAGATATGCTCTCTAACAAACTCTGGGGCCTTCCAGAAACAGGTGTATTTAATCTGAGATCATGTGACACTTTAATTGCACACAGGTGGACTCCATTCAACTAATTATGTGACTTCTGAAGGCAATTGGTTGCACCAGAGCTTATTTAGGGGTGTCACAAAGGGGGTGAATACTTATGCAATCAAGACTTCTCAGTTTTTTATTTGTAAATAATTTTGAAAAATATGTAGATTTTTTTCCCTACTTCGACATTATGGACTATTTTGTGCAGATGAGTGACAAAAAATCCTAACTAAATCCATTTTAATTCCAGGTTGTAACACTACAAAATGTGGAAAAGTCCAAGGGGGTTGAATACTTATGCAAGGCACTGTATCCGCCCGAACCGTATATCCGCCATGATCAACCTCTTCAGCAATGTTAGTTTATTATTGAACAGAGAAGATTAGTTAAGATATTGTAGATCCTACCAAAGTTTTCATACACTGTGTTGTATGTGCTCCATGCGCTGCCATTGCTGGTAGTGTGTGGCGGAGTGTCCCGCCCCTATATATTTGTGCACTGTTTTTGTGTTATTGTTTGCGGCGCGGATAAAATATAATTTAAATATATGCTACCGTTAGGTGACATTATCCGCAGACACAGAGTGAACTTCAATTGCTATGCTGATGATACCCAGCTATATTTGTCCCTAAAGCTAGGAATTTCTTCTGCCTGGGTGTTATTAGCTACTTGCTTTACAGACATCAAGCATTGGATGTGACAGAATTTTCTAATGTTGAATTCAGATAAAACAGAGGTTATGCTAGTGGACTCACAGAACCAACTAAAAGGAAATGTGGGATTACATGAGCTCAGCCCTTTCAGTCTCTCATCAAAACTTAAACTAGAAATTAAGAGTCTGGGGGTCTGTCACAGGATGGCTTGAACGGTGACCTCAGACCTGGAAGAACACAGGACACAGACAGGACTGGTGAGTGATGAAATTGCGCTGATGCACCGGTTTATTGTAAATAAAAAGTTTTAACAAAACACAAAACACTGAACAAAACAAACAGCATGGTAGCCAAAACAAATAGACAGACAAACAGACAAAATAAAACAAGTATCGTACTGGAGCTTCCAACATGAATTGCAATTGTTATTTCTTTTATAAATATTTT
Source organism: Acipenser oxyrinchus oxyrinchus (assembly GCA_030684275.1). NCBI lineage: Eukaryota > Metazoa > Chordata > Actinopteri > Acipenseriformes > Acipenseridae > Acipenser > Acipenser oxyrinchus. The sequence continues at coordinate 37,093,902 of CM060256.1, forward strand.
CCTCTGTCTCTCTCCCATTCTCCACTCTTGAACACACAAGAGTGAAACACTGCCTCTTTTATGCAGCTCGATTGCTAATCAATCATTCAATTGGAATCTCGGTACATCTGCATGTGAACTAATTGTGCTCCCTATGCTTCCATACTAATATCCATTTTAATCTGCACGTCGAGTGATTCTGCAATCCCCGTGTCTAAATACAATTATACATTTTACATCACGTGTGCTACATAACCCACACTGTGTGAACCAATACACACACAACATACAACATATAACACAACATATGTGTGTACAATGGGAAACTCAATATGATTATTTTTCATTTGTGAAAACATTCTTTATTAAATATGTGGGGTTCTGTTAAGATTTTTAAATCAATTTTCTGTTTTTAATATTTTAATTCAGAATCTGTGGAAAACAACGCTATATAATTAAAAGTTCTTGCTGCTTCCTAGTACCTTGTCATTTCCTGTGTTGTAATCAGACAGTGTGACCTACAGCACAGGACATGATTAGGTATAGTTTTGAAAAGACAAGCAAACAACCAAAAGATTTTCATCACAATAAAATGTTACTAATGTTTGGAAGGTTGTTCCAACTCAAATGGACCACACTTTGGTAGGTGTCTCCTCCATGTATGGTTGAGGATACCAAGTGATGGAAAAAAGGTTCCAGGGTAGGATTGTGCTTTCAAAAGAAGAGCTGTGTGGTTCTGTGTAGTTCCAGGGTAGGAGTGTGCATTCAAAAGAAGAGCTGTGTGGTTCTGTGTAGTTCCAGGGTAAGATTGTGCTTTCAAAAGAAGAGCTGTGTGGTTCTATGTAGTTCCAGGGTAGGAGTGTGAATTCAAAAGAAGAGCTGTGTGGTTCTGTGTAGTTCCATGGAAGGAGTGTGCTTTCAGAAGAAGAGCTGTGTGGTTCTGTGTAGTTCCAGGGTAGGAGTGTGCTTTCAGAAGAAGAGCTGTGTGGTTCTGTGTAGTTCCAGGGTAGGAGTGTGCTTTCAGAAGAAGAGCTGTGTGGTTCTGTGTAGTTCCAGGGTAGGAGTGTGCTTTCAGAAGAAGAGCTGTGTGGTTCTTTCCCATTTGCAAAAATGCCCATTTTGACAAACTTGGACCTAATTTTTCTCACCTTGGAGATAACCTAGACCAATAATTGCAGTATCATTTTAAATATAGGAAAGACAGGCAGGACAGAAGAGGCGGAGGGGTAGCGCCATACATAAGAAATAGTCTTGAAGCCCAGGTGTTAAATCAGGACAAAGAAAACAATGCAGAATCAATATGGGTCAGAATAATGGACACAAATTCAAAGGGCATAATAATAGGAGCATGCTATAGACCGCCAAACTCAGACGTTGAGCAAAATAATCTGTTGTACAATGACATTCGAAATGCGTGTAGAAAAGGAGAAGCCATACTAATGGGGATTTCAACTTCCCCGTATAAAATGGGAGAACCGGTGGGGGCACGACGGACGAAATTGAAATGGTAGAAATGACAAATGACTGCTTCCTAACGCAATTTGTCAAGGCACCGACTAGAGGGAGGCATACCTTGATTTAATCTTTTCAAATAATGAAGACAGAATAACTAAAACAGAGGTCAGAGAGCCATTGGCAAACTCAGACCACAACATGGTCTCATTTGAAATATTTTTAAAACCCCAAAAGTAATGACTAAAGCTAAGATTTACAATTTTAGAAAAGCAAACTATGAAGGTATGAAACAGAGACTAACAGAAGTAGATTGGAGTAAAATAGAGAAAACATCCACAGAAAAAGGATGGCTGTTTTTTAAAAATGTAGTACTAGAGGCACAAAACGATTACATCCCAAAAGTAGACAAATCTAAATCTAAAACAAAATGGCCAAAATGGTTTAATAGATCAATTAAAAAAATATTCAGCGAAAAAAGGCACTTTACAGAGCGCTTAAAAGGGACCAAAAACAAAGTACACAGAAAGAGTACTTGGAACTGCAAACACAAGTCAAAAAGGAAGTTAGAAAGGCCAAGAGAGAGATAGAAATCAATATTGTTAAGGGGGCTAAAACCAATTCCAAAATATTTTTCCAATATTATAACAGCAAGAGAACATTCAAAGAGGAGATCAAATGTCTAAGAGACACAAATGGCAAAATCATAGATGAAGAAAAAAAAATAGCAAATATATTAAATAATTACTTTTCACAGGTTTTTACAAAGGAGGACACGGACAACATGCCCCACATGTCGACCTGTTCCTATCCAATTTTAAATAACTTTAGCATAACAGAGGCAGAAGTGTTAAAGGGACTAGGAGCTCTTAAAATAAACAAATCCCCTGGGCTGGATGAGATCCTCCCAATAGTACTCAAAGAAATGAAAGAAGTTATTTACAAACCGCTAACCAAGATCATGCAACAGTCTCTTGACACAGGGGTTGTACCGACAGACTGGAAAATAGCAAACGTAATACCGATCCACAAAAGGGAGACAAAACCGAACCAGGTAACTACAGACCAATAAGCCTGACTTCTATTATATGTAAACTTATGGAAACTATAATAAGATCCAAAATGGAAAATTACCTATATGGGAACAATATCCTGGGAGACAACCAGCATGGTTTTAGGAAAGGGAGATCGTGTCTAACTAACCTACTTGACTTTTTTGAGGATGCAACATTGAAAATGGATAACTGCAAAGCATACGACATGGTTTATTTAGATTTCCAGAAAGCTTTTGACAAAGTCCCGCATAAAAGATTAATTCTCAAACTGAACGCAGTAGGGATTCAAGGAAATGCATGCACATGGATTAGGGACTCTCCTCTCCTCCTTCTCCTCTACTATCTCCTCTGCTAAATGTACTTATTTCCAATCTGTAATCCAAGCCTCCACTAACAACCCACGTAAACTATTCTCTACCTTCTCCTCCCTCCTAAACCCTCCCCCCCCTCCTCCTCCCTCCTCTATCTCCCCTGATGACTTTGCCTCCTTCTTCTCTTCTAAAATCTCAGATATCCGCAAACTCTTTAACACCTCTCCCTCCCCCGCACCTCCTCCTGCTCCAACCCCTACACCCACTGCATCCCCTACTAACTCACCCTCCTTCTCCACCTTCTCGCCCCTCTCAGACTCTGACCTCTCCTCCCTGCTCCAGGGTCACAAACCCACCACGTGTGCCCTGGACCCCCTCCCCACTCACCTCTTTCAAGCTGTTGCTCCTGCTCTACTTCCCTTCATCTCCTCCCTTCTCAACACCTCTCTACTTTCTGGTCTCTTTCCCTCTGCCTTCAAAAAGCCTCTATCACTCCCATCCTCAAAAACCTACCCTCGACCCCACCTCCCTCCAGAGCTACCGTCCTGTCTCCCTCCTACCCTTCCTCTCCAAAACCCTTGAGCGGACTGTACACCGCCAGCTCTCTGCTTTCCTGTCCAACCACTCTCTGCTCGACCCTCTCCAATCTGGCTTCCGCTCTGCTCACTCCACTGAAACCGCCCTCCTGTCTGTCACCAACTCACTTAAGTCTGCCCGAGCTGCCTCTCTCTCCTCTGTCCTAATTCTCCTCGACCTCTCTGCTGCCTTTGACACTGTTGATCACTCTATTCTACTGTCCTCTCTCGCTGACCATGGAGTCTCTGGCACTGCTCTGGCCTGGTTCTCCTCCTACCTCTCCAACCGCACTTACCAGGTAACCTGGCGTGGAGCAACCTCCACACCTCACCCTCTCTTAACAGGAGTCCCCCAAGGGTCAGTCTTGGGTCCTCTCCTGTTCTCTCTCTACACCCGCTCCCTGGGCCCCTCATCGCATCCTATGGTTTCTCATACCATTTCTATGCTGATGATGCTCAGATTTTCCTCTCCTTCCCTCCTCTGACTCCACCATCTCCTCCCGTATCTCTACCTGTCTGTCTGCTATTTCCTCCTGGATGCACTCGCATCACCTCAAACTTAACCTCTCTAAATCTGACCTCCTTTTCTTTCCCTCCTCCTCCCCTCCTCTGATCTCTCTATCTCTGTTCCTCTGGAATCTACCACACTCTCTCCCTCTTCCTCCGCTAAGAACCTCGGAGTCACCCTGGACCCCTGCCTCTCTTATTCCCAGCACATCTCCACTCTGGCACGCACTTGCCAATTCTTCCTGAGCAACATCCGAAGAATCCGACCCTTCCTCACCAACTACGCCACCCAGCTCCTGGTCCAGGCCTTGGTACTCTCCCGCCTAGACTACTGCAACTCCCTCCTGGCTGGCCTCCCTGCGGCCGCCACCCGTCCGCCTCCAGCTCATCCAGAACTCTGCTGCCCGCCTGGTGTTCTCTCTGCCTCGCTTCTCCCACGCAACTCCACTACTCCGCTCACTCCACTGGCTACCGATCGCGCCGCATCCAGTTCAAGACTCTTGTACTAGCCTACAGATGCCTTGACCAGACTGCACCCAGCTACCTCCAGACCCTCATCTCTCCCTACACCCCCACTCGACCTCTCCGCTCCGCCTGCACTAGAAGACTGGCTCTACCTCCTCTACGCTCCCCTGCCTCCAGAGCCCGTTCCTTCTCCACCCTCGCTCCGCAGTGGTGGAATGACCTACCTACAGATGTCAGGACCGCCCAGTCCCTGACCACATTCAGCGCCTCCTTAAGACTCACCTCTTCAGATAGCACCTGTAGAACTCCTCTGTTTCCCCTGGGACACTTTCACCCTTCCTTAAATTTGCTTTTACTTACTCTTACCTGCCCCCTATTTTACTGCATTTAATCCTGTACTTCAGAGTACTGTAATCTGCCATATGTTTAAACTGTAGTATTTGGTATTTAATCATATCTTGATGTAACTATCACTGTCACTTATCTGCTGTATTGAATTGTATTTTATCACACTTGTACTTGCTTGAACTTGTCATTGTATTTATCTTGCTCTTATTGTATTACCTGTACTGTAACACTTGAAATGTATTTGCTTACTATTGTAAGTCACCCTGGATAAGGGCGTCTGCTAAGAAATAAATAATAATAATAATAATAATAGGGAGTGGTTAACATCTAGAAAACAGAAAGTACTGATTAGAGGAGAAACCTCAAAATGGAGTGAGGTAACCAGTGGTGTACCACAGGGATCAGTATTAGGTCCTCTGCTATTCCTAATCTACATTAATGATTTAGATTCTGGTATAGTAAGCAAACTTGTTAAATTTGCAGACGACACAAAAATAGGAGGAGTGGCAAACACTGTTGCAGCAGCAAAGGTCATTCAAAATGATCAAGACAGCATCCAGAACTGGGCAGACACATGGCAAATGAAATTTAATAGAGAAAAGTGTAAAGTATTGCATGCGGGCAATAAAAATGTGCATTATAAATGTCACATGGGAGATAGTGAAATTGAGGAAGGGAACTATGAAAAAGACCTAGGAGTTTATGTTGACTCAGAAATGTCTTCATCTAGACAATGTGGGGAAGCTATAAAAAAGGCAAACAAGATGCTTGGATATATTGTGAGAAGTGTTGAATTTAAATCAAGGGAAGTAATGTTAAAACTCTACAATGCATTAGTAAGACCTCACCTAGAATATTGTGTTCAGTTCTGGTCACCTCGTTACAAAAAGGATATTGCTGCTCGAGAAAGAGTGCAAAGAAGAGCAACCAGAATTATCCCGGGTTTAAAAGGCATGTCATTATGCAGACAGGCTAAAAGAATTGAATCTATTCAGTCTTGAACAAAGAAGACTACTGCTGGTGATCTGATTCAAACATTCAAAATCCTAAAAGGTATTGACAATGTCGACCCAGGGACTTTTGACCTGAAAAAGAAACAAGGACCAGGGGTCAAAATGGAGATTAGATAAAGGGGCATTCAGAACAGAAAATAGGAGGCACTTTTTTACACAAGGAATTGTGAGGGTCTGGAACCAACTCCCTAGTAATGTTGTTGAAGCTGACACCCTGGGATCCTTCAAGAAGCTGCTTGATGAGATTCTGGGATCAATAAGCTACTAACAACCAAACGAGCAAGATGGGCCGAATGGCCTCCTCTCGTTTGAAAACTTTCTTATGTTCTTATGTTCTTATAATTAATGTAAGGGGTGAATCAACCCCTATTGGTCCACTTGACTGGTTATCACGATTGTTTTGTTTAAAATGTAAGCATTGTGATTAACCTGGTACACTACACTCAAGGATAAATAACTAATAATGATGCACATTCATTACTGTGTCATGTTTGATATATCAGTATTGTAATGGACCTTCTCTGTCTTGATATGTAAGTGTGGTCCTGCCAGTCTGCCAAATGAAGGAAACATTACCACTGATAACCATCATGAAGTGAGAGTTATTTAAAGCAGCTTTGAAGTGCATCTTTCAAAGGGATTTCATTTCTCAATAGTCAGGGTTCATGTTCTACTCTGTCCATCGTAATATAATAGTATCCATTACCATCTCAAGAGTGACTGTTTCAAAATGTAATACATCAACAAAAACAAAACAAGCCTTGTCAAAAGTGATATATGAATGTGAGCAATTATTTTTAATTATTCTGTCCTTTAAAAAAATGTCTATCATTAACCATAACAAAATACATTTCACATCATTTTTAACCTAGCTCCTAGTTGACATCATTCGTCAATAAAGGCTCCCATATATTGCTAAAAGTGTTTCCCCTGTCAGACATAAGAAATTCTCAGCCTTGAACTGAATAGTGGAATGAGGGCAGCCATTATCCTTCATTTTTCATGGGTACTTAATTCACAAATTTAAAACTGAATGGGACAGTAACACACAGTAAACGTTATAGTTACAAATGAGGAAAATAATTGAATTTATTCAACCAGGCCTCTCACATTTTGCGTATAGTGTTTAATTTCCCTCATTTATCATTTACTATGTATTTCTTTCAGGTGCCACTGAGATGGTGTGAATATGCAACAGGATTCACTAGCGGCCTATATTAGTTGCCCAAGCAACTGTTTTGCTCGTCCAAAAACGGGCTCTTTCCTACCTATACTGCTTTTGTGTACAGTCTACATTGCTCCCTGCCTCCACTGCTTTCTAACTGATAGTTTACCCACTCTATCCACTATGACTTTCTCTGCTATGCTGGCCATTCTCTCCTCTCGCGCTCACAAAATCTCTCACCAGCACTGCTTGAACCCTTCCAACCTGATCTGTCTACCTCTGCCCCCATCCTCTGCTCCTTCCTCCTTTTCTCTCTCTGGTGCCCTCTGGGACTGACAGTCAGCTTGTAACAAGGCTGACTTCCTCTCTGCCTATACTTCTCATCTCTCTCTTGACTGTCTGGCTCTTACAGAAACATAGATCACCCCAGAGAAAACTGCTACCCCAGCTGCTCTCTTCTCTCTCTTCTCTCTGGAACTTCTCAATCCCCTCTGCTCTCTCCTCCCTCTGTGTCAGCACTTTTGAGTTTCACACTGTTGAACTGTGCTCTTCCTGTCATCTGCTTTTTATTGTTCTCAATAGCTCCCCTGGTCCCCCTGCTTACTTCCTTGATGAGCTTGACTTCTTCCTTTCTTCCTCTCTATCACCACCTCTATTCCTAACATTCTGTCAGGCAATTTTAACATTCATCTCTCCATCTCAACTTATTCTGCTGGCTTCCTCTCCTTGATTATTTCTGTCTTCAATTCTCCCCTGGTCTCCTACTCACAAAGCTGGCTGCCAACTTGATTTGATTTTCTCCAGAAACTGCTCTTTCTTCCTCTGCTATCAACCCTCTCTCCTTCTTGGACCACTTCTTCATCTCCTTCTCACATCTTCTGTAACTCTCCCCTTTCTGGTCTCCCTGCTTCGGCTATCCGCCACCTTCACCTAATTCAGAATTCTGCTGCTCGACTTGTATTCTCCCAACCTTGCTACTCTCATGCTACCCCTCTGCTTCACACCCTCCACTCACTACCTATCTCTGCTCACATTCAATTCAAGACCCTTGTTCTTGCCTACCGCTCTCTTCACCACACCGCCTCTCCTACCTCCAAACCCTTGTGTCTCCGTCCACCCCCTCTCGCCCTCTCTGCTGCTCCTCTACTGGCCGACTAGTCATGCCTTCCCTCCACTCTCCATCCTCCCGTGCCCGCTCCTTCTCTTCTCTAGCCCCTCTGTGGTGGAACCAGCTACCGGAGAACTTCAGGACTGCCCTGTCTCTCACTACTTTCTGCCGTCTCCTCAAGACCTGTTTAGACTGCAGATCTCTTTATCTACCCCTCCTACTATATACTGCATTCGCTTGACTGAAGCACCACTTTACTGGATCCTCAGCTATTCTTGCACTATTGCACTACTATTGTGTCATTGTAGATATAAATTGTTGTAATCCTAACTTGTTGCTTCTTATTTCCTGTAACACCTGTAAGTCGCCTTGGAGGTGTCTACCAAATAAATAAATAAATGTATGGTATATCTATGTATCACTGTTGAGTACCTATCCCATGTACCTATGGCTGTGTTTTATTTTTCTAAAATATAAATAAAAACAATTATATAAACACATTCTCAATTTCTTAATATAGTCCCAGGGTCAATGATATATAATATAATTCAGTTGTATGCTTTAATATTATTGGTGGTGTTGTATTATGTTGTGTGTGTCTTTGACACATAGTCACGACTTGTTTGATATTTTTGCAGTCCTTGTTCATAAATCAGTTTTAAGCACTTATTTTCGATTCACACTAGGACTGGTTTTCAAAGCCTTTACTCTAAACTGTAAATTAAAATAGTTTTTCACAAGTAGAACACCTTGAAGTTACTTAGGTTGCTTATTTTTCATTTTGTAATTTTTTTTGTTTTGTTATTTATACATGCGCATTGGGTTTTTGCCATGAAAATGTCTTGATGAATTACAATTCGCAATGTTTATACCCAGTCAGAAAACTTTCAGTGGTTCCCCACTTGTTTGATGAAGTTCAGGTTTTTGATTGTTTCGTCAGTCCACCATTTTGGCTCTTTGCTAGCCAGCTTCCCTCTAGGGCGTACACAGAGGCATGAACAGGTTTATCAATACGAATGAAAGGGAACCATTCAAAGGAAAAATCTTTGAAAAACAAAATGAGATTCAGAAGTATGCTCACACTTTGCAGGTGTTGTCCCTCATTTCCATAAAACAAATTGCGTGAGTGACTAATAATTACTACTGAATTGGGTCAAATAAAAATAAAAGATGTTGTATGCACTTTCTATATGACATGAATATCCATATCAGATAGACTCGCATATTGAGTGGGCTCTGACATGACAGCAGATGATACATTTTCACAAGATATTTTTATACCCGACTCCATTGTGAAACAAAAAGAAAATAAATAAAATAAAATAAAAAGATATTGCAAGAGGCAGAAACAGAAATGTGTGTGTTTTGTTGTAAATCACACAGCTGTTCACTAACACATTATTTAATCCATATTCAAATTATTAAAAATAATCAACATCTTAATTAAACACAATTTGGTTGACTCATTGACGGAAGGGCCCCAGGAAGCCATAAGTTTTTCTTACAGGGGCACACAACCTATGAGCAGTGAGACCTTGTCACTTAAAACTACACATTTGCCACAGTGGGTCTAATTTGAATTTTAAAAAAAATTAGTGCAATGAATCCCTGGCTTTGAATTGCAAGTGCATCAGGCAACAGAACACTGAGTGAAAAGAGTAACTATAATACTCTACATATGCCACGGCTGACTGTGTATGCCATGGCTGACTGTGTATGCCACGGCTGACTGTGCATGCCACGGCTGACTGTGTATGCCACGGCTGACTGTGTATGCCAAGACTGACTGTGCATGCCACGGCTGACTGTGTATGCCACGGCTGACTGTGTATGCCAAGACTGACTGTGCATGCCACGGCTGACTGTGCATGCCACGGCTGACTGTGTATGCCACTGTTGACTGTGCATGCCACGGCTGACTGTGCATGCCACGGCTGACTGTGCATGCCACTGTTGACTGCGCATGCCACGGCTGACTGTGTATGCCACGGCTGACTGTGCATGCCACTGCTGACTGTGCATGCCACGGCTGACTGTGTATGCCACTGCTCTGACTGTGCATGCCACTGCTGACTGTGCATGCCACGGCTGACTGTGCATGCCACGGCTGACTGTGCATGCCACTGCTGACTGTGCATGCCACGGCTGACTGTGTATGCCACTGCTGACTGTGCATGCCACGGCTGACTGTGTATGCCACGGCTGACTGTGTATGCCATGGCTGACTGTGCAGGCCACGATTGACTGTGTATGCCACTGCTCTGACTGTGCATGCCACTGCTGACTGTGCATGCCACGGCTGACTGTGCATGCCACGGCTGACTGTGCATGCCACGGCTGACTGTGCATGCCACTGCTGACTGTGCATGCCACGGCTGACTGTGTATGCCACTGCTGACTGTGCATGCCACGGCTGACTGTGTATGCCACGGCTGACTGTGTATGCCATGGCTGACTGTGCAGGCCACGATTGACTGTGTATGCCACGGCTGACTGTGTATGCCACTGCTCTGACTGTGCATGCCACGGCTGACTGTGTATGCCACTGCTCTGACTGTGTATGCCACGGCTGACTGTGTATGCCATGGCTGACTGTGTATGCCACGGCTGACTGTGCATGCCACGGCTGACATTTATGCAGCATTAGACAAGAAGAAATTCATAACATACAACACACACCAAATGCACCATCGGTATGACAATCTGAAATCAATTTTCAGTTGTATTCATAACTAATTATAATGTCTTATAATATACCAAACATCACAAATACAAAAGGTTATTCTTGAACCCCACAAACAACAACAAAAACCCACATATGCCTGACTCTGTAATCAGTTTTCCAAGCCAAAAATATTTACAGGTACTGTAAGTGCAATGATTGTCTGATTTTTACTGAACCCCTCTTAACTCCTCTATACAAGTGCTCTTTATTATTATTTACCGCTCTCAGAGATAAAGTACCTCACTATACTGAAGTAAATAACTGCAATATCTTAACGAATTAACTTGACAAACCCTTTTATGATTTTATACAAAACAAATCCTGCTAATCAAAACATGCATGATAAAAAGCATCTGTGAAAAACTCGAACTGCCCAGGTACTCACACAGTGAAATGATAAAGGAAACACTTCTGTCCGCTGGGCCGCTCCAGGAAGTTGTATACATCCCCCTGCATGCTGGTCTTGGTCTGGTAAGGGCGGTGGAAGCGCTTGGGAGAGGAGTACCTGCAGACCTCACTTCCCGAGGAAGGCTGGCTGTTGATCTGACATGCTGGGTCCTTTGTGTCTGCCTGAAAGTTACAGGGAATACCTGATCCATTATTCACAACAGGGTCTGGTTCCAGTGAAACTGAAGAATACTGCGTGTTGTCACCAGCGTCTCTTCTCATCATAATGCTCCGAGAGGACTTAGTGTGCCCGTTCAGTCCCATCACTTGTGACCGGGAGGAATCCTGAACTCTGGAGCTGCTGCTGCTGCTGACATCAAACATGGGGTAGCTGCTGCTTTCTCCCTCGTTGGTATAAGACATTGCAAAGCCAACGTGCTCCTGTGGAGCTGATCAAATAAAACTGAAATCCTCTGGAACTGGAATGTGCTGTATGAACCCCAAGGGACACCTCTGACAGGTGATTAGACTTCAGGGAATCAACACTTTCCAGTATGTCCCCTGTTGCCTCTTACAGCCTGGAGGTAGATCAAAGGAAAATAAAGGGGCATATTTTCAAAGCATTTATAATAGTCTTTTATTAACTCCTATTTTTAAAGAAATATTATGTTCATTTTATAAAATGAAATAAAACAAATTGAGAACTTACATTATACAGTATAACTTAGTGCTTTCCTCCATTCAAAATACTAAGAAGTACCATCATAGTTTGAATCAGGTGATCAGCCTACTAAAAGCTTATCACGGTAATTTTCACTGTAACTTTGCAATTTTACCATGCTTTGCCATGGTTTTAATACGCTTTGCCATACAATTTTGTAAAACAAATGTAAGTGGTGGTGTGCAGCAGTAAAGAATATACAACAAAACAAAATGCTTACGGTGGCTTGGATACCGTGCTACACAACTATTTTATTATAGAAAGATTCAGCTGTGTATAAACAAAGTTCCCAGTAAAGCTAGAACCAACCTACCTACCCACCAATTTTAATTCATAAAAAACAATGTTGAAGAATTCCAGTAAAAGATAATAAAAAGTATTCCATTAAGTGATGTCAGGTGGAATCTACTTAACTATACATAGTTTTTTAAAAATATAATTATGGATGATCCAACTGAGCAACAAAAAGTTGAAATAGTAAGTAGGCTAGGATTCACACTCACTCTAAATTCACTCATCTGTCAGTACTTATTAAACCAATGTGATTGGGTTTTCAAAGGACTTCATGTAGTCTAAATATACACATTGCACCCTTTCCACTTACAGCGTGTGGTGCCAGGTTATATCCCCCTGTTTAAGCCACAGTGAGAAGCCTTGGCCTTTGCAACAATAATTCTATGTTCATCTGCCACTAGGGCTGACTGCAAAGCTACAGGAATCCAGTTCTGTTGGTTTCCATCAGTAGATTGAGATTAAACTGATTTCAATTGGGTCTCTCTCAGCCCCAGTTAGAATGCAGGCTGGTAGAACTCAATCCCTCCAACACACTGATGCTGGAAATTGTCTAATCTATGCTAAGGATGAGAGAAGCAGGTTTAAAATCTGTGAATACAGAATAATTGAAAATGTGTAGACAGAACAGAGGCCTGTGAATTAATTATATTTTCAGTGAAATATTGGAGTTTGGTGAATTATATTATACAACCAGTTATACAAAAAGGTGATTAAACAGGCAATCCTTTAGCTTTGTGTATCATCTGGTTGCAGTTTGGACTGTATAAAACTCAGACTGATATTGTAATGAGATGAGATTCAGTTTTACAGAATGGTTTCATAGTGCAGTCAGGAATGATGTTGGTCCAACCTCTTAAAGAGAATCTTGGTATAGCTCTGAAATATGATAGTTTCTTAACTAACATATTCTTGTTGTTTACAATCACTTGACATTATTTTCTGTCTCAGTCAGCACATCATGTTGAGTTTTATAAAGTACACCTGTTGCCTCAAAGGGCCTCTAAAACACTCCAAGTATATCTGGCACACCAGAGTGTATCCATTAATTGGTCCCCCTGAAGTGAATGTAGAACAAAAATGTGGTATTTCTTACTCATGTGATGACTGAGACAGAAAATGTTACACAAAGTTAAGATAACTGTAACATGCCATGCCCGTAATAACCCTTTAAAGATGCTCTTTAACTGGCTCAGGGATAATGTTGTATTAAAAGCTCTTTGAAACCAAACCTTTTGTGTTCAGAGGTAAAGTAGCCTATTCTTTCCCTCAATACCTCTTTTATATAACTTGCCAGCAGTGATGACAGTTTCATTTAAGCATATTGCATTTCTGTTTTCTATTAAGTTTCCAGTACACCCTACAAATGATATATTCGTCCTTGTGGGGATTCCTTATTCATAAATAAAGAATGCTCTAACCAAGTCTCATCAAAACTGGACAAGCCACTCCCTATGTAAGAGTGTGACAGACACCAACACACACCCTTCTGCCTCAACTAAATCCCATCCCCAGGGATGTGCAATACAGGTGTTTAGTAAAGCATGGTGAAAGCATAGGTAGGTATGGTAAAGCATGGTAATGTATAGTAATACAAACTTACTGTAAAAATACTGTATGCATTTAACATTACAAACTTGCACTATTTAGGGAAAAATAACCCGGTCATACTATTATATTAATAATATGAATATTGTTAAATATAAATGACCTATTCAAAGGAAAGGACTGCATAAGGTTACTGGTAATAATAATAACAATAATAATAATAATAATAATAATAATAATAATAATAATAATAATAATAATAATAATAATAATAATAATAATACATTTAATTATGAATTATTATAATTTGGTGTGCATTGTATTTAGAAAAAACAAACAATATTTTGTTGATAAATAGAATAAACCATACATACATACATACATACAAACAAACAAACAAACAGACATACAAACAAACAAACAAACATATCATTGGTGTTTGCTGTTGCTCTGCGCGTCCTCGCTTTAGTGTTGCGTATTTACACTTTGCTATTTAAAAATAGATATACTAAAGAAACTATTATCTGCATTCTTTTCAAACTGTTGCAACTACACTGTCTAAAAATTGTATCAAACAACATTTAGTCAAACAATTAAATCATATTTTTTGAGAGAATTGTGAGGGTCCGGAACCAACTCCCCAGTAATGTTGTTAAAGCTGACACCCTGGGATGCTTCAAGAAGCTGCTTGATGAGATTCTGGGATCAATAAGCTACTAACAACCAAACGAGCAAGATGGGCCGAATGACCTCCTCTGGTTTGTAAAATTTCTTATGTTCTTATGTTCTTATTTTATACGAGAAAAGTGTCAGAACTATAAAATACAATCCCACTCTTCGGTGCCTTTTTTTCAATAATTAAATACATTGAGAATATAAGTAAATACATTGTGAACAGTCTTAGAATTGTATTAAAAAGATAATCATAAAGCTTTACCTTGGTCCTTAACGCATCCTTGGAAAAAGATGTGTTTAATTGTCGTTGGTGGCGAAGTCTGCTCCGTTTTGAAGTTCAGTACCCTGGAGAGCGAAACAGCCACGTAATCACAGACAGCTTGCACGCTCTCTTTGTCTCCCCCTGTGTCTCGTTCTGCATTCACACTAGTTGGCAGAACGTTGCTAGGCGCCGCAGCAAACTTGTGAACAGATCGTGTCATCCCTTGTTTCCTATACCTCATCCATTTGTGCACTATGACAAAAAAATAAATAAATACAAATCTGTGAAAACTGGTCCATTGCATCCCACAACACTGATAATGTAAGAGATCAAAAAATAGGCAAGTTAGAAAAAGTGGTCTGTCTTATAAAATCTCTAAGTCGCCTTGGATAAAGGCGTCTGGCAAATAAACACATAATACAGACAGTATTAACTGTACAGATGGTCAGGTTATACATCCTTTTTTCTATTCAATCGATAATTATTGTCATTAGCAAGAATACTTTTCAGGCAAGAACATTAGTGAATTCAAAATCTAGTTAGACCCAGCGCAGCAATTTCTAAACGTGTTTAGAAGAGTCACAGGTGAATGAAGACCAGGATCACATTAAAGAAAGTAAAACAAGATGAGAAAGTGAAAATAGTGCACCAAGAGGATTACTCATAGAGGAGAGGCTGCAAAGAAACGGGACGTTTCTAAATGTAAACACAAGACATTGGACCCCATTCACAAAACTTAAGGGATGTTTTTTGAAGACTGTCATAAACATTCTCGTAGGTTAAACGGTGCTTTGGAAAATAAACTCCTAAGCCTCTAAAAGGGTTTCTTGAACAAAGAACTTGATTCAATTAATCAAAATGATATGTATAATACACTACATATTCCTTAAAAGCAGGGGCGGGAAGCAGGGGCGTCATTTCAGAAATATTCTGGGGGACGGTGGGGCGGGACAAAGTTGCGTCAACGCTGAACATTCTCTGTCCCAAATAGCATCATGAATGAGAAACAACAGTCAGTAATTCGGCCTGTTTACAACGAGATCGCGACATTCTTAAAATAAATTATGCAAATGTGCAATACAAGTATTTTAAAAAATAAATTATGCAAATGTGCAATACAAGTATTTTTAAAGCACGCACTGGTTTATAACAAACTCGAAAATGTCCTTCCACTAAGTCTAAGTCGTCGTTTTCACTGAAACTTAAAAGTGGGTAAAGGCTTTAACGCTAGCCGAATTGCTCTGCTGCCGTCTTCCGATATCCTAGTTAAATAAACATTTCACAGTTACATACTGTACCTACTGCTACATTAAACACACAGCGGCACAACGTCGTTTTTTTTTTTTTATTACTTATTTATTTTATTATTTTATTATTTATTATTTTTTTACAGTAGCAGGTAAACATTAGACTGCTCTTATTTTAGATCATTGAAAAAAAAAAGTAATGTATTGCATGGGCTTTACAAAAGGAGCCAGGGGTAAGAATGCAGTTTAACTCTTTATTACAGCCTCCATCCAACAGAGTTGATACCTACTTACAACCTCGAATGAAGTTTGATACATATCACCTGCTTTCCACAAAAAATGACACTTTGTATTAAATATAAACCAATGAACATAAACTGCTAAATAAGCACCACAATTCTGTGAATGTCCAAAGTAGAAATATGTAGCAACGTTTTAAATAACATGTTCACACAGATAATTATGAATAAACAACAATAAAAGGAGGTAGCGTCTCGCCTTCATCTTGGCAAATTTGTCAACACCAGCCTGTAAGTCTACCAATGTCGGGTTCCCTTTCAATTCGAAGACGACCACCAACAACATTATGTATGGGATATGCCTGCCCATTGGGTAGGTAATTGCTGAGCTCTCTATACCAGAGCTGCCTATGCACTCGGTCCCACCCACCGAGGGTTTAAAACCATCATCCTGAGGAAGCCATGTCTCTTTTTCCTTCTCAAGACAGTACGGAAAGACCTCTGTGTTGAGCTGAGCGTGTTGATAGAAAAGAGCTTCTCGAGTCGAATCGAGTCGATTGATTTCCCTTGCATTCGTGCTGAAAGCTGGCTCGCCGCTTTCCCTTTCAGCGGCCTCCTCGCTTGCGTGGTAGGCCTCTCTTTGTTATCTGTCTGTCGTGTGTGAGAGACTGCCTGTGCAGTCACCCTCACGAGTGGTTGTCTATTTCTTTCTTGAGAGTACACAGTTCCTCCACGGGGCTAGGCCTCACCGGCTGCATAGACCCACCCACCTTGGTGAGTCGGGCCTTGTAAACAAACAGTGTGCTCTCCCCTATCTATTCTACCGCGGTTTCTCTGTCTGCTCTGACTCACCCACCGCGGATTCGGCCCTTGTGTCCCCATGCTGCGCTGACCAAATGTGTGACCGCGCGGTTAGTGTAGGCACAATTCCTCCCGGTGCTTCTGTACCACGGCGCACGCATAGCCCTTGGTACTTAGGCATCTCGGTGTGCAAGGTGCTCATTGCAGACAGCATCAGTGCATAGACACAGTGCCGCACAGTACACGGTGCACATAGTGCTCTCGGTACTTGGTGCACGCGGTGCTCGGTATGCACGGTGCACTTAGTACACACAGTGCTTGGTGCTCACTGCTACAGCGTTAGTGCACGAACGCACAGTGCTGCATGGTACACGGTGCACATAGTGCTATGGTACTTGCTGTGCACGGTGCTCAGTACGCACGGTACACATGGTGCTTGGTGCTCACTGCTACAGAGCTATTGCTAGAGCACACGGTGCTGCACGATACTCCGTGCACCTAGTGCTACAGTACTCGGTGCGCACGTGCTCGGTACGCATGATGCACGGTGCACACGGTGCTTGGCATCCACTGCTCAACGCTGCTGCAAGGTACTCGGTGCGCATGGTGCTCAGGTTTCACGGTGCGTGGTGTACAAGGTGATAGGCTTATTGCGACAGCGTCAGTGCACAAGCGCATGGTGCTGCATGGTACACGGGGCACATAGTGCTTACAGTACCCGGTGCGCACGGTGCTCGGTACACATGGTGAACACGGTACACATGGTGCACGGTGCACATGGTGCGCACGGTGCTCGGTACACATGGTGAACACGGTACACACGGTGCACGGTGCACATGGTGCTAGGTGCTGACCGCTACACTAGTGCACGGGCATACGGTGCTGCACAGTACACGGTGCACGCGGTGCCCACAGTACTCGGTGCACACGGTGCTCGCTGCACACGGTGCTTGTTGCGCAAGGTGTGCATGGTGCTTGGTACGCACAGTGCACATGGTCGGCCACGAAGGCGGTGGCTGGACCATCGGTGGCTCTTGGAACTCCAGAACCCCTCCTCCATGACTTGTCCCAGGACCCCCTGCTGGACATCCCGATCGCGCAGGCTCCTGTAGTCGCTCCCCATCTCCGCCAGGCGAAAGGGTGAAGCGTTCGAGGCAGGCGAGGGACATTAAAGCTCAGATGACCCAGGTCCTGGAGCCCTTGGCCAAACAGTCACTTGCCCCTGGCCACAGTCCCAGCTCCATTGCAGCCCCAATTGGCATACCCCCCTCCCCAGAACGCACCTCAAGCAGGTGTATGCAGCGGAGGCGCAGGCAACTCACCTGTCAAACATGGCAAGAGTGCTGACGGCCTATATGGACAGTGTACTGCGCGAGGCCCCACTCTCTGAGCTGGTGGCCACTGAGCTACGTCTCCTGTCCATCACGCTGCTGCAGATCTCCGGTCTCCAAGGGCAATCTCTTGTCCAGAGCCGAGCTAGCTTGATTGTGGCTCGTAGACAGCTGTGGCTGTCACAATCCAGAGTTCCTGACACGGATAAGGCCACACTGCTAGACCTGCCTATAGCCCCAGGACATACCTTTGGGCCAAGCGTGGAGGAAATCTTGCAGAGATTCCACCGGGAACGCGAGGCGTCCCGGTAGGTGGCCGCGTTGCTCCTCTGATGCGGACTGTCACCAGGACACTTCCAGTCCCCACGGCTCCCCTGGGTGACCTAAGGCATCGCTTACAGGGCACTCCAGCAGCAAACTACCGGGCCCACCCGGCAGGCAGAGGGAACGCAGGATGTGGCCCGCTACACACCAGTGTCCCAGGAGGCGTTTCCAGGGCCAGCGCCATAGACAACCACCTCAAACTGCCCCGAAACCTCATCACCCAAGCAGGGCCCTGAAGGCTGGCGGCCTCAGACACCCTTTTCGGCACAACAGCCTCCAGTCTCTCTGGCCAGGTGACTGGTTCACCACCATGGACTTACGGGATTCGTACTTTTACGTTCACATTCGTCCAGAGCACAGGAAGTATCTCTGCTTCTCTTTTCAGGGAAGCGTTTACGAGTTTGCTGTGCTGCCATTCAGCCTCTTCCTAGCTCCTTGTACGTTCTCAAAGTGTGTGGACACTATCCTGCCCCCCCTGTGGCTGCAGGGGATCAGAGTAATAAACCATCTCGATGACTGGTTGATCTGTTCCCAGTCGCAAGTGGGAGCAGTGGCCCACACGGCGGTCGTGACAGCATCTTGCGAGATTGGGCCTCACCATCAACGATGCAAAGAGTCGGCTTACACCGGTGCAGTGCACAACGTACTTGGGGCTCCGGCTGGACTCCAGTACGATGCGCGCATACTTGTCAGACGACACAGTCCATGGTTGCCTCTCCCTGTTTCGACAGGGATCGCAGGTCACCCTCCTATTGTGCCAGAAACTGTTGGGTCTGATTGCCGTAGCCATATCAGCCATTCAGCTGGGTCTGCCGCATCGCCCGCTGGCGTGGCTCAGTGCGTTCCACCTCAATACCAAACGCGACAGACACCATCGGCTGACTGTGTCTCACGCGTGCTCGGCAGCCCTACGCTGGTGGAGGACATCCTCTCACCTGCACAAGGGTGTACGGATGGGAGTAGCGTTAAACCGCCAAGTGGTGGTCTGGGAAGGCAGAGGAGTAGGCGGATCCTGGCTGGACCGCTGGACATCCTGCATATAAACATGCTGGAGTTGCAAGTGGTCTCCCTTGCTCTCCACCACTTCCTCCCAGTGCTGAGGGTTACACAGGTGTCGTGAACTGGGCAGCGGACCTCCTCTCCAGGGAGGGTCCGCATCCGTCGGAGTGGCAACTCCATGCTCAGGCAGTGGAGCGCATTTGGGAATGGTTCGGGAAGGCGCAGGTCGAAATCTTCACCTTGGCGGAGACGACGCATTGCCCCCTGTGGTACTCCCTTCACCGCTTAGGTGGTCCACTTCGTGTACCAAAGTGTTTTTGTATGCGTTCCTGTCTATACCGCTGCTCCCGGCCTTTCTCAGAAAGGTCCGGTTAGAGGAGGCGCCAGTTCTCCAGGTGGCCCAGGAGAATCTGGTTCTCGACCCTGTGCCAGCTGTTACACGGCCAGCCCTGGGAGATCCCACTGCACATGGATCTCCTCAGTCAGGCGAGAGGCACTCTTTGGGTCTGGCCCCTGAAAGGGACCGCTGGTTAGCCCTAGGGCTATCAGATGCGGTTGTGGGTACTTTGCAGAATGCTAGGGCAGACTCCACTAGGTCTTTGGACACCTACAAGTGGAGGTATTCCAAGCTTGGTGTCTGGCTGGAAGCCATGACCCAATCTCTTGCCCTATGCCAGTCATCTTACACTTTCTGCAAGAACTGCTTGATGCTGGTAGGTCACCTTCCACTTTGAAGGTGTATTTAGCGGCTATTTCTGCATGACATGTCCTCATAGATTCGGTGTCTCCGGGTGCGCATTTCTTGGTGACCTGATTTCTTAAAGGCGCTCAGCGATTACGCCCTCCCATGAGGACTGTTCTCCCCGAACGGAGCCGCAATATTGTACTGGAGGCTCTCACGAAGGCCCCGTTTGATCCCATACACTCCATAGAGTTGAAGTACCTGTCTATGAAGACAGCCTTCCTCGTGGCTATCACCTCTGCTAAGCGGGTCAGTGAGCTGCAGGCGCTGTCTGTGCACAGCTCCTGCATGTGTATTTGGGAGGATGTCAGCAGGGTGTCTCTGCGCACCAACCCTGCTTTCCTCCCCAAGGTGATCACAGCCTTCCACGTTAATCAGTCTGTGGAACTGGAGTCCTTCCATCCACCCCATTTTGCTTCAACAAAGGATGAGTGATTAAATGTCCTCTGCCCAGTGCGGGCATTGAGATGCTACAGTATGTGGATAGGACAAGAGCTCTACGTCAATCTGACCAGCTCTTTGTCACGGGACACGAACCCTAGGACAGCCCCTCTCAATTGGATTGTGGACACAGTCTTGACTGCGTATAATGGTGCTGGCTTGCCCCCACCTGGTAGGGTAGCCGCACACTCCGCTAGAGGGTTGGCTACATCTTGGGCCCTCTTCAGAGGGGCCTCGCTGTCCGATATTTGTATTGCAGCTAGCTGGGCTATGCCGCATACTTTCTCCAGGTTCTACTGCCTTAACCCTTTGCAGTCCATTTATTCAGCGCGACTCAGGCGCATCAAGTCCAATTTATTTTCACACGCGCAGTTTATTTTAGACGCGCTGTTTAAAAGTATTTTTTTCACAGTATTTTTTTTTTTTACTGATAAATCATCTCCTGATCACTCATTTTATCACCAAACTCCTCAATAATGCGATCCAAGTCATTATTTTAATAATATAACATCTCAAAAAGCTCTGCAAATGTCTGTGATATTCTTTGAGCGCTGGATGCAGAAGCAGCTTGTTTGTTTATGGCCGTGTTATCTCTATGGTGCCGGGGCTGTGTGTATTGCTCAAATCCACCCCCCCTTTTTTTGGCTTCTCTCGGCTCCTATCGGTCTCACTCGGCTATTGAATGCTTTTCTCGGCTTTCTCTGGAGAAATAGAAGGCTGTGTGGTCCAGTGATTAAAGAAAAGGGCTTGTAACCAGGAGGTCCCCGGTTCAAATCCCACCTCAGGCACTGACTCATTGTGTGACCCTGAGCAAGTCACTTAACCTCCTTGTGCTCCGTCTTTCGGGTGAGACGTAATTGTAAGTGACTCTGCAGCTGATGCATAGTTCACACACCCTAATCTCTGTAAGTCGCCTTGGATAAAGGCGTCTGCTAAATAAACAAATAATAAATAATAAAAAAAAATGACTAGAGACCTGTGTTTTACGTCTTTTTGATGATGTCGGACAGGCCGACATCGGACCGGAAAGGGAAAATTGTAATGTCGGACCTGGACTGATATAGGACCACAAAGGGTTAATGTGGTAGATTCTGCCCTGCCTTCATTAGGCACAAGGGTCCTTGAGGGTGTAAGCTCACACTGCTAATCATTGGGTTATGTGGTTCTGATGCATCCCTCATATGCTGCCGTTCCTTCTCCCTCGCGACGGTTCTGGTATACATTATCCCTTACATAATGTCATTGGTGGTCGTCTTCCAATTGAAAGGGAACGTTAGGTTACTTACCGTAACACTGGTTTCCTGAAAAAGAAGACAACCACCAACCACGAGATCACATCGGTCGCCCTCACGGGTTCGATGGAAAAAGAGAAATGGCTTCCTCAGGATGATGGTTTTAATCCCTCAGAGGGCGGGACCGAGTGCATCATCGGCAGCTCTGCAATTACCTACCCAATGGGCAGGCATATCCCATACATACATAATGTCGTTGGTGGTCATCTTCTTTTTCAGGGAACCAGGGTTACGGTAAGTAACCTAACATTAGCGCGCATTAACCAAAATATCGCTCAATCTCTCATCCCCAGTAGCTGTACGCAGGTATGTTCTGACCCTTTTCATGCACGAAAAGAACCTTTCATTTGCCAAAGAAATACCAACATTTGTATACTGTGAAAAAGTGGAAGACATAATGACATATAGATCTTCTGGGAGGGGAGTGGGTGGTGGGGAGGGCTGTCCCATAGCTAATGACGCCTCTGCTTAAAAGTCCTTAATGTGTAAATGGAGGCCACAACAAAATATGACTGTCTGGTTGCTGAGACCCAGATTAGCACTAATCTTGGACTATGTTAATTTAGTTAATGTAGTCCAAGACTGTGCAGTCTTATCACATTTAGCTATGATCTATGAAAAATACATTTCATAAAGACAGGACTATCGAACCTATTGCACTACTTCAGAATGGTGCAAAGGAGTATTTAAACATAGATTGTCCGATACGGTTTTAAAAATAACTTTAAAGAAAGTTGTTGCCTTATCATGAAAAATATTATCTCAATAGCTGTTTCTTTGTTACATAATAATAATAATAATAATAATAATAATAATAATAATAATAATAATAATAATAAACAACTATTTAAAAGGTCCTTATTTTGTAAAAACTGTGTTATAATATATAGGCCAAAGAATATCAGGAGGCACTCAAACTGTCACCTAAAAATAGTTAAAGAAGAAAAACAAAAACAATTAAAATGTGTTTAGCCCTTTTTTTTGTGACACCATTGTCGTGAAATAAAATATCTGTTAAAATAAGTAAAAGTAACCATTAAAATGATTTCACTATAGGCGCATCATACCGACAAATTGTAGATAGCACAAGACACTTGAGGGATGTTGTCACAGAGATCGTGTTAATTATTATTATTATTATTATTATTATTATTATTATTATTATTATTATTATTATTATTATTATTATTATTATTGTGTACTCTGTAGACACTTTAATCCACACTATCATTTAAATGGAATTGTGAAACTACACTTCACACGACATTTGCCGACAGTTTGCGGTAGTGTGAGCTGTGGACATATGGTAACAACAGGGATTTTGACTTCGCTTTTTTCAGTACAGTCTGTCCAAGCTGCGTTGCCGTACTCGGTTATATCATGGCTGCCTCTACAATGTGCACGGCTTGGGTATCTTGTATTACCCGAAAACACTGTCATGGTGTATTTGGGATCATCCGGAGCCCCCTGTTCCGAGGGGCTTGTTATTCTACAGCTCTGTCAGTCCCCACTAACAAAGGTAGGGAAAGTGACTTCTGTAATGACATGCTAGTGCGTGAGTGCCGTCTCGCGCATGCTGTACTGACCCCTGTGTGGAAGTTATTTACACATAACAACATTGTTATAGTAACAAGGTCACGACAGCAGCAGCAAATTCTGTATATTAGTATTAGAGTATTCATTTTCATAAATGTGTGCAGTGTACATAGTTTTCATGATGGCTGCTGCACTAGCGAGTTTAATACCCGCATTACCAAATACCGGCTGTATATTAATGATGTTCTATAATTCTAATTGCATCATATTAATTGTTTGCTGAAATTGCAATTTCAATTACAGTGATATATTGTGTTTAATTACAATTCGTTAATTATGCTGCAGTTATTGCCAATGAATTACAGTTGCACTAAAAAGTAATAAATAGCGACACAGTACACGCATTTAACATGTTTTTCAGTCTGATTTTCAGAAGGGGCAAAGTGAAAAACAGGTCGCAAAACACCTTTGCGACACCAGATAGGTTGCAAACTGTATTTTCAAACTTACTATTTATAAGCCAGTGCCCACTTCATACACCAAAATACACTCTCTAATTAAAACATGCCCCTCTCGTGTCATAAACTGCGACCGCTGACCGGGCTATAGAGCTTAATCGATAATGGAGGATATCAAAGCGCTTCCAATTCTCCGACTGCAGCACGTGGGGGAAAGGAGGGGGCAAAACCACCCTGCACTAAACCCAGAATATTTGGTCCCGTCAGACATTTCTAGAGCTAAAGGCCTTTGACCACTGGATCCGTTCCGTCATTTGTCATCAGTTATCTGAAAAAGTCGTGACATCGCACACATGCGTTAATATCGTACTTCAGAGCGCTGGTGTGCAGTGGAGGCTTTGTAATAAATATACCTAGTTTCAGTATTGTAATAAAAAAATAAATACAATTCTGTTATACATAACTTTGAACACAAAAAAGTTAAATGTAGTATAAACTTAATGATCAACAAACGCTGGTTGGAAGTTAAAACGTTTGCTAATTATTAAGTTTCTATTAGATCTATAATAATGTTATGCAATACCTAAAAAAAGAAGAAAAAAAAAAAAATTACACAACACAGTTGTCATAGCATCAAAAACCATATGACTGATATTTCATTTTTCAAACACTCACTCCTGTAATTAATATATGTAAAAGTTAAGGTAAGCTAGCAATGAGCTACCGAAAATACTTTATAACAATGACCTTCTACTCTCTGTGTATGGAGACAGAAATTCCATCTCATGTACTGCCCCTCTTTTCTGACTGTTAAGCCCTGACCGCTCTTGGTTGCCCTGTCACGCTTCTTTCTCTGGTATGAGTCTCCAGGTTAGATCATTGTTTCTTTACTTCCTCAACTACCATTTAAATAAAGTATATGCTTGTAATAACCTATACACCACAAAATCAACGTGTTTATGCTATCAGTTCATAATTTCATGTTTTATAATACATATCATTCATGCCAAAATCCACGTTAATGTCTTTCCATATGTTCTTTTTTTACAAAATCTTTGTAATCTTTGTTGGATTTATCATAAAGTAATTTTTGTTTGGCGACACACAATTAGATTTTCCAATTTGTTCAGGGAACTGCAAGAATCCACGTGTCTTCCCAGTCTTTTTTCATTGGTCAATGTATCTTTTAACGCACATCAAATCGAACTTGTTTCTATTCCATAATTGATGCATCACTGTCGTACGACAGTTACGGACTCGGTGTGCAAGGTGCAATAGGGAATGCATGTGATCGTTTTTATCTGTTTAGACGCACGTTAAATTAGGATGCGTTATCGGATCCAGTGTGCAAAGGCCTTAACTTTAAAACAAGTTATGCATAGATACAGATTGGACATATGTGTGATCTGCTTAAGTCTGATGTAGAATCACAAACAGCCCGCAGTCACGCCACACCTGTACCTGAGTGTAAAGGTTACAGCAGCCCTCCATTTTCATGCAACGGGTGCCATCCAGACATCATAATTCTTTAACTATGCAAGTTTTATGTGATGCTCAATGTATTATCACGGATGTAGTTGCCAAGTACCCTGGCTCATGCCACGACTCATTTATCATGGAGAACAGGGCCGTGTTCAGAAAACTCAGTAGAGGCTGGCTAATTTTATTTTAAATACACAATTTAAAAAAGTCATATTAATGTTTAACATTTTTATTATGATTTTTCACAAACATAAACATTCAGATATTGCATGTAAAGAGCATTAATATTGCATCAGAGAATTGAAATAAATTAAGGATTGTTTTTTTTGTTTTTTTTCTATAGGCACACTGTGTTATTATTAGTATTGTTATTATTATTTAGTCTTTAGCAGATGCTTTTATCCAGAGTGATTTAGACTAGGTGGTGCGTCATAACTGCTGTTCTGAGCTTTAGGTCCCAGAATATTTTTTGGTCTTCTTTTATTTGACCTTTTTATGGAAGTTGCATTTATTTTTTCGGTTATATCCTTCCGCATTTTAAATTTAGCAGTGGCTCCTTTTTCCAAAAAGAACAGTTTTAGTGCTAAAATATAATCGAGCAAAAGCTCAACTTGGGTGGCTAAGAGTGTCATTTTCCTTTCTTTTTTCCCCCCATTGTTGCAACGACATGTGCGCTGCCTTCTTGTTCTTCAGTTAAAAGTCCAGACTATTGAAATGTGACGAGTTGACATGTTAAGGAATTGGAAAATCAGTTGTCGTTTCAATTGAATCGGTCATAAGCAGAAGTCGTAAAAGGCTTTGTGAGTAGTACCTGCCCCTGTTGAAAATAAAGATGTATAATTAGGTGGCAAAAAAACTAGCAGTGAAAATGCTTTGCGACCTGAAATCAGGCCCATGGTGTCCACAGGGTTAGGGTTAGGAACCCTACCCTAGCTGTAATATGTACTCCAGAAAGATGACTGTTTTGTTATGTTTTTTTGTAGATGTTATGACAAGAGGAAACAGATCAACCATGGTTAGAAGACCAAAACGAGAGGTGAGACAGCTCTGCGGTGTTTCTTATTTTATCTGACGTGCATTTCTCAGTTTTTTGTTCTATTATTATTTTCTGTTGAGTTCTTCACAATGAACAAATGTAACTGGTATACAATAACAGCAAATAAAAATACAAATATATACAATAAACAAATGCCTAACATAACATACATGAATAGGTATTACACACTATAACATTGCTCACTGCAGCAGAAACTGTGATCTCACAGGATGAAATCATTTGATCATGTAAATCTTTAGATCAGACCGATCTGGAGCAAGACAATAGCTCACAAATTCAGAATTCCTATTTAATCTGCTTGGATACAAGGGGAAAATATAAATGTTTTTAAAGGGTTAGGTGATACCATTGGAGGGCAGATTTCAAATTCAACTCAAGTCACAAATGAAATGACTGTTGTAGTCTCAGCTTAGTCCTCATTATTACTGGGCACTAGTCCATGTCCCAAAACCACCACACAATTTGGCACAACTGGCAGTCACTGCTCAAAAGACATTCCAGTCAGGACTGAGCTGTGAGAGGAAGTTCTAATGGAATCTGCTGACACTGTGCTTGATGTAGCCAGTGCCATTTTTCCGTCCCCATTCATGAGCGCTAAATTCACAAAACTTAGTGTTTTTGTTTCATGCCATTTACAAATTGGCGCTACAGTACTTTCTTTGAGATCCTATGAGGCAATTAGAAAAATTCAAGGAACTGCAAGAATAACATTTACTCACCTCAAAACTGTGTTCATTTGAGAAAAACAAACCAAAAAGGGAGGTGAGACAGCTGAGTGGTGCTTGTTATTTTATTTGGACAGGGTAACAGATACTTCTGAATGTATGGAGTGGATTACCAAGCTACATTATTAATTCTGAATCATTGCGATTCTTTTAGACCGTAAAGTTATAGGATCAATCAGCTACAAAGAATAGGATGAGCATGCCCCGAATGGCATCCTCTCATTCATAAATATTCTTATGTTCTTACCCTGATAATGTTGGTGTAATGGGTCTTAAACAGTTTTAAATGTGGTTTTCTAGGTAGTTTCAGGTGTCGAAGTGAATCCTTTGTATTTATGGTTCCTAGCTAGAGCAGTAACCTGTTAAAGAGTAAGTAGCGGGGTTCTGGAAAATAGCTCTTTTGAAAAGAGCTTTGAAACAGACTATGTTTCAAAGACTATGTTTCATAACAGACTAAGTTATGTGTAAAAAGTTGTTGGGATATGTGGCAATGTGGCCACGCCCTTGTGCGTAGTTTGTGTTATATGTTGCATGTTGCATGTGTTAATGTTGGTGTATAGCGATTGGTACACGGGATATAAACGGGTGTGTGTTTCACGTGTGTTTAAGATGTAATTGTATTTAGGCACGGGATTGCACATCACTGCACGTGCATTTAAAGTATTTAATATGTGAGCACGAGGTTGCACGTAATTAATTCACGTGCTGGGATTCAAGTGAATAATTAATTAGTAATTGAATCCCAGCACAACAGTATATATAGATGCACGTTTGACTCACTCGGGGTTGTGTGTTCGGTGAGTGGAGAACGGGTGTGGAGAGGAGGTATAAATATGATAATAATAAGTGTTTTACTCACCGTGTTTGTTTGTCTCCGTGCACCGTTTGTAAAGTGTTAGTCCGTTTTGTTTATATATTTGTTTTGGCGAAAGTGCCGTGTGTGTTTTTGTGTTCAAACCTTTTATTTTTCTGTTTAATTATTAAATGCTGAGCGCGATCACGCGCTCAGCTTCATCACAACCCCAAGCTTCTGTGTGTTACTTCCTGTTTCTGGTCTGACGTCACCCACTGTCTGCCGTTCTTTGTGACACGTGGTGTCCTGCGTGGGATTACCAGCACCTCCAGGACTCAGGCCAGAGCGGGTACCGCAGTTTTTTTGTTGTTGTGGGAAAAAAATAAAAAAAAAATAAAAATGGAAGGCTGGAGAGACGGCTGCAGGGACCTAGAGGAGCTCCTCGGCAGGCTGGAGGACCAAGGCTGGTGCCTTGCCTGCGGGGTGTATGGGCACACGGTGGCTGTCTGCCCCTTCCAGGAAGAGGAGGAGGAACCAGCCCAAATGAGGAAGGTGAGGAGAAGGAGGCAGAGAGGGGAAAAGTGAGGAGGAAGCGGGAGGAGCCCGAGCGTCCTGCGCCTGAGTGGGAGGAGCCCGAGCGTCCTGCGCCTGAGTGGGAGGAGCCCGAACGTCCTGCGCCTGAGTGGGAGGAGCCCGAGCGTCCTGCGCCTGAGTGGGAGGAGCCCAACGTCCTGCGCCTGAGTGGGAGGAGCCCGAACGTCCTGCGCCTGAGTGGGAGGAGCCCGAACGTCCTGCGCCTGAGTGGGAGGAGCCCGAACGTCCTGCGCCTGAGTGGGAGGAGCCCGAACGTCCTGCGCCTGAGTGGGAGGAGCCCGAACGTCCACAGCCCAAGAGGGGGGAGTCGGTGCGTCCACAGCCCAAAAGGGAGGAGTCGGTGCGTCCACAGCCCAAAAGGGAGGAGTCGGTGCGTCCACAGCCCAAAAGGGAGGAGTCGGTGCGTCCACAGCCCAAAAGGGAGGAGTCGGTGCGTCCACAGCCCAAAGAGAGGGAAGTCGGGGCTTCCACAGCCCTAGGACCCAAGCTGCCAGCAGAGGGAGAATGCCTGCTGTCCCCATGTCCACCAGCAGAGGGAGAATGCCTGCTGTCCCCATGTCCACCAGCAGAGGGAGAATGCCTGCTGTCCCCATCTCCACCAGCAGAGGGAAAATGCCTGCTGTCCCCATCTCCACCAGCAGAGGGAAAATGCCTGCTGTCCCCATGTCCACCAGCAGAGGAAGAATGCCTGCTGTCCCCGTCTCCACCAGCAGAGGAAGAATGCCTGCTGTCCCCATCTCCACCAGCAGAGGAAGAATGCCTGCTGTCCCCGTGTCCACCAGCAGAGGAAGAATGCCTGCTGTCCCCGTGTCCACCAGCAGAGGGTAAATGCCTGCTGGGTTCCCATCCACCAGCAGAGTGTGAACGTTTGCTGGTATCACTTCCCCCACCGTCACCACCCGGAGGAGAGGAACAGGAGCTGCCTCTGCCTCCACCACAGTCCCCTGCAAGAGCGGGAGAGCCGCACCAGTCCCCTGCAAGAGAGGTGGAGCCGCACCAGTCCCCTGCAACAGTAGGAGACCACACGCTGCTCGCACCTCCATCGCCAGGAGACTACACCCTGCTCGCACCTCCATCGCCAGGAGACTATACGCTGCTCCCACCTCCACCGCTTCCTCCACTAAGAGCAGAGGAGCAGGAGCTGCCTCTGCCTCCACCACCTCCACTGCTTCCTCCACTAGGAGCAGAGGAGCAGGAGCTGCCTCTGCCTCCGCCACCTCCAAGAGCAGAGCAGCAGGAGCTGCCTCTGCCTCCACCACCTCAACCGCTTCCACCAGGAGCAGAGCAGCAGGAGCTGCCTCTGCCTCCTCCACCAGCAGAGGGTGAGTACCTGCTGGTTCCGCCTTCCTTGTCGTGGGAGGACTGCTTGCCCCTCCCACCTCCACCAGCAGAGGGTGAATACCTGCTGGTTCCGACACCACTAGGAGCAGAGCAGCAGGAGCTGCCTCTGCCTCCGCCACTGCCAGGAGCAGAGGAACAGGAGCTGCCTCCGCCACTGCCAGGAGCAGAACAGCAGGAGCTGTCTCTGCTTCCCGCACCTCCACCACAGGGAGTACGGTGGCCGGAGCCCCAGAAAGGGGAGCTACCGGCTACAAAGACAGGGGGAGAGGTCAGGAGACCACTTTCCCCAGCAGCAGTTTCGCTGCAGGAGTTCTTGTGGCCGGAGCCCCACAGGAGGGAGCTACCGGCTACTGAAGAAAGGGGAGAGGTCAGGAGACCAGCATCCCCGCAGCAATTTCGCTGCAGGAGTGGACCAGCATGCTGTCAGCCGTGCCACTACCGGCAGGGGTGCTGACAGCATTGCCAGCCATGGGCCCACTGAAGCCTCCCTTCCCAGCCCGAGACTATAGGGGAGGTGGCCGTTGAGGCCATGTGTGCGCGCACAAGGGGGTATATGTGGCAATGTGGCCACGCCCTTGTGCGTAGTTTGTGTTATATGTTGCATGTTGCATGTGTTAATGTTGGTGTATAGCGATTGGTACACGGGATATAAACGGGTGTGTGTTTCACGTGTGTTTAAGATGTAATTGTATTTAGGCACGGGATTGCACATCACTGCACGTGCATTTAAAGTATTTAATATGTGAGCACGAGGTTGCACGTAATTAATTCACGTGCTGGGATTCAAGTGAATAATTAATTAGTAATTGAATCCCAGCACAACAGTATATATAGATGCACGTTTGACTCACTCGGGGTTGTGTGTTCGGTGAGTGGAGAACGGGTGTGGAGAGGAGGTATAAATATGATAATAATAAGTGTTTTACTCACCGTGTTTGTTTGTCTCCGTGCACCGTTTGTAAAGTGTTAGTCCGTTTTGTTTATATATTTGTTTTGGCGAAAGTGCCGTGTGTGTTTTTGTGTTCAAACCTTTTATTTTTCTGTTTAATTATTAAATGCTGAGCGCGATCACGCGCTCAGCTTCATCACAACCCCAAGCTTCTGTGTGTTACTTCCTGTTTCTGGTCTGACGTCACCCACTGTCTGCCGTTCTTTGTGACAGGATATTAACAATGACAATAGAAATTACAGGTACGTTATTTAAACAGTTGTAGCAACACGTGGGACATTTAACACTGTATTTTTCAGAACCCTGTTACTTACTCTTTAACTCTTCTTACATTCACTGTCTGTCAGAGACTTGAGACACTTTGACTTGGTTTCAGGGTAAGGTTGTGGTCTCTGTTTCCATGTATTTGTATAGCCTGCTGCTCCTAGGACTGACAAGATGACTGTGGACCAGGACTGGAGTAGTGTGTACCCGACCGCAGCTTCATTTAAACCCAGCACAGTGCCTCTGCCCATTCGCATGGGCTATCCTGTGAAGAGGGGCGTGCCACCAGAGAAGAAGGGGAACCTGGAGCTAATCAAGGTTAGTGTGTTTAAAGAGTACACCTTCTAATTGGGTTGTTCTAGCCCAGATGTCTCTGACCACCAATCAGGTTTCTTCTTATCGCAAGCACAGTGGTTGGGCAAAAAACATTTATACTGAGATCTTGCATTGAATTACTTTGAATCATTCAAATTCAAAGGCAGAGTGACTGGGCAAATTATGCCGCTTGGGTAAGCAGATGGAGTTTGATCTAAGAAAAGTAAATTCTCCACATTTATCTGTTCAAGTTAGGTTAAAACATACTTTGTCTCGAGTCCCATGGTGGCTCACCTGTTGAAAGCACAGCCGTACGGTGTGCATAGTGAGTAATAGTCAAGGGCATAGGCGCAGACTTGTTAAGAACTTTGGGGGGTGCACTTTAGCTTTCTTTATACCTGGCATAGGGTAAATACTAAATTTTAATATAACATACCAAAATGAAAAAGGTCAACTTCAAAACAGTTATAATCCACAGCATTCCTTACAGTAAGTAACTTAAACGTAAATTATTATTGATTATTTTAGCAGATGCTTTAATCCAAAGCGACTTACACAGACATCAGTAAAACCTTTGTTATGCATCACAACTTCTGCTGCAGACAGAGACTGACAGTAGGACCTCGATTTTACATCTCGTCCGAAGGACGGAGCACAAGGAAGAGGTAATGACTTGCTCAGGGTCACACACAGCGAGTCATTGGCTGAGCTGGAAACTGGAACCTCTTGGTAAACCCCTTTCTTTAACCACTGGACCACCATCGCAATAAAAATAAATCACAAATCAAGTCTTCAGAGGATAATAAAATGCCAAAAAAATAATAAAATGTCACTATAAATACAAATAAATGTCACTTTTTGCTCTTGAGTGAAACTGATAATCTAAAAACGCAAGATACAAACTAACAATCATAAAATACGCTAAATAACATTAATGAAAAAGAAACATTAAAACCCAGTAAAATATGAAAATAATTATCGACATCATGTCTTCTTGTGATAGGATGCAACCATGTAGATCTCTTGTAATAGTTTAGGGTAAAATTAGGCCATCCATTCCATCGAAAACGCGATTACCGCAGTGTTTACTCGAAATCCCTTTCAATAACGCTCCCATATAAGAATTAATCTTATATGTGTTATCATGTTAATTTATACATAACTTCAAATAGGACCAAAAACACTTTATAAATTAACAAAGGTTTCCTCTTGTTTTTCATGTTCAGCTATGAAACAAATACAATATTACTTACCTTAAGAGGGCAAAAGTTAGCTTTTGATTGGCATAGATGAATTCGTTAATGAGTCTCTCTACATCTAGTTCATCCGTTCCTATTGCATGTGTGTGTAGCAGAGCAAGGTGATTTTAGCACTGCTGAGACATTGTAGATCTTAACTAGGTCTTGAAGCGACGCAAGACACTGAAAGATCATTCTACTGTGCATGTTGTCACGGGCAATGTATAGAAAAACTTGAGCAAGTTTACAGTATCACACAAATCTCCTTGGAGGTTGGGCTCTGTGATCAACAGGTTTCTTATGTCATCCATTGACTTGACAGTGATTTTCCAATCGATGCAAATGTCACCCAGCATCTTTAAATGCAAAGCCAATTGGTCTGAATCAACATTGTCTCTAGCAATGGTGTTGGAAAGGGTTTTGTTGCACTGTACAGAATTAACAATGTGGAGGCTGTGTGGTCCAGTGGTTAAAGAAAGGGGCTTGTAACCAGGCGGTCCCCGGTTCAAATCCCACCTCAGCCACTGACTCATTGTGTGACCCTGAGCAAGTCACTTAACCTCCTTGTGCTCCGTCTTTCGGGTGAGACGTAATTGTAAGTGACTCTGCAGCTGATGCATAGTTCACACACCCTAGTCTCTGTAAGTCGCCTTGGATAAAGGCGTCTGCTAAATAAACAAATAATAATAACAATGGCAATCGCAATATTATCAGTTTTTTTTCACTTGTTGAAACCCCTCAAATGAAAATCTGTTTCTTACACATGTGAGGCAGCTATCGATTACCTCTAAATATAATTGCCGAAAGAAATCCTTGGGTGTTAAAAATGAATGGGGTTCGGACCCTTCCTCTTGTTTCTGTGGGAGTGTGGCAATGTGCCCCGCCCCTGTGTGCATGTGTGTGTTATATGTTGCATGTTGCGTGTGTTAATGTTGGTGTATAGAGATGGCTGCACGGGATATAAATGGGTGTGTGCAGCACGAGTTATTTAAGATGTAATTGTATTTAGGCACGGGATTGCACATCACTGCACGTGCATTTAAAGTATTTAATATGTGAGCACGAGGTTGCACGTAATTAATTCACGTGCTGGGATTCAAGTGAATAATTAATTAGTAATTGAATCCCAGCACAACAGTATAAATAGATGCACGTTTCATTCACTCGGGGTTGGGTGTTCGTGAGTGGAGAACGGGTGTGGAGAGGAGAAGAAAAGTAAATTAAATAAGTGTTTTTGTACGCACCGTGTTTGTTTGTCTCCGTGCACCGTTTTGTTTAGTGTCTGTCCGTTTTGTTTGTCTGTTTATTTTGGCGTAAGTGCCGTGTGCTGTTTTTGTGTTCTTTTATTTTGTTTATTAAATGCTGAGCACAACCAAGTGCTCAGCTTCACCAACCTCACTGTCTGTTGTGTGTTACTTCCTGTTTCTGGTCTGACGTCACCCACTGTCGGCCGTCTTTGTGACACGTGGTGTCATCGTGGGATTACCAGCGCCTCCTAGACGCAGACCAGAGCAGGAACCGCAATTTGTTGTTTGGAAAAAAAAAAAATGACAATGGCAGAAGTCGCCATCAAACTGCGCGACTGGGTCCTGGAAAATGCTGGGCTGGAGGCCCAGTCTATGCCCATAGCCATCCTGATCCTGTGGCTGATGGACAGGGAGAGATGGGAGGCGTATGAGAGGGAACACACCCCAAACTCCCTGGAGGAAGGTGTGGAGTTGGTCATCAGCTACCTGGAGGCAGCTATAAGTGGAACAGCAGCCCAGGTAGCAGGATCTCCAGCAGGAGGATTCATGGCCAGCTGCACCTTCCTAGAGATTGGGGAGGAGCCTGAGCGTCCACAGCCCAAGCGGGAGGAGCCTGAGCGTCCTACGCCTGAGTGGGAGGAGCCTGAGCGTCCTACGCCTGAGTGGGAGGAGCCCGAGCGCCCCACGCCTGAGTGGGAGGAGCCCGAACGCCCTACGCCTGAGTGGGAGGAGCCCGAACGCCCCACGCCTGAGTGGGAGGAGCCCGAACGTCCCACGCCTGAGTGGGAGGAGCCCGAACGTCCTACGCCTGAGTGGGAGGAGCCCGAACGCCCCACGCCTGAGTGGGAGGAGCCCGAACGTCCCTACGCCTGAGTGGGAGGAGCCCGAACGCCCCACGCCTGAGTGGGGGAGCCCGAGCGCCCACAGCCCAAGAGGGGGAGTCGGTGCGCCCACAGCCCAAAAGGGAGGAGTCGGTGCGCCCACAGCCCAAAAGGGAGGAGTCGGTGCGCCCACAGCCCAAAAGGGAGGAGTCGGTGCGCCCACAGCCCAAAAGGGAGGAGTCGGTGCGCCCACAGCCCAAAAGGGAGGAGTCGGTGCGTCCACAACCCAAAAGGGAGGAGTCGGTGCGTCCACAGCCCAAAAGGGAGGAGTCGGTGCGTCCACAGCCCAAAGAGAGGGAAGTCGGGGCTTCCACAGCCCTAGGACCCAAGCTGCCAGCAGAGGGAGAATGCCTGCTGTCCCCATGTCCACCAGCAGAGGAAGAATGCCTGCTGTCCCCGTGTCCACCAGCAGAGGAAGAATGCCTGCTGTCCCCGTGTCCACCAGCAGAGGAAGAATGCCTGCTGTCCCCGTGTCCACCAGCAGAGGAAGAATGCCTGCTGTCCCCGTGTCCCCAGCAGAGGAAGAATGCCTGCTGGGTTCCCATCCACCAGCAGAGTGTGAACGCCTGCTGGTATCACTTCCCCACCGTCACCACCTGGAGGAGAGGAACAGGAGCTGCCTCTGCCTCCACCACAGTCCCCTGCAAGAGCGGGAGAGCCGCACCAGTCCCCTGCAAGAGAGGTGGAGCCGCACCAGTCCCCTGCAACAGTAGGAGACCACACGCTGCTCGCACCTCCATCGCCAGGAGACTACACGCTGCTCGCACCTCCATCGCCAGGAGACTACACGCTGCTCCCACCTCCACCGCTTCCTCCACTAGGAGCAGAGCAGCAGGAGCTGCCTCTGCCTCCGCTACCGCCCGGAGCAGAGGAGCAGGAGCTGCCTCTGCCTCCACCACCTCAACCGCTTCCACCAGGAGCAGAGCAGCAGGAGCTGCCTCTGCCTCCTCCACCAGCAGAGGGTGAGTACCTGCTGGTTCCGCCTCCACCGTTGTGGGAGGACTGCTTGCCCCTCCCACCTCCACCAGCAGAGGGTGAATACCTGCTGGTTCCGCCTTCCCCAACATGGAAGGACTACTTGCTGCTTCCACCTCCACCACAGGGAGTACGGTGGCCGGAGCCCCGGAAAGGGGAGCTACCGGCTACAAAGACAGGGGGAGAGGTCAGGAGACCACTTTCCCCAGCAGCAGTTTCGCTGCAGGAGTTCTTGTGGCCGGAGCCCCACAGGAGGGAGCTACCGGCTACGAAGAAAGGGGGAGAGGTCAGGAGACCAGCATCCCCAGCAGCAGTTTCGCTGCAGGAGTGGACCAGCATGCTGTCAGCCGTGCCACTACCGGCAGGGGTGCTGACAGCATTGCCAGCCATGGGCCCACTGAAGCCTCCCTTCCCAGCCCGAGACTTTGTCCTGGACTGCTGGGTTTTAAGGGGAGATGGCCGTTGAGGCCAGTTGTGCTGCGCACAAGGGGGTATATGTGGCAATGTGCCCCGCCCTGTGTGCATGTGTGTGTTATATGTTGCATGTTGCGTGTGTTAATGTTGGTGTATAGAGATGGCTGCACGGGATATAAATGGGTGTGTGCAGCACGAAGTTATTTAAGATGTAATTGTATTTAGGCACGGGATTGCACATCACTGCACGTGCATTTAAAGTATTTAATATGTGAGCACGAGGTTGCACGTAATTAATTCACGTGCTGGGATTCAAGTGAATAATTAATTAGTAATTGAATCCCAGCACAACAGTATAAATAGATGCACGTTTCATTCACTCGGGGTTGGGTGTTCGTGAGTGGAGAACGGGTGTGGAGAGGAGAAGAAAAGTAAATTAAATAATAAGTGTTTTTGTACGCACCGTGTTTGTTTGTCTCCGTGCACCGTTTTGTTTAGTGTCTGTCTGTTTTGTTTGTCTGTTTATTTTGGCGTAAGTGCCGTGTGCTGTTTTTGTGTTCTTTTATTTTGTTTATTAAATGCTGAGCACAACCAAGTGCTCAGCTTCACCAACCTCACTGTCTGTTGTGTGTTACTTCCTGTTTCTGGTCTGACGTCACCCACTGTCGGCCGTCTTTGTGACAGGGAGGCATCGACTTTTTGGCAACGTTGGATCACCAATTTCATGAATTGATTTTGAACTTCGCACTACCTCTTCAAAGAATGTCTTTAAAGGCATCATTGTTGCGTTTCCTGAAAAGAATATCAGTCAGGAAGTTTACCATATTAGCTAGAGATAATTTTGGACTTTGTATAGCTCTATTAGTTTCCTACATTGGGCCCATTACTTCAACTAGGAATTGCAATGTGAAAAAACAGGAAAAGCATTTCAAAAATACACTGCTCTTTGCGCCGTTGTCTCCAGTGGATTTCTTTGAAAAATCATACAGAAATTTAATCAGACTTTTGTGGTTTGTCAGAACGGATTTCACATGGATTAATCTGCATTGTCCATCTTGTTGGGCACAACAGGCGCAATCATTGAGATGCCTTGCCCTGTCCATCTGTTTGCTTGTGAAACGATTCAAACCATGCCAATCTCATGGGTGATTCCTTTATCATCACTATTAAGTTCTTCACCAGGTTCAGAATG
Source organism: Acipenser oxyrinchus oxyrinchus (assembly GCA_030684275.1). Classification (NCBI taxonomy): domain Eukaryota; kingdom Metazoa; phylum Chordata; class Actinopteri; order Acipenseriformes; family Acipenseridae; genus Acipenser; species Acipenser oxyrinchus. The sequence continues at coordinate 37,131,366 of CM060256.1, forward strand.
TCTGGACAAGCAGACACCCGTTTAAGCGCATCCTGAAATGCCAGATTCAGAGAGTGTGCATTACAATGCACAAACATGACTCGACTCTGGGGTTCTTTTAACGCGGGTCTGCAAACCAGATATACACCCGGACATGTTAGCAGCCGCATCATAGCCCTGTCCACGGCAGTCAGACCAAGAAATACCTAACCTCAGTAACGTGTCTTTAAGTACTGAGAAAAGCATCTCTGAATTTGCGCATTCGACTCCATAAAACCCTGCAAAATTTTCACAGCTCTCCAGTGCACTGTACTTATCGTAGGCAGAAGCTCAGTTGCTCAATTTGTGAAAAGTCCGCTGTTTCATCAACCACAACAGAAAAACGATTTGCTTCTTTCACATCAGCAACAATTGCTCGCAAGACATCGTGGGCCATGATGCCCATAATTTCATTTTGAACGTCATGCAGCAACCATTTGAATTTCTTTTCCCTTTGAAACCACTGATTCAATGCAGTGTTATCCTGACTTGAGCTAGAAAGGCAATGCTTGTAAAAATAGCAAAAAGAGCATCCCGGCTTGTGTCATCTGTTTCATGTTGTGGTCGCACATTTGAAAGTTGGCATTAACACTGTGGCACATGGTTTTTTCGTGATTTCAAAATCGCTCAGTTGCCTTTCTCCAGTTATCAAAACCTACCGAGATGAAGACTTGTTCTTTCTTCTTTGAAAATGTAAACATATTTATTTTTCCCTTCATCAAAAATGAGCCAGTTGTATGTTTTAATCCATTCCTCTCGAATGTCTTTTTCCCATCGTAGCATCTTTTTTTTTAAATGGGGGGTCATCTGAGGTAGAGGCAGCAGCATTTTCAGTACTTCTTTTTGAATCCTCCAAAGTTTCAGAAACCAATTGGTTGTAAACCAATTATTCCACCCTAGAAAACTCCCCAGCCGCGCTCGGCTGTTTAGCGGCCCAGGTCAGACAGTAGGCAGATTGTCTCAGAGCAAGCTACTGCAGCTACCAGCACATCGTCACACCAGCAGAAAGCCACTCTAGCCAGCGAAACTCAACAGGAACATTCTCGCATTTTTCATGCAACCATTCGGGTGATTTGGATAAACGGGTGTCCAACATCGAGCTAGAGAAGCAAGGTCCTGCAGTTTCAGTATTCCCCTCCATTCCTGCCATAAACACAGCCCCCGCAACAGCTACCGTCACGTCTGGTTTTGCACCCAGTCCCTAAAATAGAGCCTCTGGTCTACAACCTTGCATCTGCAACAGCATATGGTTCTGCCGCCTGAACCACCGCCCGATGTCACTCAATATCCCCGCAAATCCGGCGCAGCTTAATTTGAAGGTAAGGACGTTAATCTGGTTTCTCTTTTGATGGCTACATCAATAAAGAAACCAGATTACAATTTCTGGACCATTTCTGGTGGATTGTGGTGATTTTATCAGTCACGCTGAAATCCAGAGACCCCAGATTACTGAAAAATGTAGTCCTTGCCTTCCTATATAGAGAGGTGTGCTATGTTCTGTATAACCAAACCGCACACAAGTGGAGCTATCTCTCAGATATGGAGAGACCATGTTTTTTGATTACCACAAATCATTTCCAGCTAAAGCAGCAGCGATTTTTTTCAATAGATAAACATATAATTGACTGGGTACAACCTGATTTATACCTATTCAACAGGATTTTCAGCAGTCTGCAGCCAATGCTTGCGGGGTCTGCAGTTCCACCGGCCACTCAACCTATCTCTGTCTGAAAGCTGCCATAGCCTCAGCCTCCTCCAGACCAGCAGTATGCATCTCTTCTCCCCGTTTTTCTAACAGAACCTCGATCCCTAACTCCATCCATTCTTCGGACCCACCTGAGCAATCCACAAGGGAAGACAAATTCGGGCGAAGACTCAGATACGCAGGAGGAAAGCAAAAGTGTAACAATTTCAATTTATGTATTTGCTCGATGAGGCAATGCAAAACATCCATATGTTCAGTTTCTGCGGGAACGCTCACTCAAAAGCCATCTGCCCGGTAGCTTCAAAGTGACTCTCTCCAACACGTAAAGTCTCCTCTCCCATAAATATTTCCATTTTAAAACAAAATCTTCTGAATCATCCAGAGAAGAGCTTCGTTAATTATTTAATCGATGGACTAGAGAACGGTTTTTCAAGTCAAATCCCTATCTCCCCCTTCCAAAGCAAAAACCTCCATTCTGCTATTCAAGAGCCCGAGACAGTACAGTCTCTTATTCTAAAAGAGATTAAAAAAGGATTTATGGTCGGCCCGTTTGCAGCTTCCCCGTTTCCAATATTCAGGATTAACCACACCAACATCACCACTCGGAAAATATCAGGGGAAAAAAGCGTGTCATCATTGACTTGTCAGCACCACAGGGATCAAGCACCAGTAGTATCCACTCGCTCATTCCTCACGATCTCTACAGTACATTACCATATCAGATGCAATTCATTCAATTAAATTGGCATGTCTTGGCTCCTGGTTAGCAAAAGCAGATATATCAGACGCATTTAAAGTAATGCCAATCCATCCTTCTCTTTGCCACCTATTCAGGATATGCTTGGAAAAGAAATTCTAATTTTCTACTCGGTTAACTTTTGGCTCCCACAGCAGCCCAAGAATATTTGATACTCTCTCAAAGGCTTTATGCTGGATACTTCTTAATGCATACCATGTTCCACTTCTGTTCCACCTACTTGATGATTTTCTCTTAATCTCTCCTTCCTCAAATCCGCCAGCAGAAGCGATCACCAATCTTAAAAGTTATTTTCAGAGGTGTCCTGCTTTCAAAAGAAAAAACAATCGGGCCCCCTTCATTCACTGGAATTTCTAGGAATCATACTGGACACAGAAAACTTTGAAGCTAGCCTTCCCGTATCTAAACTCGACCATATTTGTTCTCTTTTTCAGAACTTTCAGATCAGTAAAAACGATCAGGAAACATGCACTGCTCTCTTTGCTGGGACATTTCAATTTTGCAGTTCACATTATCCCCCAGGGACGGACATTTATGTCTCGATTACTTGCTCTTTCATCGACAGCACAAAACTTGGACTCCTACATCAATATTTCATCAGAAGCTAGGAAAGACATTACAATGTGGTCTGCTGTCATACAGCACTGGAACAGCCTGTTTGTATTCTATGATAATTTCATCTCAGCACCTCATGACCTGGCTTTATTTACGGACAGTTCATTCACAGGATTCGGAGGTCTTTTAAACAATCAATGGTTTTCTAGTGCATGGCTACTAGAAATCAAAAACCACAATTCACCGCAATTTTCTAATCCAAGCCCGCCATCTATCTGTCATTTATAATAATGCAGCTGACGCTCTTTCTCGTTTACAGATTTCACCGTCTGGTCCGTAGAGCTCTGCCAATTCCAGCAGTGACACCCCAGTTCAACCAGCTAATTTTCAACTAAATCCAACTATCAGCAGACTACTCAATGCAGTGCAAGCATACATGGCTGTAGCACTCGCTCCTTCCTCCAGATCTTCTTATTCCACTGGACCACCTATTTACATTTGATGACCTAATAATGGATGCATTTTTGGTTTAAGATGCTCAGAATATACAGTCCCTTCAATTGCCAGCTTTCCTATGCTAGGTATTCGCTGCAGTGATCTCACGCTCATCTTAGATTCCCACTTTATCCTCTTCCTACGCATTTTCAAAGCGGATCAGCTTCGGCAAGGTCAATTTTTCAGCTATCAAAAATTGACTCTCCTCTATGCCCATATGCTTCCATGCAGAAATACATCGCAGAACGCAAACCTATTTCAAATTCTGAACCCCTGTTCATCGATTCAAGCAGGACCATTCTATCCATACATTGGTTCACATCTCATGTGTCTTCGTTGGTTTCCAGAGCAGAACTTCCCCCTCAAATCTATACTCTTCATTCATTCAGAATCGGGGCAGCCACATCAGCAGCAAGAGCAAAGATTAACCAACAAATATAATTAAAAATATGGGACGCTGGACCTCATCAACAGTTGAATCATACATACGTTATTCCCCATCTGAGATATCTTCTGCACAACAGTCGATTGCTAGTATGTCTGGAGTGTGGACAACCCTTCTGCCGGGGCCACCAAAGGTTTCCATTAAAAAGAAAGGGTTTTTCCTTTCCACTGAGCAGAGGGTCTTCACATAGTCAGTAGGAAGCCAATTACTAACCTTCTTTGTTCTGTTAACCACCCAGCCGCTTATCCCGCGATTTCCACATGGAGCGCATGCAAGTCCAAATTTGTCACTCCTGTGAGAATAGCGTGCAGGCGCTTATGTGCATCTGCAAAGTGTAACACGTCTTTAACGTGCTTCAATGAAAAAATAAGAAAGGTGTATTGTAAAAGTGTATGCAGTTTTGTTTTTTACTGGCAGATGGCAGCAGTCCCTAAAGCTGAGTCCACACCTGAGCGAGCAGTTGCACAACCAGTTGCTTGAAGTAGAACCGGGCTCTACTTTCCAAGCAACCTCCTGAGCGACTTCTGTAGACACAGGCGATCACGTGGCAAATCGCCAACTCTGATTGGTTCTTATAATGCTGACTGCACGGCTTGCATATCCTGTCCATAAAGAAGCGCTAATTTAAAAAAAAAATTTAAAAAAAATTATGTGGCTTTGTTTTTAATTTAGGGAATATGGCATTTAAAATAACAACAGTTGAAAAAATAACAGCCAACTCTTCCTCGTTAATTACTGGACACATTACGACCTGACCAAAAAGTGTCACTTCAGTTGTCAAAAAACAAATAAAATAAATACAATTATAAACTTGTAGACACGGGACAAAAAAAAAAAAAAGTGTCAACTCAGTTGTCAAAACAAAAACAAAAAAACTACTTCACCTTGTAGACGGAATAAAAATGTAAAAAAATCAGTTATCATAAAAAAAAAAAAAAAAGAAACTTGTAGACGCAGGAACCTTGTTGCACAAGTAATGTTCAGATGTTGGCACAGCAATTGCTCGCAACTTAGTTGCGCGATTTCAGGAGCAATTGGGTTGCGCTCAGGTGTGGACCTGGCTTAATGTGCATGACAGACCGGGTCATCTGTATACACACAGCTTAGAGTGAAAAATGAATGCCTGTGTATCTACAGGGAATAAACCGAGGAGATTTCTTTATTTATTTGTTGGTGTTACAGGTTGTAAGGAAGCCATGTCAGGTTTGGTACTGGTCAAAACAACCTGTTTATTTATTGTACCTACACTTCACAGATAATAATTCATATAACACCGCTGTAGACCCGTGCCTGAAACTGGGGAAGATACTGCATATGACGTGATTGAAAATTTGCGACGCAAGTTTTCTGATGTATATGTGCTAGATAAAGATGTTGGCATTGATGAGGGTTTGAAGTGCATCTGCTTTGAAATCTATCACACAGAAAATCATTTCTAAAAAGTGATATGCCCGCACAAGTATTATAATGTTATTATAATGCTGCCATTGTGAAAATAATAATTATACTTGCATAATGCTGCCTGGTCCCCCAAGCGGAGGGGACCCTCCCCCTATATGTGGGCCTTAGCAAACGACAGACCTTCTCTTATATGCTTGTAATCTTTACTATGTCCCTGAGGCCAGCGAGCACCCAGCCTTGGAATTAACCGCATCACAACGCAGCCCTCTCATAATCTGCAGCGGTGACCTGCCTGCCCTGTGAAACATATTCCCAATAGTTTTTATATTTTAATTCACACATCAAAGGTAAATAAACTAGAGAGCTACTTTTTTTCAACTTTCATTCCAGAGGAGATTTCTTTCTTCTAAACATCGCAGTGAATCCAGTTCCTGCTCCTCCTGCAACAATGGGGGCCGAACACTCCTGAAAGAAGAAATGTAAAACTTTAAACAGAGGCATTCAACACAGTTTATTAATAGAAAGTGGAAAATCAAAAGCAATGTTATTCATCACAATCATTTCTTTCAGATTCCAAATTTTTTGCATCTCACACCAGCAGCAATTAAGAGGCAGTGTGCGGCACTAAGTGGTAAGTTGTGTCCTTGGTTTGAAACATTTAGAAATGCTGTATCTCATCCCTGAATTTCCCAAAATGAATATAACCAGCTTCTCGTATGAAACGTTTCCTGTATAAAAGATGCTTACGATATGGTAAGGTGGATGCATCAGTTAGACCTCCTGTCATGTTAATTGAAATCTGAAGGGAGAGCCCCATTGAGATTTTACGTCCCATTTAATTTGTTTTTAAGTTATGTTATTTTTACTGAGGTTATGTACGTTTCTCAAGTACAGTTGTTGATCGGGTAATTGGTTCATTCTTAATTGTGAAGTAATTGAGAGATGGGTATTGTAGAGAGGTAGACTTCGTCAGGTTTAAGTAACCCTGTAACAGCAAATTATGTTTGTTATGTTTATTAATTAAATTTGAGTTGTTTCCAAAGTGCATTCAGCAATGTCCTGCAGTGTCCCCTTTTTCTCTTTCAAGTTTTCTTTAAATGCAGGTACCCCATTTTCCTTTTTCCATCTTTCAGATTATTTCAGCAAAATACCTAGCTTAAAACATTATATTAGAAACGAGAGGTTTCATTTAATTTAGCTGCTTTGATTGCCTTTCTGTCCCACGCATCCCAGCAATTTGTTTACAGCTTTCTGCTCTGACCTCTCAACTCAGCTCTCCCCAATATTTTACTTTGAGTTCTTTTTAAGTGACAGTGCTGATGCGTTGTTTATATTTGTAACCGTTAATATGTAATATTTTCCAAACACGCAGGCTACTCTTAAGTTGGTATTTGTTACCACGATGTTAAATGTCATGTAATGTTATCCGGAATGTACAGTGTTAAATTGAGGAGCTTCAAATTGTATGAACTTGATTGGTATTGGAGAATCTGGTGTAGCGGATGTTTAAGGGAAGAGCGGAGTCTCCGTGCTTAATGAGAGGTCTATACCTAATAAAACTCCCAATTTTACTTTGTTTAAAAATCTCTGCAGGGTATAAGGAATGTAATTCTCTGAACTCAGTTGTTTCATTTACTTTTTGTTACATAAACAGAATACTACAGAAACGTTCATAGAGTCCTGTGGTTATCGCACTTTGGGGGCTTGTGGGCTATTTGGCTATTCGTGGAATAACTACAGTGTTCTATTAACATTTGTGGTGTACTTATTTTTCATGTAATCTTACTAAATTTAATTAACTGTTTTGAATTCACAAATAACAATAGTAAAAGAGCATAACCATATAAAACTGTTCTTTCCTATCCTCAGTCTTCTGCACTAAGTGGCCAGAGACACTAGACAGTGAAGCCAAGTGTGAGCAGCACTTCCCCATCCAAGTGAAGATGACAGACTTTGTGTTTGCAGGACCCTCTGTGAGAAACCCAAAGGCAAGAGTCTCTACCCTCACTGTGAGTATTTGCACCCAGCAGCACCTGCAAGTAGATGTGTTTGTGTTTGTAGAGCGAGTCCCAGTATCTGCTTCCACTCTGCCTGCCAAGATAGCGGCTAGAATTTTAAGATTGAGACCATAACAAAATAATATACATACATACATACATACATACATACATACATACATACATACATCCATAGTCACCTCCAAAATTATTGGCACCCTTGATAAAGATGAGCAAAAAAGGCTGTATAAAATAAATACCAGTACTGAGCTATATTGTAATTTTCCAACATGTGGAATATATTTGACTTTATTAATGATTCAATGGAATCAACCAAAATTACACATTTCTCAAATTATAAATTTATTTCCAAAAAAAAAAAAATGAAGTGTCACAATTATTGGCACCCTTGTTTTCACCCTTGTTACTTTGTGCACCCTCCCCTTGGAAGGATAACGGCACTTTTTCTATAATGATTTCCATTACATGAGAGTAGATGTTAAAACTTCATGCTGATTTGAACTTGGCTCTCGCCAAGATAAGCACCAACTAAGACGTAGCTTCACAGTAAACTAATGTGATCCATATGTGTCTCCATCCATTTGCGCTTCCTTCCATATGATGATGTAGATATCCTTCTGTCTGGTGCTGATGGCTGAAGTGTAATGCTGGCTCCAGGGATCAGCTTATTGCCTCCTTAGCGCATCAGCACACACAACAGCTGCGATGCTGGCTCCGGGGATCAACCATAGTGCGGTCTCCCCAGCGCATCAGCATGACAACCGTCTGGATTGAGCTTAGTAGGGTACATCTCTGGGGTCTTCAAGTGGGCACCTTCCATCCTCGGTGTTTCGTCGACTAGCCCACGACACCTCAAGAGGGCTCAACGGTGATTCTGGCGTCCCAGCATCACCCCCCTCCTTCCCCCACTCAACTCAGCCCAGCTTACTTACCTGTACATCAGCGTTTCTTTCTTTCTATTGTGCTTGAGATCCCCAGCCAAAATCTTTCCGTCTCAACCACAGCCAGTTGCTGCTCCTCTCTGCTGCTTCAGATAAGGCCATGGAAGGCCACAGTACAGTTCATTAAGAACCTGAGATGAACTTAAAGAAGTAGAATGTTAATGCAGATTTTAACCCTTAGCGGTCCATTTATTCAGCGTGTCTCAGGCGCATCCGGTCCAATTTATTTCCACACGCGCAGTTTATTTTAGACGCGCTGTTTAAAAGTATTTTTTTTCACAGTAAAACAGGTTTAAAAGGCACTGCATATCAACAGGACACTCAGTACTGCATCTCCAGCCCCACCCAACCCCTTGTTCGCTATATTTTTCAAATACCTCTTTATAATCGTACATACCGGATAAATCATCTCTTGATCACTCGTTTTATCACCAAACTCCTAAATAATGCTTTCCAAGTCGTTATTTTATTACTATAACATCTAAAAAAAGCTCTGCAAATGTCTGTGATATTCTTTGAGCGCTGGATGCGGAAGCAGCTATCTTGTTTGTTTATGTCCGTGTTATCTATGTGGTGCCGGGGCTTATCTGTATTCATGAGATGCACCCCCCCCCCCCCTCGGCTTCTCTCGGCTCCTATCGGTCTCACTCGGCCATTGAATGGTTTTCTCGACTAGACTAGAGACCTGTTTTTGCGTCTTTTGATGATGTTGGACAGGGTCCGATATTGGACGGAAAGGAAAATTGTGATGTCGGACCAGGTCCGACATAGGACCGCAAAGGATTAATTTTGTTTGATTGTTTTAAGAATCTTTAGGGGTGCCAATAATTCTGGCACCTATCTTTTTGAGAATTTATTATTTTTTTTATTATTAATAAAAAAACTTTCTCTGAGCAATTGTATTAGAATAAACGAATATGGTTTTCCCATATATTTGAGCATAAAATATAGCTCATTACCTGTGTTTATTTTATACAGCCTTTTTTGCTCATCTTTATCAAGGGTTCCAATAATTTTGGAGGTGACTATATATAATTTAGATATTTTATTTAACATCATGTAATCAGAATGATACAAAATGCTATCACAGAACTCTGTAACGCTTTATATTGCGTGGCATAAATTAATATTAAATAGATAAGCAATTGTATATTGATGTTACATTAGTATTTAATAAATATGCAATAGCTGGTTTCTTGTAAGTGTTAACCAAATGTCGATTGAAAATGTAATTGCATATCACTTCAATTTATATTACGTTTTGTCACCCTTGAAAATATGTAATAATTTACCATTGTTTACATGATTTTAATTGAAAATACAGTTAATCTGACTTAAATGTTAATGGAAAGTAACAAGGAATAATTGAACGTAAATTTAATATCAATTACATATCTATGAAATATTAATTTAATATGCAATTGCATATTAAACTATAAATAAACTAAAAAGTTTTCACCAATGCTTTAACCCTTAGCGGTCCATTTATTCAGCGCGTCTCAGGCGCATCAGGTCCAATTTATTTTCACCGCGCAGTTTATTTTAGACGTGCTGTTTTTAAAGGTATTTTTTTTCACAGTAAAACAGGTTTAAAAGGCACTGCATTTCAACAGGACACTCAGTACTGCATCTCCAGCCCCACCCCATCCCTTGTTCGCTGTATTTTTCACATCCTCTACATAGTAGTGCATACCGATTTAAATCTAAATCATCTCTTGATCACTCGTTTTATCACCAAACTCCTCAATAATGCGATCCAAGTCATTATTTTACTACTATAACATAGTAGACCGGAAAGGGAAAATTGCAATGTCGGACCAGGTCCGACATAGGACCGCAAAGGGTTAAAATCAGTATTCAAGCAGTGACAAATCAGTGGTTCAAGCTGTACTGCTTGTACAGCGGTTACACGTACAGTCTACCAAAATGAGGCACTGTGGCCAAACCATGGAGCTTGCACACTGTGATACGTTGCCAGGAAGAAGGACGTGTGTTGCAACAACCAAAGAACAGAAATATCTTCAGCCCAGCAAAAAGGGGAGCAATGACAATTCATAGTACCCAGCTCAGTAATGAGCTCAGATCCTTGAAAAAGTTGATTTGAAGCTTGTCAGGTAAAGGCAGATGGTGGGCAACACGGTTCTAGGCTACTGTGACAGACAGCTAATGTGTTGCCGCTTGTCTCTAGAAATGCTACAATATGGTTGTCCTAGAAGCTTGTAGCCTTTTGTGTGGTGCCTCTACCTGCATGTTTCATTGCTGTCTTGTGAATGTGTTTTTGACAGCTGCAGTGTGATGTTGCTAAGTGAGCATAGTCTTTTGTACACAGCTTCTAGTGTTCTATTGTCCATGGGTTATTTGTATACTAATCCCTTTGTGTCATGTGACTCCTAAGCTGTCGTATCTCGTGTGACATCCAGCTGTTGTGGCCCTCTCCCTTCCTCCACCTCTTTCCCTAGTTCTATGATAAGCTGATCATTTAGATGTTACCTTAATGAAAAACAGTAAATGTAGCATGAGTTTTGTACTAAAGCAGGGTCAGCTGCTGCAGGGAAAACCTGAGTTTATTTCTCAACCTGACCAGAACGGTGACAGCAGAACACACATAAATTATTATTATTATTATTATTATTATTATTATTATTATTATTATTATTATTATTATTATTATTATTACTTATTTCTTAGCAGACGTCCTTATTATTTTTACATACAGTTACCCATTTATACAGTTGGGTTTTTACTGGAGCAATCTAGGTAAAGTACCTTGCTCAAGGGTGCAGCAGCAGTGTCCCCACCTGGGATTGAACCCACAACCCTTCGGTCCAGAGCCCTAACCACTACTCCACATTGCTGCCCTGTAATTTGACTGTAATTAGGAAGTGTACTCCAGAGAAAAAAAATTAAAGGAAATAAAAAATGAAATGTACTGCCATTCACTAAAGTTAGCTCTCAGATTGTGGTAAAGAAAAAGAATGGTTTGGAAACATCTAATATATGACAATGTGCTTGCTGTGGTGTTGAAGTTGTTTTTTTTAACTTCTAAAAAGTTTATAATAAATGTTACCGGTCACAGTCGTGTGTATTTTCTGACGGATACACTCACAGTGCTGTATTCTTACAGCGGTAAGTTAGCCACCAAACACACAAACAGATAGCTGCAGCATCGGTTCAGGGCAAATTATCAACACATTCACAAATTGAATCAAGGGCTGATGATACTAGCTGCCACTAGAAAAATGTCACGGACAGGGGGAGATCGAGGCTGTCAGAGAAGTTAAGCTCATTAAGAAAAAAAAGGGAATTGACCAAAAAAAAAAAAAAAAAACCACCACCAGTGTTCAATTTGATTAAACCAATGATTTAATTGTAATCGATAATGCTAACGGCAGTATGACTTTGTCAACACGAAAAACGTGTAATATTTAGTTATGAGGCTTTGTCACTCAGTCAGGTCTACTGTATTAGGCCCTGATATATTATAGACCTGACCTGAGTGTTTTCTATACAGTGATATTTTCTTAATATAGTATTTATGGCTACTTTTAAATGCACCGTTACTTAGATAATGTTAATGTTTTCTACAACGTTAAAGTATCTCTGTTTTCATATAATAATCTGAGGGAAATGTTTTTGTGAAATCCTGCTAATATTTGAAGTTTATTAAGTTACCGCCATGTCGATCAATTATCTAAATACAGTGTGCTTATTTAAAAATTACTTTTAGCAATTGTAAAAAGTGTTTCCTTTACGTATTATGATGGTGTATGTCAAACATCTCCATTGTTTAATATATATTACAGTTTCATTTGTTTAATTCGCAACCATCATCTATAGAGCAGGATCAGATTAAGATAAGAACTGAGTTTTAAATGGAGGAATTACATTATTTTGTTTATTCCTTTGTTCACAATTAAGAACATATTAATTTTTCCATTTATAAAATGTTCAATGAAGCTCTGATCCCACTCTGATCTTGGTCTGAAGCAAGATTGAAATAGGATCAGATTTTGAGCCGAAACTGAGCTCAAGATCAGCTCTGACCCTTTTAGTGCAACCCAATATGTCATAGGATCAAGGATCGGATCCGTTTAGTACAACCGGCCCCAGGAGGTCCCCGGTTCAAATCCCGACTCACTCACTGTGTGACCTTGAACAAGTCACCTAACCTCCTTGTGCTTTCTGTCTTTTTTTTGGCCCAGGAGCCATTGTCTCTAAACGCAAAAAGTTTGTCTGGGGCCCTGTGTAGGGATCCTTCATTGAAACATGACATCAATTGAGATATTTATCCTCATGCTGAGTAAATGTAAACCAAACCAAACTGTTTTACAAAACAAATCATTTAGATTTAGGGTGTATGTTTTATTATTAAACCTTTATTTTACTAGGCAATCACATTGAGATTAAAACCTCTTTTTCAACTGAGACCCTTGAATTGTACTAAAGTTATGTGGGACTGCAACTTAAAGTTTAGACTGGAAATCATTCCAAGACCATGGAGCAAAATAAGCAAATTATCTTTTACAGCCTCGGTACGCACTTTAGGAACCATAAAATACAAAATTGAGTGTGATCTAAGACTGTAGTTACTACAAGTGACTGTAAAGTATTAATTTATATATGGAGGTAGCTTACATAGTACCCTTGTATAAAATCAAATATACCAGTGCTTCAACCTTCACAATGTCAAAGAGGTCCAGCAAACCAAACCATATAACACACAATGATGAGTACTGTAACTTGAATTAGTAATATATCTCAAGGCTAAGTGAGGGATATGGGATCCAATTTGCTGTGTCACCATAATCAATTTGTGGTAGAAATATACAAGCAATTAGCCTTTTTTTTTTTGTAACTACAGAAAAACAAGATTTGAGTTTATAAAGAAAACCTATCATGAATGTCATTTTTTTTTTGCAAGATGGTCAATAGGTGTGTGTGTGTTTGAGAGCATGCCCCATCTTTTTTGGAGATACCATTTGTAAATTAAATTACCCTGTGACAGGGCGCAAGCCCTGTTATATTGCTGTTCTTTTAGTTTGGCAGGGATAATACTGTCCCTGCCAAATACACATGCAGACTGTGGCTGGGACTTAATTGATTAATTAACAATCAATTAAGCCCAGCCACAGGTGTATATAAGGAGCGGTCTCTTTACTTGTGGGAGACGAACCCAGGGCAAGGAGCGGAGCGGAGCACAGCAATCAATCAAACAAACAAACCAAGGACTATAATTCTTCATTTACTTCACGGACTGAAAACAGGTAACTACCTCCAGAACACCCAGAGAGGATTACCTGCCAGCCCAGCATCTACAGCATCTACACTTTTATAAACAATAAAAGTATACCTCCAATACAATTATATCAGCATGTTCCAAACTGACTTTGGACAAGGCCTCAGTACAGCACAGTGCATATGTTTGTATCAGAAAGCACGGATATCCATGGAGTCCATTCAAAAGAGATGAAAATGCTGACACAACTTCACAGTTTGATATTTTTACCTTTGTAAACAATTGTTGACTCCCCTTCAACCCGACAATCATTGAGGTAGTCTCTCTCTCTTTCATCACACACAGCGAGCCTACCACATACTTCCTCTGTGAGAAAGGGGGGCGGTGCTCTCTGACCTTATGGTCTGCCATGTATTGCATTGAGCAGGGTGCATCCATTTTGTCTCTATTCACCCAACCCCCCCCCCCCCCCCATGTGTGACTTTGAGTTGTGTTGCGCCATCTAACTTATAATTAATACCTCATGCAGAAAGCCATTACTACACTATTTCTACAGCAGTTCAAGGCTGCACCACAACGCTGCCCGTTCGCAGACCTAAAAAGATTAAATGTAGTGTATGACTTGGGAGTCTATATATTCTCCCAGAAAGATACCAATATCACCTTTTTGTTATAAGCATTTGTCATTGTTGACCTGAAGAGGTTTTCTTTATCATTTAAAAGACAGATCTGACGTTCTCCCAACATTTCCAAACACAAATCTCCCGGTGATTGTGGTGGCTGAACGGTTACAAACTTACAACATTGAAATGAGATCCGTGCTGGGAACTAATATTGTTTAGCTTCATTTTATTTTATTTTTTCGTAGCACTTGAGCTCATATATTAATTCTGTGTCTTCAAATTACATTTTTAATAAACATAATTTAAATACAAAAAATATACTGTCCATGCTCTGATGAGCTCCTCAGCAGTCTGTTTCAGAGCTGGTATGAAACGCTTCCTTATAAATTATTCCTTCATATACCTTGGGGAGGAGGGAGGTCAGTAGTTGTTGTTCTGTAACCTTTTGACTTGACTCTGTGCATAAATATTGAACACTTGGTTTCCTTTTAAGGTTAAAGTCTCCAGTTTGAACTTGGATGACCATGGAAGAAAGAAGCTGATTAAACTTGCAGGAGAAAGGCACAACAAGGAGACAGATACGCTTACCTTCACAGCAGACAGGTACGGTAACCAAAGAGGATGTCTTTGAGTGTAGGAGCCTTCAGAGAGGCACCCTGACCTCACCCTCTTTGTAGAACAGCCATGTGGATGAACTCTGTGGGCCAAACCTGTACCAAAAAGTATGACTTAATTACATTTCTGTATTGATTTGTGCACGGATGACCATGAAATGAATTTGGATATTTCATTTTGAATTAGATAGAAAACAAAAGTATAAACCATGCCATAGAACAGTAAAATAAACATGGTTCAGTAGAATGTTAGTTATTTATTACAAATACCATTTATGAACTGGTTTCCTTTTGCATGATATATTTTTCTTACAGTCCCATCACTGGTTAAGTTACTGAAGTACATTTTAGAGGTTGGCTTGATCAGCACATACTCTGCCAGGAGATGCCACAGAATCCCTCTGTATTACTTCTATCACATATCTGTGGTTATTGGGAGATTAACACAAGCCATTGATGCAGTCTAGGTAGATTCTCTTGCACTGTACAGTGTTATTTCTGGTTTGGTATTTGACAGTCAGTAAGTAGGGTGTGCTTCGTTGCATGGAAGACAATATTCTACTTAAACTATGAATATTACTGAACAACCTTTTGGTTTCTGACTTGGAACCCTTGTAAATGTGGTGTACTGTGATAAAAATGATAGCAGTGTTCTGTGTAGCACAAAAGCTTGGTAAATTACAGATCGGTATGGTAAAAACAAGGTTAACCATGGTAGTATGAAGTACCATGACTACTTGTTTATACTAAGACTTTAACCATTGTAGTTGTACAACAGTATTGTAATGGTAATAATTTAGTTATTTGGAAGCGGTAGAAAAACAGTACGACAAAGGTATAGAAATATACCTTGTATAGCAATCTCACATGAATATGCAGACCAGTTTGTGGAAAAAGACTCTGGAGACCAGGTTGTTTGAGTTCAAATTACAGTGTGAATACAGTACTTTATAACTTCAAATGCCAGCAGTGTCCTTGGACCTCTTGGGTCAATTGAAGATCTGCAGAATTCAGTGGGGACTGACATAGTAAAATAAGTTTTTATGAAGATTTTTTACTATAGTTGTATATTCATGTGTTGATTTGTATATACTATTTTAATTGAAAATTACATGCAATCAATTTCTTTCTTTTACAAAGGTGCCCACTGAGGAGGCAGAACTACGATTATGCAATGTATCTCCTTACTGTATTATATCATGAATCGTCGGTAAGTTTGTTTGCTTTTTAAATTGTGTCGTTTTGTGTCTCATCCACGTAATATACCTCTGGTAGGTACAATAATAATGAATTCCTCATTATTTCCTACACTGGTATAGTGTACTAGAAAAACACAAGATGAGACAGCATTTTGATAATTGTCTAGTCAATGGAAATGAAACCCGTAAAGTAATGACCTCCGAGAAAGTGTAACTAATGCATTATTTGGAGGAAATGACAAGCACGCAGAAGTTAGTCTTACAAAACTCTGCAGTGTTTAGAAGAAATGCATTGCTTTACCTTGGATTGTATATTGTCTGTTTCGCATGATCTCGATATACGAGGTGTGTTTCTACGCCACGAAGCCTGTTTTGAACCTGAGAGCATGCTGTTCCAATGATTGCCTCCCCTCCCTCTGCAAGTTCAATCAGGTCTCAGCAAGAATAATTCGTAAAGTATTCTGAGGACAGGTTGAGTGAGCACACAGGGCTCAAAACAGGAAAAGACTTCAAGGGTCAGAATCATAAACTTCTTTGAAAAGCTGTTATTTGTTCTTTATTAGTAATTGTTGCACACAAAACTGTTCCATAAAATTCCTTATTCATTCTCCATATACGTCTCATGTACAGTTTTGAAAGAAACACCTCTCTAGTATCCTGTGTTTTTTTATTTTATTTTAAAACATGGTAAAGGGTGCTGTCTTTGGTTAAAGAAATGTTTGTTTTCATGTCGTGCTTTCAGATAGTGTTGCACTTGCTTGGTCAGTTCACCTGGAGGGTGATGTTGTCTCCACTGCTTCAATGGCATTTTTCTTGTCATAAACCAGCCACCTGCTTCCTCTATTGACTGACATGCTTTGACTCAGAAGACACTGCTGAAGTGAAGTGACCCAGGAAGTTCAAGTGCAAACAGATAACCCAAGGATAAGCCTTAGAAACTGAGAGCTTTCTTTAACCTACAGTAGGTGTAGCTAATGGAAAATCTCATTTGTTTTAACAAAAATATCAGAAAATTGTAAAGCAACCGCAAAAATAGCTCTACACGTTGTTTACTATGTGTCTCGGTTTACCTTTTACATTTTATAATACCAGTGCTTAATTGGAAGAACGTGTCGCTTGCCACAAGAAAATCAATGCCTGTGCTGACAGGTCAGAAAAAGATCCATCAGGAGAAGGGGCCAGCAGTGAAAGATTAAGCCCAGCTTCTTCTCCTTAGTCAGTCACACAGCACTTAATCTTCCCGGGCTCTAACATTACTGAGCTGCAGAGGAAAAGGACACCTGATACAGCGTTCAGGAGAGTTTGTGGCAGGTTGAATACACATGAGAACTCCTTGTCTAAAAGGCTGTCTTTTTATTACCTTTCAACTGCCCTATCAATATTTCAGAGGGGCATCAATCCATTGTAATTGTCCTTGGTTCCCATAAAACATTCACACAGGCCGCTGTGACATGTTTGATTTTCCATGATCGATGTAATCCCTTTTTGTACAGGCCCGGTGAAAGATGGTCCAACGCACACCACTACCTGATTTAACTATCTCTGTCTTCATAGGGATCCAGTTTTTAGATTGGAGCTACTCTGCAGACCTCTGCCAATGCCCTTCCTTCCTGCTTTGCTAGTTCCCTAACTGCAAACTTTGATAAATATCATTGGGGTTCTATTCTGTTATGTGTATTATCCAGGGTCCTTTGCTGAGGAACACACATTGTCGCATTAGCTCTGCAGCTCCCGTGGGTTAGGGAGGCAAATCCTATCAGGGACTGTTTTTCCTCATTGCGCTACTGCAGACCTTATTGGCCTTATTGGCTGGCATTTGTCCTCTAGAAGCCGGTAGCTCTTGAGCTCCTAGGTGTAAATAGGCACCTGGCTTGGTCGTGGGATTGTAGGACGTCCACTGACCTTCAGTTCTCCTGAGCTGTTTAGAATTGCTGTCGTGAGTAAGCGTAAAGTGGGCATTCTAAATTTCAGAGAAAATTAGGGGTAAAATAATTAGGCACTTAAGTGTGCCAATTTGGTGCCATGATTCTGCAGTGGATTACCAGTGTACTGTTTTATACCATTGTAATACGTTTACAAATGATAGTTGTTGAATGCTTTTTCTGCTGCCATTGCATTGTGATCGAAGATCCCCCTTACTTTGATGTATCGCATTGCTTTTTGGCAGCAGTTTGAACATTAAAACAATAATGTATCCTAGATTTAAAAAAACAAACCAAGTTGTAAGGGAATTTTGGCGTCGCCTCAATTGTTGCTAACAGGTTGAAAACAACCAGAAATCTGCAGAGAAAGAAGCAGTGTGGATTTCATGCCTGTGATTTAAAAAAAATAGATGTTAGTCATGTTTAAAATTAATGAGTCAAGGCATTGGAGGACAGGACTGTAATGACCTTACAAATGTTTTCAGATGCATGGCCACCTGGGTGAAATGTTACTGTGCATACACCCTACATGCATGCAGAAATAGCTGCCGCTGCTAAATGACAAACATACCGGTATTTATTGTTGTACAGATTATGCTGCTGAAGGAAGTTTTTATTATTGCCGTATACAATATTATATATTTTTTTTACATATTCTTTTGCTACAGAGAGAACACTTACAGGAATGCACAGAGAGCAGAGTGCATACCGTAAAACCTCAAATAATTGCCGGGTCTCAAATAATCGCCTATCTCTAATACGTGCCGGGTCTGCTGGCAAATATTGTTAATAAACACTGGATCTCTATTAAACGCCTGTCATTGACATTGAAGCTGAGGAAGATGAGGAGGAGCTAGAGCGTAATGAAGTGACAGCGATGAAAGTGACTCTCGGGATTAATAAATAATAGTAGAAAATGTAATCCATGCTAGGCCTACATGTAATGCATGTTTGTTTAATGCAGTTATTAAAAGTTTTGATAATTTTAAGCGTGCTGAAAGTAGGCCAGATACAAACCTCTTGGTGTATTTTAATGTGTTTTGTTGTATTAACAATGTACAAGTTTGAGATTAAACAATACATTATTTTTGATAATGATACGTATTGCTTTTATTGTTCATTTTTAAAAACATTTTAGAAGTTTCTTCTTCTTCTTCTTCTTCCTCCTCTTCCTCTTCCTCCTACACTCCTGTGTTCTGATAGCTACAGGGCTGTCTTTTAGTGGATTTAACTGTTATTCTTAACAATGGTAGATCTAATTCCGTTTTTAAATACAAATTAATTCTTCTGCTTGTTCATTTTCCAGCGTTTTGCATTTCATATCCTTGTTAACCACTGCATATAAAAAGACCATATACTTTCGCTTTATACTTGAGGGTGTACAATACAATGTAATTTTGTCATAAAACAAAACTGTCACTTAGTTCCCACTAACACACAACCTTTTAACAAAGTTGCTGGAATGTTTAAATTGAGTTACGATGTTGCTACAAGGCTGTGTGTTAGCGGCTTCTCAATCACCGCGTGAAGCATGTGAAGCAAGAGATCTAATATAATCGCCAGTCTCAAATAACTGCATGTCTCCAATGTGCACCGGGTCTGCTGGCAAATATTGTAAATAAACGCCAGAGGCGTTGAAGTTTTACAGTAGTTTATATGGTCTACTGAGCTGTAATTTATAAGGGAATGCAAGCTTTTTCCCATAAATTTCCTGTCTCAGACTCGTCCATACCCAGAACACGCTACCCCATTCAAATATACAGTGCTGTAAATACTAAATACTGACTTTACAATTATAAACGATAACATACATGCTTTTACAGCCAGTGCAGAAACTGGCACTGTCACATCAGCCTTTCTCTTTCACAATTTTGCCTAATCGTTTCCGTCCGTCTGTCACACTCTACATGGTGAGCGCAATAACTGGCTTGATTTTGCACCAATCTTCATGAAGCTTTTATTATATACTCCTAGACTTCTATTGACGTTTTGCATTGATTTCGCTACAATACGATACGTTTACACACTCGCTTTAACGTGTAAATTCATGCTTTCACATTCTTTACTTTGAGATTTATGAGGACCAGCACTAATTACAAATAGCTGTATGCATTGAGGACAGCAGCTGGTCATGTTATTATTGTTATAATTATTATTCTGTGTTTATTTACCAGACGCCTTTATCCAAGGCGACTTACAGAGACAAGGGTGTGTGAACTACGCATCAGCTGCAGAGTCACTTACAACAATGTCTTACCTGAGAGACTGAGCACAAGGAGGTTCAGTGACCTTGCTCAGGGTCACACACACACGCAGTGAGTTGGTGGCTGAGCCGGGATTTGAACCTCCTGGTTACAAACCCTTTTCTTTAACCACTGGACCGGACCGCACCACCCCCTTTGGGTTGCAGTCAGGCAATGTTAACTTACAGGATAACTGAATCAACCTCACTGATACCACAAGAGTACCTTTGTGGCGCAGTTAGTTGACAACAGTGCCTGCGTGTGTCTGAGGTGCAGTACACTGTATTGTAACCATAAGCAAAATAAATACATTAATATATTAAAAAAACAAAAACTAGATTTCCCCCCCCCCTACAGGTAGCTAATAAACCAAAAAAAGGTATAACATTCCTTTTTTAATTTATTTTTGTATATGTAGATAAGTGTGCATATGGTTTTCTTAACTGCAAATAATGTATTTGTAAAAGGAAACTTTCACAAAAAACAATCACCCATTTGTCTAGGCTACATAAAATAATAGACCAAAATATATGTTTTGTAAATAAATTACACCACTCTTTTAGCTAGTGTTTGAGGAATCTACAAACAAAATCTAATTGCATGTTTAGTTAATAATTGTCAGATTAATAACTATACAGTACCAGTCAAACATTTGAGTACACTTGCTGGAAACTAGGCGTTTTTCATAATTGACAATGTTTTACGTCGTATACGTTTCTGTAAATACTTGAAAATGAAAACACATGTTACAATATACAAAACAAAACATAAGGAGTATCAGAGCAATGTTCAAGAAAATTGTCTCTAAATCTTGGATTCCTCAAAATAGCCACCCTTTGCCTTAATAACAGCCTCACTAACACGAGGCATTCGGTTAACAAGTTTCAGCAGGAAATCACCCGACATGTCTTCCCAGCTCTTCTGCAGCAATTCCCAGAGATGTAGGGCACTTGTGGGTAGCTTTGCTTTGACTCTTCTGTCCAGTTCGTCCCATACAAGTTCTATGGGATTGAGGTCTGGAGACTGGGCAGGCCAGGTCATTAGATTGAGTTGTCCTTCACTTTCCTTCTTCACCAGATAGTTCTTGCACAACTTTGAGGTGTGTTTCGGGTCATTATCTTGCTGAAGAATGAAGGACTGCCCAACTAGCCGTAATCCTGAAGGAATGGCATGCCTCTGAAGTATGCTATGATAGCCATGCTGGTTGAGCTTGCCATGGACTTGGTAAAGATCACCAACTCTGTCACCAGCAAGGCAACCCCAGGCCACGACACTGCCTCCTCCATGCTTGACAGTGGGAACCACACATGCAGAACTCATGCGCTCTCTGCGTCTTACAAATACTCGGCGGTTGGACCCAAATATTTCAAATTTTGACTCATCGGTCCATAAGACCGACTTCCACTCCTCAAACGTCCAGTTTCTGTGTATTTTGGCCCAGGCAAGTCTCTTCCTCTTATTCTGCACTCTTAACAATGGTTTCTTTGCAGCAGTTCTTCCAGTTAGGCCAGCTTCACGCAATCTCCTCTGAACAGCTGATGTTGAAATATCTGAACTTCTAGTAGCATTTAGATGAGCTTGTATTTCAGGGGCAGTTAATCGCCGGTTTTGCAGACTTGTGACTCGAATGAACTTGTTCTCTGATTCTGAGGTCACCCTTGGCCTGCCTGACCTTGTTCGGTCCTCATGAGTGCCAGTTTCTTCAAATCGTTTGATGGTCTTTGCCACAGCAGTTACAGACACGTGCAAAGTTCTTGCGATTTGTCTTAAAGAATGACCTTCATTTCTTAAAGTAATTTTCTTTTTTCTTTGCTTAACTGAGCGTATTTTGCCATTTTCTGTTCCCTTACATTCAGGAATGACAAACTTGTACCTATGCTACCTATATTTATAGTAATCGTGGACCCTCATCTGTTAACAATAATTGGTGACAAAAGGTTAATGAGGTAAGATGCTAGTTAACTCGGAGAGCATCTAACAAAGACACTTTAATACTTAGGCCAGTGTTCTAACACCGTGTTATACACATTTCAGACTTTTAACTGACTTGGGCTTCAGACTGAAATCCCCTTGCTTTGGGTGACCATTTAATTGAAATTGACAAGATTTACATTTTCATTTAAAAATAAAATTTTTGAATGCAGTTCACTTATGATTATCAGCTTATATAAGTACACGTATCATATAATGAAATATTAAGTGTTTATAGACAAGTTTATACAGTTAAAAGCATAGATAATCATGAAAAACCTGGTTTCAAGCAGGTGTACTCAAACTTTTGACTGGTACTGTATATACAGTGCCTTGCAAAAGTATTCAGACCCCTGACCAATTCCCTCATATTACTGAATTACAAATGGTAAATTGAAATTTCGTTCTGTTTGATATTTTATTTTAAAACACTGAAACTCATAATCAATTATTGTAAGGTGACATTGGTTTTATGTTGGGAAATATTTTTAAGAAAAATAAAAAACTGAAATAACTTGCTTGCATAAGTATTCAACCCCTGTGCTGTGGAAGCTCCCAGTTTACACCGATGAAAGAAATTGCCCTAACGAGGACACAATTACCTTACCATTGGCCTCCTCCTGTGAACCATTAAAGTTGCTGTCACATTTTCTGGATAAAAACCCCACTGTTGAAGGATCATTGGTCAGGCTGAGAATCTGAAGGAAAATGAAGACCAAAGAGCATTCTACAGAAGTTAGAGATAAAGTAATACAAATGCATAAATTAGGGAAAGGGTACAAAATAATATCCAAGTGTTTGGATATCCCAGTGAGCACAGTTGGATCAATAATCAGGAAGTGGAAGCTGCATCACACCACCCAGGCACTGCCAAGAAAAGGCCGTCCCTCAAAACACAGCGCTCAAACAAGAAGGAGACTTGTGAGAGAAACCACAGAGAGGCTATCACTTTGAAGGAGCTACAGAGCAGTGGTTGAGTGGAGTAATGGTGCACCAGTCAACCATATCAAGAGCTCTGCATAACACTGGCCTGTATGGGAGGGTGGCAAAAGAAGCAGTTACTCAAAAAGTACCATCTGAAAGCACGTCTGGAGTTTGCCAAAAAGCATGAGAGTGACCCAGCTGCGATGTGGGAAAAGGTTTTGTGGTCAGAGGAGACCAAGATAGAGCTTTTTGGCCAAAACTCAAAGCGCTATGTGTGGCGCAAACCTAACACTGTCCATGCCTCAAGATACACCATCCCTACAGTGAAGTATGGTGGTGGCAGCATCATGCTGTGGGGATGCTTCTCATCAGCAGGGACTGGGCATCTTGTTAAAATTGAAGGAAGAATGGATGGAGCAAAATACAGGGAAATTCTGCAAGAGAACCTGCTTCAGTCCGCTAAAAAACTGAAGCTTGGGAGGACATTCACCTTTCAGCAGGACAATGATCCCAAGCACAAGGCCAAAGCAACATTGGAGTGGCTCAAGAACAAAAAGGTGAATGTCCTACAGTGGCCCAGTCAAAGTCCTGATCTCAATCCCATTGAGAATCTGTGGCACTATTTGAAAATTGCGGTCCACAAGCGTCGTCCAACCAACCTGAACAACTTGGAGCAAATCTGCCAAGAAGAATGGGCCAAAATCACTCCGATACTGTGTGCAAAGCTGGTACATACTTACCCCAAAAGACTTAAAGCTGTTATTGCAGCGAAAGGTGGCTCTACCAAATATTAATGTGGGGGGGGTTGAATGCTTATGCAAGCAAGATATTTCAGTTTTTTATTTTTCTTAAATATTTCCCAACATAAAACCAATGTCACCTTACAATAATTGATTTTGAGTTTCAGTGTTTTAAAATAAAATATCAAACAGAACGAAATTTCAATGTACCATTTGTAATTCAGTAATATGAGAGAATTGGTCAGGGGTCTGAATACTTTTGCAAGGCACTGTATATATATATATATATATATATATGACTGTATAAAGTGCTATTTAAAATAAATCTTGAAACGAATTGTTCTAGAATGCTCTCTTCTCTGAGAAATGCACTTTCTTCAGGGGACCATTTTTGGTACGCCAGTTTATAAAAGATCAACTATGCTTGCAGTAATAATAGTGGGGTGGTTGGATGCTCGGGAGTTCATTATATCATTTGAATGTTCAAACGGCTAAAAAGAAATTTAAAAAGTTGAAATGTGCACAAAACAAAGGCAAGCTAATCATTAGTGAACTTTCATACCTATCAGCATTTACTTCATATAATTGGTTAAAAGACGATATAACAAAAGTTGATGTGCCTTGGGTATGGAAATATTTGGAAATAAATGCTCCATAACTAATAAACACTCAGCAGTAGTGCTACATTTGGAACTACTAAAGGAATCGTAATAAATGGGTATTGATTCACAGACGTATCACTGGATGGTGTGGACACCCTAATTGATCAAATTTGAATGGTCTCTTAATGGACTCATTAAGAGGAATATGCTGATTCTTTTTTATATATATTGTAATAAATAGGTGTATAATCACTAGTGTTACAAATATAGAACAGTGGGGGGTCTTATATTGTAACATAAAGAATTATAATACTTAGTTGATACATGTTTTAACCGGAAATAGATGCAACTGTTATAAAATATGGTTTGTTGTAATGGCAGTGGAGTGACCACTTTTGATGGGTGGCGCTGTTTCAGATAGAGCTGAGGGAAATGATTGACCTAGCTAGGAAGAGAAAGAGAACTCTGTGATTGACCTGTGACCTGGATCTGAAAGGTGGCCATCTTTAAGAAGGGCAAGGGGAGTTGGCACAAGGGAGAAGTGGTTGGAGTGAGTGAAGAGTGAGAGGGGGTTTGCAGAGAAGAGTTTAAACAAAAGGAAATTTGTTGGGTCAAAAAGTGTCTTTTTGGACATAAAACAAAGCCTGGACCTTTGAGTGTGGAGTCTAGCCTCAAAGTCCAGTTAAACCAAACTCTGGGGGAAAAGTTGACTGGCCATGTGCTCAGCGCAGGAGTAACCGGAACAAGGGAACCAGAATGGAATAAAGGTTTCCCTGGAAGACAGTAAGTGAAGCAAATAATTACTTACTACGGTTTAAACAAAGCAACGGAGTAGTTGCAAAGAGACTGCAAAACCCCACTCAAGAGTAACCAACCAAGTGCATGTCAGGGAGACCCTACTGAATGTATATAGTGTAAATAGTGGTCTGTGTGTATTGAGTAATGAAGGGTATGGTACACCAGAGTCTTACACAACTACCATTGCAGTGATAAATTTACACACAGACAGTTTAAAGGCTACCACTGGTTGGTAGTGAAGATTTGAGTTGTTTTCTTTCTGTTACCTTCACCTTCTAGCAAAATAAATATTGCCAGCAGCTGATGTACAGCAATTACAGTTGTGGACATTGTAATCATTTACACCACCTCGACCATCCTGTCACAATATACAGCACTGTGCAAAAGTTTTAGGCAGGTGTGAAAAAATGCTGTAAAGTAAGAATGCAAAGTGAGTGAACAGAAGAAAAATCTAAATCAAATCCATATTTGGTGTGACCACCCTTTTCCTTCAAAACAGCATCAATTCTTCTAGGTACACTTGCACAAAGTCAGGGATTTTGTAGGCATATAGTCAGGTGTATGATTAAACAATTATACCAAACAGGTGCTAATGATCATCAATTCAATATGTAGGTTGAAACACAATCATTAACTGAAACAGAAACAGCTGTGTAGGAGGAATAAAACTGGGTGAGGAACAGCCAAACTCAGCTAACAAGGTGAGGTTGCTGAAGACAGTTTACTGTCAAAAGCCATACACCATGGCAAGACTGAGCACAGCAACAAGACACAAGGTAGTTATACTGCATCAGCAAGGTCTCTCCCAGGCAGAAATTTCAAGGCAGACAGGGGTTTCCAGATGTGCTGTCCAAGCTCTTTGAAGAAGCACAAAGAAACGGGCAACGTTGAGGACCGTAGATGCAGTGGTCGGCCAAGGAAACTTACTGCAGCAGATGAAAGACACATCATGCTTACTTCCCTTCGCAATCGGAAGATGTCCAGCAGTGCCATAAGCTCAGAACTGGCAGAAAACAGTGGGACCCTGGTACACCCATCTACTGTCCGGAGAAGTCTGGTCAGAAGTGGCCTTCATGGAAGACTTGCGGCCAAAAAGCCATACCTCCGACGTGGAAACAAGGCCAAGTGACTCAACTATGCACGAAAACACAGAAACTGGGGTGCAGAAAAATGGCAGCAGGTGCTCTGGACTGATGAGTCAAAATTTGAAATATTTGGCTGTAGCAGAAGGCAGTTTGTTCGCCAAAGGGCTGGAGAGCGGTACATGAATGAGTGTCTGCAGGCAACAGTGAAGCATGGTGGAGGTCCTTGCAAGTTTGGGGCTGCATTTCTGCAAATGGAGTTGGGGATTTGGTCAGAATTAATGGTCTCCTCAATGCTGAGAAGTACAGGCAGATACTTATCCATCATGCAATACCATCAGGGAGGCATCTGATTGGCCCCAAATTTATTCTGCAGCATGACAACGACCCCAAACATACAGCTTAAAGTCATTAAGAACTATCTTCAGCGTAAAGAAGAACAAGGAGTCCTGGAAGTGATGGTATGGCCCCACAGAGCCCTGATCTCAACATCATCGAAGTCTGTCTGGGATTACATGAAGAGAGAGAAGCAACTGAGGCTGCCTAAATCCACAGAAGAACTGTGGTTAGTTCTCCAAGATGTTTGGGCCAACCTACCTGCCGAGTTCCTTCAAAAACTGTGTGCAAGTGTACCTAGAAGAATTGATGCTGTTTTGAAGGCAAAGGGTGGTCACACCAAATATTGATTTGATGTAGATTTTTCTTCTGTTCACTCACTTTGCATTTTGTTAATTGATAAATATAAACTATTAACATGTCTATTTTTGAAAGCATTCTTACTTTACAGCATTTTTTCACACCTGCCTAAAACTTTTGCACAGTGCTGTATATATTTAGACATTAGCTTTGCAGGTGTATGAGTGGCACTAGTTACAGCAGGTCATGTAGGCAAGAAAAAAAGTCAAACTTGGAACATTAAGATATGAACAGTAGTCAATTCTGCCAGATAACGGTATCTAAATAGACCCTGCAATGGCACATCTAGTCCAGTCATGTGCATGAAACCAATTACTTAGCTGACAAGCTAGTGACATGTTGCAGGTCATATGCCAGTGTGCTGTAAAACCAACCAAGCAATCTGAGTGGTATGCTTGTGTCTGCTGCAGAAAAGACAATGCTAGCTGCAGGTTTGGAACTAGTGACAGTGATATTCCATTCAGTCAGTGGAGACTGCAGCTGACAAATGAAGTGGGGTCACCCTGCTTCAGGTCAGTAATAATTAACCTTGTATTCCCCAGAAAGAAAATCTGCAAGTAGCGAAGAGTAGAGATGTCACAGATGTTGTTATTTGATCATAAATAACCGGCAGGTAAAGTAATTGGACACTGTAGTGTATTATCCTGAAGAAACTCTTGTAGAACAATTATCAGACCCGCATTAACACTGTGGATTTGGCATTAATATACCACAATGGAACTGATATGGTAGGTCCATGGTGCTGATGTGTTACCGTGGTCCTGCAATGGATTACCAGTGTGTGCTGGTTTATACCGTTGGAATAATATTAGCTTGTATAAAAATAGTAATTGTAGCTTGTTATTTGTGCTTCCATTGCATTGTAGTTTGCAATGCAGGCTTTTTAATATTATCACAAACAATTGATTTAATTTCAAATATGGATATTTGTTTGAAATATTTTATCAATAATAACTGGCTGGTATGTGAAACCAGTCAGGCAAGGTTTATTTGTATTGTAGAAGAAGAAAAGTTATTTCTATTGTAACTTATTAGTTTATAAATACGAGTGGCTGTTTTTCTTTCTCAACTATAAATTTAAATAGCCTAAATATAACGATTTGCTTGATGATAAATACAGTATTCACGTAAACATTTGAGAAGTTCCTAGTTTTCCCAGTGTTAACGTTTTAGAATTTTCTGTTTTAACCATTGTAAAAATGTGTGTCAGATATAGCTGTAGAGTTTCTAAAGCAGGGTGTGTGCGGTGTAAGATCCTTTATTTAATAAAGATCCTTTATTTAATACTCGCTCAGTAATATTGTATAGTCTCATCCACATGTGTCATGATATATCATTCAAAATGAATGGCACTCTAATGGAGGGCTTTTTTCATTGGTTAAAACAATTTCCAACGTAGAACAGTTTAAACCTGTTTAATCCTAAAGTCGAGATGTGTAGGAAATTAAACCAAATCCAATATCCCAAAATATAGAATTCAGTCTTTTGTTGTACAAGTCAGGCTTCTCATGTATGTGACTGTTTCATCGTTGTAGCTCAGTCTGATGAGTGTTGTACAGAGATGAAACATCTCTGCTGATTGGTGGTTTTCCTCTTTTACTCAGTCCCCCAGGGCTGTTGATGTGATCAGTGCAGATCCAGGGGAAAAAAATGTTCCCAATGTTTGTTTGTTTGTTTGTTTTTTAAGCTATTAACACATTTGTGACAGTTGGTGAGGTTCGTATTTTTTATATATAATTAAAAATAAAAATAAAAACCTGAGAAAATAAGGCAGAGTTTCATGACGGCGGTTGTTTTTTTACATTACACACCCTATTGGTGCTTGCAGACGGCTGACTTGGCAAGTTGCTATTTCATTGGTTCACAAACAAGTACTGTGAATTAAACAGTTATGGTGCAGTTCTACCGTTCGCATTGCAGAAAGTGGTGAAAATAATGGAACAGAAGGAAGGTGCTGGTGAAAAATGAAGATACATATATATTTCTTTTCTGTTTCACTTGTGCAGCGAGCAAGGGCGACGGGGTTGATCGCAGACATTGATGACAAAGCCTGTAGACCCCCACTCTCCTGGAATAATCAATAAATTAGGCATGTATAGCTCACCTTCAAACCGTGAGCACCATCTCTGCCTTTGTTGAAATGCTTTCCTGTTAAAAATATACTGACGGTATGCTTGCGTCTTATACAACAATAACTAAGACCCCGTTCACACTTGCGGTTTAAGGGCCCATATGTGAATGCGCCAAAAAAGAAAAGCCAGCCCAGGGCCGGACTAGATTTAGGCCACCATTTCGATGCGGGCCGGCCTTTACATATGCGTTAATGCAAAGCATACTTAGGCCGCCTTTTCGTATCACATAACCAATTTGATTTTCTATGATAACCCAGAAAAACACAGATTTTCTATGATGTCGGAGATTTTTTTGTTTTACATTTGAGGGGGGGCAAAAAACATGCAAGGCTTTTTTTGTTCAGTTTACTTCAGTGAGTATCCAGAGCTGTTCATAAATGCCGAAAACAGTAAAAATCACCGATAAAGAAAGGACGAATTTCATGGCGATGGTAATGTGCTGTTTTGTACTTCATGCTGTAGATTACACTTGCAGGCAGACGATTGTATAATGGAAAGCGCTAAACATAAATTGAATGAAGCAAACTTGGGATTCTTTTCTGTGCTTAACGCCAGCGTCTCGAGACAATCTGGCTGGAGAATGCTGTAGCTCTGTTTTACAATAGCCATCCGGGTGATGAAAACTCGGGAGTTGAACTAACATGAATTATTTTTTTTATTTTTATTTTTTACAACAAGGAACTATTTGCAATATTTTAAATAATAAAAAAATGTACTTTCACTAACATTTCAATGCCTGTTACTGTGATTATTATTGATAATGTTATTCTACTGCCGATTGAGCAGTAGTTTATTATCGATCGTGCATGTTGAGCAAAGTGTATTTGATATGTATTGCTGTATTTAGATTAGGGCGCTTCTCTTAATGCAGTTGCCGTAGCTACATGTGGAACAAGGGTTTTGTTATAGCCATATGTTCGCTAATCTTCCAAGAGAAAGGGTAAGGCTGATGTTTAGTCTTTACTTGTAATGGTTAGGGACTAGAGAATATTAATGACAATGATAATAATAACGAGTAAACAATATAATAGTTTAATGATCGTGTTTGTAAACAATGATGGTATTCATGCAGGTTAAACAAATAAGTATAACTGAAGAAACGTGTAATGTAAATTTTATGAATGTTTATTGTAAATGGATGCATGTTAAATGAGAACATTTTTGTATAAAATGATTCCCGGTGTAACCGGTTATTGAATAATTATTATTTAATGCTGTGTCTTTCCTTAGTAGAGAGCAGTAGTACTATTATGTGGTCAGTGGTGAGTTTGTCTTGTGAATGTCAGACATTGTTCACAACCTGATAGTCATTTGCAATCTGAGTGAAGTAGCCGTTACGAAAATAAATATTTATACCTGTCAACACTAGCAAGTTGCTGTTTCCCGCATTATAAATACCTCGGTGTTCTTGAGAGAATAATGTGACTGTGGGTGTGGGTAAGCTCGGACCGTCACCCTGTTACACACCATAACAGTCAAAACAGTCAATATGTTGTTTTTTTTAATATACACCATAAAATTGCTTCTGTGCAGCATTGAAAAAAAAAAACTATTAACAAACATCTGCTCAGGGGTTTCGCTGTTGCTCGTCACTCTCGTAATTTGCGAATGTTTTTTGAAAGTGATGACAAAAAAAGTGAAATCGTCACTAGTGACGATCGTTTCTGTTTGTACTATAAAAAAAATCCCCTTTGTTCGTCACACACAACGTCTCTTTCTTCAAAAGAAGCGTTCGCTAAACCATAGAGTCACTGCTGCTGATCAGATCAGTGCCTCGGCCTCATCGATTCATTGCAACGTCCTCATCCCGTGGTAGGCGACGTAAATGCAGTCAGCCATTCAGCGCCTCAGTTTCATGTTGCGTCTCAGTTACCATGGTAATTGAAAAAATAAGAGCATGCTAAAAGAGCAATGTTCTTGTATTGACGGTGTGCTATAGACTCAAGTAAATATACAGAATGTCGTAAACAGTCAAGCATTCACCAAGTATCTGCTGTTAAGCTTATATATTTATCATTAGAACATCATAATCATAAAAAACAATAAAGCGAATTCATGCAGACGCGTTGCAGCCACTGGCCTTTGTCAGTGCAGTAACAATTTAAATCAAGCACATACAGGTGTTCAAGTTGTGAAGGTGGGACATGTAATAAATAATTATTCAATTATCTTTCAATAAAGCAATAACACTCAATACTTTTAGTGCCCAACTCAAATGATGTAAATACAAAACAAAAATATTTTATTATTAAAACATACATACCAACACCAAAATATGTATATCCAAGTATAGTCTATTGTAAAATTACAAACTAGAGCACAAAATCGTAATGGACCACTAGATGCAACAACAATAGATATGATTATAAAAACGGTGTAAACAGCTCCTTGTTCACACCACCAGGAGATTCAGTTTGCAAAGTGTATCCAAGAGGCTTCCCTTTGTAGTAACAGTTTATTACGATCTCCACCTCGACGTGGGGTATTAACCACTGTTACGATCCGTGGGTTTCCTGTATAAAGTGGTTATCAGGCGATGCCCCACCTTCACAACTTGAACATCTAGAAAAGTAACCATACTCGAGCTAATCGCTGAAGTAATCTTAAGTGTAGGTCTAATGTTATTGACATATTCTTCAAACTTACTCAACATATCTTTAGGTCCAGTCCATATAAAAAATATATCATCAATGTAACGTAACCACAACTTTAGACAAGATTTAAAAGGATTATTGTTGTAAATGTAATCGTGTTCAAATTTACCCATATATAGATTGGCATAGTTAGGCACCATTACTGAACCCACTGCTACACCCTGAATTAGGAGATCATAAATATTCTCAAATCTGAAATAATTTTTATTTAAAATCAAAGAAAACAATTCTATCAAATATGAACTAGGTGGCATCACCTGAGAACCATAGTTACCATGGTAACCTAGACCGCTTTATGAGGCTGTACTAGGTGCTGCTGCTTTCACGACTACAGAGATTTCTGCTCAAGCCTTTGCATCCGCAGTGAAAGCGGTAAGCTTGTGCGCATAATTAAAAACAAAACGGTTAGCTAATACTGTAAAATGTCGCAGAGGAAAAACCACTTGTTTTTTCAGCGCGGCCACAGCAAGAGTGAAATAGAACAAACAGAATAACACGTTGTAGAAGATGAAGACTTGGATTCGGAACACCAGACAAAAAAGAACAAGCAAAGCTCACAAGCGTCAGATAAAAGGAAAAGAAAACAAGCAGCAAAGTTTCAGCCTTATTGGAAAACTCTGTTTCTATGGCTTGTATATAATATTCTAACCATGTTTTTTTTCTTTTTTATTGTTAAAGGCATATAAGTACACGAAAACACTCAGTAAACAATTACATTTTTAATGTTATTGTATACCATAGACTGGCAGATTTTACTTGAAGACCCCAGAGATGTACCCTACTTAGCTCAATCCAGACGGTTGTCATGCTGATGCGCTGGGGAGACCGCACTATGGTTGATCCCCGGAGCCAGCATCGCAGCCGTTGTGTGTGCTGATGCGCTAGGGAGGCAAAATAAGCTGATCCCTGGAGCCAGCATTACACTTCAGCCATCAACACCAGACAGAAGGATATCTACATCATCATATGGAAGGAAGCGCAAATGGATGGAGACACATATGGATCACATTAGTTTACTGTGAAGCTACGTCTTAGTTGGTGCTTATCTTGGCGAGAGCCAAGTTCAAATCAGCATGAAGTTTTAACATCTACTCTCATGTAATGGAAATCATGAAGATCTGGATACGTCCAGTGACTGCTGTGAATAGTGCAGCTGGCAACAAGGGAAAGACCTCGTGACAGCCTGGAGAGACAGCTGACTGGAGGAAAGAGACCCCATTGGGGCTGGCAAGGGTTAGCTACCCTTGTCGGCAGTATCCAGCTCTGTGTTTACAGGATGCTGGAGACACCGCCCAAGGCTTCAAAGAAATTAAACAGAAAAATACCCCTAGAGTCTCGCGAGCGGGGCGGAAGATGACTCAACGTTGGACAACACGGTTAAGGACTTAGGAACGGAAACGGATATGAGTATGGAGAGTACTTCACAAAAGACTAGTTCAAGATCTGCAGTTAGCAAAGACATGGAACTCCAGGTTTGTGTCTGCGGCTGGAGCAAGGCGACAACAGTCAGGGGTTTGAAGATTCATCAAGGGAGAATGAAATGCTTGAGGGAGAAGGGACAAGGGCCTCGCATTGATCAGTACTTCTTACGAAGTCAGTCAAGTCAGTCGAATGAAATCCAGCGACAGGAAGCAAACCACAGTTCGCAGGATATCAACACCCCTGTCATAGATGTGAGGAGGACTTGCATGGACACAGTTAGTGATGAGCCTAATGATCCTTGTGAACCCGGGCAGACAAACCAGCGTAAGAGAGAAAAGAACCTCAATGGGCACAAGCCTGGAGTTAAATGGCCAAGAGCTTGTGAGAAAACTGCATGGGACACAGTAAACACAGATCTCTGCTTTGCATTGGAAAGGTTAAGTGGAACAGTTGAAAAGAAACTGGATAAATTTGGGGACATCATCTACGATATGGAAGCGAGAGGTTTGGAGTTGAAAAAGGAAGGAAAAAGTACTGAACTATTCCTGGAAAGTCTAGACGGCAGCAGGAGATTGAACGCTTAGTTAGAGAAAGGAGACAGCTGAGGAAGCAATGGAGAAGAGCAGAAGAAAGTCAGAAGGAGGGACTCAATCTCTTACAAAGGGTCATAAAACATAAGCTTGCAACATTGCGCAGAGCTGAGCGCCTACGGAAACGCTACAAAAAGAAGGAGCATGCGAGAACTAACTTTTATAAAGACCCATTCAAATTTGTAAAGAAGTTATTCACCAGTGAGAAGAATGGCACACTAAAAGCATCTAAGTTTGAGTTGGAGAGATATTTGGAGGAAACGATACGGATTCAAAAAGGCAGGAGCCTATGTCAATTCCTTCAGACATCCCACCTATCAATCCACCAGAATACCAAATGGAGGACTGTGCACCTAAGTGGAAAGAAGTAGAGCAAGCTGTGAAAAAAGCAAGGGCTTCATCATCTCCAGGGCCTAATGGAGTTCCATACAGAGTGTACAAGAGTGCTTCAGGAGTTCTACGAATCCTGTGGAAACTGATGAAAGTAGCATGGGAAAAACAGGTTGTACCAAGAGCATGGCGCCGAGCAGGTGGAGTCTTTATACCTAAAGAAAAAGATTCTAGCAGCATCAGTCAGTTTAAGCCCTATTTCCCTATTAAGCGTAGAAGGCAAGATTTTCTTCAGCATTATTGCTCAGAGATTGTCAACTTACCTATTAAAGAACTGCTTCATTGACACTTCAATACAAAAGCGGGCATTCCAGGTTTCCCAGGATGCTTAGAACACATCAGTGTGATCTGGCAACAAATTCAATCAGCTAAAAAGGAGAGGAAGGAGCTCCATGTGACATTCCTGGATTTGGCTAATGCATATGGTTCAGTGCCACATGAACTTCTTTGGGCAGCATTTGATTTTTCAGTATACCAATGACAATAACAAATCTAGTCAAAGCCTACTTTGGAGATTTGCAGTTTAGTTTTTCAACTTCAGAATTCAGCACTACATGGCAATGCCTAGAAGTTGGAATAATGGCAGGATGCACCATTTCTCCACTGGCTTTTACCATGGCAATGGAAGTAATCATTAGGGCATCAAAATGGGTAGTGGGAGGAGAGCTTGGCTTCTGGAATACGACTACCACCAATTCGAGCATACATGGATGACATGACAACCATGACTACAACAGTAGCCTGCACTAATCGGTTATTGGGCAAATTAACCAATAACATTGAATGGGCACGAATGCAATTCAAGCCCACTAAATCAAGGAGCATCTCTATAATTAAAGGTAAAGTAGTAGATAAAACGTTCTTCATTAATGGTGAGGCAATACCAACAGTGTCTGAGAAGCCAGTGAAGAGCCTTGGGAGATGGTACGACGGGGATCTAAAGGACACAGTTCGTGTGGGAGAAGTTAGACAACAAGCTGTGGAAGGGTTGAAGAGCATAGACAGCAGCGCTTTACCAGGCAAACTAAAACTCTGGTGCTTTCAGTTTGGCCTACTGCCAAGGTTGCTGTGGCCACTGACTGTGTACGAGGTTTCTTTGACAACAGTAGAGAAGCTGGAAGCTTTAATCAGTTCACACATCAGGAAATGGTTGGGAATTCCACGCTGCCTCAGCAGAGTGGGACTTTATGGTAAAGGAATACTGCAGCTACCTGTCTCCGCTCTAACCGAGGAGTTTAAGTGCGCCAAGGTCCGACTGGAAATGACATTAGTAGAGTCACGCGATAAATGCGTAAGGGAGGCAGCACCTGTGTTGAAAACTGGAAGAAAGTGGGTGGCAAAGAAAGCTGTGGAGGATGCAAAGGCTGCCCTTCAATTGGTGATATCATGGGGCAAGTTCAGCATGGAAGAGGAGGTCTTGGTCTCAGTTCAGCTCCTCCTACATGGCACAAGGCAGCCCCAGCGCAACGGAGGAAGCTTGTTGTCAACGAGGTGCAAAAGCAGGAGGAGAGGATGAGGTGTATAAAGGCCATTTCCCAGGGCAAGCAGGGAGAATGGATGAGATGGGAGAGTGTGGAACAACGCAAGATTGGCTGGCAAGACCTATGGTCAATGGAACAGAGCAGGATCAGTTTCCTTATAAGATCAACATATGATGTTCTCCCATCACCACAGAACCTAAACCTCTGGGTAGGAGAGGATCCCTCATGTCCTTTGTGTTCATCACCTGCAACATTAAGGCACATTTTGACAGGATGTAAGGTGGCTCTTAGCCAAGGACGGTTTACTTGGCGCCATGACCAGGTGCTGCGATGTTTGGCCTTAGCATTGGAAGACAAGCGTAACATGACCAATAAGTTGCCACCTGTTCCATCAAAACATTACACACAAAAGACAACATTCCTCCGCCCAGGAGAGCAACCACCAAGAAAAGGTGTTAAAACCAATCCTCGCCCAGGACAACTGGAAGCTGCTAGAGACTGGAAAATGCTGGCGGATGTTGGTCAACGGCTTATTTTTCCACCTGAGATTGCCACCACAAACCTTCGACCAGATATTGTCTTGTGGTCTGGATCAGCACGCCTTGTTCACCTGGTGGAGTTAACAGTGCCATGGGAGGATGCTGTAGATGAGGCGTATGAGAGGAAGAAACTGCGGTATGCTCAACTAGCCACTGAAGCGGAACAGCGAGGATGGAGAGTCTGGGTTTACCCAGTGGAAGTGGGATGTCGAGGATTTGTGGCACACTCTACAACCCGGTTTCTCAGAGATGTCGGATTCAATGGCCAAGAGTTGCGTCGCACAGTGAAGAACTTATCTGAAGCAGCAGAGAGGAGCAGCAACTGGCTGTGGTTGAGACGGAAAGATTCTGGCTGGGGATCTCAAGCACAATAGAAAGAAAGAAAGGCTGATATACAGGTAAGTAAGCTGGGCTGAGTTGAGTGGGGACGGAGGGGGTGATGCTGGGACGCCAGAATCACCGCCGAGCCCTCTTGAGGTGTCGTGGGCTAGTCGACGAAACACCGAGGATGGAAGGTGCCCACTTGAAGACCCCAGAGATGTACCCTACTTAGCTCAATCCAGACGGTTGTCATGCTGATGCGCTGGGAGACCGCACTATGGTTGATCCCGGAGCCAGCATCGCAGCCGTTGTGTGTGCTGATGCGCTAGGGAGGCAAAATAAGCTGATCCCTGGAGCCAGCATTACACTTCAGCCATCAACACCAGACAGAAGGATATCTACATCATCATATGGAAGGAAGCGCAAATGGATGGAGACACATATGGATCACATTAGTTTACTGTGAAGCTACGTCTTAGTTGGTGCTTATCTTGGCGAGAGCCAAGTTCAAATCAGCATGAAGTTTTAACATCTACTCTCATGTAATGGAAATCATTAGCTGAAGCGTTAACAAAATTCTGAAATATTGTACTTTCATTTAGGAAACCTGAAATGAATATAGAAATAAGTTTGTTGGTTATGAAATATTGACTTATTTGTGTACCATTGCCATATGAAATGTTGCAAAATAATTGCAATAAATAAATAAATCCTGGTATAAGTACTTCATAATGCATTTTGTGTCTATATGGAGCTTTTCAGGGCAAATAAGTCTGGTTCTTGAGTTTTAAAGTTTAAGTTTACGGCTGTAAATGACCAATTTATTTAAACTGTAGAACATTATTAAAATGGTTTAATTAAATAATTGTTTGGTCAATACAGTGATTTAAGGTATAAAATAAAAACAGGATTCATAACACCCTTGAAGACGAGCTGTGCGCCAGTAGTGACTACTGAATATCTGGAGTGACTAATGTTTTCAGAAAGGATTGGTCACTAGTGACTACAAAAATCTACAACCCAGGGCAAACCCTGCATCTGCTACAAAAGGATTACTGTATATCCCGGTAGCTTTTCCATTCTGAATGCAGGCTATCATTCCATAAAACCAAACAAGGAGTTCGCCACATTTTAGGCCTGCTTTTCAGTCACATAAGTGAACTTACAAAGACGACTTAGAAACGCAAATGTGAACGGGGGGGGGAGGTGCTGGTGATGGATCGAGATGTTTCGACATAGCTGATATTTGTTTTATTGTCCCACGTAGTTCAGTAATTCATCCCCCTAGCTACACTACCTGCCCGCACTGAAAGTATTTTGTGTTGCTTCTTTTGTGGGTTTTATTATTATTATTATTATTATTATTATTATTATTATTATTATTATTATTATTAAAGCTCAGAAAACAAGAGGGAAAGGTGCCACAAAAATAGAAATTAACAAAAGCAATTGGAAGTGGACATAGTTCTTTTTTGACCTTTTAACAATTAAAAGGGAGTGACTTTCTGGTGTAAACAAGTTGCATTTGAGATCCAAAGGAACAAGAACATTAAAAGAAAAGATCATTTATTTAAGAAAAATAGATTTCACTTGAAACTATATTTTACCTCTTTTATTTGACTGGCTACTTGTATCAAGTTTCACAGACCCTATTTTACCATCCTGACTGAAAAAAAAAAAAAAAAAAACTTAATTTGGCAGGTGCTGTTTTGTTCAATCTCAAGTAATGGTATCTCTGGGTTTGTGAATCTAGCAGTTAGTTCACTTATTATTTGGTATACATTCTAATTTCAGGTGTAATCTGAATCTTAATTTAATTTGAAAAATCCAACACGGCCATGGATTCCAGCTTTTTTTTTATTTATTTTTTTACTTCTCACTTTCATCTCTGGTTGTAGCAGCTCTGATTTATTCCTCTCATAAATGTTGCCTCTGCTACAAAATATACAGCCCAATTTTGATGACCTGCTTATTCAGAAGTTTTGGTTGCGATTGGTTAAGATTAGGAAGCCTCTTTTTCTTTTTTTTTTTTTTTTTTTAAACCAGTTTCCCAGATACAACAAAACTTTGAATGGACATTTGTAACAACAACTTGTTCATCATGGTATGAAAGTACAGTTATGGCCAAATGTATCACCCTGTATTAACTAATTTTGCTTCATAAAGTTGAGTGAAACCTGCTAAATAATGTTATGTTAACATATTGAATTACATACTGCTTTGTAGTTTTCCATATAAAACTCCAGGTGGACCTTTGTAATATCATTTTGTAGTTTTTGATTTTATATGATAAAAGATATACATTTTATGTTAATTTAAAAAAAAAAAGTCTCAATCCTAAAATTCTAGGTGATGTAAAACTTTTGACCACAGCTGTAGACTGATGGGCTGGAAATGAAGTGTCCATCTACCAATACCCACATTGTTGGATTGAAGGTGTGTCCGAAGGGGTTTTCTGTTTGTGTTTGACTGTTATGGTAAAGTGTTAAATGCGTGGCACTTTCCACTGCACAATGTGACTTGGGAGAAATTGCATGTGTTTTTGCATCTATAGGCATCATATCTTTTATTTCTCAGCAGAATGTGCAGCAGGCCTTTTATTTTCACTGGTAATGCTCAGTTTAGGAATACTTTTCCGCCACCTAGTGGTGGTAAAAAAATAAATAAAAAAAAAACAGTCCTAACATGTTTATACTGTTTTGAAAGCTGGTACAAATACATACATTAACCAACAATGTACTTGTAATCTAAGACAGTTTCTGATTTTTGGGAAATGGGTGTGTATGTTAAGACATTCACATGTTTATACAGTGGATATACTGTAGCTCAGGATTGTGTCATTTGTTCATATTTCAGTAGTTCAGATTTTGAATTTTCAGCTGTAGTGGGAGTGATTGGGACTGACATGCTTATATTGCTTAGTTTACTCATTTTCTCCATTTAAAAAAAAAGTTATTTACTTGTGTAAAGACAAAGAAAAAACAAACCTCTACTCCTGTATTTATGCAGATTTTTAACTCTGCAGCTTGTCAATAGAATCCACAAGGGGCAGTGTTGGGCTGCATTTAAACATGTAGCTGCTACTGTACATTACTTTTAAAAGAGAGCTCTTGAACAAGACTTCTGGTTTGTCAGGTTTCTTGTAGTATTTCTATTAAGCACTAAGGAGTGTAATGCTTATGGAAGAATTTAAATTGCATTCAAGTTGTTGTTTTTTTTGTTTGTACAAATACATTTGGATTTGTTGCATTTATTGATTATAATATATATATATATGTTTTTTGAAACTGTCATGGATATAACAGGTAATTGATTTGATCAACCAATACCTTGCCAAGTTAAGACTTCTTTTTAGAGCATTTATAGCACTGGGGAATCCTGCTGGATTATATCAACCACATAGTTTATCCCAAGATTACCCTTAAAAATGGGGGTTGATGCAATCCAGGTGGATTCCGTAGTATTGTCAAATAATTCAGCTATTTCTTATCCCAGCATGGTATAGGTTGCTCAGATCTAGTTTTGTTAAAGACTGGAGTAAACTCCTGAGAAATATGTCTAAGTCTTTTAAAATAAGTGGTTTTAAAACTAAATAAACAGTGTCCTCTTTACCTTCCTTGCAGTATACGCTGCTGGAGATTAATTGCCTATGTACTACTTAATGAGTTTGTTCTAAAATAACCTAATCAGATTGTTCGTTAAAGATGGTAGATGGCCTTACGGTTATTATTTCCAAGTACAGTGCTAGCATAACATGCTGTAAGCAGGTAATTGAACCCAGCAAAGGAGTCTTTGTTCGAGTCCCTGCTGTGAGTGACCAGTTTGATGGTATCTTTGGAAGGCACTGTAATACAGGCCCTTGTTCTTCGTTCTGCAGTGTCTGGTCTGGATTGACTGTCTTCTACTTGGTAAACTGTATGGGGGAGGAGGGGAGTTGTTTAGAGATCTGAAGCCCTGGCCTGAGTGCTTTATTGTTTCCTTGCTTGTGCGCTATCTTGTTGATTTTGTATGCATCCTGCTAAGAGGAATTTGCTGAATAGGAACTGTTTTTTTAAAGCGGATGTGTTCACAGTCATGTTCAATTTTATACTTAAGTATAACTCTTTGGTTTGCTTTTTAACTGTTCACAGTCCTGATTATTTACAAATGCTTTAAGTTTATCTGACTATAGAAATACTACTGGTTTGTGTGTACTGCCCCCACCCCTCCTCCCATGTGTGTCCCGATTTGGGAAGTAATGTTCAAGGAAATATTTCATAGATCAAAGTATTGTCTTTTAATCCTTTTAATAAAATTAACTCTGAAGTAACAACTCAAAAAGGTTGTTTTTAGTTCTTGTCAAAACAATTCTTTTTTCATAAAAGGTGTGGGTGTAGATACACTAAGATCACAATACAATATGTATCATGATATGTATCACGGTACATGTGATTTATTATTGCTCTTATTATTATTGATTGTTGTCATTTATGTATGTAAAGTGCTTTGTGATCCCCGAAAGGCGCTAAATAATAATAATAAAAATGTATTGATTTTATTATTATTATTATTATTATTATTATTATATGTTGATGAAGCTAAAACTACATTATTTGGTGACCTTTCTGTGAATTTTTTTTTTTTTGCCGCACCTCGTCCGTGAAATGTACTAAAAATGAGTGCCAAAATCGTAGCCTTAACTGATGCATAATAAGATAAAATGATAATTTAACGATTAACTATTAAGACAAAAATTCAGTGAGACAAGGGTTAGTATGTAGTCATACCAACTATAAAACAAACATTTCTTGATTTTTAAAGAACTATTTGTACAAACGATATGTACCTCTTATGAGCCGATATATCATGTAAAGAAAGTATCACGATTCATCGATACATGACTGATGGTTACACCCCTGATGAAAGGTGTGGACCAGAAGAACTTCCACCTCGGATACTACAGATTGTGTCGAGTAGTATGGTGGTTTTGTGTTGCAGACTACTGTCCACTGGGTTAGGACCACCAACCTCGGGTGTGAGCCGATTCGATCCCCTGACTGCAGAGGTGAAACCCTTGAAAGGCATGAAGTCATGAAGGCCTGGCAGCTTAAACCCAGGGATTTGCTCATGTTTACAACACAGAAGGATGCTATTCTTGCAGAAGAGGGGCAGACACATCCACACATAGGGAACTAAAAGGGGTTTTCCACCAAAAATGTCATCTCATTTTAGGAAATCAAGAGCCTTATTACTTGAAATACAAGATGTTGTTTTATTTTAATGCACACAGCATGTGAACGATTGATTTAATCACATACTATGAAAGTGTAATTATTAACAGTCTACCGCAAAACACTCGTCTCTTTATTTTTATATAGAATTTCCTGGGAATTTATCAGTGTTTTTATTTTATTTTTTTTAAAAAGGAATAATGAAATTAAACATGTGAATAAAATTAACTTCCCAGATTTACAGGTAAATATCAAGGATGAGGGTTGGAAAAACAGCTTGCCTACTCCTATATTCTTTGTGAATGCAAACTGAAGAAGTTAAGCTGTTTCAGTACTAGGTTAAACAGACTGCCCCATATTACACTAAAACAAATACTGAATGTGAAGCCCTGGTTTACTTGGTGTAAATCAGTATTTTCACATGCTTGAGTGGGCCACACTACAGTACAGCTTTTGTAAAACCCTGGAATTCTTCTGTTCAAATTAATAAAAACTCAGAATAAAGGCCTTTGCTTTAAATATAGTAGATTTAACTCAAGTAGATTTAGTGAAAGACTACGAATGTGAATTAAATTGCTTTTTTTGCATTCCCCTTACTATTTTATCATTTTCATTATCTATCTTGTCAAAGCTTGCATTCAGCTTGCATGTAGATCCTAATTGCCTGCACTTAACAGACTTCCCCATTCCATTGAAATCATTTGACAATATCAGCTGCCAGCCCAACCTGCTAAAGGTATGAATATGTATATAGACAGAGGAGGTAGGGCTGACAGGGTTAACATTTTCACATTGTCCTGTGATTTGAATGGAAATTTGAATTAGGTCGGTTCTGTTCTCCATACAAGCTCAAAGCAAGCCTGCCAGTTATGTCTAAAATTGATTAGAATTCAAATTTGGAGCAAATAAACTCAGAGCCATGCCACACCAGATTGATTGTATAAATAGTTGTATAAAGGCAATTAATTACATTTGAAACAAGGTGTTTACGCCAAAAGCAATCAAGGTAAAACACCTCTCTGATAACACCAAGTTTACACTAACTTCGTTTGCACAATCCGAACTGCCCCGTGGTTTTGTCTCCAATTGAAAATTTTTGCACTGGCTTTACACCCCTTTACTTGAAAGTGATAAGCATAACCTAAGGGTCCTATGGGGACCACCACATCCGTCATTACCTCTTAATTTCCTTATCTTCACAATGTGTCATGTAAATATGTTTTACAATTCATACAGTGGATAAGGTGGGTAACAAAAAATAGATAATGGCAACATAACGTGAACCGAAGCTGAAAATACATGTAACGTACAGTAGTGTGCAAATGTATTGAAACGTCTGCAGTACGGTGGCCACAAACCATCACACCTTTTATGTAAATTTGACCTAATTTTCAAATTTTTCAGAGAAATTCATCAGAACATTTTTTTTTTTTAAATCAATTTAGTCATTGCCAATTATTTTTATTATTTTCTCCCAATTTGGAATGGCCAATTATTTTATTATGCTCAGCTCACCGATACCACCCCTGTGCTGACTCGGGAGGGCGAAGATGAACACACACTGTCCTCCGAAGTGTGTGCCGTCAGCCGACCGCTTTTTTTCACACTGCGGACTCACCATGCAGCCACCCAAGAGCTACAGCGTCGGAGAACAAAGCAGCTTTCGGGCAGCTTACAGGCGCCCGGCCAGACTACAGGGGTCACTGGTGCGCCGTGAGCCGAGGACACCCTGGCCGACCTATGGGGGCGACGCTCGGCCAATTGAGCGCCGCCCCCTGGGAGCTCCCGTCCTCGGTCGGCAAAGGAATAGCCTGGACTCGAACTCGCGACGTCCAGACTATAGGGCGCATCCTGCACTCTACGCAAGTGCTTTTACTGGATGCGCCAATCGGGAGCCTGCATCAGATCGTTTTAAAACAAATGTGGTAATGAGAACATTGCACAGTGTTCTGTAATCCATTAATAGCCACAAAACCACTATTGGCTCAATGTCAAACCTGCAGACAGTCTCAAAGAGAGGCCAAGGAAGGGCATGTTAACTGAACTTCTCCCTTACCCTCTAATGTGCCACATGGACTGATTTGAAAACAATTTCCAATCAGACTTGTTTATTTCCATCAGCAGCAGATCAAGATCCAATTGATTTCAATTGGCACTCCCTCAGCCCCAGGTAGGATTGTGATCTCTCCAGCTCACACTGACAGTGGAAGTTTCCTACTGAGGACCGCATGCAGGTTTTAAATCTCTCACTGCAGAAACAAACAGGAATATACTGCAGTCAAGGAAACCTTGTAGATTGGTCATATATGTAATAAATAGCAATCATATAAAATGATTCATACTGGTGATATTTGATTCTTGTGTACTGCCTGGTTGCAGATTGGGTTATAGAAGCCTCAGTTTGACACTGATGAGATTTACAGACTGGTTTCATGT
Source organism: Acipenser oxyrinchus oxyrinchus (assembly GCA_030684275.1). NCBI lineage: Eukaryota > Metazoa > Chordata > Actinopteri > Acipenseriformes > Acipenseridae > Acipenser > Acipenser oxyrinchus. The sequence continues at coordinate 37,175,526 of CM060256.1, forward strand.
CGCAGATGGAAATGCGGTTAGGATTGCGGTGCATCCAGGACGGGATTGAGGGAAGCTTCCATGTTAGCCTGTGCTGTCCCTGCTCAGTGGATACATAGAGGGCTTAATCCTCCATTGCCAGCTGCTCATAAGCCAGGGTGTGCGATCGTGCCAGCGCCCACCTGCACAAAGGGATTACAGTAAGGTTAGGCACAAACAGTGAAGGGAACAGGCCAGTAAAAGTATGTTCCTTTTAATTAAATTCTTAACCAGCTCAGGAGCATTGACTGATACATGATTTTGCTTCCAAGGAATAATTTAATCACCTTTTGTGGTTTCTTTCATTTCTGATTCAGTTCCAATGATTTCCTTTTAACAAGCAGAACCAACATATACTGGCAAATAGCCTTGTGATGTCAAAACAGGCTTTAGCCCTAAAGCTACCATTTTTACACCTACCTTTTTATGATGTTGTTTCTGTTGAGATAATCCATATCTGTTTTTCAGACTGCCATCTTGCCGACAGGCCTGTGTGTGTTTTTTGTTTTTTTTTAAAATCATGTGATATTGTGGCCATTCAACTCTTGATATCTGTTACTCCTATACTTTTACTATGAAGTATCATGCTCAATCTAGGTTTATCTTGTGCACCAGTGTTTCACGGCCTTGCTAACTTTTTAAATAAAGACTTTCCTAATCTGGGATAGTCAAACTGAATGAAAGTTTTTCCAATGCCCAGTTTAATTGCATGGATCTTAATCCCCCAGCAACTCTTTATTGACAAGTCAGTTTGTCTACAGGAAGAGAGGAACAAAACATCAGTAGAAGAGTGGCACTGATCCTGTTTAGCTTTAGATGACTAAAGTTGTTGTCGATTTTAATAAGATTATTGTTTTGTTTTTTTTAAAAATAATTTTCCAGCTGAACAATTAATCAAGACTAATGAAGTTATCTGTAGTATCATGTTAACATTTATCGTACAACCCGTAGTACAGCAAGTTAATATACTCTGAACTACATGTACTCTCTAGCTGTAATATTTAAACGACATTTAGAGTCAGCAAGGAACAGATCATATTTTCTGTTACCAAACTTGCAGAGATGCCACAATACAAAAATATTGTAACTTTCATCTCTGATTCTGACTGCTCTTAAATGCTTTAGTTACTGTCGTTATCTTTGAAATGCAAATGTTAGAACACTGCAACAATTACTTGTATACTGTTTCTGTGTTTGGTTAAGACTACTTAAACTCTTAATCTCAGAAAGGTATCTGAAGTCTATTGTAAAACGTATTAAATTGTTTTCTAAATAAATATTTGGTTTGTCATAATTCTTCTCCCTTGTCCATTTAAGCAATCGGATTGTGTTTCATACTGCAAGCTGTAAAGAAGCAGTCTATCCTAGTCTTCTGTTCTGATAACCAGATCTTAGTAAAGCTTGACTGTCTCTCTGTGTGGTTTACAGGGGGGCGGCTAATCTGTTTATCAGCCTGTATCTATCAAATCCCAGAAGGATGTGGGTTACTATAAGGATTTTCTTGACGAGATAGATGTAATGATGGTCATTAGTTCTGATTACAGTGGCTGGAAAAATCCGAAACTCAACCATGCTTTAAGGGCACTGACAAAGTTTTTTTGTAAGTGAAGTTTATGACCGGTGAAATATGAAGAGATACTTTGTGCCCTGGCATCAGCCAGGTGCGCTGTTCCTCTTGGGTTACCTCTTGGAAACTCAATCTCTGTGAGAGACGCTTGTTGTTTGCCGTACGACAGAGATTCTCTTTCTGGAATAATTTCAGTGAAGAGAAGCATCAGCTTTCCTGGCAAGGTTTGAGCTGCTTTTTGAAAGCACTTTTAAAGGCAGCCTCCATCATTGCTTTACAGGCAATGATGCAGAGTTTAGAGAACTTGACACTGGACAGGATACAGTTTAACACACTTGATTGAGGATAGTAATGTTGTTGAGTTGGTTCCAGCAGGTCATAATTGTGCAGTAATTCTCGTTAGCTCGTGAGCCGAAATTGCGAATTTCAAACTGGGGAGAAAATTGGGTAAAAGAAACAATTGCTGATTCCAAATTTAAAAAATAAACAAATAATTGTAATAATTGGGCATGCTATAAATTATTTGTTGGTATTTGTTACAAAAGCTGACAAGTTAATTACTGTGTTCTCAGGATTGCAGACCTATCAACCAATAGGGGGGTTCATATCCCCAGCGAGCTTAGTACTGATGATCTTTACCACAAATCTCTCCCATCTTCTAAAAAAAACTCAGTAGCCCACGAGGATTGTATGTTGGAAATCTAGACAAGGAGGCTGTGTGGTCCAGTGGTTAAAGAAAAGGGCTTCTGACCAGGAGGTCCCCGGTTCAAATCCCACCTCAGCCACTGACTCATTGTGTGACCCTGAGCAAGTCACTTAACCTCCTTGGGTCTTTCGGGTGAGACGTAGTTGTAAGTGACTCTGCAGCTGATACATAGTTCACACACCCTAGTCTCTGTAAGTCGCCTTGGATAAAGGCGTCTGCTAAATAAACTAATAATAATAATAATAATAATAATAATAATAGACATATCTTGTGGTGTACAGGGATTGTTAGTGCAAGATCATCCTACCCTTTGTCTTTGTTAAATAGTGCAACTATGGGCCCTGTGCTAAAGACCATTTATAAATTAATACCATTTAAACCTGTCCTTTTCCCCATATATGACAGGGTGATTAATTTAATGTATTTTATTTATTCAGAAACATGAGCCCTGGGAGAAGGAGAAGACAGAGGCAGACATGGAGGAGTATCTATGGGAGAGCAGCACCTCTGAGAGAAACGCACTGGAGACACTGCTCCGCATGAAGGGGTCTGAGGAGGGCTTCGCTCCAACCAGAGAGGAGCTGCTGAGCTCCAGGCCCATGCAGGAATACAGAAACTCTGTTACCAACTTGAAGAATGTAGGGGAGAACGAAAGCACCCTCCTCCAGTACAAGGAGTCCGTCAAGAACTTGCTCAACTTGTAATCTGCAGTACAGAAAGGACTACTTCTTGTCTAAAAAAGCAAAGTAATGTTTGTACGCTTTTCTCATGCATAATAAACTAACTAGAAACAAAGTCACAGCAGTGTTTATGTATTTGACTTGTTTTCTTCTCAATTTCCAATTAGAATTTCGCCTCACCACTGCAACCCCATACTGACTCAATGTGCAACCGCTGTCCCATCTGTCTTGCCAAGCACCTCATTTCCTCACCTCACCAGACAGAACCCTAGAATCAAGGCCCAGGTCTCTCTCTGGCCTTGCCTGGTGAGTGGGGTCACTGTAGCCAACACATTATGTTGTTTACACATCTATCTTATTCCAACTGCAACAGTTTGTTAATAAATGTTCTGGGGCTTCAGTGACTGGAGAAAACATCCACTGTGAGCATTTTATCATTGTAACATTTACACTGTTCAGTCATCTGAACTAACCCACACAGGTTTATATCAGAAATATGGCAACATTTAAAAGTCACTAATCCCATAATATTTGATATAGGTGGGCGAAAAAAGCAATGCTTTGTTAATGTTTTGTTAATTGTATTTCAAACTTTTTTTTTTTTTCTAAGCATACATAAGCTGCAGTAGGTCAACAGTTAAACAACTGCCCAGCTACAAATGTGTGAGACATGAAGCTTCACATGATTTGTCTGTGATGTAACAGCTCAATCCTGGCAGAAACCTACCATGTTTCTGGTAAAAGAAGAAGAAGGTGAAGGGGAGACATTACTCAAGAATGAACACATTCAGCAATGAGACTGTGATTTTTTTTGTAACCATATGGCAACAGGTACAGGCTAAATGAAATGGCAGCCTGATGTGTAGAACCTTTACCCTTTATTAGAGGGAGTGCCACATTGGCTCTGTTGCTCCTGTGGGTCAGGGAGGTAAAACAGCGGACCCTACTGGCCAGGCCTTTGTCCTCTAGAAGCCGGTAACTGCCACTCTCAAGCTTCTGGGTGATAAGAGGCAACTTATCTGAAGATGCCCAGTGACCTTCAGTTCTCCTGAGTTCTGGGGAATTGCTGCGATGAGGGAACATAACTGGACTTCCTAAATTGGGGGCATGCCAAGTAGTTGTTTTAAAAAAAAACATGTCTACTTGTGCAGTAAGAATTTAAAGTAATTGTAGCTAACAAAATAGTTCCATATATTTTCTTCACTATTCTCATTATTTCCTGTCAGTAACCAACCAACTGCATCCCCTATTGACATGCTTTCAGCCATTAACATGCTGTCACCCAGAAGACACTGCTGAAGTGAAATGACCAAGAAAGTAAAGCAGTAACAGACTTCATGGAAGACAAAGTAAGCAAACTGAGAACATCTTTAACCTATTGTAGTACTAGATATTCTGTTTTATGAAACAACATGTTTGCTGTGACATGTTTCTTTAAAAACTACATTTGAGACCTGTGCTGTATGCGCCATAAAAAGCACAACTATTGATTTGATGAAACAATTAGAATATTTATTTTGCAAATCATTATACATTGAATTAAGCAACAACTGCCATTTGTAAACAAAATAAAACTTGTAACATTTTTAAATACAAACCCATTATTCATTCTAAGCTACAGAGCCGTACTTCCTTGAACCTGCATTAGTCGTAACTGTGCAGCCAACACATTTATTAAAACACATCTGTCATTATTCAGATTTTAAAACTGTCTAGATGTCTCTAAAGTATCCTAAACTAGATTATTACTGATGTTTTGAGTAAATAATATATTCCTATACCTTCTAGAACAATAGGCTTAATTTTCTGGCTATGTGAACTTTGATACTGAAGCCGTGCAGTGTGTGATTATTTTAAAATCTGGTGTGTGTATTCATTTTTATCACTGATCTATTTTGTTTGTGTTAGAGGCAATACCTTGCAAATTAAGGATGTGATTTTATTTTGCTGAATAAACTTGCAGCAATAAGCAGTGCAAAACAATTTGAAAAGAAGAGGTGCTTGTTTGAGAAACGTCAACGTTTAGTTTGGTAACATCTAAAATAACAGTTTTCCCCAAAAAATGAGTTACAAGTCGGCCTAGGATCTACTTTTTCCCGCTTAATTGTTGCCTAAAATAAATTCATGCAGTAAATAATAACAAATCATTGATGATGAATCAAAATAAGAACTGTTCCTCATTAAGTAATTGGTAAACAACGTTAAGTGGTGAGCCGGTATGTAATCGATTGTTAGGAAAGAGAAATTGTGGCTTATTTTAACACTAACACCTAACACATTACATGATATTTATCGTGGATTATTTGACCACAATAACACCTAAAACATTACAATACCATTGCCAAACTGTGTTGACAAACACACTAAAAATAAGTAATTTTCAGTTCCAGTACTTTTGGTTTTGGTAAGCAGTGCTATAAAAACAAGTTAATGAATGCTGTGAGTTTTCAGCGTGACTGAGTTTCAGTGAGAGAAACAAGCAACTGACTACTGTATGTTCAGTGACTGTGTTCTAATTAATTAATCCACTTTTTAATGACAAATCCACAGTTCTCTGAGTACACAGTTTTCAATTGAATTGGGAAATTAATCAATTAAAAGTACAATGAACTCAGACATTTTTAACATTTAATGTATGTATTTATATTATACACATTTTCCCCAGCTAAGTTAAGTAACAGTAATTGATAGGAATGTGATAAAGGCTTGAAAATAACCAATAAGGCTCCCGGCTTTCTATCTACCAACTGTATTTAGACAGCTCATGACACAAATGTGTGTGCTACATACCACACGTGTTGTTGTCAAACCCTTGTATGTTTTCTACATTCATTTTTCATTTTGTCTCAACACAAGTAACATAAAATGAATCTTTTCAGAGTAAAAGCTAGGCCCCTCAGTCTCAACACAAGCCTGCTGGAGGGTTAACACACAGCCTTACATTCAAGGCCCCTGTTCTCCTGGGTTCAGTTCATTTTGAGGCTGGATTGTGTCAAAGCCATTCTTGTGTGACCACTGTGTCCGGTCCAGTGCCCCTCCAGGTGGATTTTGTTCAAAAGAAAAAAATGTCAAGATTGAGTTACCATGGAAACTGAATGTCCCTCTGTTGTCACGGCAGTGGGGTGGTCCTTTCAGAGCTAACGGTAAACAATTTAGGAAACTTGCCAAAAAAGTGACTGATCACAAAATGTACATTTCTAACTTGTTTTCCTATAATGTCTTTGCCATTGTAAAATAGTACATTAAAGACAATGTCACAAACTTGTGGAGTGTCTCTGTGTGTCTGGGAAGCCATCACTGAACTGATACTTTTTGGGGCAATCATACCTGCATATTGGCTATGCTGGTGTATTACACACAAAAAGAAACCCTAGAGTGGGTTTTTTTAAGTCGTATTTAAAATCTGCTGTGTCCCACAGTGATGTTCAGTTTTACAGCAAAATATAACTTCTTAATTTCAGTAAAAGATTATATCGAGCATCTTCAAGTTCTGCCTCAAATTTGAAAGAGAAACAGAAATTAAATTAGGGCATTGCCTTCAAAATGATTAAAACTGAAATTTCTAATTATTCTTGAATATAGGGTGACACTTTTTGAAATAAATGCATTTAGAAATACGCTTTTGAAATAAGTAAACAAAAGCTGATCTCAAGGCTCTTTACAGTGGGGTGGGGGGGGGGGACAGTGTCAATAAAAGGCTAAAGTTAAAAGGGAACCTTTATCAACCTTCCTGTGCACACCCCTATGAAGCACAACTTCCCTTCAGTTTAGAATCACAGGCTTTCCCTAACCATCACGTATTTTATCAAACGCATGGAGCCCCCATCCGCTTTCCACACCGGCTTGTAGCGACCTCTCTTTCTGCTGCGTCGACCTGCAGCAAAGAGTACGGTGCAACAGCACACCAAAAACATGGCAGAGCAAATCACCACAGGAACCAGCAGCGTGTCCGTCGCCACCTCCCACAATGGTGACAGAGTGCTGGACTCCTCTTCAGAAGTGTGGTTTCTGCTGACATAGCCTTTGGTTTCATTGGGATACTGTTTACTGCTGTCAAAATTACTCGGTACAACAACAATGTTGGAGTAGGGCTTGGTTACCAGAGAGGCTGTGGTGAACTGTTGGTGGGTTTCCGGGGAAAGGCTGGCAGTGGTAAGGGTAGAAGAACTGGGAGTGGAGGTTTGAGTGGAAGTTGTGGTTCTGCTAGAATAGCCTATAGTGGGTTGGGTCTCGTTAGGGACACTAACCACTGTAGTGGATGAACTGGCCCGTGTAGTTATGGTAGGTACAGGGGTAGAAGCTGTGCTGCTGCTGCTTGGTTCCCAGCTAATGCTCGGTAGCAGGCTCTCATGGATACTTGGAGGGGAGGTCTGTGCAGGGTTGGAGGAGGATGGCAGGCGGTGGAACTGCCTCTTCTCAGAAGTGGAGGAATCAGAGCTGTTGAATCTCGAAGACGACAGGTTGGTCCACAGGCGGAGACTTGAGGTGGGGTATTTTCCAAATACAAGTAGGTCTGGGTCAATACCTGTAAGAATACACAGATATATAAAGCAGCAGGTAGCTTCAAATGATATTTTACCAGTTTTAACCTTTTATGATAAATACAATCATTCTGAGTAGGTTTGAGTGCTATTGCTCCAATATTGGCATATATTTGTCCAGTCTGCATTATTACAGTGATGGCAATGTGGAATTCACTGGCCGAAATGGGGAAGTGCAAGAGATATTAGAAGTTCCAGCTGGGCTTTTTAAAACAGTTAAAAGCACTGCCCTAGGTCATAAGAAAAAAAAATGAAATATTTGAGTAACAGCACTCAGAACTACTCAGAGCGACTGCAAATACCCAGTGAGGGGAAACAAATAAAGAACGCTATATTCAGCACTGAGCCACTTGAGGCAAACTTGTTTTTAGCTGGTTTACCCACTGTGTTTTGTATTTTTGTATCCATGTACACTTGGGTGTATGTCCATTGCTGGTACCACTGCACTGCCTGTTTTCTGTCAATAAAACCTGGATGTGTGAGAGGCGTTTTCAACTTAAACCTTTGTATAAATATAAAACATAGTGTTGCATACAGACTAAAATGGACAGACATACATATAGACAGCCCACATTATAAAACTCTAACTTGTACGAAAGAAAGTCCTTAGCAAGGTTAATCAGAATTTGACAAGGGGTTCCCTAGAAACATGTACACATTTCAGACAGCCCCCATATACCCCATGATTAAAATGCATGCAATAGTCTGTCATTTAGACAAAGCTGTCTGGTGAAGTGGACCACAGGAGGTACACAATTAAATCAATCTCTCACGTAAGTATCATTCATGTTATTTGGTTTCTAATTCTTGTTTTGCTTCCATTTATCTTATATCCTTGAAACATATTTTTAAAAGGTTAGAGTTCAGCAAGGTTCATAGCAATACTTTCTCATGAAAGACAATTGCAACATGCTTCTAAAGTGAAAGACAAGAGATTAATAGTTTCACCTTCAAGACCTGTGCAAGCTTCCCTGTGATGAACAAAAAATCAGTGCATCTTATTAACAGCAGCAATGAACTCAACTAGCCTGCCCATCACATTGCAACTGACAGCAGGGAAGCTCATACAGGTGTAGACTAATAATCAAATTGGTCTCAATTTATCTTTACTCTCACATTGGTGATGCAAAAAGCCCTTGTAAGGAACCACCTAGAAGCATGTTTTAATGGTCTTCAGATGAGAACATATTGCTATGAGCAATGCTCACTTTTTAAAAATACGTTTCAGGGATGTAGTGACAAACAAGCAATTAGCAGAATTAGAAATGAAATAACATGAATTATATATGCGGACAAGGACATTATTTAACTGTGTACACTCTAATAATTCTTCCTTTTAAGAATGCAGAAACTCATTTAATTTGAGCCAGGCTAGTGAATTAGAACGTTGTGCCTCCAGATTTGAATCTTACCTTTGGTAATGTTGTAAAGAATGGTATTGTGTCTCCGGCTGAGTACACAGCTCTCCAGGGTTGGGCAGTGTAAGTGCAAGCAGTTAACACTGTTCTGAGTGGCCTCATAATGAAAGACTGCCAGGTTACAGGACACTGCAATAGAAAATTCAGCAACATGTTAGAGGTTCAGCAACCAACAGACCAGGTAATAATGAACCCTAATCAATGCACTCACAGCATTAAAAAAAAATGTACTCTTCACAAAATCCTTCAAATGCAACTGAAAACTTGCATGTGCTAGTAATTTAATATGTATTGCACCAATTAATCGGTCAATGAATGTTTAATTTAAATTCCACTACTGTTTTCTTATTATCAGATATACTACTGCATAATGTATTTTGCCACCTTTTTATTATGCAGATAACTTCCTATTACCTGCATAACCCCTATTATTATTATTATTATTATTATTATTATTAATTCATTCATTCATTCATTCATTCAATGAATTCTAAGGTAGTCTACATTTGAATATTTCAATCAAAATATCTTGTTTGCCATGAACAGTTTGAAACAGACTTTTGGTTTGTTTTTAATTAAGACTGGGTTTTGGAAAGTTTAAGTTGACCTTTCTGACTGAGAAATATTCTGAGCTTTTTGCTATAGCACAGCTAGTGCATTGATATACAGGTAGTGGACAAAATAATAATAATTATTATTGTAGGGCAGTATTGTTACGTGTGAAAACGTTAACAATAAATCCAAAATTAAAATGCTTTTATTTGCTTCGAAATCATTTCAAACCGGTTATTAAACTAGCAAGCACTGGCAAAATTAGCTCAGATTTATACGGTGCAGAACTAATTTATTTTAACATTTTGTTTTGTTTATGGACTTTGCAATACCTGCTGCCTACAGTAATAGCTGTATCTACAACGTATCGACAATAACAATCAATAATTTTGTTACAGACTTTCTAACAAGTCTGACACAAACAATTTTGGCTGTTAATTAAACCCTTGTAAAAAAATAACACACAAATGCTTAACATGAAAAAGAACAGTCCTACTACAGTAACAAGTCCAGTTTACACTGCCTCTGGGTTTCTGATCACATCAGATCAATTCCAGATTTTTTAAATCCACTGATGGAAATGTCTGGTCTACTTTTAATGTTTTCAAGCAAATTGGCTTCATTCTCATCTCCACTTTGACATCCGACAAATTATTCCTGTTGTCCAGCGCTTCTTTAACCTGTTCTGTATACCAGTCTGCCAGAGGACGGGATCGCTACAAGCACTGTATTCAACCCTCTGATTGGTGTAAGTATTATTGGCGAGCCAATCAAAACCGCCAACAAAGCCAAAACAAATTATCTGCCCATTATACGGTCCGCCTAGGTAAGGCCTTCTCAAGCTCGGTCCTGGGGACCCCCTGTGTCTGCTGGTTTTCATTCCAACCGAGCTCTCAGTTACTTAACTAGACCCTTAATTGACCTGACAATCTGATAACATCTCTGCGCATTTTACATAGGCTAATGCATATGCTTATATTAAGGAAGAGTAAATGGTATTCCTTTCCTAAGTAAAGAAATGACAACACTTCATTTGATCAAAAAAGAATACAATTTAATCTTATTACACTTTGATCCATGTCTCAGCCTATACTGTTAACTCAAAAAAATAAACAGCCATGATCAGCAAAGAAATTAGCCTTCGTAATAGTTAAGATTAAAATCTAATTAATATTGTCAGAAGACGCTTTCTCATGTTCATTGATTGGTACCAAAAAATGGAATAGGCAGGAAATTCCATCATGCAATTGACACATTTTTAACAGGTTCCTTTCCGTTTTAAGTGATTATTTATTGCACACAGTCAAAATTGGATCTTTAACAAATTTCATCACCTTTAATAGTAACAGTTTAATAGTAGAAAGTGGCTGAAAAAAAACCCCAGTATCTATTAATCACAGGACACTAATGATCAAAGCAGAAACTGCAATAGAAAAAAATATACAGCACAAATACCATGTATATTAAATGGTACAAAATTAAATATCTTGAAATAGATTCTATGAAGTAACCATTTAATAAATTGAAATATTGAAATATGTAATGTTTTCATACAGGAAGGGCCTAGTTTGCCGATTGGACACTGGAGAGAGAGAGAGAGAGAGAGAGAGAGAGAGAGAGAAAGTGGAAATTAAAGAGAGAAGATGCAGTTTCTTAGGCAGAAAAGGGATCAGATTTGTAGCAGTAATCAGCAATAATTGATCAATGTATCACTCTTATCCATTTATCGTACTTACTATGTGCTCTTAATGGAATTTACTCTTATAAGCAAATATCTTTAAGTTGTAATTACTGTATTCTTTATTTTGCTCTTATTTGAATTTGCATTCAGAAATGCCCTTTAAAACGGTTAAGAGACAATAATGTTCACTCATTCCCTGCACAAATTAAATGCATTCTACTGCCATCCATTTAGCTTCATTGCCATTTCACTACTACCCCGATTACTGTACAGATGAGAGGTCATTTCTTTACTTTTGTAGGTACCGCATACAGCTCTCTCTTTCAGTCAAGCAGAACTAAAGCCTACTAATATTGGCTGCTAATTTCTAATTGGACACCTGGTTGGTAAATAAAAAAGGAGTGACTAAAACCAGAAAATCTCCTGGCAGCGGCCTTTTGGGGGTTTCTTACTACCAGTATACAGACAAAGAAAGGAGATGTGATACCTTTTATTGGATTAACTAAACAATAATTAATAACGCTTTCAAAACCTCAAAGTCTCTTCTTCAGCTGAAAGCATAAAAGAGAGTACACATTTACTACCAGTGAGAAACCTCCCAAACCTCATGCAAGTTTAACGTGACAAAATAGAAATACTTTGTTTGCCTTCAGTTTACGTAAGGGAAAATGGTAGTTACAGTATATTAAGAATGTGTTTGTGTAGCTACTGGCAGCAGTAAAATCAAGTGCCTTAGTGCCACTAAAAATCCTACGAGTTACATGTAATAAAAGAACGCTTTGCAGCATTTTTTTTGTAGATCTTTAAAATACTAATTGAATATAATCAGCATAAATGACCAGTTGCAAACCAACATGATAACAGTTCTGATAAAGGTAGTGAGCGAAGTGCTGGGTAACTAGAAAATAAATAGTATACTCGAATATCTGTCTTATATGGAAGAAACAAAACCATTCGAGCTACACATTCTCAAATACCCGACATTTGAAACAAATGCATTAACACTGTCAAGTAAACTCAAACAGAATAATGTATACGTATATAGCCTACGTAATATATATGCAGCGCCCCTCGGGTTTCACCATGGAATCAACGTTAAACTCAAATTTGTGCCCTTTAATAACTTGAGGAAAGTAGCGTTCCAGTCGCTTGTGTGATTATATATGTGTGTGTGTGTGTGAATCAAATATCTGTTAATGCAATTATGTGAGATCCGCTTCAAAACACAACCCATCAAGCTACAGATTTTACACATGCTTTGTATACAGCTTGCTTTTCACAAACTTGTCAAGTTTTATGAAAGCAGTTGATTATAAGAGTAATACGCCTATACACTATGTTATTCATATAGTCATGTTTGTATGCAAGTTATATTTATTTGTGAATGTTTGTTTGTTTGTTTGTTTGTTTTACATAAAATTGATAGTTACGGACTTGATAATAATTATTTTAGTAGAGTAAAATGAATAGTCAACATTTTGTAACCATATGTAAACTAAGTCAAGTCCATGACTTACCATTTCTAGCAAGGCAACATGTCCTACTGCACTTCTGAGCAGTATCTTCGCGGTAAAACTTCAGGAGTTGAGCGCCTCTCCACTGAGACTCAGCTATATCAATACAAATCCCGGGGAAACGGCGAATCCAGCAGTTATTATAAAAAGTAGTCGGTGGACACTTTGATTCTGAGCTGCATAATAAACCCAGGATGATCAGAACTCCCCATGTGGCAACCATCGCTGGTAGATGCGAAGAAATACGAGCTAGAATCAAATCATGTTTTTAATTTGACAAAAACAATAACAACTATGTTCTCCTTTTGCAAAACACCGAGACTAGGTGTTTCATTTTACGTGAGGACCGAGCCTTGACATGTTTAGAGCGTCTACTTTTCACTTTACCTGGTTACGTTACATGCCTGTCCCTAAAGGCCAAAAGAAAAACCTCTCTCCCCCTACACTCAAAAGAGTAGACAATCCCATCTGGATTCCAAGCACTTCATTTGCAATTTTCATCATCACCTGCTGTAGCTCGTGAGAGATTATGTTCAAAACAACCCATTGAACTTCAAAAACATTTCAATTGAAAGACGTTGCCTTGGCTGTGTCGAAATAGCCACTCGACAATAAACAAGTCCATTGAGAGACCCTGTCAATAGGTACTGATGAAGCAATGGCTTTCTCTGAAATTAAAGAGTGGTGAGCATGACGTTTAGTCGAGTGCAAATGTGTTTTCCAGAACAGTACTGTGGTTTGAAAAATCGTATTTATTTCTGCTTTTTGTTTTTAATCTGTGATATTAGTGGGTTTGGAGCTTATGCTTGTGTCTCATAAATGTTTCGAAATAAACTCTAGTTTTGCACTTTTGTCCCTCTGATTGGGGAATTCATGGACTATTTCCCTGTTCTACGGCGCTATTTAAAGTACATGATGTTAACAAAATAATTTTTGCCTAATATATATATATATATATATATATATATATATATATATATATATATATATATATATATATATATATAGCCTTTAAATTTTCCTAAATGAAAAAAGCTACTTGCAGTTTTTTCTACAAGAATTGAAACTGTGTCGGATGTGTTCCCACAACAGGAGGTGCAGCTGAGAAAAGAGATCAAAAGGCAAGTGTTTACAAATGCTATGAAAAAAAAACAGCATATTAGATAAGATGTACTGGAATTATTTTAATCCAATGTACATTTATATTTATACCGTATAGAAAGACCCACCCTAATCTACCTTTCAGTATGTGTGTAAAGTGCTACACGATCCAGGACTTGCTCCAGCGATTAAGCCTGCTAGAAAAGGAGCTGGAGGAAATGAGACAGCAACAGGAGCTTGAGGAGCTGGCACACCCACAATTCATGGAAGTCTGCACCCCTAGCAGACTGAAAGCCACCACGGAGATGGAAGAGAGTCGAAACAGCTGGGTTCAGATAGGCAGAAGCAGGGAAAAAAAGAAACTTCGTCTAACACAACCACCAGAAATCCAAACATCCAACAAATTTGAGCCACTTCAACATTTAGATGACCAAAACCAACATCAAGAGAATGAAAGAAACAACATCCAGGACCCTATAAACAGTGCTGGCCAGGCAGCAAAAAGAAGGGAGGTCATGATCGTTGGGGACTCCATATTGAGAAACACAGCAAGTTCAGTTCGCAGTTTGGACCCCCTTACTCAGAATTGGGCAGACACATGGCAAATGAAATTTAATAGAGAAAAGTGTAAAGTATTGCATGCGGGCAATAAAAATGTGCATTATAAATATCACATGGGAGATAGTGAAATTGAAGAAGGGAACTATGAAAAAGACCTAGGAGTTTATGTTGACTCAGAAATGTCTTCATCTAGACAATGTGGGGAAGCTATAAAAAAGGCTAACAAGATGCTTGGATATATTGTGAGAAGTGTTGAATTTAAATCAAGGGAAGTAATGTTAAAACTTTACAATGCATTAGTAAGACCTCACCTAGAATATTGTGTTCAGTTCTGGTCACCTCGTTACAAAAAGGATATTGCTGCTCTAGAAAGAGCAACCAGAATTATCCCGGGTTTAAAAGGCATGTCGTATGCAGACAGGCTAAAAGAATTGAATCTATTCAGTCTTGAACAAAGAAGACTACGCGGTGATCTGTTTCAAACATTCAAAATCCTAAAAGGTATAGACAATGTCAACCCAGGGGACTTCTTTGACCTGAAAAAAGAAACAAGGACCAGGGGTCACAAATGGAGATTAGATAAAGGGGCATTCAGAACAGAAAATAGGAGGCACTTTTTTACACAAAGAATTGTGAGGGTCTGGAACCAACTCCCCAGTAATGTTGTTCAAGCTGACACCCTGGGATCCTTCAAGAAGCTGCTTGATGAGATTCTGGGATCAAACGAGCAAGATGGGCCGAATGGCCTCCTCTCGTTTGTAAACTTTCTTATGTTCTTATGTTCTTCTTATTAAGTAACCAGGGCATGGTCTGTCAATAAGTCAGCATCACAAAGACATTATTTTGTAACAAAATAAGGGGCGTGTTTGTGAGTGAATTTGAGAAAGGATTACCATAATTATAGCAGCCCAGATTCTTTCAAGCAGGATTAGGAGGGTCTTTTTGGACAAACAGCTTTGACTACCTTCTGGCTATGTGATTTAATGCTACTTTCTCTCAAGGTTGCATTGGGTATTCAGAGCTTGCGTTTGGGGGGTTGTTTGTGCTAGGCCTAACTCATAATGTTTCTCAATTGCTCTGAGTTTAGCCAAGGTCAGATATGAAGTTTACAAAACGTTGCATTTAGCAGGCAAAGGGGGTCAGAATGCAATACACAAGAAAGGTTTAAAACCTGCTTTAAATATTGGAATCGACAGGGTTCTTCTGAGCCAAGTTAGGCTTGGGTGAACTTAGCTGCTACACCACAGGGCTTTGTGAACAGAAAAGGCTGAAGATAAATGGTTCTTTGTAAGTTAGTTAGTTTGTTTCTTTGTTTTATGCTTGTGGTTTATTTTAGCATTTAGGGGTTGGTTTTAAAATATGATCTTTTAGATCTGTCACGTTTATTAAAACCCTATACAATCATGTTCAGTTTTACACTATATATAAGTCTTCATTTAGCATCAGTCACGGGGGTCCATCGTACCACCACTAATAACTTTGCTAAATCATTCATTAGCAGCTCATGTCCTGCCAGTGCCAAATACACTGTAATTTCTTCTGAAGAACAATGCTGAGGCCAATAAAGTCGTTGCCTTTGTGTGTGCATTAACAAATAAACGCAAATCATATTTATGCTTCAAGATTGATTGTAGCTAAAAAAAAAAATAAATAAATCTTGCCTGTTATGCGCTTCCATTTGTTATTTGTATTTTTATTTAAAAAATGATATCTGGTACTACACTTGGTTAAAGTATTTTCATTGACTTATGATTGCAATAATACTGACACAAACAAGTCTATTCTGTCTGGTACTCACCTGTATGCCATTTATTAATGCTTAAAGTGTAGCTAATTTGCTTGGTCAATTCACCTTGAGGGTGAAATTGTCCCCACCCCCATTGGTTTCCTTTATGTCAAAAACTAACCAGCTGCTTCCCTTAATGTGACTTTCAGCCAGTAACATGCTTTGACCCAGAAGACACTGCTGAGGTGAAATAACCCAGGAAGTGCAAGTGTAATAGATGACCTGAAAATAAGGCATAGAAATGGAGAACCTAAATACCAGGTATCATGTTTTAAACAGAAAATATATGCGTGCACATTTCAGACTAATGAAGCTAATGGAAGTTGATGGAAGGAACACAACATGCAGGGTAGAAAAATGCATGGCAAAGGAAATCTGGCTTCAATCAAACTATTTAACCTGAGCAATAATAATAACAATACTACTACTACAATTATTAATAATAATAATAATAATAATAATAATAATAATAATAATAATAATAATAACTTTAAGTTTTGGAAAGCTGTTACTTATAATTTGATTACTTTTTGAGTAACACTAATATTGATTAAGCAAAGTCTCAAACATACAACGTGGCTAAAAAAAAAGGTCAAATTTCAGGGTAATGCATTTTAACAAGACCAATATCTATTTACATATTTGTTCTTAACAATTTTTTTTGTCCGAAAAAAGTGACTGTACATTACATTTTGTTTTGTGAACTTTAGCAAAGACATATATCATTGGCTTTTGCATAAAAATCTTAGAAAAAAACTTTTTTTTAATATATAAATTTGTCTGCGTTCTTTAGCCTTCTAAGCCTTCACAGCTTCTGTAACCTTTGGGACATTTTTGACAACAGGCCGGAGACCAAAGATTCTTGCGTGTAAGTCCGATGATCTTCCTGGATAGAGCTGTTTGAACATTGGTATCAAGAAATGAAACATGTTCAATTTTATGTTGTAGATTGAAGGATACTGCAACATGAAATAGCATGTGTGTGTCAAATTTACAATTATGAGCTGTGACATAAAAAACAGTGCAAGTGCCTCATTCAAACATAGTGATGAAACAGGTTCACCCTTGATGTACAGGACATTTCCAGTCTTAGATAATCCTGTTATTTTTCTTACTTTCTTTGGTATTTGACCATTTGGAATTACGTATTGATTCAATGTTCCCTCATCTTTTTTTATCTATTGTTTGTATTTAATGTACTATGCCCTGTATTTCACTGTATTTAATGTATTGTGCATGGTTCCTCACTATCTTGTAAAGTGCTTTGTGAGGGTGGTCCACTATGAAAATAAAGATTGATTGATTGATCTCCACAAGCAGAAATCTGAGTGATTTTATCACTTATTCCAAGTCCTGTGGTTTCCAAATCAAAACACATAATTTGATGTAAGTGAACTTCATCTGTTGGCTCAAGAGGAGCTAGAGAGACTGGGGTGATGTCAATTTCCTCATCACTTAAAAATCCAATGTTGGATTGATAAGTGTCCACTTCAAGAACTTCACTAACACAATTTGAAACACACTTATCAAACTTCAGCTGGAGACGTCTACGTTTAGTCGCTTTCTTGCTGCACAGATTCCTTTTTCTGTGTAATTTTTGTGGGGACAATTTTGCATGGCCTCCAGGTGAGAGGTTGAGTTTAGAGTGCACCTAGGTATAACAAAATGAAATCAGCTAGTGTTTTCAAAATAGTATAGGAAATTAAATATTTAAAAAAGCAAACAGCTTTGCTTACCTATTACTGGTAGAAACAGAAACTTGAACAAAGGGTTGGAAATTCAACAAGCAAAACAAAGAACAATGTTAGATATCGTAACACTGGTTAGTAAAAATATGCATAAATATAATCAACAGAGACTGTATAACTACTGAAAAATAACATTAACAACTGAGATATTTCAAGATGAAGATAGGCAAAATTGATTACCTTGTGGAAGATTCAAGACACATAAAGAATAGTGTTATTAGCACATGGGTGAAAGACTTGGCCTGCTTAACTATGTCAGCATGTTATTTATTTTTATAACTGTTTTACTTTAATTACTTTAAAACCTGAAAAGTTCCAGCCCTAATTATATGCCACTTATTTATATGCTAATTGCTCTTTGACGTGAGGCTATGGCACAGATGAAACCGTGACTAAACAGATTCATCTCAAACAGCCTTGAGGTGACTGAAATAATGTATTTCCATTCTAATGATTATTTATTTATTTATTATTTCTTAGCAGACACCCTTATCCAGGGCGACTTACAATTGTTACAAGATATCACATTATTTTTACATACAATTACACTTTTTTTTTACACATTATTTTTTACATACAATTACCCATTTATACAGTTGGAAGTACCTTGCTCAAGGGTACAGCAGCAGTGTCCCCCATATGGGATTGAACCCACGACCCTCCGGTCAAGAGTCCAGAGCCCTTCATAGACATTCATAGACATTAATTTCCAAAACAACTGGCAGAAGTAAGCAGGGTACATGGCTATAGTTACGTTTATTATATGAGCCTTATTTTATCTGTCATTATATAGGGTTACCATATTTCAGATCCTCAAAAAGAGGACACTACCGAGGGGGGTTGCTGACGGGCGACCAATTTGAACGCAGAAAAACTTAATTTAAACTAAACTGTAAAGTTTATTTCTACTTTGAACATCTTAAAATGATTAAAAAAGAAGTATAATGGCCTGCATCAAACATACATGTAACTTTTTACAGTCAGTACTTTATTGCTTATCAATCAAAAAAAGCCTTTGCAAGATAACTGTCAAATCTGTGCACCGAACATCCCTTTCCTACTGTGCTCCTTTTTGTGCCCTCTGCAGAGTGTATCTTTCCCAGCAGTGGTTGAAGTAGCTCTGAAAGTCTTTGCAAGATGTGTGCCTGAACTTGTATTGTACAAGCAGGATCCCTTTCAGAGACTCAGCTGTCAAGTTGTTCCTTTCCTTTGTCCACTGGCTTTGGATCAGTGAAAAAACTCGCTCTACATTTACATTGTGAGAGGGAACAGCAAAGAACTGTGCAATCTTTAACAGAGCTGAGTGACTGTGACACGGTTGGCCGTTGTGGTGACGTCAGGCCAGAATGCAGGAAGGAAACAAAGGCAAAATACTGCAGTTCAAAAGGCGCTGCGCTAGTTTATTTTAATACAAAATAAATCAAATATTTTAACAAAAACACACTGCTCACAGAGTGAAAATAAAAGTCAAACCAAAAGAAATATCGAACAAAAACACAACAAAACTCAGGTCAGACTGGGCAATCACTTTCACTGATCCTGTATTTAGTTTGGTTTTAAAATCTCTCTCTCTCTCTCTCTCTCTCTCTCTCTCTCTCTCTCTCTCTGTTATATTATAGTTATACCAAACAGTGTTTTATTTTTGTTGTTTTTTGGTGGACGTGATGCAAATGTATTCAGTGCATACAAAAAAAGAAGGGCTGTTTCATTTTACTATATTTTATATTACACATTTATTTGAAGCAAAACGAAAGGATTGCAGAGCACACTATAACACAATAAACGCAAAGAGGCTTTTGACGATCACGAAATATAGGAGGCTGTGTGGTCCAGTGGTTAAAGAAAAGGGCTTGTAACCAGGAGGTCCCCGGTTCAAATCCCACCTCAGCCACTGACTCATTGTGTGACCCTGAGCAAGTCACTTAACCTCCTTGTGCTCCGTCTTTCGGGTGAGATGTAATTGTAAGTGACTCTGCAGCTGATGCACAGTTCACACACCCTAGTCTCTGTAAGTCGCCTTGGATAAAGGCGTCTGCTAAATAAACAAATAATAACGTTGATCCTTACATTTAGATTCAAGGTCTGATCCTGCTCTGAATCACGATTGAATTAGGATCAGATTTTGGGCTCAAACTGAGCTCAGGATCAACCGTGATGCTTTTAGTACAACCCAATACGTCACAAGAGCAAGATTAAATCCGGGAACCAGTACAACCGGCCCCAGTGAACAATACAGCAGCATGCCGTCTGCGCAGGCGCGGCGCTATTTGGACAAGCCCAGAATTGCAGCTCTGCACTCATCAGCAGCAGCAAGGGGCGAGCCGGTGAAATCCCGGACATTCATTCATTTTTCGAAAATCCACCTGGACAGAGATCGGAAGCCCAAAAAAGAGGACATGTCCGGGGAAAAACGGACGTATGGTAACCCTACATTATAACACTCGAGGATCATGGAGGGAACTTCAATTGCTTAATAGCTCTTCTAGGAATTCAGAAAAGTCAATCAAGTCAGCTGACGTCACGTTTTTGCTCCGTCTGCTCTGCTGCTGCCATGGAAATCTCCCAAAACTGTCCACGCTCCTTCTACATAGACCGGTGACGTCAGGCGCAGACCCCGTCTGCTTTGCAGCCGGCGAAAAACCACCGTGAACGCACCCTGAGGTTATACAAGTCACCCTGTACAGTGCTGTGAACCTGACCACAACCAACTCTCCCATTCATTACGTAACCTGTGCACCAGTGATTTCCTGGTAGTTTAAATCATTGGAATAATCACGTGATCCAATACATACTACATTATAAAATAAATCAATACATATATAAGAACTGATGAAAACAAAATAAAAAATAATTCACATTTGTTTAAAAGTCAATTTCATGTAACATAGGAATATATGTTTCCCCGCTGACCACTGTTATTATACTGTATATAATATTCTCGGTACTGTGCCTTTAAGAATTATTTTGGTCTGCACAGTAACGGAAGAAGAAGTGACGCTAGAACTAGGATCACATGAGAAATAGAGTCTGTATACAATAAGAAAGATTTGGGAATTTAGAAAATAGTTGCAACTGGCGTGTGATTTTACAATAAATGACGCGTGGCTGCAAAGAACAACATTTACTACTTGCACTGTTACGACTTGTTTTTATGTATTTCTGTAAACGACAGAACAGTGTATGCACGTGCTGCTAATTCTGTACAGTATCAAGATACTATGCAGAACATTTCCTCATATAGCCAGGCCTAGTTTTCTTTGTGATGTGGTGCAGCAGGCGGATTTCATAACATGTAACTAATGAGCAGACGGACCTTATTTGGCAAAAACCTCACTAGCAATCAAATACGTCTGTGATGCACCTACAGATGTATGACGACGGCTGCTTTATGAAAATAAACTAAACAAAATGTCATCGGAACAAATGATTGCCATTATGATCGAGGATAAAACTTACAGTGTAAGCAAAAGCAAGCTTATCGAGAAAAGCGATTATTTTAAAGCTCTGTACAGTTCGGGCATGAAGGAATCCGAGGAGGATTCGGTGCAGTTGCAGGGACTCAGCGTGCACGGTCTGGAGCTTGTCATAGAGTTCATAAATACTGCTAAAGTGCAGATTGATAACGAGACCCTGGAAGACTTAATCGAGACGGCGTCTTTCCTGCAAGTGACTTCCATTCTCAAACTGCTCCTGTCCGAAATCAAGCTGGACAACTGCGTGGAACTGTACAAGCTTGCGGAGTTCTACGGAATCCACGACCTGAGCAGTGCTTGTCTCAAGTTCATGACCTGTCACTACCATCCGATGGTGCGGAGGCAGGAATTCAGACACCTTCCCGCCGCCTTCAGGCAGCAGGTGCGGGACCTGAGGTTGAAAGGCACGGCTACTTTAATAGCTATTGGGGACTTCATAGGTACCTCCCTGGACCTAGCCCACCAGGACGAGCCCTGGTCCATGCTGAGATATGACGAGGTGTCGCAACGTTGGCTACCGCTGGCTAGCAACCTGCCTTCTGACATGGTGAATGTCAGAGGGTATGGGTCAGCAGTTTTGGACAACTACCTTTTCATAGTAGGGGGCTACAGGATGACTAGCCAGGAAATATCTGCTGCTCACTGTTACAACCCCTGTCGAAATGAGTGGAATCAGATTGCATCGCTAAACCAGAAAAGGTAAAGTTAGCAGAGGATACGTTGTTTTTCAGGACATGTAAAGTGCACAAGGGGGGTTTGTTAGCAGGACCTTGTCTGTCATTTTCCAGTAGTACTCATAAGCTGGTAATGCATTAAAGCTTATCGCCAATAATCTGACAGGGTGACATTCTACACCTGCTTACCACAGGACAATATACCTCATATCAACATAATTCACCCAGAAGTTACCTCGAACAGCATTTTATGGTGAAAGATCTATAGAGAAAACAAGTACGTTTAATAGTCTTTTTTATTTAAAAAAAAAAGTGGTAACTGAAATGTATTCTTTCTGTCATTCCCACCCTAGTGAGAAACTAGGAAGTTAACTGGAGTAGAAACCTGTTTTCCTACTAAATAATTAAGCAATGCCTTTGAGGGGGTGTTCTTGTAAATCTGCTGCTGCCCTCATAACCCTAACCCTAACCCTCGCAATATCAACTGCTAATACCTCTAACCCTAACCCTAACCCTCGCAATATCAACTGCTAATACCTCTAACCCTAACCCTCGCTATATCAACTGCTAATATCAACTGCTAATACCTCTAACCCTAACCCTCGCTATATCAACTGCTAATATCAACTGCTAATACCTCTAACCCTAACCCTCGCTATATCAACTGCTAATACCTCTAACCCTAACCCTCGCTATATCAACTGCTAATACCTCTAACCCTAACCCTACCCCTCGCTATATCAACTGCTAATATCTCTAACCCTAACCCTACCCCCCTTTATATCAACTGCTAATATCTCTGCTGCTGTCCTCGCTATATCAACTGCTAATATCTCTACTGCTGCCCTCGCTATATCAACTGCTAATATCTCTGCTGCTGCCCTCGCTATATCAACTGCTAATATCTCTGCTGCTGTCCTCGCTATATCAACTGCTAATATCTCTGCTGCTGTCCTCGCTATATCAACTGCTAATATCTCTACTGCTGCCCTCGCTATATCAACTGCTAATATCTCTGCTGCTGCCCTCGCTATATCAACTGCTAATATCTCTGCTGCTGCCCTCGCTATATCAACTGCTAATATCTCTGCTGCCCTCGCTATATCAACTGCTAATATCTCTACTGCTGCCCTCGCTATATCAACTGCTAATATCTCTGCTGCTGCCCTCGCTATATCAACTGCTAATATCTCTGCTGCCCTCGCTATATCAACTGCTAATATCTCTACTGCTGCCCTCGCTATATCAACTGCTAATATCTCTGCTGCCCTCGCTATATCAACTGCTAATATCTCTACTGCTGCCCTCGCTATATCAACTGCTAATATCTCTACTGCTGCCCTTGCTATATCAACTGCTAATATCTCACACACCCTTTCACATGGTGGCTTCAATATCTGAGTGTAATCGAACAGAATCCTTTACCTGTGACCCAAGATGTCTGCCTTAGTACGGTCATATCTGTTATTGGTTTATGGATAAGAAGTAACTCAGATATACTGCCTTTATACTCGATACACACATGTATTCTATTGGTCCAGTTTTATTGTGGGTCTCTAACAAGAAAAATGAACATTGTTGTGTGAGTAACTTTACAAAGCTGCAAGGGCCACAGTGTCGAGAAGTTACATATTTTAAATATTTTTTCTGAAATAAATTAGAAACAAATAGCATTTGACACACAAGAAATTACAGCAACCATTAATACTGCAGCCCAGGGATAAATCATGGAACATTTTAGGACAGTTAAGAAGCCGAGACTTTCTGGAGCACAACATTAGTTTACAGGTTCTCCACTGTTGCTGGGTGAGAACAGTTATAGAGAATCATTCATTTGTTTGATTCCTCATTCAAATCAAAACTCAGCTTTTCACAATGTTGCACCTGCCTTATCCAAGCAGTAAGAATGGGGTCCCTTTAACCTTATCTGTACAATGATATTTTAATATTGCTGTGTCTGCTGGAGTCAGTCATTTATTGTTTTCAACAAATCATTTATTCAACTCTTGTGAAAGAGATTTTATGAACATGCTTTTGCCGTGTTAATCACGGTAATCACGGTAATAGATATTACGAGTAGGTATCGTTTCTTCTACAATAGCAAGGATCGTCGTCCTATTCATTTCAGTGGGCTACGTGATGTCATATCTCAGGACATCACCTAGGTTCCCTTCAAACCTATTTTTGTCAGTTCAAATGACTTGCTAGCCATTGTGTAATCGCAAAATATGTCACCAGGGTGTGTGTTGTTGTGGGCTTTGCCTCATGCCTCACTACACACCAGAGATGTGGTGACATTCCACAATGACACACACCCTGTCATGCTTTATTGCTGAATTAGATTAACTATGATACAAACACTAGCTTTCAAGGCCTCGAAAGTCTTTGGATGTAAGTGGGAATTTGTATCAAACATCATATTTTGACAATTGAAAAATGAAAACAGTAACACTTGTTTCTTTTTCCACCTGCACCTGAAGAAGAGGCTTTTGGATCTTGTAAGCTAGTATTTGTACTGTATATCACACTTATTCTAATAAACAGTAACTCTTGTGACAAGCAGTCATTTAATAGTATGTTTTTCAGTGTGCCTCGATATTATTATTATATATATATATATATATATATATATATATATATATATATATATATATATATATATATTTTGTGCAGGTCTAATTTTAAGCTCCTGGCTGTGAATGGAAAGCTGTATGCAGTGGGAGGGCAGTCTGTGAGCAGTGTAGAATGCTACAACCCTGAGCTGGATTGGTGGAGTTCCGTTGCTTCTCTCCCGGACCCCCTTGCTGAGTTCTCAGCCTGCGAGTGTAAAGGCATGATGTACGTGATGGGAGGCTATACAGCACGAGGTGAGTAAACAGACACGTATTTTAAACACAATACATAGATGAAAATGTGCTACAACTTCCTGGTTCCTTATCACTTCCTGTGCTGTAGTCCAAACTCCAGTTGACCTGCTGCAATCTGACTATGAGACCGACAGCACCAGGGAGCAGCAGTGACTGTAAATTCTAAGAACATTTTACAAACAAGCTTGTGCAGTTCCTAATAGCTCATTGATCCCAATGCTTTTTAAGAATCCCAGTAATTCAGCATCAGTAACTTGGCTATGTTACCCGTTCTTCAGCACTGTGTAAGAAGAGTCTCCTACTCTGTGTTTTAACTCTGTCGCCACCTAATTTCCAATGGTGTCCTGTGGTCCTGGGTTCGGCACTGCACTTAACATATTGATTATCTGGGTTATCTCAACTCCTTTTAAGATTTGGAACACTTTAATCAAGCCCCCCCCCCCCTAATTCCTTTATATTATTATTATATATTTATTAGCAGATGCCCTTATCCAGGGCGACTTACAATTGTTACAAAATATCACAGTACAAAGTATCACATTACAAAATATCACATTTCAGAATATCACATTACAGAGAAGAGCAGTTGTAAAGTACAATAAAAATCAGTAGCAAAAGATCAAATTTAAATAAGAGCAAAAAATAGAGAATATATAAATAATTACATGTAAGAGTGGGTTCGACTAAGAGCAGTTAACTTATATTAAAAATATTTGCTTATACCAGTAAAGTCCAGTATCAGCATGTAGTAAGTATGATTTTTGGATGATTTCAAATAGGAGCAATTACAAAAAACGTGAATATGGATACCTATAAGAGTTTCTAAGCTTATAAAATATTCTAAGCTAAATGAATTAACTTCCTTTAACCTATCTTCATAGCTCCAGGGGGATTATGATTTGTTAAATCTTTATCTATGTTCAGTTAAAGGAAGAATAAAAGCAAGAGAAGCACTAAAAGGTTTTCAGCTCAATGAAAAGTGGGTTGATAACATTAATAAAATGTAAGAACATATTATTGCTTATAACTTTAAAAGCCAGGACAGTAGTTTCTGGCTAAGAGAACACCCCTCGGGAAGCAAGCGAAGTGTTCTCTTAGCCAAAGTGTTCTCTTAGACAGAGTTCACCACTGGACACAATATGCCAAGGCCAATCACAATATGAATCAATAAATAAAAATGTGTTTTTTACTTCTGTCATGACACACGTGCATCAGCATATGAAATGAACAGAATAAGTATGAGAAAAGCAATAGGCAAGCATATATTAATAAGCTATAATAATAAACTTCCATTAATAAACTAACTGACAAACTAAATTAACAAAACACCCCTACATAAGGTAAAAATGCAGCAGCGGCTGTAACAGTAATTATGAATACGAGAATGAATTTGAACACAATGGTTATTAACACAGCACCGCCTACACACACTTTAAATACAGCAGCAGCTCTAGATTACTCGTGATGAAATGTCTGTTTTGAAAAGATTGAATAAACCATTTCAATTTGATGATGAGGAGTTATCAGGTTACAAAACAGTACTGTATCAGTTTTTAATCGGTGAGCAACGAATCCTATCGGTGCCAAAAAGGTGTTCTTCTAAGCAAAGTTCCTGTTCCTTTAGGCGGAGCATGGAGGCTGTGTGGTCCAGTGGTTAAAGAAAAGGTCTTGTAACCCGGAGGTCCCCGGTTCAAATCCCACCTCAGCCACTGACTCACTGTGTGGCCCTGAGCAAGTCACTTAACCTCCTTGTGCTCCGTCTTTCGGGTGAGACGTAATTGTAAGTGACTCTGCAGCTGATGCATAGTTCACACACCTTAGTCTCTGTAAGTCGCCTTGGATAAAGGCGTCTGCTAATAAAAAAAAACAAAAAAAAAAAAAACAATTTACAATGGGAACATTTCGTTTCACCACAAGGTTGTTCCCTGAGCCGAAGTGTTCTCTTACGAGGTGTTCCTATAAGCAGAGACTACTGTATCACGTCTAAGTTACAACAAGACCTGAGACCGTGTGTTTTCCTGGTTCACTTGAAATGCATTACAGTACTGTATCAGTTATGTCAGGGGTCGGCAACCTGTGGCACGCAAGATGATTTCAAGTGGCACTCACACTGCTAGTCCAATTAAGGGCACGTAAAGGTCTAAAGAAAAATATTTTGTAATTTACTTATACCAATAACGTGTTACATTCACAGAGACGTATAGCCTTTATAATATAAATAGTTAATGCTTGTTTTTAACATTAACAAGCGCTGTTTGTATGTGAAAATCACAAACGAGAGTTTACAGTAACATCCGATCTGTGTTCATTCACATGCTCGCTCAGCTACAAATACAAATCTCATTCACTGACCTACATAGCTACACGTAAATGCTGTGTGCATACACAACCAAACAATTTACAGATACTCGCAGGTTTATATGTTCAGTGCATGACATACTGCATTTTTAAAGGAAATAAAGGAAGTGCCTAACCAAATGTGTTTTTACAACCATTTCCAAGATTTCACTGACTTTTGTTCAAATTCACGATTTTCACGATTTCTGTGACCTCTGTGACAAAATCGTAGCCTTACTCATGAGTCACGACTTTAAGGTAATTCTACTCACAGTGGGCCGATGTAAGGATATGTGCAAAGTGATTTGCGGGTGCAAAACCTCCATATTGCTGCCAAAAACGCGTTTAGCTGGAGTAAAGTGGGACTTTAGCGGTCACTAGATATGCAGCGTATGTAAAGAATGGTTTTCATCTGCCGTTCTGCAATCACTATCAAAGTAGCACTTTGCATCATTAATCCATTTAAATGACATTGAAATGTGTTCAAATTAAGAAAAGAGCATGGAATTGGGCGGGGATCTGGAAACTAAGCGGGCGCAAACATTCTAATGAGATGTAAGGATTTTGCCTTGCACTTGGGCAATTGCTGACCCTCCAAAAACTTTGCACCTGTACTTGCAAGGTGCAACCCATTGTAGAAGTGAGTAACTAAGAGCTGTATAAAAGCACACACCTTCAGAGACCTGTCAGGGGCCTCAGGAGACTGCTGTGGTACACTTCCTGATGCGGCGACGCTTGGCTCTTGTTGCGGACAAGCAGGAAAACCTTCGGAGGAGAAGGGCAGGGCGGAGAAGACCCCGCATTTTCAAACCCAGGGCCACTTTGTTTGGGATGGATTGTCCTCTCCGCTTGCCTCTCCAGTGGTGTCAGCTGTGATGTGGATGGCGGCCCTCCACATGTTACTGCTGCATGCCTGTGCTGCATTGCGAGTTTCACTTTTGCTCCACATATCTCTGTACCCCTAACTTACCTCACCTCTGGGCTGTAAGTGCAGCCGCTAAGTAGCCTGGTGCACATTATCACGATTGCTGCTCATTATTTGAGCAATTTGCATTGCTCTTAAGCTTACATAGGGTGCAATGCAAAATATTTGCCTGATCGCTAGGCAGTTTGTACAATGCAGCTACATGATTTATTTTGTGTTACCAAACCGCATGATTTATTTTGTGTTACCTGTAGCCAACAGGCTAAAGTAAAAAGAAAGTGCACTTGGTATTCATTTGATTTTACTACTGTACTGTATAGGCCTACTGTACAGATTTATGTTTGTTCATATTGTAATGTGTAGTCTACCCAGAACACTTTAGTGTTATTTCAGCGCAATCATTTATACATTTAAAATACATTGAGCACTATAAATGTATGTGTGTGTGTGATTGTATTGTAATTTTTTCCTAAACCCGACACCTCGTAATGTCAGACAAACATATCCGGTTTAGCGAGGGGTACTTTATGACTATGAAAAGCTTTTTGATATTTTTTATTTAAAATCTGATGGGATTAAACTGCTTTTCATTTTATATATATATAAATGCATGTGACGGAGTAGCCGTCTACCGTGTGGGTGCATGCATTCGCTGCTGATTGAAAAAGGCCAACAAGATGCTCGGATATATTGTGAGAAGTGTTAAATTTAAATCAAGGGAAGTAATGTTAAAACTTTACAATGCATTAGTAAGACCTCACCTAGAATATTGTGTTCAGTTCTGGTCACCTCGTTACAAAAAGGATATTGCTTCTCTCAAAAGAGTGCAAAGAAGAGCAACCAGAATTATCCCGGGTTTAAAAGTCATGTCGTTTGCAGACCGGCTAAAATAATTGAATCTATTCAGTCTTGAACAAAGAAGACTTCATGGTGATCTGATTCAAGCATTCAAAATCCTAAAAGGTATTGACAATGTCGACCCAGGGGACTTTTTTGACCTGAAAAAAGAAACAAGGACCAGGGGTCACAAATGGAGATTAGATAAAGGGGCATTCTGAACAGAAAATAGGAGGCACTTTTTTACACAGAGAATTGTGTGGGTCTGGAACCAACTCCCCAGTAATGTTGTTGAAGCTGACACCCTGGGATCCTTCAAGAAGCTGCTTGATGAGATTCTGGGATCAATCAGTTACTGACAACCAAACGAGCAAGATGGGCTGACAGGCAGGAGATCGAGACAGAGATTGAAGTTGCTATGCCCCACAGGCGAACAGGATTTATTTACATATTAACACACTAAACATCTCACGTGACACTACCAGCAATGGCAGCGCATGGAGCACATATACACAATGTATGAAAACTTTGTTAAGATCTACTCTATCTGAATGAATCTTCTCTGTTCAATAATAAACTAACGTTGCTGATAAATGGCGGATAAATGGTTAGGCAGATATGTGACTGGCGGATACGCGACAGATAACTGTCTTAAAATAGGTAAAATGAAGATGGAACAGAATGCATTGTACAGATGACGTTTACATTTAACAAAAACAATGTTATTTTGATTCTTGCACCCTTGCATGTATAGACATTATCTTTCGGGCACCCTCTACTGCAGCAAGCCACAACTCAACTCCAGCTATTTATTTGAACAATGTCACCCGACTCTCGCAATAGAGATCTTGCTAAGAAGACGCAGCAGATATATTGCGGCTCTTTTCATTAACATATTTTCTTAGTACATATGACAAAATGTATACTTTGCTAAGTGTTGCAATGAAAATGCAAATTGCAGTATGTTTGCGCTGCGACTGGCCCAGCTTAGTACACCTTCTCCTTATTATCTAAATAGAGTAAATTACTCAATGACCAAACCCTTATCTGGAGCGTTGTATGTATGGGTTCCTTTATGAACATTTTCAGGACTATTTACCCAAAACTTTTCTCAGTGGCGTCCCACAAATTATTAAAAGTTCAAGGTAAATCTCGGGTTTTAAGTGTTTTTAAAAAAGTAATGAGAAAAATGGTTTTCTAATAGTGATGGTGCCCTCTGGACAAAGGCCGTACCGTGTGGGAATTGACCTTGACTTTCTTTAGCACTATCGCTTAAGAGGTCTTCTAGTTCCTGCAAAAGATTTCTAGTCTAAATGTTTGTCATTTAGTATTTCTAATATAATACCAATAGCATAAATAAAATATAAATAAATCTAAATTGCATTAACGTTAAGAAGAAGCAATGTTGTCCTCCTCCACTGACAATGTGGCAGTACGTGGGTTAGTGGTTCCTTTTCTTCTTGTTCCTGCATCATCTCTTTAGTTTATAGCTCGGCCTCACAGCTACTTTTGAAAGCTTCATGATTGGCAACAGCATCTGCACAGAGAGCTGCTTTGTACTGCAGCTGATCTGCAGGAATCTACAGACAAAACAGTAAACTAAACATTGCATTTATTACTGTGTAATGGACAGAAAATACTGTTTTCATTGAGTAAATATATAGCCTGCAGCTTGTTATGCGATTCCTAAATGCAGCACATTAGGGAGTATCTCTAGATTACAAAATGCTTAAGAGTTCCCTGAATGCCTTTTCCCTCTAGTGGCAAATATCTGTTACTACACTATCACAATAGAGATACATGAAGCACATCAGTATGGACTTGTTAGCAGACCTCCTCCTCACACAGCGCTAGTAACGTCTGCCTGGTCTGAAATGCCCTCTCCCTGACTCTTCTTCTCGCTCTTCTGTGCAGCTCTTCTGCTGGTTCTGTGACACCGCTTGGTTTCAATAAGTGGTACTTTTAACACACGCTGAGGCATCTAGTAAAGTTAGCACCCTTCAGTGAATATGGTTTGCATATCAAATATTTTGTGACGTAATTTGCATACATTTCCACACAATAACATTATTCATTATATTTAAATGACTCGAACGCAGTACTTTTTCCATGCGCTAGGTTGCCTGCCACTGGTTAGTGAATACAGCAGGTGTACAAAGCACGCAGTAAAGGGGCTTGCTGTGTGCAAAACATGTTACTGCTGTTTAGTGAATGAGGCCAACATGTTAGCGACATCCAAACAAATTCCAGAATAGAAATGGAACACTGAAGTGGACGGGTACGAGGTAGTGGAGGGAGGGATGAATAAATAAAGTGATGAATAGAAATAGTACATAATCCAAATATCTTTAGACTAAACAGTTTTACACTCTCGGCCCCACCGTTTCAGCTTTGCTTAAAATACTATGTTATGTTTAAATAAAAAAAAATAACAACATAGCAAGGACTGTGAAAAGACTTCTCTGTCCAGGGTTATAATAATAGAGTGATTGTTCCAATCACAGATCAGTTTCCCTCGATTTCCTAGAATGAGGGCTAATGGCATGCAGCCAGGTGTTTGTTTCTCTTCTGATCCCCTGCTCTTTTTTCCCTTACAGACAGGAACATGAACATCTTGCGATACTGCCCCAGCTCTGACTCCTGGTTCGTATTCCAGGCATGTGAGGTCCACATCCGCAAACAGCAGATGCTCTCCGTGGAGGACACCATCTACCTAGTTGGCGGCTACACCCATGAGATCGAGCCCAAGAAGAAGACAAGCCAGACAGATGACATGCTCACAGTACAATCCTACAACATCACCACGGGGGAATGGCTCTACCTGAAAGAGAACACTTCCAAGTCAGGACTCAACTTGACCTGCACCCTACACAACGATGGCATCTACATCATGAGCAGAGACATTGCCTTGCCCACCAGCCTTGAACACAGAGTGTTCCTCAAGTACAACATATTCTATGACGTGTGGGAATCCTTCCGGAGATTTCCGGCATTCGGGCAAAATATGCTGCTTTGTT
The DNA here is from genome assembly GCA_030684275.1 of Acipenser oxyrinchus oxyrinchus. Lineage (NCBI taxonomy): Eukaryota > Metazoa > Chordata > Actinopteri > Acipenseriformes > Acipenseridae > Acipenser > Acipenser oxyrinchus. Next base: position 37,207,529 of record CM060256.1, read on the forward strand.
CTCTATACCTACCTAACGTAATTTAGGTGTATTTATTAATGACTCTGACATGATGTGTTCTCACCACTGTAGTCACTGCGGGTGCTGCAAAGGTTTGTTTTCAGGTCTTAATAAATTGGTTACATGTAGTACATTACCATTCCGATACCTAGGTGTCACTTGGTCCATCAGTGCGCTGGTTCCTAGTCCCAGCTGACTGATCCCAGAACTTTCTCTTGTTGGTTCTTAAAGCCTCTCAGTGATTCAGCATTGACGGCTTGGCAACTCATTCCATACACTCACCACTTTGTAAAAAAAGAAAAGTGCCCCCTCTCTTTCTTCACTCAATTTCCAGCTGTGTGGTCTTGGTCTCTTAAGTTTGGCAACTTAATTTTGAAAATTTCAACCAGGGATGCAAGTCAGTTATGATCAGTTCGTTTTTTCTGTTATTTTTGACATCCAATAGTTTTTCAGTAAAACCGAAATGAAAGTATAAAACCAAAAAACTTGGACTGAATTTCTGTGACCAATGGAGTATTACAAACATGTTGTTTTGTATTTAACTATGACAAATAAACTGAATACAGTGTTACTGCATCACTCATTCAAATATATTATACAACTAGACACACTGTTGAAAGAATGAAATAATGAAATAACCGTTTTGCATTCAACTTTATTTCTTATTTTACAGCAGGCAGTTGGAAGCTTCAGCTCAGGATGGTTTTTGAAATAAAAATGGTTTAATCACGATGTTGGCTTCAAAGCGACTGATGTTTGGCAGCATTTTAAAATAGTTTCTGAAGAGAAAATGGCATGTAGATTTATGTAAGCAAAAAACTAAAGCTAGAACTGAGACCTGCCACCAACCTCCAAAAACATGCAAAGTTCTCGTTTAGTGTGCAGGTTTGCCTCTTGCACAATGTAGCAACAACTTAGTGAGACAAACAAAACTAATTTCAATACATGCACAGTATTATTATTATTTATTTCTTAGCAGACACCCTTATCCAGGGCGACTTACAATTGTTACAAGATATCACATTATTTTTTACATACAATTACCCATTTATACAGTTGGGTTTTTTTTATTGGAGCAATCTAGGTAAAGTACCTTGCTCAAGGGTACAGCAGCAGTGTCCCACACTGGGGATTGAGCCCACGACCCTCTGGTCAAGAGTCCAGAGCCCTAACCACTACTCCACACTGCTGCCCTAACAGTAAATGACCTGTTCACAGGAGCATCAAATTGAAAGCAGCTTCCAGATAGTTTCACTAAGACTCTCATTAAGAGTGCTATTTCTCAAGCTACTATCAAGCATTGCTTTTGCTTGTTTTGCAGCTTCGCCCAGTTTACTGTTGATTCAGTTTCACAATGGGACCTCAAATAACATTTTCTTTCCTTTCAATACTTTTGCATCTGACTGTTTTAGTCAGTTTAGCATCATTACTAATTTTTTTTTATTAAATCTAAATTAGCAACTAAAACTTTTTTTTTTTTAATTCAAAAACTTTCAGCTTCAGCCCTTCACTTCTTATGATGCATTTTTTGAACACAAGTTGAAGTTCGAGTTTGCAGGCTGACTGTTTGCATGTGCCTGCTTGTACTAGCACCAGCACCTTTCATCAACAAACCTAAAAAGAATGAAGCCGTGCTTCTGCTACTGAGGGCAGTCATAATCAACCAGGTAAGTCTTGAAATAACTTTTGATTTATGTTACTATATAAACATTAAGGGGTGTTAATATGAACCATCCACATGCAGAAAAGTGCATGATGAATTTCTGAAAATGCTGCCAGTTTTTTGCTGAGACTGCCAAAGCTTTTCAAATTCTGCTTTCTGTTTAGTTTTATCGTTTGGTTTTATCTTTTGTTGGTATCGTTCAGTTTGGAATATTGAGTTTGAAAAAAATCGTAACTGTTGCAACCCTATTAAAACTTCTTCAACTTATCGAACAATAAGTTAGTAAAACCAAAGGAACATCTTAGTTCAGTGTTGGACATTAAAAATCGAGTTGAAACATATTCTGCATGAGGTTGAGACCAAACACACCTTTGTACAGTCATATCATTATTGTCTTTAATACAAATTATGTTGGCATAGTGGCTGTCCATGTTCTTTCAAACTTTTCAAAAGCTTGCAGTTATCTGTCTCATTGTTCAAGTGAGAATCATCATACCTGTTACGCACTTTTATTTGTTAGATAGGTGTCGAATGTGCAGTTTTGAAAGAAACACATGTTATAGCACACATGTATTTTTATTATAAAGCATGATATATGGTACTACACTAGGTTAGAAAATCTCATGTCTGCAAGCCATGCTTTCAGGTAGTGCATTTCCTTGGTCCCCACCCTGCCCCTTCAACTGCTGTCCTGTAAAGGGATATTCACACTATAGTGTTTACTCGCTGTGTTTTCTAGGGTAAAAAATTGAACCTATGAAATTGAATATTACCTTTCACACTTGAGTGTAATCGCTGTGAAAAAAATGCTAAATCCACTGCGAACAAAAAAATTGAAACAGGTTCGATTTTTGAACAAAAAATGCCATGATCACAACCCTGTCCTGCTAAATTTGGATATAATCTGAAGGCAATATGGATCAGGTGCAAGCTGCTGCATGGTTATTGGTCTGAAAGAAAGGAATGTGGATTCACCCTGTAATAATGAGCAACAGGAAACCCAAGGGAGTACCATCGTCTTGTGTAGGAGCTGAAATATACTGTGTATATTTATATAATCGCAAATTGTGTTATTGGTAACAAATAATCTCAACAATGTTGTTGGCAACAAAATTTGAAGTACAGACAGGGCTGCCAAATGCAATCATGTCGATGCATCCAGATGTTTATTAAAAAAAAATTGAAAATACATTAAACTCAGGAAGATGGTACTATCAATGCAAATGTAACAGACAGCACAGTCAGACAGCACGGACGGTTTACATTATTGAGGAAAAAAATACACGTATACTAACCGTTTTAGACCGTTTAATTTTCTGGCATACAATGCCACTTACCTGCTTATGCTACTGGATATAATTAGATACGTGCTTTTGTTTTGTAGTTCAGTCTATATTTAATAATGGCCCGCGGTTGGGTATTCTTGAAAAAGGGAAAACTTTTTTTAACTAATTTTGAGAAAATTATTATTATTTATTTATTATTATTTATTTCTTAGCAGATGCCCTTATCCAGGGCGACTTACAATTGTTACAAGATATCACATTATTTTTACATACAATTACATTCTTTTTTGCACATTATTTTTTTTACATACAATTACCCATTTATACAGTTGGGTTTTTACTGGAGCAATCTAGGTAAAGTACAGCAGCAGTGTCCCCAGTCTGGCATTGAACCCACGACCCTTCGGTCAAGAGTCCAGAGCCCTAACCACTACTCCACACTGCAAAATAGTAATTTGTTGGCCAATTCATCTCAGAAGAATCTTAAATTTAAAACAATATTATGGGGGGGGGGGGGGTAACACCACAGGCTTACCTATAGCAGAGCTATCATTTTGATTGAATTTATTATTATTTTATTATTTATTTGTTAGCAGACACCCTTATCTAGGGCGACTTACAGTCGTAAACAAAATACATTTCAAGAATCACAGTACAAGTATTAATACAATTAAGAGCAAGCTAAAATACAATGACTTTGGTTCTAGCAAGTATAAGTATATGACAAAATACGATTAAATAACAGAGCAGATAACAGTGTCAGTGATAGTTACATCAGGATATAATTAAATACAAAATACTACAGATTAAATGACACTTGACAGATTACAGTACTCTAAAGTACAGGATTAAATGCATTAAAATAGGGAGCAGATAAGAGCAAGTAAAGCGCATTTAAGGAAGAGTGATAAGTGTCCAGAGGGAAAAGAGGAGTTCTACAGGTGCTGTCTGAAGAGGTGAGTCTTGAGGAGGTGCCGGAATGTGGTCAGGGACTGGGCAGTCCTGACATCTGTAGGAAGGTCATTCCACCACTGCGGGGGCGATGGTGGAGAAGGAGCGGGCTCTGGAGGCAGGGGAGCATAGAGGAGGTAGAGCCAGTCTTCTAGTGCAGGAGGAACGGAGAGGTCGAGTGGGGGTGTAGGGAGAGATGAGGGTCTGGAGGTAGCTGGGTGCAGTCTGGTCAAGGCATCTGTAGGCGGGTACAAGAGTCTTGAACTGGATGCGAGCGGTGATCGGGAGCCAGTGGAGTGAGCGGAGCAGTGTTGCGTGGGAGAAGCGAGGCAGAGAGAACTTTAACTTTTTAATTTAATTTAATTTAACTTTTTTTTAAATTTACGCCTAAAGTCAAAATTTAAAAAACGGATTATGTTTTATTTTTCCCCACCTTTTTTTAAAAAGACAATTAGACTAAAAAATTACATTCTATGATCTAATTTACTTTTCACTGTAAGAGTACATGGAACTGGCCTCCTGGGATGTAGAGTTTGGAGCAATAAAATAAACCATGAAAACCTGTTGAAATCTCTTCGTTTTCTTCATTTCTTGTGCTTGATACAATACACACAAGTAGGGTAGGGAAACATGCATGCACCAAAAGAGAAACCCTTGTTCAATAAAAAAGAGCCCCATTCTGATGTGGGTCAGCTCACATCTAGTTGGGAGGATAAGGTAATTTTGGCTAACAAAAAAAAAAAAGTAATACAGGTGATAGGACATGATATCTGGTACTACTCTAGGCTAAAGAAATTTCTGTTTGCAAGACATTTAGCCCCAGCAATGTCTTTTTTGTCGAAGCATGTTACTGGCTGAAAGGTTATTAGTCATAAGGTGAAGTAGCTGATTGGTCAATGACAGTAAAATGGGACGGAGACAATTTCACCCTGCAAGTGAAATGACCCAGGAAGGATAAGACAGCTAAAAGTCTGTGGCTTGCAAACAGATTTCTTTAACCTAGTGTAATTCCAGAAATCGTGTTTAAAATGAAAATATATGTTTCTTTCAAAACTGCATATTTGAGAGCTGTATAACAGTGGGTATGTAAGGAAGATAAATGTATTTATTGTGTCAGCCATAATTACTTTAAAGAGTAAGTAACTTCAAATTGAATTTCAATTGCTTTTCTTATATTTACTATTTTAAGAAGAATTCAGTGGAATTATTCATTAGAGTTTACAAAAACACATTGCTGTATCTCTGCTGGATATGTTTTTCAACTTAAAATAATTGTAGCTGACAAAATAGTTCCATACATTTTCTCTAGTGCACATACATTCATTATATAGGTTTCAAATTTGCATTTTTGAAAGAAACTGCGCATTTCTTTAGCAGACATGTATTTGAAGCTTTTTGTGCACACCAGTCCTCCCCTCAGCGACAATACTGACCAAGCAGTGTAGCAGGATTCAAATGCAAACACAGAACTTAGTTTCTACGTCTCTGTTGCTGTGCCTGCGGTTGCTATAGTATTTGTGCTACAAACCTTTGTTATGTCACACGGATGTCCATTTGTTTTTTGTACATCATGTTTTTTTTTTTTTAATCAATCAATGGTTTTCCCAATAAAACTGACTGGAACCATTGAGCTTTTGAATGTTGCCAGGCATGATATTAAAACAGTAAGGCCTGAAGTTGGCATAATCCAAACATCGATTTCAGTTGCTCAGTAATGTTATCTTGTAGCAGTTTTGCAAACAAGGCAAAGTAAACGTTTTCCTAACAACATGTGTTGCTGTGTGTATTTTGACTTAAAAAATATTACAGTGCATCCTAGTTTTTTATAAAAAAATATTTAGAATGTCTGTGACAGAGATCGAATGACGCTTGGTGTTATAGCTCCCTCCCGACCTGTGAGGGCACTGGACTAAAAGGCATGACAATTTATTCCCGTGGGTAGGTGGAAGTCAGCTGGCTAGAAAAGGGATGGAGCTACGGTACCCAAACTCAATGACCGAGCAGGAAAAGCGTGGCATCCGCGGATTGGAGAAGCGGATGCCCTCGTTAACCAAGGGATCATGAGGGAGGGTATAAAATAGGGGCATAGCAAAGTAATCTGTTCCTTTGTAAATGGTTGGATTTGACCTTGAAGAAATACTGTGCTGTACTAAAAACCGTGAGTGTTTGTTTTGTGTTAAGTGTTGGCTGTAACTGACATCACTTTTCACCCCTGCATTTCACGGAGTACATAAGAACATAAAAACATAAGAAAGCTTACAAACGAGAGGAGGCCATTCAGCCCATCTTGCTCGTTTGGTTGTTAGTAGCTTATTGATCCCAGAATCCCATCAAGCAGCTTCTTGAAGGATCCCAGGGTTTCAGCTTCAACAACATTACTGGGGAGTTGGTTCCAGACCCTCACAATTCTTTGTGTAAAAAAGTGCCTCCTATTTTCTGTTCTGAATACCCCTTATCTAATCTCCATTTGTGACCCCTGGCCCTTGTTTCTTTTTTCAGGTCAAAGAAGTCCCCTGGGTCGACATTGTCTATACCTTTTAGGATTTTGAATGTTTGAATCAGATCACCGCGTAGTCTTCTTTGTTCAAGACTGAATAGATTCAATTCTTTTAGCCTGTCTGCATACGACAAGCCTTTTAAACCCGGGATAATTCTGGTTGCTCTTCTTTGCACTCTTTCTAGAGCAACAATATCCTTTTTGTAACGAGGTGACCAGAACTGAACACAATATTCTAGGTGAGGTCTTACTAATGCATTGTAAAGTTTTAACATTACTTCCCTTGATTTAAATTCAACACTTCTCACAATATATCCCAGCATCTTGTTGGCCTTTTTTATAGCTTCCTATTTTTGTGTCGTCTGCTTACTATACCAGAATCTAAATCATTAATGTAGATCAGGAATAGCAGAGGACCTAATACTGATCCCTGTGGTACACCACTGGTTACCTCGCTCCATTTTGAGGTTTCTCCTTTAATCAGTACTTTCTGTTTTCTAGATGTTAACCACTCCCTAATCCATGTGCATGCATTTCCTTGAATCCCTACTGCGTTCAGTTTGAGAATTAATCTTTTATGCGGGACTTTGTGAAAAGCTTTCTGGAAATCTAAATAAACCATGTTGTATGCTTTGCAATTATCCATTTTCAATGTTGCATCCTCAAAAAAGTCAAGTAGGTTAGTTAGACACGATCTCCCTTTCCTAAAACCATGCTGACTCCCAGGATATTGTTACTATAAAGGTAATTTTCCATTTTGGATCTTATTATAGTTTCCATAAGGTTACATATAATAGAAGTCAGGCTTATTGGTCTGTAGTTACCTGGTTCGGTTTTGTCTCCCTTTTTGTGGATCAGTATTACGTTTGCTATTTTCCAGTCTGTCGGTACAACCCGTGTCAAGAGACTGTTGCATGATCTTGGTTAGCGGTTTGTAAATAACTTCTTTCATTTCTTTGAGTACTATTGGGAGGATCTCATCCGGCCCAGGGGATTTGTTTATTTTAAGAGCTCTTAGTCCCTTTAACACTTCTGCCTCTGTTATGCTAAAGTTATTTAAAATTGGATAGGAACAGGTCGAAATGTGGGGCATGTTGTCCGTGTCCTCCTTTGTAAAAACCTGTGAAAAGTAATCATTTAATATATTTGCTATTTTTTTTTTCTTCATCTATGATTTTGCCATTTGTGTCTCTTAGACATGTAACCTCCTCTTTGAATGTTCTCTTGCTGTTATAATATTGGAAAAACATTTTGGAATTGGTTTTAGCCCCCTTAGCAATATTGATTTCTCTCTTGGCCTTTCTAACTTCCTTTTTGACTTGTGTTTGCAGTTCTAAGTACTCTTTCTGTGTACTTTGTTTTTTGGTCCCTTTTAAACGCTCTGTAAAGTGCCTTTTTTCGCTGAATATTTTTTTTAATTGATCTATTAAACCATTTTGGCCATTTTGTTTTAGATTTAGATTTGTCTAATTTTGGGATGTAATTGTTTTGCACATCTAGTATTACATTTTTAAAGAACAGCCATCCTTTTTCTGTGGATGTTCTCTCTATTTTACTCCAATCTACTTCTGTTAGTCTCTGTTTCATACCTTCATAGTTTGCTTTTCTAAAATTGTAAACCTTAGCTTTAGTCATTACTTTTGGGGTTTTAAAAAATACTTCAAATGAGACCATGTTGTGGTCTGAGTTTGCCAATGGCTCTCTGACCTCTGTAAATCACATCACTAGCACCTAATTTCACTCACGGTCTTGTGTTTTGTGTTTAGTGTTGGTGTGTGTAAAACCTGGACTTTTTGGCTGCGGGTCAAACCTGGGGATTACAATTACGAGTGATACACGCCGCTGTATCACTCCAACATTTATTATTTACTGGTGTTAGCCTTCAGGCTCTGGACATTGTCATTCATTAATAAAACACCCTTGCACCTGAAAGCAATTGTCTGTGTGATTAATCCACTTTGCACTGCACTCACCTGTATCCACTCACCACTTTGCTGGAATGTCCAATTATGTTCCCTCACAGCAGTAATTCCCCACAAACTGAAGGTCAGGGGGTGTCCTTCAATCGCACGCCAAAGCCTTTGCTTCTTTACACCCAGGAGTCCCAACTGGTTTTGCCTCCTTAACCCACGGAAGCACCAGAGCCAGCACACCCTGTATCTTAAGTTATTTCTAAATCTTTTTAGAATAGTTTTTTTTTTCCTTTCAGAGAAAAAGTTGCTAAATAATTAGTTTTGAGAATCTATCCCTATAAAATAATGAAAGATTGGAGTAATGGTTTGAAAATATGCCTTTATTTTTGCTTTGTTAGCTGTCACCGTTGATGGGCAGTCACTAATGCTGATTTGTATTTTAGGGTATGCTAGTTCTTTGCTATTCAGCACCATCAAAAGTCTTTTAGTAGCGAAGCTGGTAATGGCAATGGAAAATGGAAAATGTAATAAATACTATTGCTTCTGAAAATTATTAGGATACATTTGCAGCACATAGTAGGGGATATATTGGGCTTACTATGTTACCATTTGAGTGGAAAGAATACAGACAAAAATATACTAGATACATATAGCAATTCTAAAATGGCAGGACATTATTAGAAGGTGAGTTGGACAACTCATGCTTTAATACAGAAAGTCAGGATGGAAAGACGTTATTATTTACATTAATACGTTGACTAACAGTTGACTACTTGCTAACAGTTTTTACAGCACAGAGAATTTAACAGGCACATCCACAAATGCTTCCAGGACAATGCAATGCTTTCTTCATACTACAAAAGGCTTTAGAAGCATCTACAAAAGGCATCTTTACACAGGTTATATTTAAAAAAAAATCTCAATAATGATTTTAACGACTGAAGACATTAAAGCTATTCACTCGGTAGTTATGCTTCTGATCATAGAACTTACATACATGGTTTGTACAATACATGAGTTAGATACTTAACCTAAAGGCTTAACTGTAGCAAGTTTAATAAATAGTGTGGTACTAAATAGTATTGCTGCATTTGCAGCTGGAGATTTAGGTTCATATACCTTCATATAAGAGTCCAATTTTCAAAAACAAAAAAACGATTCAAAGAAAAAACAAACCCTTTCTACATAGGAAATTACATATCTAGACATACTCAAATGAAGACATTCTGCCTGGCCGTAAATCTTTTTTGGTGTGCTCAGTTGGTCTGCAAGCTCTCTGTCACGCTAATGATGTGAGGCTGCACTTTGTTTTTTTTGCAGTTCAGAAGGCATCTGACCCTTTTGTGCCGGTACCGCTTGGACAGCAGGACATACAGCACCGGGTTTACACAAGGGTGCAGATTCTGGAGGACGGTGCAGATGAAGTAGAACATGTCCCAGGCTGGTCTGTGGTGGTACAGTCCTAGATAGACACACAGCTCCAGCACATAGCCTGGAAGCCAGCATACTGAGAAGGTGGCAGCAGCAAGGAAGATCAAGATGGAGGCTCTGCGGGTGTTCCTGGAGCTGGCCAGGGACATCATGGGACTCTTGTGGAGGAAGAGAGCCAGCCGGATGTAGTTGAAGGCAATCACCAGCATGGGCAGCAAATAATAGAGAATAAACTGGCCCAAGACCACCTGGTAGTGGTGTTCCTGGATGGTGGGCAGACAGTAGGTGAAATTCTTGATGGCTGCTGTCTCTTTGGTGGCGAAGATCCGGAGGGGGAAACTGATGAAGAAGCTTAAAGCCCAGACCAGGACCAGCATGAAAATGACCAGGTTCATCTCTGGGGGCCGATGGGGTTTAATGATGATCATGGCCCTAGCAATGGAGACGGCGCAAAGGGAATAGGTGCTGGCTGCCAGGGAGAAGGCTAGGATGAACTGGTAGATCTTGCAGAAGGTGTTCCCCAGCGACCAGCTGTAGCTGACGGCGGACTGGAGCGTGAAGGGCACCAGCAGCAGGGTAAGGAAGTCCGCCAGTGCCATGCTCAACAGGAGCAAGTCGAGGCGGTTCTTGCGGAAGGAGTTGTATCTGGCGAAGAGCAGGAACACCAGAAGGTTGGCGCAAAACCCAATCCCCAAGATCACACCGCAGGTACAAGCGAATATGAGCCCGTAGTCAATGACAAGGCTCTGCATGGTCACTGTAGTTTTTTTTTTTCTCTTTACTGTGTCTTACTGTCCCAGTGATGGTCCAATAGATTTATATTAAATATTCCTAACATTCACCGGGGGAGCAGAATAAACTATACTAAACTATGCTAAAAAAGAAAACACTTTAAAAGATAAACATAGTCCACTTTAAAACTGAAAGAAATTACAGGCACCGATCAAAGTGGTTTCTGTGTCTCTGATACTGATTTCGCATAAATGCACACTAATAATAATAATAATAATAATAATAATAATAATAATAATAATAATAATAATAATAATACATTTAAATTTGCAGCACAATGTTAACTCTTTTTATCCTCTCATATTATAAACCTCCCTTTGATGTCTGACATCGTAAAAACAAACTATTACTTAATCCCCAATGTATTCATAATTTATGGGTAAAAACTGCAGTTATCATGGTTCTTTGCTTTATGTATCTGTGCTCTCACTTTGTGTTATTTTTTAAATGTAAGATCTATTTCAGTTAAATAATTCCAGTTGAAGGTAAAATAGCTCCCTCAGCTACATTTCCATACAAGTCTTACTAAATATTCAGCTGGTGTCCAGTTTCCATTTCTACATTTGCAAAAAATAAATAAACCATTTCCATAAAAAAAGAAAGAAAAACAGCATACTAAATACCAGTAAGGAGTTTCTGCTGAAAATTCCCTGTGATTCAAAACCAGACCATCTCATCCCTTCATTAGTCATAGAAGTCTTCTGTAGATGCACAGAGCTAAAGGTTGTATCCTGTAATTTTACAACAGGTTATGTGAGTGATTCCTTTTAGCACAGTATTGCATCAGAAAGGTAAATACAGTGCATCATTTCAAATCACTCATGCACCACTGAAATTAAAGCCCCAGCATTCCTAACGAAGAAGTCTACAAACTCAATCTGCTTTGTGAGCTGAAATTGCAGGGCTGTATTTATCTCAAAAGACGACAGCAAATAGGCTGTAGACTCTGGAACATATATCGTGCTATACCTATGGTAAAAGCAATAATGAAAGCACAGTAAAGCATGGACAAACTATTGTAAAACATTTAGGGGTAGATGTACTAAAGTGTTGAGTCTGTCGCAATCGTTTTTCGTATCGCATTTGCGATTTAGCCTTAAATGAATATGTAAATCTGAGCGTTCCTGCAGAAATTCGCAAAAACAGGGTGGAGATAGTGCAAATGAGGGATCAAAAATATTGTAACGAGATTTACTAAAGCTGCGGGCAATTGCGACACTTACAATTGCAACAATTTGTTAAGAACTTTTGAAAGCATGTTTTAAACAGTCGCAATTGTTGCTTGCATTTCCCAGTCCGCTTTTTCTCGTGTGTTGCCAGTTGTGCTCAATGTATTTTTGAGACGAACACCCAAGTACCTAATTTTTACTAAAGTCAGGGTGTACTTACAAGCCATGAAACCAAATTTCTGTGACATTTCTGGTTTCCCAGCGTGTTGAAAGCAATAGACTGCACACATGTGCCACTAACCCCTCCAGCTCATTCTGAACATCTGTATAGGACCATGATCTTTTGTGTGTTAATTGTCTACGCTACTAAGTAGACCAAGTTAAAAATAATAATTAAAATAAAATAAAATACAATAAAACAAAAAACCCTAAAATCATTTAGTTTCAATTTAAAATAATCTGTTATTTGCATTGTACACCAATGTGTACAATGGAGCAGCATGATTTATTTTTGTGATACCAGTGGGCTAAAGTAAAAAGAAAGTGCACTATTTGATTTTACTACTGTACTGTTTACTGTATAGGCCTACTGTACAGATTTATATTTTACATAATGTAATGTGTAGCCTACCCAAAACACATTAGTGTTATTTCAGCACAATGACTTATATTTAAAATACATCGATAACTGTAAATGTCCTTCGGGCACTCTCTGGTACAACAAACCACAACTCAACTGCCGCTATTTTATTTGAAAAAATGTCGCATAACTGTCGCCAGTGCTCTCGCTAAGATGACACAAATAATATTTAAATTAGTATATTGCGGCTGTCTTCATTAACGTATTTTTTCTTAGTACATACGACAAAATGTGCACTTTGCGAATTGTCGTAACGAAAATGCAAATTGTGGTATGCGACTGGCCCATCTTAATACATCTACCCCTAAGTATTGTAAAACAAGTAAGAGAAAAGGATTGACCAAACCTTATCAGAAATGTTGGCTTTTGCCATAGCTGCCTCAGTTTTCAATTGATCTATCAAGAGAGATAGGCAATCAGAGTCAAACAAATATTGCTCTTGTTGTCCTTGTTGAAGAGGAAAAACAAACAGCAAATGCATCCTGTAACTCATAATATATGTCAGCGTCAGGAATTCAAATAATTCTCAAAAATGCAGTTTTGATTTGTGGAATGTGGAATACTAACGTTAAAGGGAGATCATAGGAGGTTGTGGGGTATCATGCCTTTCCATGCAATACATAAAGCATTATTCAGCATTACAGCCTGAGAGACGCAGGCTACACTGCTACTTTACACAATTCCAAATAGAGGTTCTTTTTGGCACAGAGAGAGTTATATACTTTTAGTACTGTGTCTCCTGCCATGGTTACGCGTTTGATTTGCAGAGTACACATCTGACTGATAAAACGGCTTTTACCTGCCTTTGTTAACGACCTCTCTGCAGCTCTTTGGTGCATAAGACCGGACATGCACTCAATAAACTGCAATCAAGACAGGGAGTCAATGAGGCGATAGGGTTGTTTTTCCGTACATTTTTTTTTCCGGATTTTTTTTTTTTTTGTTTAATGGAAATATCCATAATTTTCTGAAGCCTGGCCTTAAAAGGACAATACGTGTGTAAACGGTGTCATTAACTTTCAAAGCTGGTAGACATTTAAGCGATAAATATGTACACCTGCCATACCACTGTCAGTGTACGGTTACCATGGACGGCCAGGACAGCACAAACAGATAATGAGGAGTCTACAACAGTGTTTAACAATATACAATTTACACCAAAGTATATAGTTTATTATGACATACATACGTTTATCACCCTTCACATATTCCCATATACATTAACTGTCTTTCCCCGTATACGCTGTTGCTTTACTTTACCCCATCCATTCTCATGTAACCAATACAATATATAGATTAGAAGTATTTCAGAAACAAAGCTTTCAATATAGTCTGTTTGATGAATCTGAAATTATTATTTCTTGTGATTAGTTTGCATCTTTTGGTATCCTGATACACCCGTCCGTAGCTCCAGCCAAGCTAGACTAAAGGATGAAAACTATGTGACTACGTATCCAGGGCTGAATTGTAGGGGAACTCTAGGATATCGTCACAGCTATCCCAGTTGTTTTAGCACCATTCAAAATATTTTTTTTTGTGGCCAGTTCTAAACACTCTCACATCACTTACAAAACAAATGTGTAATATCTGTCGATTTATTAGGAGTGTTTATAATGAAAAATGATAATAAAACCCGTCTAAAACAATTGAAAGGGTTGATCTGCAAAGTTGATTGAATTAATTCAAATGGGCTTAAATAAACATTCTTGAAAACAGTACCTGTTTCGTGAAAATAACGTGTACTGTATGTTTGAAGCAATTTTGGCTAACGTTTAGCTAAAGTTTGGCTAACACTGCTGCATCACTTTCTGAGTTCCATGTTATACATTAGTTGTAGTCCTGTTTTTTAAATGTAACTCAATGTTACAAGTTATTTTTTCACATAAAATCTAATGCGTTATCACACTTAATTTCTGAGAAAGGAACCATTACAAGTCACTGAAAAATGTAATCAGATTACATGAGTTACATGTTCATGTTATTATTATTATTATTATTATTATTATTATTATTATTATTATTATTATTATTATTATTATTATAATAATAATAATAATATTATTATTATTTATTTATTAGCAGACACCCTTATCCAGGAAGACTTACAATTATTACAAAATGTTACTCCTCAACACTGGTAATTGAACACATAAAAAAAAAAACACTCAAAACTACAATTTATTGTACATCAGAATATGTTTTTCTGTTAAGTTGTTAGAGAAAACGGAGATAGACAGAGAAAGCCAGGATCAGATAATACTATTTTCATATTCATCAAAGTCAACCACAAAAAGAGAACACTTTATTATAAGTTCAATTAACAAAAGTACTTGATATATATATATATATATATATATATATATATATATATATATATATATATATATATATATATATATATATATATATATAAGTGCATTATGTTACAAAAATATAGGTCAGCAGCACCATGATACATTAACAAAATAAATACACCATTCAAACAAAATAAATATGGCAAATCTGACATTAATAATCGGCTTAGTTGTGGCAAAAAAAACCAGAAGAAAAGTATTCACAAAAAAGACAAAAATCTGCAGCTCCACGGAGCAATGCAAAACGTTTTATTAATATCATAATTAATATTATTAATATTCTGGTGCATTTCAAATATGTACAGACAATAAATATTTTCCCTAATACTTTACATATGCTCACTATTACAGAAGACTGCAACAGGTTTCTTAAGGTGTCCCAACGAAATATCCTCAAATACCTGAAAAGAAAAGAAAAAAAAAAAGATGCAA
The DNA here is from genome assembly GCA_030684275.1 of Acipenser oxyrinchus oxyrinchus. Classification (NCBI taxonomy): domain Eukaryota; kingdom Metazoa; phylum Chordata; class Actinopteri; order Acipenseriformes; family Acipenseridae; genus Acipenser; species Acipenser oxyrinchus. The sequence continues at coordinate 37,222,657 of CM060256.1, forward strand.
TAGATTTTTTACTCTGGTATTTTCCAAACAAATATCTTCTTATACAGTAAAATATATTAATTTAAAACCTGATTATCTGTCAGACAGGACAGTCATTTAAAATGTTAGTATGGGCAAATTTACTGTGCAAAGGACAAGGGTTATAGATGGGAATTTGCCAACAAGTGATGATCAAACTACTTCCTCTGGAAGTAGTTTTAACTTTAGTACCATGTGTATAAAATCTGTTGGCGGACCATTTGCTCATTTTAAGGTCATTTTTCTTCTTTGCTTAAACAGTTTTTAACGTGAGCACCGCCTTTAAACAATTTCAGTCTCCATTATATTGTTTATAATTATGATGTGATTAATATTAAAATGTGATACTTTAAAGGTGGTATTCATATTCAAAAACTGATGCAAAGCAGGAACATTTTACTTAAAATAAGCAAAATTGCACAAGGATTCAATAATCATGAAAAAAATAAGCATGTGACAACAGACAACTTAATTTCTGCAAATATACCTTATGGTAGTTGCATTAAAGGTGAAACAACGTCCATGGTAAATATTGTGTTTTTGGCCACCACAAATTGTATAGACCCTTGTCCTTTTCCATGGTGCACTTTTAAAAGAAAAATAACACTGGAATTCAGCCCAGTTAAGGCTGTTTCATTATAAAACATATATGGTAGTTTTTTTGGAGATCAAACCTAGACTACACTTACATGGAGGCATTCTAGGTCCCAGCACCAAACAAAAACTATCAGTGTGGATTTATAATGTATTACCTTAAATACCTCTAACAGAACCATTAATTTAAAATAACACATATTGCACAGTGGTGCGGATACAGCAGCACAATGTCCTCATACTATTACTATTACTATTGTGATGCCATGGATTACCAGTGTGTATTGTATATGATATTTATGCAGGTTAAAATATGAAAATAAGACTCAGGTGGCACTACTCTACCATCTTAGCTGCTACTATTGTCCACTAGAATGAAACCATTGTAGTGCCAGTGCATTGGTTGGCATGGTTTAACCCATGCCCGAGGATTGGTTTAATATACTTTGTTACAATTTTACCATGCAGACTTCTGTAAGGGGTGACTAAAATTGCTGTTAAACTTTCAGTTTGGGGTTTTAGTGTATAGTGCGGAAGATCAGTTGCAAGTGCATTCTATTGGAATTTAAATCTGTATTGAAGTGTGATTCAAACACATTTTCAGTCATACAGGCCCACTTACATGTGTTATGATTCTGCCCATTTTCACTGATACAATCAAGTATTTGGGCTGGGGGAGAGCACCAGTGTTTAAATAAATTACATGCAACAACAAGCTGAAATACTTTACCAATAAAATAAATTCCTGAGGTTTTAGGATTGAAATTGGGTTTGAATCATAGCCTTTGTTTATGTTGGATCTCAAAATATATTTTTATGACTTACATGGAGCTAATACAGTTTTGTCCCAGAAAATGGTGCAGTTGTAAAACTAAAGCTGTTCAAAAAGTTGGTAAAAAAACTGAATAAGTCAAAGTAAAATAAATAAATAAAAACATAGCTAGTTAGATGAGAATCACCACATACATATTTCTTTATATAGTCCTATACTTTAAAATATGTGCATGCAGTGCTTACTATATGTAATACCCCGAGTTATAGTCTGGTCCTGTATGACAGTATTAAAACTGTTCACTACATTTGAATTTATTCAAACGTCTGAAACAATACTGTGCCTCCATATCCGGTTCAAATTAGGACACTAGGCAAGGCTGCTGCAGGATTCTTGTCCTTGTTTTAAATTAGGACACTGGGCAAGGCCGCTGCAGGATTCTCATCCTTGTTTTAAATTAGGACACTGGACAAGGCCGCTGCAGGATTCTTGTCCTTGTTTTAAGGACACTAAGCAAGGCCGCTGCAGGATTCTCGTCCTTGTTTTAAGGACACTAGGCAAGGCCGCTGCAGGATTCTCATCCTTGTTTTAAGGACACTGGGCAAGGCCGCTGCAGGATTCTCATCCTTGTTTTAAGGACACTGGGCAAGGCCGCTGCAGGATTCTCATCCTTGTTTTAAATTGGGACACTGAGCAAGGCCGCTGCAGGAATCTCATCCTTGTTTTAAGGACACTGGGCAAGGCCGCTGCAGGATTCTCATCCTTGTTTTAAATTGGGACACTAAGCAAGGCCGCTGCAGGATTCTCGTCCTTGTTTTAAGGACACTGGGCAAGGCCGCTGCAGGATTCTCGTCCTTGTTTTAAATTGGGACACTGAGCAAGGCCGCTGCAGGATTCTCATCCTTGTTTTAAATTGGGACACTGAGCAACGCCGCTGCAGGATTCTCATCCTTGTTTTAAGGACACTGGGCAAGGCCGCCGCAGGATTCTCATCCTTGTTTTAAATTGGGACACTAAGCAAGGCTGCTGCAGGATTCTCGTCCTTGTTTTAAGGACACTGGGCAAGGCCGCTGCAGGATTCTCGTCCTTGTTTTAAATTGGGACACTGAGCAAGGCCGCTGCAGGATTCTCATCCTTGTTTTAAGGACACTGGGCAAGGCCGCTGCAGGATTCTCATCCTTGTTTTAAATTGGGACACTGAGCAAGGCCGCTGCAGGATTCTCATCCTTGTTTTAAATTGGGACACTGAGCAAGGCTGCTGCAGGATTCTCGTCCTTGTTTTAAGGACACTGGGCAAGGCCGCTGCAGGATTCTCGTCCTTGTTTTAAATTGGGACACTGAGCAAGACCACTGCAGGATTCTCATCCTTGTTTTAAATTGGGACACTGGACAAGGCCACTGCAGGATTCTCGTCCTTGTTTTAAATTGGGACACTGAGCAAGGCCGCTGCAGGATTCTCATCCTTGTTTTAAGGACACTGGGCAAGGCCGCTGCAGGATTCTCATCCTTGTTTTAAGGACACTGGGCAAGGCCGCTGCAGGATTCTCATCCTTGTTTTAAATTGGGACACTGAGCAAGGCCGCTGCAGGATTCTCATCCTTGTTTTAAGGACACTGGGCAAGGCCGCTGCAGGATTCTCGTCCTTGTTTTAAATTCGGACACTGAGCAAGGCCACTGCAGGATTCTCATCCTTGTTTTAAGGACACTGGGCAAGGCCGCTGCAGGATTCTCATCCTTGTTTTAAGGACACTGGGCAAGGCCTCTGCAGGATTCTCATCCTTGTTTTAAGGACACTGGGCAAGGCCGCTGCAGGATTCTCATCCTTATTTTAAGGACACTGGGCAAGGTCGCTGCAGGATTCTCATCCTTGTTTTAAATTGGGACACTGAGCAACACCGCTGCAGGATTCTCATCCTTGTTTTAAGGACACTGGGCAAGGCCGCTGCAGGATTCTCATCCTTGTTTTAAGGACACTGGGCAAGGCCGCTGCAGGATTCTCGTCCTTGTTTTAAAGACACTGGGCAAGGCCGCTGCAGGATTCTCATCCTTGTTTTAAGGACACTGGGCAAGGCCGCTGCAGGATTCTCATCCTTGTTTTAAATTGGGACACTGAGCAAGGCCGCTGCAGGATTCTCATCCTTGTTTAAAGGACACTGGGCAAGGCCGCTGCAGGATTCTCATCCTTGTTTTAAGGACACTGGGCAAGGCCGCTGCAGGATTCTCATCCTTGTTTTAAATTGGGACACTGAGCAAGGCCGCTGCAGGATTCTCATCCTTGTTTTAAATTGGGACACTGAGCAAGGCTGCTGCAGGATTCTCGTCCTTGTTTTAAGGACACTGGGCAAGGCCGCTGCAGGATTCTCGTCCTTGTTTTAAATTGGGACACTGAGCAAGACCACTGCAGGATTCTCATCCTTGTTTTAAATTGGGACACTGGACAAGGCCACTGCAGGATTCTCGTCCTTGTTTTAAATTGGGACACTGAGCAAGGCCGCTGCAGGATTCTCATCCTTGTTTTAAGGACACTGGGCAAGGCCGCTGCAGGATTCTCATCCTTGTTTTAAGGACACTGGGCAAGGCCGCTGCAGGATTCTCATCCTTGTTTTAAATTGGGACACTGAGCAAGGCCGCTGCAGGATTCTCATCCTTGTTTTAAGGACACTGGGCAAGGCCGCTGCAGGATTCTCATCCTTGTTTTAAATTGGACACTGGGCAAGGCCACTGCAGGATTCTCATCCTTGTTTTAAGGACACTGGGCAAGGCCGCTGCAGGATTCTCATCCTTGTTTTAAGGACACTGGGCAAGGCCTCTGCAGGATTCTCATCCTTGTTTTAAGGACACTGGGCAAGGCCGCTGCAGGAATCTCATCCTTGTTTTAAGGACACTGGGCAAGGTCGCTGCAGGATTCTCATCCTTGTTTTAAATTGGGACACTGAGCAACACCGCTGCAGGATTCTCATCCTTGTTTTAAGGACACTGGGCAAGGCCGCTGCAGGATTCTCATCCTTGTTTTAAGGACACTGGGCAAGGCCGCTGCAGGATTCTCGTCCTTGTTTTAAAGACACTGGGCAAGGCCGCTGCAGGATTCTCATCCTTGTTTTAAGGACACTGGGCAAGGCCGCTGCAGGATTCTCATCCTTGTTTTAAGGACACTGGGCAAGGCCGCTGCAGGATTCTCATCCTTGTTTTAAGGACACTGGGCAAGGCAGCTGCAGGATTCTCATCCTTGTTTTAAAGGACACTGGGCAAGGCTGCTGCAGGATTCTCATCCTTGTTTTAAGGACACTGGGCAAGGCAGCTGCAGGATTCTCATCCTTGTTTTAAGGACACTGGGCAAGGCCGCTGCAGGATTCTCATCCTTGTTTTAAGGACACTGGGCAAGGCCGCTGCAGGATTCTCATCCTTGTTTTAAGGACACTGGGCAAGGCCGCTGCAGGATTCTCATCCTTGTTTTAAGGACACTGGGCAAGGCCGCTGCAGGATTCTCATCCTTGTTTTAAATTGGGACACTGAGCAAGGCCGCTGCAGGATTCTCATCCTTGTTTTAAGGACACTGGGCAAGGCCGCTGCAGGATTCTCATCCTTGTTTTAAGGACACTGGGCAAGGCCGCTGCAGGATTCTCATCCTTGTTTTAAGGACACTGGGCATGGCCGCTGCAGGATTCTCATCCTTGTTTTAAATTGGGACACTGAGCAAGGCCGCTGCAGGATTCTCATCCTTGTTTTAAATTGGGACACTGAGCAACGCCGCTGCAGGATTCTCATCCTTGTTTTAAGGACACTGGGCAAGGCCGCTGCAGGATTCTCATCCTTGTTTTAAATTGGGACACTAAGCAAGGCTGCTGCAGGATTCTCGTCCTTGTTTTAAGGACACTGGGCAAGGCCGCTGCAGGATTCTCATCCTTGTTTTAAATTGGGACACTGAGCAAGGCCGCTGCAGGATTCTCATCCTTGTTTTAAATTGGGACACTGAGCAAGGCTGCTGCAGGATTCTCGTCCTTGTTTTAAGGACACTGGGCAAGGCCGCTGCAGGATTCTCGTCCTTGTTTTAAATTGGGACACTGAGCAAGACCACTGCAGGATTCTCATCCTTGTTTTAAATTGGGACACTGGGCAAGGCCGCTGCAGGATTCTCATCCTTGTTTTAAATTGGGACACTGGGCAAGGCCGCTGCAGGATTCTCATCCTTGTTTTAAGGACACTGGGCAAGGCCGCTGCAGGATTCTCATCCTTGTTTTAAGGACACTGGGCAAGGCCGCTGCAGGATTCTCATCCTTGTTTTAAATTGGGACACTGAGCAAGGCCGCTGCAGGATTCTCATCCTTGTTTTAAGGACACTGGGCAAGGCCGCTGCAGGATTCTCATCCTTGTTTTAAATTGGGACACTGAGCAAGGCCGCTGCAGGATTCTCATCCTTGTTTTAAGGACACTGGGCAAGGCCGCTGCAGGATTCTCATCCTTGTTTTAAATTGGGACACTGAGCAAGGCCGCTGCAGGATTCTCATCCTTGTTTTAAGGACACTGGGCAAGGCCGCTGCAGGATTCTCATCCTTGTTTTAAGGACACTGGGCAAGGCCGCTGCAGGATTCTCATCCTTGTTTTAAGGACACTGGGCAAGGCCGCTGCAGGATTCTCATCCTTGTTTTAAGGACACTGGGCAAGGCCGCTGCAGGATTCTCATCCTTGTTTTAAATTGGGACACTGAGCAAGGCCGCTGCAGGATTCTCATCCTTGTTTTAAGGACACTGGGCAAGGCCGCTGCAGGATTCTCATCCTTGTTTTAAGGACACTGGGCAAGGCCGCTGCAGGATTCTCATCCTTGTTTTAAAGGACACTGGGCAAGGCCGCTGCAGGATTCTCATCCTTGTTTTAAAGGACACTGGGCAAGGCCGCTGCAGGATTCTCATCCTTGTTTTAAGGACACTGGGCAAGGCCGCTGCAGGATTCTCATCCTTGTTTTAAGGACACTGGGCAAGGCCGCTGCAGGATTCTCATCCTTGTTTTAAGGACACTGGGCAAGGCCGCTGCAGGATTCTCATCCTTGTTTTAAGGACACTGGGCATGGTCGCTGCAGGATTCTCATCCTTGTTTTAAATTGGGACACTGAGCAAGGCCGCTGCAGGATTCTCATCCTTGTTTTAAATTGGGACACTGAGCAACGCCGCTGCAGGATTCTCATCCTTGTTTTAAGGACACTGGGCAAGGCCGCTGCAGGATTCTCATCCTTGTTTTAAATTGGGACACTGGGCAAGGCCGCTGCAGGATTCTCATCCTTGTTTTAAGGACACTGGGCAAGGCCGCTGCAGGATTCTCATCCTTGTTTTAAATTGGGACACTGAGCAAGGCCGCTGCAGGATTCTCATCCTTGTTTTAAATTGGGACACTGGGCAAGGCTGCTGCAGGATTCTCATCCTTGTTTTAAGGACACTGGGCAAGGCCGCTGCAGGATTCTCATCCTTGTTTTAAATTGGGACACTGAGCAAGGCCGCTGCAGGATTCTCATCCTTGTTTTAAATTGGGACACTGGGCAAGGCCGCTGCAGGATTCTCATCCTTGTTTTAAATTGGACACTGGGCAAGGCCGCTGCAGGATTCTCATCCTTGTTTTAAGGACACTGGGCAAGGCCGCTGCAGGATTCTCATCCTTGTTTTAAGGACACTGGGCAAGGCCGCTGCAGGATTCTCATCCTTGTTTTAAATTGGGACACTGAGCAAGGCCGCTGCAGGATTCTCATCCTTGTTTTAAGGACACTGGGCAAGGCCGCTGCAGGATTCTCATCCTTGTTTTAAATTGGGACACTAAGCAAGGCCGCTGCAGGATTCTCGTCCTTGTTTTAAGGACACTGGGCAAGGCCGCTGCAGGATTCTCGTCCTTGTTTTAAATTCGGACACTGAGCAAGGCCGCTGCAGGATTCTCATCCTTGTTTTAAGGACACTGGGCAAGGCCGCTGCAGGATTCTCATCCTTGTTTTAAGGACACTGGGCAAGGCCGCTGCAGGATTCTCATCCTTGTTTTAAGGACACTGGGCAAGGCCGCTGCAGGATTCTCATCCTTGTTTTAAGGACACTGGGCAAGGCCGCTGCAGGATTCTCATCCTTGTTTTAAATTGGGACACTGGGCAAGGCCGCTGCAGGATTCTCATCCTTGTTTTAAGGACACTGGGCAAGGCCGCTGCAGGATTCTCATCCTTGTTTTAAGGACACTGGGCAAGGCCGCTGCAGGATTCTCATCCTTGTTTTAAGGACACTGGGCAAGGCCGCTGCAGGATTCTCATCCTTGTTTTAAGGACACTGGGCAAGGCCGCTGCAGGATTCTCATCCTTGTTTTAAGGACACTGGGCAAGGCCGCTGCAGGATTCTCATCCTTGTTTTAAGGACACTGGGCAAGGCCGCTGCAGGATTCTCATCCTTGTTTTAAGGACACTGGGCAAGGCCGCTGCAGGATTCTCATCCTTGTTTTAAGGACACTGGGCAAGGCCGCTGCAGGATTCTCATCCTTGTTTTAAATTGGGACACTGGGCAAGGCCGCTGCAGGATTCTCATCCTTGTTTTAAGGACACTGGGCAAGGCCGCTGCAGGATTCTCATCCTTGTTTTAAGGACACTGGGCAAGGCCGCTGCAGGATTCTCATCCTTGTTTTAAGGACACTGGGCAAGGCCGCTGCAGGATTCTCATCCTTGTTTTAAATTGGGACACTGAGCAAGGCCGCTGCAGGATTCTCATCCTTGTTTTAAATTGGGACACTGAGCAAGGCCGCTGCAGGATTCTCATCCTTGTTTTAAGGACACTGGGCAAGGCCGCTGCAGGATTCTCATCCTTGTTTTAAATTGGGACACTAAGCAAGGCTGCTGCAGGATTCTCGTCCTTGTTTTAAGGACACTGGGCAAGGCCGCTGCAGGATTCTCATCCTTGTTTTAAATTGGGACACTGAGCAAGGCCGCTGCAGGATTCTCATCCTTGTTTAAAGGACACTGGGCAAGGCCGCTGCAGGATTCTCATCCTTGTTTTAAGGACACTGGGCAAGGCCGCTGCAGGATTCTCATCCTTGTTTTAAATTGGGACACTGGACAAGGCCACTGCAGGATTCTCGTCCTTGTTTTAAATTGGGACACTGAGCAAGGCCGCTGCAGGATTCTCATCCTTGTTTTAAGGACACTGGGCAAGGCCGCTGCAGGATTCTCATCCTTGTTTTAAATTGGGACACTGAGCAACGCCGCTGCAGGATTCTCATCCTTGTTTTAAGGACACTGGGCAAGGCCGCTGCAGGATTCTCATCCTTGTTTTAAGGACACTGGGCAAGGCCGCTGCAGGATTCTCATCCTTGTTTTAAATTGGGACACTGAGCAAGGCCGCTGCAGGATTCTCATCCTTGTTTTAAATTGGGACACTGGGCAAGGCCGCTGCAGGATTCTCATCCTTGTTTTAAGGACACTGGGCAAGGCCGCTGCAGGATTCTCATCCTTGTTTTAAATTGGGACACTGAGCAAGGCCGCTGCAGGATTCTCATCCTTGTTTTAAATTGGGACACTGGGCAAGGCCGCTGCAGGATTCTCATCCTTGTTTTAAATTGGGACACTGAGCAAGGCCGCTGCAGGATTCTCATCCTTGTTTTAAGGACACTGGGCAAGGCCGCTGCAGGATTCTCATCCTTGTTTTAAGGGACACTGGGCAAGGCCGCTGCAGGATTCTCATCCTTGTTTTAAGGACACTGGGCAAGGCCGCTGCAGGATTCTCATCCTTGTTTTAAGGACACTGGGCAAGGCCGCTGCAGGATTCTCATCCTTGTTTTAAGGACACTGGGCAAGGCCGCTGCAGGATTCTCATCCTTGTTTTAAATTGGGACACTGGGCAAGGCCGCTGCAGGATTCTCATCCTTGTTTTAAATTGGGACACTGAGCAAGGCCGCTGCAGGATTCTCATCCTTGTTTTAAGGACACTGGGCAAGGCAGCTGCAGGATTCTCATCCTTGTTTTAAATTGGGACACTGAGCAAGGCCGCTGCAGGATTCTCATCCTTGTTTTAAGGACACTGGGCAAGGCCGCTGCAGGATTCTCATCCTTGTTTTAAGGACACTGGGCAAGGCCGCTGCAGGATTCTCATCCTTGTTTTAAATTGGGACACTGAGCAAGGCCGCTGCAGGATTCTCATCCTTGTTTTAAATTGGGACACTGGGCAAGGCCGCTGCAGGATTCTCATCCTTGTTTTAAGGACACTGGGCAAGGCCGCTGCAGGATTCTCGTCCTTGTTTTAAATTGGGACACTGAGCAAGACCACTGCAGGATTCTCATCCTTGTTTTAAATTGGGACACTGGACAAGGCCACTGCAGGATTCTCGTCCTTGTTTTAAATTGGGACACTGAGCAAGGCCGCTGCAGGATTCTCATCCTTGTTTTAAGGACACTGGGCAAGGCCGCTGCAGGATTCTCATCCTTGTTTTAAATTGGGACACTGAGCAACGCCGCTGCAGGATTCTCATCCTTGTTTTAAGGACACTGGGCAAGGCCGCTGCAGGATTCTCATCCTTGTTTTAAGGACACTGGGCAAGGCCGCTGCAGGATTCTCATCTTTGTTTTAAATTGGGACACTGAGCAAGGCTGCTGCAGGATTCTCGTCCTTGTTTTAAGGATACTGGGCAAGTCCGCTGCAGGATTCTCGTCCTTGTTTTAAATTGGGACACTGAGCAAGACCACTGCAAGATTCTCATCCTTGTTTTAAATTGGGACACTGGACAAGGCCACTGCAGGATTCTCGTCCTTGTTTTAAATTGGGACACTGAGCAAGGCCGCTGCAGGATTCTCATCCTTGTTTTAAGGACACTGGGCAAGGCCGCTGCAGGATTCTCATCCTTGTTTTAAGGACACTGGGCAAGGCCGCTGCAGGATTCTCATCCTTGTTTTAAGGACACTGGGCAAGGCCGCTGCAGGATTCTCATCCTTGTTTTAAGGACACTGGGCAAGGCCGCTGCAGGATTCTCATCCTTGTTTTAAGGACACTGGGCAAGGCCGCTGCAGGATTCTCATCCTTGTTTTAAATTGGGACACTGAGCAAGGCCGCTGCAGGATTCTCATCCTTGTTTTAAGGACACTGGGCAAGGCCGCTGCAGGATTCTCATCCTTGTTTTAAGGACACTGGGCAAGGCCGCTGCAGGATTCTCATCCTTGTTTTAAGGACACTGGGCAAGGCCGCTGCAGGATTCTCATCCTTGTTTTAAGGACACTGGGCAAGGCCGCTGCAGGATTCTCATCCTTGTTTTAAGGACACTGGGCAAGGCCGCTGCAGGATTCTCATCCTTGTTTTAAGGACACTGGGCAAGGCCGCTGCAGGATTCTCATCCTTGTTTTAAGGACACTGGGCAAGGTCGCTGCAGGATTCTCATCCTTGTTTTAAATTGGGACACTGGGCAAGGCCGCTGCAGGATTCTCATCCTTGTTTTAAGGACACTGGGCAAGGCCGCTGCAGGATTCTCATCCTTGTTTTAAGGACACTGGGCAAGGCCGCTGCAGGATTCTCATCCTTGTTTTAAGGACACTGGGCAAGGCCGCTGCAGGATTCTCATCCTTGTTTTAATTGGGACACTGGGCAAGGCCGCTGCAGGATTCTCATCCTTGTTTTAAATTGGGACACTGAGCAAGGCCGCTGCAGGATTCTCATCCTTGTTTTAAGGACACTGGGCAAGGCCGCTGCAGGATTCTCATCCTTGTTTTAAATTGGGACACTAAGCAAGGCTGCTGCAGGATTCTCGTCCTTGTTTTAAGGACACTGGGCAAGGCCGCTGCAGGATTCTCATCCTTGTTTTAAATTGGGACACTGAGCAAGGCCGCTGCAGGATTCTCATCCTTGTTTTAAGGACACTGGGCAAGGCCGCTGCAGGATTCTCATCCTTGTTTTAAGGACACTGGGCAAGGCCGCTGCAGGATTCTCATCCTTGTTTTAAGGACACTGGGCAAGGCCGCTGCAGGATTCTCATCCTTGTTTTAAGGACACTGGGCAAGGCCGCTGCAGGATTCTCATCCTTGTTTTAAGGACACTGGGCAAGGTCGCTGCAGGATTCTCATCCTTGTTTTAAATTGGGACACTGAGCAACGCCTCTGCAGGATTCTCATCCTTGTTTTAAGGACACTGGGCAAGGCCGCTGCAGGATTCTCATCCTTGTTTTAAGGACACTGGGCAAGGCCGCTGCAGGATTCTCGTCCTTGTTTTAAGGACACTGGGCAAGGCCGCTGCAGGATTCTCGTCCTTGTTTTAAATTGGGACACTGAGCAAGGCCGCTGCAGGATTCTCATCCTTGTTTTAAATTGGGACACTGAGCAAGGCCGCTGCAGGATTCTCATCCTTGTTTTAAGGACACTGGGCAAGGCCGCTGCAGGATTCTCATCCTTGTTTTAAATTGGGACACTAAGCAAGGCTGCTGCAGGATTCTCGTCCTTGTTTTAAGGACACTGGGCAAGGCCGCTGCAGGATTCTCATCCTTGTTTTAAATTGGGACACTGAGCAAGGCCGCTGCAGGATTCTCATCCTTGTTTTAAGGACACTGGGCAAGGCCGCTGCAGGATTCTCATCCTTGTTTTAAATTGGGACAGTGAGCAAGGCCGCTGCAGGATTCTCATCCTTGTTTTAAGGACACTGGGCAAGGCCGCTGCAGGATTCTCATCCTTGTTTTAAGGACACTGGGCAAGGCCGCTGCAGGATTCTCATCCTTGTTTTAAGGACACTGGGCAAGGCCACTGCAGGATTCTCGTCCTTGTTTTAAAATGGGACACTGAGCAACGCCGCTGCAGGATTCTCATCCTTGTTTTAAGGACACTGGGCAAGGCCGCTGCAGGATTCTCATTCTTGTTTTAAGGACACTGGGCAAGGCCGCTGCAGGATTCTCATCCTTGTTTTAAATTGGGACACTAAACAAGGCCGCTGCAGGATTCTCGTCCTTGTTTTAAGGACACTGGGCAAGGCCACTGCAGGATTCTCGTCCTTGTTTTAAATTGGGACACTGAGCAAGGCCGCTGCAGGATTCTCATCCTTGTTTTAAGGACACTGGGCAAGGCCGCTGCAGGATTCTCATCCTTGTTTTAAGGACACTGGGCAAGGCCGCTGCAGGATTCTCGTCCTTGTTTCAAGGACACTGTGCAAGGCCGCTGCAGGATTCTCATCCTTGTTTTAAACTGGGACACTGAGCAAGGCCGCTGCAGGATTCTCATCCTTGTTTTAAATTGGGACACTGAGCAAGGCTGCTGCAGGATTCTCGACCTTGTTTTAAGAACACTGGGGAAGGCCGCTGCAGGATTCTCGTCCTTGTTTTAAATTGGGACACTGAGCAAGGCCACTGCAGGATTCTCATCCTTGTTTTAAATTGGGACACTGGGCAAGGCCACTGCAGGATTCTTGTCCTTGTTTTAAATTGGGACACTGAGCAAGGCCGCTGCAGGATTCTCATCCTTGTTTTAAGGACACTGGGCAAGGCCGCTGCAGGATTCTCATCCTTGTTTTAAGGACACTGGGCAAGGCCGCTGCAGGATTCTCGTCCTTGTTTTAAGGACACTGGGCAAGGCCGCTGCAGGATTCTCGTCCTTGTTTTAAATTGGGACACTGAGCAAGGCCGCTGCAGGATTCTCATCCTTGTTTTAAGGACACTGGTCAAGGCCTCTGCAGGATTCTCATCCTTGTTTTAAGGACACTGGGCAAGGCCGCTGCAGGATTCTCATCCTTGTTTTAAGGACACTGGGCAAGGTCGCTGCAGGATTCTCATCCTTGTTTTAAATTGGGACACTGAGCAACGCCGCTGCAGGATTCTCATCCTTGTTTTAAGGACACTGGGCAAGGCCACTGCAGGATTCCCGTCCTTGTTTTAAAGACACTGGGCAATGCCGCTGCAGGATTCTCATCCTTGTTTTAAGGACACTGGGCAAGGCTGCTGCAGGATTCTCATCCTTGTTTTAAGGACACTGGGCAAGGCCGCTGCAGGATTCTCATCCTTGTTTTAAGGACACTGGGCAAGGCCGCTGCAGGATTCTCGTCCTTGTTTTATGGACACTGGGTAAGGCCGCTGCAGGATTCTCGTCCTTGTTTTAAATTGGGACACTGAGCAAGGCCGCTGCAGGATTCTCATCCTTGTTTTAAATTGGGACACTGAGCAACGCCGCTGCAGGATTCTCATCCTTGTTTTAAGGACACTGGGCAAGGCCGCTGCAGGATTCTCATCCTTGTTTTAAATTGGGACACTGAGCAAGGCTGCTGCAGGATTCTCGTCCTTGTTTTAAGGACACTGGGCAAGGCCGCTGCAGGATTCTCGTCCTTTTTTTAAATTGGGACACTGAGCAAGGCCGCTGCAGGATTCTCATCCTTGTTTTAAGGACACTGGGCAAGGCCGCTGCAGGATTCTCATCCTTGTTTTAAATTGGGACACTGAGCAAGGCCGCTGCAGGATTCTCATCCTTGTTTTAAATTGGGATACTGAGCAAGGCTGCTGCAAGATTCTCGTCCTTGTTTTAAGGACACTGGGCAAGGCCGCTGCCGGATTCTCGTCCATGTTTTAAATTGGAACACTGAGCAAGACCACTGCAGGATTCTCATCCTTGTTTTAAATTGGGACACTGGACAAGGCCACTGCAGGATTCTCGTCCTTGTTTTAAATTGGGACACTGAGCAAGGCCGCTGCAGGATTCTCATCCTTGTTTTAAGGACACTGGGCAAGGCCGCTGCAGGATTCTCATCCTTGTTTTAAGGACACTGGGCAAGGCCGCTGCAGGATTCTCATCCTTGTTTTAAGGACACTGGGCAAGGCCGCTGCAGGATTCTCGTCCTTGTTTTAAAATGGGACACTGAGCAAGGCCGCTGCAGGATTCTCATCCTTGTTTTAAGGACACTGGGCAAGGCCGCTGCAGGATTCTCATCCTTGTTTTAAGGACACTGGGCAAGGCCGCTGCAGGATTCTCATCCTTGTTTTAAATTGGGACACTAAGCAAGGCCGCTGCAGGATTCTCGTCCTTGTTTTAAGGACACTGGGTAAGGCCACTGCAGGATTCTCGTCCTTGTTTTAAATTGGGACACTAAGCAAGGCCGCTGCAGGATTCTCATCCTTGTTTTAAGGACACTGGGCAAGGCCGCTGCAGGATTCTCATCCATGTTTTAAGGACACTGGGCAAGGCTGCTGCAGGATTCTCGTCCTTGTTTTAAATTGGGACACTGAGCAAGGCCGCTGCAGGATTCTCATCCTTGTTTTAAGGACATTGGTTAAGGCCGCTGCAAGATTCTCATCCTTGTTTTAAGGACACTGGGCAAGGTCGCTGCAGGATTCTCATCCTTGTTTTAAATTGGGACACTGAGCAAGGCCGCTGCAGAATTCTCATCCTTGTTTTAAATTGGGACACTGAGCAAGGTTGCTGCAGGATTCTCGTCCTTGTTTTAAATTGGGACACTTAGCAAGGCCGCTGCAGGATTCTCATCCTTGTTTTAAGGACACTGGGCAAGGCCGCTGCAGGATTCTCATCCTTGTTTTAAGGACACTGGGCAAGGCCGCTGCAGGATTCTCATCCTTGTTTTAAGGACACTGGGCAAGGCCGCTGCAGGATTCTCGTCCTTGTTTTAAATTGGGACACTGAGCAAGGCCGCTGCAGGATTCTCATCCTTGTTTTAAGGACACTGGGCAAGGCCGCTGCAGGATTCTCATCCTTGTTTTAAGGACACTGGGCAAGGCCGCTGCCGGATTCTCATCCTTGTTTTAAATTGGGACACTAAGCATGGCCGCTGCAGGATTCTCGTCCTTGTTTTAAGGACACTGGGCAAGGCCACTGCAGGATTCTCGTCCTTGTTTTAAATTGGGACACTGAGCAAGGCCGCTGCAGGATTCACATCCTTGTTTTAAATTGGGACACTGAGCAAGGCCGCTGCAGGATTCTCATCCTTGTTTTAAATTGGGACACTGAGCAAGGCTGCTGCAGGATTCTCGTCCTTGTTTTAAGGACACTGGGCAAGGCCGCTGCAGGATTCTCGTCCTTGTTTTAAGGACACTGGGCAAGACCGCTGCAGGATTCTCATCCTTGTTTTAAGGACACTGGGCAAGGCCGCTGCAGGATTCTCATCCTTGTTTTAAGGACACTGGGCAATGCCGCTGCTGGATTCTCGTCCTTGTTTTAAATTGGGACACTGAGCAAGGCCACTGCAGGATTCTTATCCTTGTTTTAAGGACACTGGGCAAGGGCGCTGCAGGATTCTCATCCTTGTTTTAAATTGGGACACTGAGCAACGCCGCTGCAGGATTCTCATCCTTGTTTTAAGGACACTGGGCAAGGCCGCTGCAGGATTCTCGTCCTTGTTTTAAAGACATTCGAATTTTGGGCTGTGAGGATTCGTGGAATACAACAACTTCTTGCAGATGGTTACAATGATGTAAATGAGAATCATTCCACTGTAAAAGATAGCAGCTTGGCAATGCAAGGCAAGCATACCGGTCCCACATTTCAGTAAAGCAGGGTTATTTTAGGTATGGTTCGTACTAATCATGGTCTGTGAAACCATTCTAAATACCTAAATAGGTGGGACTGACATGGAAGGGTGGACTGCTCTATTCTCATGTACCTTTAGAAGGAAATGTATTGGAAAAGTTTGACTGCACAATGATGTACATTCAATGTCTTTCACACAAACCAGCCAATTACAACCTTTACTAAACATTCATTTTCTGGCCATAGTTAGCAGCTTACCTTTATCAGAGGTTTCCCCCTAGTGTAGGAGCTCTCCCAGGCTGAAGTATGGGGCCCATTCCAGGTTGTATTCACTGCCAGGCTCCCAGAGACCTATTGAGCGCGCTCTCCTTTTCTTTTTGTCGTTTTCCCGGCGTTTCCCCGACCGGCCCTTCTTCTTCTTGCCATTGGCTTTAATGGGCTGGTCCTTGTAGATCTGTGATTTGTTGGTCTCCTGCGGCAGATAGGTGCCCTCCTCTTCCACGCCCAGGCCTATGGGGTAGTTCTTGGTGCTGCCCGCTGGCTTGGGGTTGGTGGTACGGCTGGGCAGCTCCCGGATCTCTGCAGTGTGCACCTCATCGAGAAAGTTCTGCAGCCAGATCCGCCTCTGCAGCTCCTGGAAGGACCGGCCCTTGTCGTGCAAAAGCTGGTGCTCCGATACTGCTCTTCTCCTGAGGGGGCAAGCCGGGAGAGATCAACTCACAAGCAAAAGGTTTACTAATAAGGATCCATAACATCAAAACATTCAAACCAGCATACTACTTGTTTTAGTGTTTGTTTGTTAGGCCCTTGTGCCCTTTTTTGGTGTTTTTGTTTAAATCTTTTGCTTTATTAGTTAATAAAGCGCTGAGCGCCGTTGCGCTTCAGTTTTGCCCCGCTATACCTTGTTTTGACTGCTGCTTCCGGAACCTGACGTCACCACCCACACGCCACACAAAGCCATCTGTGACAGCTTGCTTTGAGTTTGCTTTGAGCTTGCTTTGAGTTTGATTTGAGCTTGCTTTGAGTTTGATTTGAGCTTGCTTTGAGTTTGATTTGAGCTTGCTTTGAGTTTGCTCTGAGCTTGCTTTGAGTTTGCTTTGAGCCTGCATTGAGTTTGCTTTGAGTTTGCTTTGAGTCTGCTTTGAGTTTGGAGCTTGCTTCGAGCTTGTTTTGACTTTGCTTCGAGCTTGCTTTGAGTTTGGAGCTTGCTTTGAGGTTGCTTTGAGGTTGCTTTGACTTTGGAGCTTGCTTTGAGTTTGCAGGAGTATCATAAGGTCCGGGACTGAACAGACTTCCCCATTCCTTTCAAATCATGAGATAATGTGACTTTTCAACTCTAGCTAGCAACACCTAAACCACATATAGAAAGAGACAGTACAGTAGGTGGGGCTGACAGAGCTGAAACGAATGAGGAAGGCTGTAAGTCTCACCAATTCGGATTCTCCAAACAAGCTCAAAGCAGGTAAGGCAGATTTAAAGAAGAATTTTACTACTGTAGAATAGGTTGTACTATAGTTCACTATTGCTCACAAAAGGAGGCACTAATTACATCACATGCAATATATTAATATACATCTACTGTATATATACTGTTCCGTAAGTACTCAGTCACTGCGTGCACAATTGTACCATGTTAAGTTTCCTATCTTTTTATAATGCATGCATGTTTTTTCAAAATTTTGGAAGGGTGATTTCTCACACTCCAAAGAGTTCACACAAACTGTTTTAAAACATTTAAAATAAAAAATTGTGACCGAAGGGGATATACATTGCTGTAATCAAATGCATTGTTTCTCTACATTATGTTAAGATTTGAAAAGCTGCAGCAATGACTCTACTCTTTGACACAGGCTTAACTGTTCTTATAAGGACATGTTGTGGAAATTGTCTGAATACTTTCCCTTCAGTTTGTATGCAAACTCGTACTTTTCCAGATAATTATATTACCCCTCGCCCTCCGCCTCCCTTAAATTACTGCACGGAGCCCAATGATAACTGCGTTAATTCATCGAGTCACCTTGCACCAATGTGTTTTTACTTAAAGTAATCAACGCTTGTAAAAACCTGGCCAGCAGCCAGTCCCTATTTGATATTGTATTTACCTTAAATCAGCAAAGTTCCAGATTCCCTCACCTAACTAAAATAAATCAAGAATGTCCAGTAACACCTTCAGCGAAAGCGCTGGCATGATTCCTGACTAACTACTAAATCTATTGCCAACACAGACGCTGAGTTCCACATTGAGCCATTTTTCAAAACAATTTTCTAGTTAAGTGGAGCAAATGACTAAAAAAGTTCCCTGTTCAAGTAAAACTGCTGGGATTCAAGATAGAAAATGCAGTATAGCCATAACTTCAAGTAATAACATTATTAGCAATGCTATAAGTGAATGTGTTGTGTATAGTGTCTCCATTGTTATACAATATGTCATCTCGTTATGGCTGCACAAACTGTGTGACATGATTTCTGTTCTAGACACCTAATATACAACATTTTAACTTATTATAAATCACAAAACGGATACTGTACTCACAAACTACTTTAATCATAAAAAAAGGTTTTTTAACTTAAGAATTTTACACAGGATGACATCTATTCTCTGGATTATTAATACAGGAAGTGACATCGCCCAATCAAAATGCCAGAGCTCTGAACATTCCCGTATCTTGACATAAGTGTCTACCAACTAACACAACATTCTAAAGACACGGATAACAGAATCAACTATGTAATGTGTTCTTTTAATTAAAACATTTCTAATAACAGAATCAACTATGTAATGTGTTATTAGATGTACTGGAATTCTGACAGATCCTTAAGGCTATTGGTTTATTTCTCAGAAGTGATTTATAACAAACAAATTAGGGATGTTGTTGGAATTTTAAACAATATGCACCTTTTTATTGTAGGTAGTTGGTTTACTGGTATTTACTGGTAGTTGGTTTTTAACTGGTCACACTGCTTCAAGAGACTCTTCTTCCAGTTCAACAGCTGTTTCCAGTTTACTGTTCTAAAGGTTAAGAAACTGAAACCGGGAAATCAGTTCAAATCTAATATCAATGTTTGTTTCCTCTAAATGTACTTTCAATGTTCTTCTCATCAGTGGCTGATCAATAAAGCAATTGACAATATGGGCCACATTTTCAAGGCGTTTACTCTAGGAGAAAATGTAATGTTTCAGACCTTTACAGAAACCACTCAGGAGTGCTTAAGAGATTGAGTTGAATTGTATTACTGTTCTGCTTTTGTAAAAAAAAATAATAATAACAATAATTTAACAATAATTCTGTTGTTTTTTCTTCTTAGGAGTTAAAAATGCTTTGAAAATATGTCAACATATGTTGTGGGGTAGCACTCAAAAAGTATCCCTTCCTTTTTTTTTTTAACCTGAGTAATTCAGATAGGGAACACCAAATTAAAGAATATTATAATTTTATGGTGTAGCACACGCATTATAATGTAAAGTACAATGTACAGTAGCAACAGTGTTGTTAATGTACCACTATACTGAAGTGTATCCACAATTTTCTTTTAGTGTTATTGAAGTAGCACTGACTGAATACTACATTTGTAACCATTTTTCTAAAAGATCTCAACTATTTTTAAGATAGCAACATAACATGCTATTTATTGTTAATCTAATCCGTACTTTAAATCTTACATTTGTAAGAATTTTTTGGCCCAATATCTGGGATTGGAAAATAGATACCTCTGCTTGCAGGCACTTCACAGAAGCTCTTTTATGAAGCCTATACATGTATCTGTTTACCACCTGGTGGCAGTATTGAAAAGGGAATTTTTTTCTTGGTATTTTTACAGAGAAAATACATCTAGCCCAAACATAGATCTACTTAACTAGTGGTGCAGAACTCCAGGCCTTGAGGGTCATTCCTCATCATGTTTCAGGGGCTATAAATGAAGTAATTAACAGATGAACACCTTGATAAAGGTGTAATTGGTTCAATTAAGTTATCATGGGTATGGGTGTAATAAATGGTTTAGAAGGGCCCTTGCAGTCACCACTGTAAACTGTTAGTCTTGTCCAGTGATGTGCAACTTCAGTGAACTACGTTAGCACCTGGATGGAAGTTTAATTGGTTAAACAATTTAGAACCTGTTTGTAACAAAGACCTGGGGTGGAATAATCAAATGTGCACTACCCTTTGGTGGATTATGATTTCAATGCATTAGTCTGCATTGTTTCTTTTCTGATTTTATAAATAGGTGATCCTTTCAGAGTCAAAGGGATTCTACTTGTCTTGCACCCAGTCCCAGTTTTTAGAACCGTCTTTGTGCAACTAAAATAATTAGGTGGGAGCAATCAGGCCTCTTCCATAGTTGCCTGGATCTATTCCTCCTTTCAGTAATGAATGGACGACCTGTATAGTTTGGTGAGATTTACTACAGGTTAAATGAATATTACTGGTTGGGATTATTCTAAAGCTAAACTAGAAAAGCATATGTCAATGTATTCTTTTTTTTAATACTACTCAAAGTGCCAATCACCACATTTACTTTGTGTCCTCAGAAAGCTGAGAAGCAAATGTGTTTATATACCTCCAATCAAGGCAAAGAACAGCACAGACATTGCTTCAGGTAACTGTTTGATTCCTCGTTCTACATTTAAGTCATAGTTTTCGTATGGATTCGTGTTATTTCTTCCAACAGAGCCAAGACTGACACTAAGTTCAACTGGTCCAAGTTACTGTATTCCTTCGAATATAAGACGCCCTCGAATTTTAGACGCAGCCCAAATTTCCCATCCCCAATTTGAGGAAAAAATGAAAGAGTGAATAAATATGCATTTACAAAGATACGCGGCCGTCTGCTATCACACAGAGCATTACAGTTATGTGCTGCTTCTCATTTCCAGTCATCATTATTCACACCTGTTTTTCTTCCAATTTGTGAACTGTGGAATTGCTTGGCATGTTGAAAAATACGGGGGTCTGATCAGCATTTCCGATCTGTCCAAACTGGTACTGTTTGTTAGAAACGCTGAAATTGTAAAAGCTTATCCTTGACTTCCTCAGGAAGCTAATGACGCTTCTTTGAAAATGGCTGCTTGTATGTCATGGATGATTCGAGATCGGGCAGTAACGTTTTGGTTCATCTTTTCTCGGCAGTAAGTCACGTTGCTGTTTGTTTACTCGAATAGTCACAACTTTTATTGCCGATTTTAATACATGCATCACTGTGCTGTACTCGAATTTAAGACAGAGGCTATTTTTGAGAAGAAAAAAATGGTTTAAAAAGTGCGTCTTAAATTCGAAGGAATATGGTACCTGAAAAATGACCCGGTGACTCTCCTTGCTTGTTTTGTCTTAGTAACGTGTGAATAGCTATCTGGTCCTCATAAAAGATGTATGCACAAGGGTTGTTGGTGATAAATAGAATAATTTCAAATATGTATACAATATATCCAGTATGACGCTGGTTGACAACCCCGGGACCAATATGTTCAAGTATTGGTTTGGGTTATCTACTGTATGTCAGCTCCTTTTAAGTTATAAGAGGAAGGTAAGAAAATGTACGAATGAGATGAGGCCATTCAAACCATGTAAGCTTGGCCGGTTCCTAGAAGCTGATTCATCTCAGAACATGGTCAAATTGGGTCTTAAAAGAAGCAGATGATTCTGCCTCAACAACATGACTATGTAACCCGTTCCACAGTCCTGTGTGAAGAAGTGTCTACTTCCCTGGCTCAACTTACTTACCAACTGTGTCCTCTGGTCCTGGTCTCTGCACTGCACTGCATTTTCTTAGTTTTGTTTTTTTTACTGTCCCCATACATGTGTGTGATGTTTGCAGTCATTCTGAGTGCTTCTTATTGCAAAGACTTAAATTCTGTGTTTTCTCATTTTGTTGATAAATCTGTACTTAGGTGTTTTAACCTGCATTCAGGAGCTGCTCTTCAGTCCTTTAATTTAAGCTGCCATATACTGTGTATATATATATATATATATATATATATATATATATATATATATATATATATATATATATATATATATATATCACAGTCACCTCCAAAACTATTGGCACCCTTGATAAAGATGAGCAAAAAAGGCTGTATAAAATAAACAACACAGGTAATGAGCTATATTTTATGTTCAAATATATGGGAAAACCATATTATTTTATTCTAATACAATTGCTCAGAGAAAATGTTTTTTATTAACAAGTAATAAAAACATTTCTCAAAAAGATAGGTGTCAGAATTATTGGCACCCCTAAAGATTCTTATAAATAAAATCAAACAAAATTAAATCTGCATTAACATTCTACTTCTTTAAGTTCAACTCAGTCTTAAGGAACTGTATTGTGGCCTTCCATGGCTTCCTGTTTCACTGGGGTATAAAAATGAGGTAACATGCATATGAAATCCATTTGTCATCCATCACCATGGGGAAAGGCAAAGAACTCACAAATGAAAAGAGACAAATGGGTGTTGACCTTCATAAATCAGGCAATGGGTATAAAACAAAAGCTAAAAAACTAAATATACCACTTACCACTATTAGGGCAATAATTAAGAAGTTCAAAACCACTGGAACAGTGGTAAACTTGCCTGGTAGAGGACGCAAGTGTATCTTGCCCCCACGCACAGTGAGGCAGATGGTTCGGGAGGCAAAGGGAAATCCAAGGGCCACAGTTGGAGAATTACAGAACTTGGTTGCATCTTGTGGTCACCAAGTCTCCAAATCTAAAATTAGACGCCACCTCCATGCCAATAGGCTATTTGGAAGGGTTGCCAGAAAAAAAGCCTTTATTAAGAGCAACCAACAAACGTAAGCACCTGGAGTTTGCTAAACGGCATTGGCACTTCGATTGGAACCGGGTGCTATGGTCAGATGAGTTGAAAATAGAGCTCTTTGGCCATGCACACCAGCGGTGGGTTTGGCGTCGAAAGAAGGATGCGTGTGCAGAAAAGAACCTCATACCTACTGTAAAATATGGTGGTGGATCTTTGATGTTATGGGGCTGTTTTGCTTCCACTGGTCCTGGGGCCCTTGTCAAGGTTAAATATATATATATATATATATTGTAACCCGGCCGGCACTCACGGTCGTTCGTTTGCCCCTTTTAAGCCAACCCAGGACACAGGAAATGGAGTTTAAAGCGCGTTTGCGCTATTTTTAATACATAAACAAAACACCAACAGAAACAAAATAAATACCTAGCTCCGTTTCGGAGCGCTAACTATACAGGTAAGTCCCTGACTCACTCGCAGGACGGCTAAGCCGTTTACCTGTCACACCAACACACACCACTAGTATTACTGCTCGGAGACAGAGCACGCTATCTGCCTCCTTCTACTCAGCAGCCCCGTACAGACAAGCTGCACGTCTTAAATACCCTGCTCCTGGCATTAATTTACAATATATACCAGGTGCGGGTGATAATTAAACAAACAATTAACAAAACAATTAAACAAAATGCGCATCCGCACATGTTTTCTGCAGGGAGGCTATTAACCCCCTCCCTGCTGTGTTACAATATATATATATATATATATATATATATATATATATATATATATATATATATATATATATATATATATATATATATATATACATATATATATAATAATGTGTAAAAAAAATAATGTAATTTTATGTAAAAATAATGTGATATCTTGTAACAATTGGAAGTCGCCCTGGATAAGGGCGTCTGCTAAGAGATAAATAATAATAATAATAATAATAATAATAATAATAATAATAATAATAATAATAATAATGTCAACGGCATCATGAACTCAGGACATTTTAGCAAAAAACCTGGTTGCCTCTGCCTGGTGGCTGAAACTTGGCCGCAAGTGGATCTTCCAGCAAGACAATGAACCCAAGCACACATCAAAATCCACAAAGAAATGGTTAATTGACCACAAAATCAACATTTTGTTATGGCCATCTCAGTCTCCGGACTTGAACCCCATTGAAAACCTGTGGTTTCAATTGAAGAGGGCAGTCCATAAGCGCAGACCGAAGGACATCAAGAATCTGGAAAGATTCTGTATGGAGGAATGGTCTAAGATCCCTCCCAATGTGTTCTCCAATCTCATTAAACATTATAGAAAAAGACTCAGTGCTGTTATCCTTGCAAGGAGAGGGTGCACAAAGTACTGAAAACAAGGGTGCCAATAATTGTGACACTTCATTTTTTTTGGAAATAAATTTATAATTTGAGAAATGTGGAATTTTGGTTGATTCCATTGAATCATTAATAAAGTCAAATATATTCCACATGTTGGAAAATTACAGTATAGCTCAGTACTGGCTACAGTATTTATTTTATTCAGCCTTTTTTGCTCATCTTTATCAAGGGTGCCAATAATTTTGGAGGTGACTGTGTGTGTGTGTGTGTATATATATTATATATATATACAGTAACAAATAACGTTAAGGTTGCAGTTCAGGATCACAAAAGTCAGGAAATGGGACAGTAAGGTTGCACGCACGCAATCTTAACTCAACCCTATTATGCCTTTGCATCGCATCAGATATGATGTCATACATGACATCAGTAATGCCATCAGCAATGACTAATCACATAACAAATGCTTCACCAAGACTGCCCAGATGGACATTACCAAAATAATAACCTTTGGAAAGTTTCTGTGATGTCATCATAAACTAGGAGACCTTTAGTTTAGAGAGTCACAGAACCTGTAACTCACTGAAGTACATCTTTTATTTTTTATAATACCTGGATATTAGCAAATAGTACTTTATCATCAGTAGTCCTTCGCGTATGAGACTGCTCTAGTGCCACAGTAAGGGTGGATATTATAAAAAGAAAGGGGTTTGGCAATTGCCCCCAAGTAGCTTTTCTAATTGGTGCAACAGAAAGATTGACACTGGGGCGGGTATTGGGATAATCTTACATCGATTTCAAAACTGCAGCATTCACGATTCACATGCACTGCCCTCATAGGGGATAATGTGATCACGCCCAATGTTCGGCCAAATCTATAGCAAATGTTGTTATGGATGTTTGCTTTTTATTGTCATCAGTAGCTCCATCCACAATAATTCTGAATGTTTTCATTTCAAACTGTGAAGCATTGAACTTGTGTTTTTGTGGTACGGCAATTTTGTTTGGCATAATTATTTACATACCACGGTTTTCTCGTCCGGTTCCTCAAAATACTTCCTCAAAATACTTCCTTTGTTTAGAGATGCCATTTTAAACATAGAACAAACTCAGAAAAAAACGCTTGTCATTAACATTATTTAACCCTGCCATGGAATTGATACCATACCACGCCTACTACAGCATGAACACACACACACAGTGCACCAATGAAGCGCCAGATCAACCGAGAATAAAACCCGCCCCAGTGTCAATCTTTCTGTTGCACCAATTAGAAAAGCTACTTGGGGGAAATTGCCAAACTCCTTCCTTTTTATAATATCCGCCCTTACTGTGGCACCAGAGCAGACTGATACACGAAGGACTACTGATGATGAATTACTAAAATGAATGCATAAAAAATATGCGTTTGGTGACATTTGTCACGTGGCCGGGTATATCGTCTAGCATATTATTAAACGTTTTACCACTTCTTTAGAGTTTATACGTTTAAAATTCCCATCCCTAATCGTTTTTTTTTGTTAATAGGAATTGAGGGCATATTTGTGCAGCCAGCTAAATTTCAGTATGTTACGCTCCTTTTTTATTGTTTTTGGTAATCATGCTCTTTGTTGTGTTCATAAAGTTTATTCAAAATGCTGTCAGGTGATCTGTTGCTGGTGATGGCTTAAATAAAGTTTGCATTGTTTTATTTTTACAACTTGTGAATGAAACCATAGAGTAGCCTAGTTTGGTATATTATTTACTAAATTTAAGTGATTCTATACATCTACTGTTATTTTTTAAAAATAAGGACATTGATAATAAGTACAGATAAAAATACGATGGGTCCTGACTACTGCATTTGCTCTAAATAAGCATGACTATACAGTACAGTGTTTCAGATGGTTTTGTATATTGGGCATTTCTGTGTTTTTGTTTTATGACGGCTAATCAAGATATTTTTTATAATATTTACACTAGAGCATCAAAGTGCGCCCTCACATCCTTACACTACCGGGCAATAAACAGTCTGTCAGTGATTGGTTCACATCACTGTCAGTCCTGCCCCTTTTCAAAGAAACGCCCTCCACCTCCACTCCTAAACAACAAGATAAAATGACTGAATGAAAAAACTGCTTTACAGCGATTCTGTGACTTAACAGAAAATGAATTACAAAACATACTACAAAAGAAAGAAAAAACACTTGCTGTATGGACTTTAAAAACATTTTCTGTTATTTAGTTATTTATGTATGCTGTATCAGCTATAGTGTATACTGTAAAGCTATAAATATTTGCGACCAAAATATTTGGCAAATCACACCCTGTGATGGATTAATTAGAACTGTTTTGAGTACAGTTCTTGAGATCAGTTATGTGGTGTGGACAGGGAGTAAATATCCTTAATATTGCTGCGTAAGCCAAATATGAGGCTTATTGCTGCCACCTACAGGACTGGTGTGTACCTCAACCAATGCTGTTATATTGCAGAACAGTTTTTTTAAACAAGCAAGTATTTTACTGTCATTTTTCTGCAGTGTAATAGATTACTGCGAATATGCATGTGTGTGTCCCTTTCCCATTCTGTGCGTCCCGTGAACGCAAGACAAAATATTTTTCCATCCAATGGAAACCCCACACTATTTGAGTCAGTGCAACAAAAACATATGAGAATGATTAGAAACATCATGAAAGACAAGCGAAAAGTAAAAAAGAAAATGTAGTTTGAAGTTAATTGCTTTTTAATGAGTTTCATGCAAAAGTATTTTTAAACTTTATGTCTTTTTAATTTTCTAATTGGTGAAAAACAAGATAGGGAACAAAAAATAAATCTTCAGCACATATTAGCATTTCTGATAAGATCTCTATTCAATTTTTCACCTTAACATGGGTAAAGCCCTTTTTACCCTGCCATGTATATGGTACATTCTGACATGGAGTGTGATTCTCAGGTCTGTTCCCAATACCTGCTTCAGAGGAAGTGAATTTATAGTGTGCAAGAAGAATGACTTTTGTTAAGATATTTTTTTCAGAGCTAGTTGTCTTCTAAGTAATTTTATAATGATAACTGAAATAGAAAAATCTCAGTATAATGAATTCCTAATTGTAACCTTTCTGTGTGGTTCAGGGGGCAGGAGCTAGGCCTCCTCCCCCATTATCTCCTAAAGAAAATATCATTTAAACTATTTAAACCCTGGGTTACACCCTTATTATTTGTCTTGCTTTTTGTGTAGACAGCTCTGCAGACTCTGACTCAATATTTTGATTAAAATGGCTACTCACCCACCATTTTTCTTTCTTTTCCGAATCTCAGTTCTTGAATGATAACTGCATTTCTCCTTCCAGACATCCTAAAACTCAAAATCCAAGTGAAAAGTATGCAAAGAAATCTATCCGTCCTTCTGCTTGGCCTGTATCGGCAATCACCGCTGACCCATCTATCCTTGCCACCGGTGAACCTGCTGCCTCATCTTCTGCTGATCCTTCCGCTCTTGCTCCTGCTGTGCTGGTCTTCCAAGCTTCAGATGCTACTAATCCTGCCCACCGCTCTAAATGCCTTCGCCCCCAGGATACCTCTTCAGATCAGCTTTTCTTAAAGACTGGCCTACCGACAGGCTCCTGAAAGCTTTTTAAAAAAGGAATCTCAATTCCAGCCGGGAGCAATCATCTTGGTTAACCTTGTACTGCCAATCCACCCTCAGCCGAGCCTGTCTTTCCTCCACAAACATCAGTCCAGTGTACCAGGTTTCTCAGCAAACACCACTCCCCTGCTGTGCAGCCCAGCTCTCTTAGCATTTCTACCTCCAACTGCGGACAGATGGCTTCACAAGCTCCCCATCCTGCTCCGTCTCCTTCAGCCCTCCAAACTGATGTTTTACCTGATCTAGAATCTTTCTCCGATCTGAGTCTCCAAATCTCCAGTGACATCAAGCAGCTCATTCATCCTCTCAACGCTGCCATTTCTTCAGTTTCTGACCACATGGATGCTTTTGATAACAGGATTACTTGTCTGGAACCAGCAGCCCCCATCAGCCACTTCAGCAGCGCCTGTCACTTCCTCCTCCTTCATCGCCCCCGCTCTACTGTGGAGCTACCACACTTCATGGTCGTGACTGCTTCAGTGGCTCACCAGCACACTCTCTCTCGTCAGATTAGATGCAATATTATCGAAAGACTCCTGTTTCAGACATCTGATTCCCCCAGTTTATCTTTCCTGTACCTCCATTCAGTGAGCTGATATTCAAATAATCCATCTCTCTGCAATTTCTTCGCTTCATCTAAAGACTATATGGACGCTGCCCTTGCTCCATCCACCCGCTCCTCTTACGGAACATTTCACCTTTCAACCACAACTTCATTCTGTCTTTCCTTGTTTACGCAAAAGGCAATCTTACCTCTCCCTGGGTACCCTCAAAGCTTATATTGCTGGCATTCAGTACCACTATTGTCTCTTATATATTTCTTTCCCAACTCTCTCATCTATCCCTGCTGCTCACCTTCTCCTCAGGAGGATGGCAGAGGTCCCTTTCTCCTTCTCCCTCCTATCTCCCTATCACTACTGATATTCTGTTTCACCTTATCTCAGTCCTTCACCAAGGTTATTTTTCACCTTTCAACGATCTAGTCATGGAGTCCCTTTGTCCTTCTGCCTTTGGTTTTCTCTGCTGTTCTGAGTTTTTCGTACCTTCTCCTTCCAGTTTGCCCTCCCTAGGTCTTCGTTCTCATGACCTCTCTCTCTCTCTACTCATCTCCAAAACTAACCAGGAAGTAAAGCTCACTATTCGGCCTCGGAAGTAACAGTTGCATTCCAGACTTGGAGGCCGATCGGTTTGCTCACCTCCATAAGACAGGCTCTCCACGAGCCAAGGGCAAACTCTATCCTCTTTCTAAAGTCACAAGCACTTATCTCCTATTTCAATTCCCATGGTTCTTTCTCCACGCAGCCCTTGCTCCTGTTTCGTGGGTAGTCTGTGAAGTTCAAAAGCTACATTTAAGGACATGGATATAGGAACTGTTGGAAGAGTGAACCTCCTTGATTATGGCCTAAATTGAACACTAGCAAAACATGCTAGTTCCATCATGTTACCAATTGCTTTTGCTGCAGATGATAGATGAAGTAATTATTTACACACTACTAATGTGGTACCAAAACAAAACACACTGTATCTAGAATATATGTTACGGTCAAATCCCGAAACTGGATGATTCGCGAATTGCCCTGGCAAAGTCCGAAATGGATCTCAAAGATCTTTCATTCTGGGTTTTGCCTGGGCAGATCTAGGAGTGCTCAACAATGCCCAGTCATAGTCCGAAATGAATCTCAAAGATCTTTCATTTTATGTTTTCAGAGGTCAGAGACAGAGCTACGATTGAAGAGCTTGTTTGACCCGTCTACCTCTGTAGCGTCATTCACTCACGCACTCATCTCATTCATAAAGACTACACAGGAAGGGGCTCCCGAGTGGCACTCCGCTTGGAGTGCAGGATGCGCCCTATAGCCTGGAGATCGCTGGTTCATATCCAGGCTACGTCATTTGCCGACTGTGACCAGCAGTTCTCAGGGGGCGGCACACAATTGGCCGAGCGCTGCCCGGATAGGGCGGGTTCAGGTCGGCAGGGTAATCCTTGGTTCACCGCGCACCAGCGACTCCTGTGGTCGACAGGACACCTGCGGGTCTGCTGTGGAGCCATTCAGATCTGTGTTGTCCTCCGGACTATAGGTCCATCAACAGTCCAACGCACCTTTGACCATTGTTCCATAATCCAATTTCTGTGTTCTTGTGCATATTTTAGCCTTTTAGCCTTTTAGTCTTGTTCCCCTTTCTTAACAGAGACTTTTCAAGACTTTTGCACAGCAGTGTATATATATATATATATATATATATATATATATATATATATATATATATATATATATATATATATATATATATATTTTTTTTTTTACACAATTATAGAAAGTCTGTGTCCTGAGGAGGGAAGGTTTGCTTTGGCCTAACAGTTAATTAGGCTCCAATTAAGAGGGATACGGTATATAGTCAGCCAAGGGTCTGACTGGGGGTAAAATGGGCATTTGATGGTAACTTCCTTTAATCACATTCTAATGCCCCATCCCCAGTTGCTCTGCATTCATGTATCTGTTAGGTGTTAGTCTGGAGAATGCTTTAAGAACTGGATTAAGGTATTAATAGGTTCATTTGGAAAAAGATTCGGTACTGTAATTTCGGACACTTCTGTCACCTGGGCTTTACATGTGGGTAAAACTGTTAGGTATTTCAGAAGAAACTAAGATATGAATTAACATTTATGTACTGCACTTAAAAAGAAAAATGCTGAAGTTTTACTAGAAAAGTCACTTCCTCTTCTATAAAAACGGCTATGGATAAAACCTCTTTGAAAAGTAATAAAACACATTTAACCTTTCATAATTCTCCTTATACATTATCTGCAGCTTTTTTTTTTTTAAACCGAAACCTCTTGGTAAGGCAGTGTGCCAGCAAAAGTCTCTTCATTTGGCCAACCTGAAATTAATAGTTTCTCTGCACTTCTGCTTTCTACAATTAACAAAACCACAATACATGTAATTTCAGTCAACTCCTGGTTCATTTATTTTCACTGCTTTAACAAACTTGGCAAGTCGTCAAGCAAAACGTTTGTGTGACTCATAATCTTCTTGGGCACCAGGCCAGGTGAATTGATTCCTCTGTGTCAGTTTGGGCTTGGTTAATTATTCTGTAACTGTATTTTGTATCTATTTCTACTGCAATCTAGCACTGAGAGTTTACAGTTCTGTATAGTTTATTAAGTTTCACGATACAAAAGTGAGACATTTTCTCTCACTAACGCACATAATTTCCATGCATGTATACATCTGCAGCCAGGAATTGTGGGTCCCGGGACAAATCCTTTGAAAAGGGCCCCCCTCTCAATCCAGCGAGGGCACACTGACAGGATTTGCCCTGTAAACACGCTTCCATTTTTTTTTTTTTTTTTAATTTTAAGAAAACTTGTCACTAATGAAGATATGTGTTCAGCTTGGTTAAAATACAGGAAACCTATTTAAATTATATATGTCCTAATGATTTATATATACTGTAAACATTCCTCATATATTTTATACAGCTATGTCCAAAAGTTTTGCATCACTAGACTTTTAGGATTGAGACAATTAAAAAAAAAAAAAAAAAACTATGAACATATTGAGATCTTTTATTTGACATCATGTAATCACAGAAAATAAAAAATGGTATCGTAAAAGTCTACCGGAAGCCATAATAGTAGTACAATATTTCATGTTAGATTTGGAAATGTCACATTTTTCAATTGTTGTAAATTTTTGGTTAAGTATATGGAAAACTACAAAGCGGTATATATCTCAATATGTCAATGTAACATTATTCAGCAGGTTTCATTCGACTTTATGAAGCAAAATGTGTTCATTCTATAGGGTGATGCTAAACTTTTGGCCATAGCTGTAGACTCACAATTAAAATATATGACCAATATAGCAAAAAGTCATGGTTTTCTTCTGCACATATACATCAGAAGCCTACATGTCCGCTATTAGTTGTTTTAAACAAGGAATACACAAATCCTGATGCCACTGAAAAGTTCTGCGTTGTTCATTAATCTTAGCATGTACATTCACCATCTGTTATTTTCTCTGGCAACATACATGGGTCGATTGACTAACACAAGTCACTCGTAACATTTTGGAGCTGGACTGTCGGATTCCAACAAAGAGATAAAGCTGCGTGTTTGTCCAGGCAGACCTGCTGTTAAATTCTCCTTGTGAACGGAGGTCATTTTTGGCTTGATTTGCAGGAGTTAATACTTAAGAAGCTGCTCGTTTCTCAATTCTGATTCTTATTTTTCTGTCTCCCTTTTCTCTTTCTGATTTTGAGAGCCAGATATATGGTGATACATTTTTGAAAAGCCGTTGGCCTCCTATAAAACCTGACCTTTTGTGCACTGTGATGACCTGTCCGAGAGGTCTTTGAAGCACACACTGTAGCAAACCTGTTCTGCAGTACAGTACTATACTGCCATTGCGTAATATACCATCTGATCACTAGCTAGCAGCAAACTCCAAGCTTTAACTAAGCCCATTGAAAAACACTAAATAAGCTGTTTCCAAATGGTCACAATCACATGCAATATTCCATAATTGTTCTGAATAAATAGCCCACTCATGTAAACTGTGTATTTGGAATTCCAATAAGTATACCCCAAAAAACAGTGATAAAGCAGGGTGTAATGTACAAATCCCATTGCATAGCACTTTGAGCCATTCCAGTATTGGTCAATTAGACATCCGCCTTCTCTAAAGGGAACTTCAAATTATGGCTCACGGGTAAATCTGGAATGGCGCTCTGCGATGAAATGGAAGTTTAAGTTATTTTTTGTAAAGGCTTAACTGAAGCAGTTAAGCCTTTTGGTGGTGCAGGATGCAGGACATTGATTCAGTTCACCGTATTTGGCAACATCCAATGCTTACTTAATGTATTTATTTTAAATGATTAACCATAAAATAAACCCTTGTGATGCAAGTCATTACGTTTTTCCTGGGTGACAGCACAGGATCTTTATAAACATGAATCCTCTCTGTGTTTTTATTATGAACGGATCTACCATGAATCCTCTCTGTGTTTTTATTATGAACGGATCTACCATGAATCCTCTCTGTGTTTTTATTATGAACGGATCTACCATGAATCCTCTCTGTGTTTTTATTATGAACTGATCTACCATAAATCCTCTGTGTTTTTATTATGAACGGATCTACCATGAATCCTCTCTGTGTTTTTATTATGAACTGATCTACCATGAATCCTCTCTGTGTTTTTATTATGAACGGATCTACCATGAATCCTCTCTGTGTTTTTATTATGAACTGATCTACCATGAATCCTCTGTGTTTTTATTATGAACGAATCTACCATGAATCCTCTCTGTGTTTTTATTATGAACTGATCTACCATGAATCCTCTCTGTGTTTTTATTATGAACTGATCTACCATGAATCCTCTCTGTGTTTTTATTATGAACGGATCTACCATGAATCCTCTCTGTGTTTTTATTATGAACTGATCTACCATGAATCCTCTCTGTGATTTTTATTGTGGTTGTTTAACGCATTAGCATCACTAAATACAATGGGCTACCTGTAAAAAGAGGGTGTTATTAAAACCTTTCAAATATACATTACAAAAAGGATCATTTCTATCCGTACAAGACTAATGGAATTCATTCCAACTTCTACAGGCAAATGAACAAGGAAATAGCTAGGTTATGTTGATTTAAAAGTCAAAAGAAAATGAAAGTACAAAAAAAAATGGTGTTGTTTGAAAAGGCACTGGTAATCAAATCTTTTAATAAGGAAACTTCTTTCAAAGACATCTTTTTTACCAAAAGCACAAAATAACAATACTATGTAATACAACTTCTAAATGACTTGGCAAAGTATGTATAATATTCAAATTAATATAGGGTGTCGATATTTACTACTGTATTGACTTGATTAAGTTAAAAAAAGTTTGAAATTCAAAAACTGTTCTGGTTACTTTTACGATTCGATAACAACACTCTAGAACTTAATTTATACAAAGAGTTTTTTAATTTATCACAACAGTTTGTAAAAAAAAAATCACTATTAAACATTATAAATGTACACCTTGTTCATAACATTTCAAGGAATGTTTTTTTTTATGAAGGACTGTTTTTTTTTTAATTTTTTTTTTTTTATATAAGTGTGATTATAAACATTATCTAGGGTTAAACTAACTCCCTGAAACATCTGAAAAAAAAGTTTAATAAACTGAAAAAAGGAGCCCAAAATCAAAGAAAATCTACCAATCAGAGGGAAAGAATTACATGTCTTTCAGGTGCACATTTTATAGAATCGATACATAATCTCTTTAACGTTCCCCATTTAAACTGTGAGGTAGACAAAAAAAACTCCCAGAAGTTTCCAATACTGAACATTAACTTCACTTTCCTTTCTAATTAGAGAGCATGCCAAAGCCTACACATTGCTTCTTAGATACCTAAACACTGACTAGCTTTGTAAAATTATATATGGTAGCCTAACTAGGTTTTATTAGTACACAACTGCGTTTCCTACAGGCAGCAGTTAAACTAGTACGACAGTTATTTAAAGTACATCTTTATTGGTCCAGTTTTAGCACCCCTTTTGTTTTCATCACATTTGAGACTATAAAGAAATAGAACATCTAGCTAGGTTAGCACTCATCTCAACAATGATTTGATTTATTTGTGTTTTTTTAGCAGACAGTCAGAAGGGCTGATGTAATAACCTGCGACATCCTGAAAGAAATTCCTAGCAGAAAAGCACAGCTGAAAACTACACTTGACTTGGTGGCTGCTTTTAGCTTTCACATATATATATTTTTTAAACTTTATATATATATATATATATATATATATATATATATATATATATATATATATATATATATATATATATGTTTTAACTTTTAAAATTTGGGTGTATTTTAAGATGTTACAAATATTAAAACGTTTATTACATGTTTGCAAGCTTTTTTATCATCATAACTCTTTTTTTTATCATCATAACTCTTTTTTTATCATCATAACTCTTTTTTTTATCATCATAACTCTTTTTTTTATCATCATAACTCTGCACAATAAAAATGTGGAATTGTGAACTGAAATATATACCCTTACTAGTTCATTTTTATAAACAAACTTTATAACCTTAAGCGTCATTATTAAAATATATTTGAAAGAATCTTTGCAAATTTAAAAGCAAAGAAAAGAAGGATCATCATGCCCAGTTTCACCTGGAAGGCACTGTTCTAGCATTATTGCAGACAAATGGATACACAGCAAGCATATACAACATTACGTAGTAGTTCAAAACCTGGAGACCCTCACATTGTTTTACACTTGTTCAAAGTACAGCAATATACAAAGTTTCATTAAATTATTATGAACAAAAATATCCTCACACCGTGTTGTATGGAGTAGAGAATGATAAAAAGCACCAGACAGGTAGTGTACTGTCTATTTCAATAACATTGCAAATAAAAGAAAGTTTTAAGCAATAACTTACACTCTGTTGCTGACGGCATCAATAGGTCTTCCTTGACATGGCACAGAAGAACACAGAAGAAACACTGCAAAACTCCACTGTTGGAACAATCTTCGTGTACAAAGCATTTTGTAATTTAAAATCTGAAAAATTAGAAAAAACAACTATTGTACATATACTGTACTGTACAGCATGTATCCTCTGTCCTAAAAAATCTAAATCTAAAATATATTTAAATAAAGTTATATATATATATATATATATACAGCAGAAAGCTTGAACATTTTAGACATGTATCTAATTTATGCATTTTCTATATGGCCATTTCTATATGTGCGCATAAAAAAAGCCCACCCAACATGTGTTTTTTTCTGCAATAACTGTTTTCTCATAACATTCCTGAAGTATTAGCTACACACAATGATGTATTGACTTTTTAATGTTTGAATTGCTAAAACCATTCTTATACTGTAGTAGACATTCATTGTGCAACATCTGTCATTTCATGGTTTCTGGATTTTCTGAAAGAACTGATGTTTATGTTATATTTTAGGCAAATGAATACAAAATAAATAAATTAGCAGTGATTAATCGAAAACCAAATGTCAAACATGAAGCAGAAATCAAACAAGCCACTTACTTTTTTGCGGCAAAAGTTTTTGGCCATTTCTGTCTTCTCCCTCAAAAAAATGTAAAATCTCAGAAGAGTTTCCAGTCTGAAATAAAATAAAGCATGCTGAATGTCAGTCCCAGAAGTAACAACGTTTCTGTGTAAATAAACCATGACTATATTATGGAGGCTTAGGATTGGGGGCATGGTCCCAACCAAACCATTTTGATTCCCTTAAAGTTCTTGACTCAAACTCCAAGTACTTACTTCTTAGTCAAACATAAGGAAAAAGAAAAAAAAAAGTATTATTAGTTGTAGTTGTTGTAGTGGCTTCCTAGCAGCTGGGTTGTGCCTTGGAAAAGGCTCTTTCTTCAAGCTCGAGCACCAGTGATTACAAGGCTTGAAAGCATGCTGGGTGTGCAGGTTTGAGCAGGGCTCTTATTGCAATGTGTTAGCATGATCTGGCTCCATCTCTCATCTGGCTGGGAGCTCATTGGAAAACAAGCTGGCAAATCAGTGACAAGAAGGTGGCGCCCTTGGAACACAACAAAAGGTCCAGCATGTAGGGTAGAGCTGACTGCGCTGTACCATGGTAAGAGTATAGCCAACGGCACCAAAGCATGGGAAACTACAATCACTGTGCACCAATCTGTATATGGCCCTTACAAAATATGCTGCAGTGTTACAGCTTCTGTAGGTAATTGAGTATTTTGGACCCTTTTAACGTAGCGCTACATTGAGTTTTATTGCATACCGTGAGCAATATGTAATGTTCAAACAACTAAATGCATGTATTTATTTGTATATACAGCCTGTATCTATACTAAGCTATTGAAGAATATAGTAAGCAATCACTACATAATTATATTTTAGGATGCAATTCTTACGACAACATTAAACATGTATAGTTAATGACTCAAATATGCTTTAAAGTGGCTGTTAAGACCTGTGCTAACCATTATACTCTACAAGCACAAATTAATGACAATTGTTTCAATTACATTGCACTTATAAAGTCTTGATTTTTCACTGCAATCTGATTAGGAGGGATGAAATGGTTATTTATGTTTTGGGAAATATTCTCCATTTTCAATTTCCAATTTTTTTCCCCCAAACTAGCATCTTTCATCCTGATTTCAGCCCTGAAATTCGTGCATAAACTCTGCAAGTTTAGTCTTACTATAAAACTGTTTTCCAGTTCACACACCACCCTGAAGCACTTGTCACCATACTAAAGGCAAATGACTTTCACTGACCTAAAGGGTGAGCATTTTAAAGGTCATTAAACAGCATGATCTTATTAACTTTCATTTTTAATTAAATTAGGCATCAAAACAAATGAAGTCAAATTAGACAAGTTCTCTAACCATACTGCAGTACTTAAGTAATCATCTAGAAACTATTCAGTACATAGCCAAACCTAACTTTACCAAAGTAAGAAAATACCGGCACTACTAAATAATTGATTTGTTACAACCTCAGTCCTAAGAAGTACAGTCTATTCGTAGTAAACTCAATGAAAAGTAGTACCCAATAGTATTAGTCAACTACTGTAAATAAATACTACTTAAGTATTACTTCAATACCTAATATTATTTAATGGCCACTGGTGTACTATGGATTAAATGCAGTCGATTCAAACCAAAATTACAGAACCTGCAATAATTCCGTCTTGTATGGTGACATTTGATGAAACTTTCCAACAGCATGATCCCTTTTTATTTGTCTTTCTTTGGTAGTGGTATAGCCCCCACCCCTTGCTTCCGCGAGTAAATGAACGTGTCATTCTGGACGCCATGTGTCTTGAATTCCACAGTGCCATTAACTGCAATGTGATGTACATTCCATGAGTCCTTCCCCTCCCATGCCTGACACTGTGTGGATCTGAAGCCAGTCCTGAAAAGCAAGGGTTAGTTTGGTTTGTCCATTATGAAGAGCATCAGTGTCTGCTTTGTGGAAGGACCCCGGCACAAGCCTGGTCTATCCTTCAGACTACCATAAGTAGGACTGTAAATTAACTTGTCACATATTGGCAAGGAGCCTTGTTTGATTGATTGATCAATTTTTTGGCACTATTTGAATGAACTGATCAAAGCGATAGCAACAAGATATGTGATACCTTATGAATACTGGAAAGCAGAGCGCATGCAGGTTTAAAGTTTAGCGCCTTGCCACTTCTGGTGTTTTGAATTTGAATTTCATTTGAAAACTATTTGGTATTTTTCTCATCAACTGTAAAGACAGCTCCCGTATATAACTGCTTGTTTTTTTCACATAAAATTGTGTCAACAAATATCAAATAGATAAAAAAAATGTTTATAGCTGAATTGAGAGAGATAGAGCATTTCATTGCAATCTAAGCAAGATGATAGCTAAATCAAGCTATATACATTCAATCTTTCTAACAGAACCAAACCAGTGACAGGCAGGCACACTAACCCTGCATCCAGTCCTGGGTTTCCAAACAGCCCCTGATGAAATGTAGTACAGTAAATAAACAGGAGCCCTCACACTCTTGCACATATCAAGAGAATGGCTTTTCCAATTATGATGACATTTGCTGAGGACCTTCTTCACAGTTTATTTAGTATATCAACTGGGGGAATATTGAGGCAGACTGTCTCTGTCTGCCTGTATTTTATAGATATATGTATAGAGAATAATAGAAGGTTATTGATCATATCAAAGTATGAAAATAGAGGTTTTCTGTCTGTCCAACCCACTGTCTGTCTGTATATTTTTCTAGAGAACCTTTTCAATTCTGATGAAACTTACTAAAGGCAATCTTTAGCACAGATCAGAATTTTTTTTTTTTTTTTTAAAGTGCCCTGTCTGTCACACTGTCATTTTAACAGAAATCAATAACACTGTAAATACCTAAACAAGTACCGGGTGCAGGGCTAGTCGGGTTTCAAGCCTTTAGCTGTACCATTATGTCAAAGAATTGCCCACCAAATCTGAGTGAGCAGTGACAGGCATTGTGTAGTTTGTCACCATTGGGTAGGGTTACCACATGAATCCATGCACACTAGGAACGTTTGGGCAGTCCAGGGTTTTCAACTCACACCCCAATGCATTCTGGTAAGTGTAGTCCTGCTGTAAAAGGTACCCAAAACAGATAAAACATACCAGAATGCATTATGATGCGGGTTGAAAAGCCTGAACTGTCATGGTGTACATGGAGTCATATACATACTGAATCACAGGCCGGTATACACATCATTTCTATAGGCACTCTGCTGTCACTAAGCAAAGAGAAACAGAGATGCCACCAAACTGGCAGGAATTCAGTTTACAGTGGTCAGTATTTTACAGATAATACATGCCTATGAGTTCTAAAACTATTTATTTATTTTAGTTACTAAGCTGGCACAGAGGACTTTTTAGGCAGATTACAATGATCCAGTTATTACCCCCACTGCGATATCATAATACCTTAGAAGAAATCTTAGCTGTTCACAGCTTTGCCAGCAATAGCAATGCTATTGGTGTCAAACAAGTACTGCTCAGAAGTCTGGACCTGGTAACAAACTTGCGCTGATATGGTACAATGGCACTCCAATCGATAACCTGTATGTATTGGTTTATAGGGTTTTGATATGACGAGTATGTCAAAATGACAGCATCGCCATTGTAGCTGCCACTATATTGCCCCTTAGTCTCTGAACCTACATTGTACTGCCAATACATTGCCAGTTTTGAGTAAACCTGAAATTTATGTCTTTTCCCCCTGCTACCTGTATTCATAATTGGACATCTAAAATGTATCTGTTACCACTTAGTGTCTAATTATGCTTCCTTACCATAGCATTTCCCACGACAGAACTGAAGGTCAGTGGACATCCTCCAATCCCATCGCCAAGCCAATCTCCTCTTTACACACATGCCGGTGACCTACCCAGCTCTGGTGCCTCACAGGCGAGGATGGCCGTGCCTTTACCAGTGAGCCAATAAAGGACCCAACATCATTATTTTGTGAGCAAGCTGTTCTGAAGCTCTGTAATATGCCCGAGCTGCTTTCCAGTCAAACATTTGTACATTTTAGTGCATGCACTGTAAAATATGATAGCTCCAAGGTAAAGCCATCATGTTTTAGCATCAAGATTTCAATGATGTTCCAAGTTTTAAGGCGATAATGGGATTTGGGAGCTGAAAGATATTGACGAGGGATTTAGAAAAGTTGAGCCACATAATACACAAAGAATGTGACTCAGTTGGTTGAAACATTACTGGATATTAATGCTTCCATGGTTTAACCAATCAAAGCACTCAATGTGGTTTTACATTTTTACTTTTATGAGAGGCTTTTCAGAACCTTGCTACACAAAGCTCCCTGTTTCAATGATCCAAAATGTAATTGCCCCCACTAAGATTAATAGAAAAGACCCAGTAGACTACAATGTACACACTTTTTAAACGTCCTATTGAACTTTAACACCATATTATGACCACACACTGGGATAAATCATGTGTGGTAAAATAATGCTTTAACATTTATGGAAATGTGTTCTGGTGGATAGAATTACCGGTAGGTACTGGCCAGTAAATATTAAAAAGGG
The DNA here is from genome assembly GCA_030684275.1 of Acipenser oxyrinchus oxyrinchus. Classification (NCBI taxonomy): domain Eukaryota; kingdom Metazoa; phylum Chordata; class Actinopteri; order Acipenseriformes; family Acipenseridae; genus Acipenser; species Acipenser oxyrinchus. Next base: position 37,262,806 of record CM060256.1, read on the forward strand.
AGCAAATAGTAATCAGTCACCTAATATGTGTAATTTTCATGCCCAGAACTTAAATGGATTATTAATGAAATACGGCAAAAACATACGTCGCTGCTTATCAAAGCTTGGTCTCATCTTTCTGTATAATTGTTCTTGAAAGCCCTGGCATGCGGTTTAATTAGCACAATGTTATTTCAGTAATGTGACATGCACTTGCTCAACATTGACATCTGGGGAAGCTTTTGCAAAAATTGCGAACTGTATGCAACCTCACTCTGGATGTAAAAAGACTTTATTAAGATAATTAATAGATGGTATTTCTAAGGAGTACTACCTATGTACCTGTCTGACTACTGTACTGTACTGTACCTATCTATCTATATGCAGGGATATAGTGATATTTATATGCTGAGATATGTAGCATCAAATAACTTTTTCATAGGTGGTGGTCCTGAAAGAATATTTTTCTTACCGGATCTCATTTTAGAATCAATCTTGTATTTATTCAGGTTTAAACTTTTATACATAGTACTTGTTACATAAACAGAATAGTGCAGGGGCTCATCCTGGTTATTTGGCTATCCTTATTCGTGGAATAACTACAGCACTATAGCATTCTGTATTTATGCATCTTCATATGAAATTATATATATATACATATATATATATATATATATATATATATATATATATATATATATATATATATATATATTACAGTGATTGTGTGTATAATAAATAGGTTAAGTAGGTGACAAATGAGCTCCTGAAGTGTCTCTTATTTTAAAAGTGTTTAGTGGTTGGAATTCAGTATTTAGGGTTGTAATGTAAAGGCAATCGCATACCTCTCCTTCCCCACTGTCTTCCGTATTGTCTGTTTTTTGCAATTTCCAACTCCCATCGAAAATAATGCTTTCACATTGAGCTGGAAAAAAATACCTCATATAATTCCATTCTGCAAAGTCTACTTTACCTGCATGTAAACAGGTAAAAAAAACTACTTTCCTGGCAGAGAATGTGTAATATCTGCCAGGAAAGCTGGTTTTGATTTGTAGTAAATTACTGTGTTTGGCACGGAGCACAGCATGCACAAAAACAGTCAGCTTTTTTTTTCGGCTTACTTATTTTGTCCAACCCCACCCCCCATATCCCCCCGTATGCAGGTCCGATTGTGTCATTACTTTTTCACACACTGGCGAACCCACACAGTTTTAATGCCGGAGGGTTCAGTTTTAATGCTGGAGGGTTCAGCTTTAAGGCTGGAGGGTTCAGTTTTAATGCTAGAGAGTTCCGTTTTAATGCTGGAGGGTTCCGTTTTAATGCTGGAGGGTTCCGTTAATGCGGGAGGGTTCCGTTTTAATGCGGGAGGGTTCCGTTTTAATGCTGGGGGGGTTCAGTTTTAATGCTGGGGGGGTTCAGTTTTAATGCGGGAGGGTTCAGATTTAATGCGGGAGGGTTCAGTTTTAATGCGGGAGGGTTCAGTTTTAATGCGGGAGGGTTCAGTTTTAATGCGGGAGGGTTCAGTTTTAATTCTGATGGGTTCAGTTTTACTGCTGGGAGGGTTCAGTTTTAATGGTGGAGGGTTCAGTTTTAATGCTGGAGCGTTCCGTTTTAATGCTGGAGGGTTCCGTTTTAATGCTGGAGGGTTCCGTTTTAATGCGGGAGGGTTCCGTTTTAATGCGGGTGGGTTTTGTTTTAATGCTGAAGCTGCCATAATAAAGTACAGGTACTGCACTGTATTGGGTTATGTGGCTTTTCAGCGGTAGCCTTGTGGCTAACGGCACCCTACTTTACTGGCCACCATTCACCTTTTCCTTACTGCAAGCTCTTTGGCTATTGAACTGTTTTGGCAGCTGATTGTGCTTGTATTCTAGCAAGAGGAATTCATACCTGTATGTTGTGGTTTTGGCTTTCAGCTGCAGGTTTGTATTTAGTCAAGATGAGCTTCTAGCTTTACTGGTCCTGTCATGAAATGTGGACAAGGCTAAGCTAAGGTAATGTAATGCTGTCAACTTACACAGTGCTATTATCTTTTAGCGTCTGTGTGCCGGCCAGCCTGCCAGCCTGTCTGTCTGTATGTCTGCCTCTACTAATATACAGGATTAAGATAGATAGTTGTGCTTCTACGATTTACAAGTCATACCTATCTTCCTGATTGTCTATTTATCTATTTATGTCTAAGTGGGGATACAGTGATATTTATGTATCTTCATGTCCAAAATATCTAATACTTTTCTTAACTAAAGATTAACATGTTTTGCTTTGTATTTGTCAAAATTAATAAACCCATTCAAATCCTTTGGCATTTACTGCTAGTCATTAATCTTTATGCCAGTTTTCACACTTAGAAACTGCAGAGTTTATTGAATTGGAGAACTTCCAATTAAAAAAAATAATTTTGCCATAAGTTTTTACTTTCCCCTCTGGTATTTCTAGGTTGCTTTTAACATGCTGGTCAGCTTTTAAAACATAAATGATGTTATTTGACATTTAAAAAGAAAACTCAAATCACATTTTAAAGACAGCTGGTATAACTTGCAATGCCCCTTTAAACTAAAGTAGGAAGTATTTTTACTTATATTATAGAGTATTTGTTTGTATCATTTTGAAGTATACCAAGTAAAAAAGTAACCACAAATACAAACTGAATTTATGTAAAATAATTTCCCCTGGGCTTCAATATCATTGAATTATCATTCAATTATAAGTTTGCTCGCTCTTTCTTTCTTTCTGTCACTAAATGTTCATTTAAAAAAAACTTCTATAACATTTTTTTTTATAAAAGTACCTTTCAGACCCACGTTTTAAAAATGTGAGTTCATTCTATTAGAACAATCTCATTCAAATGTATTATAACAAACTGTAGGAATACACACACACACACACACATATATATATATACAAAAGGTTTAAATGATTAAAAAATCATTTATTTTCAGGACGTTGGACAAAGCCTTCTTCGTTGTATAGAAAGAAAAGTAAACACAGTGAAGTAAATTTGTTATTCTGCTTACTTTTCTTTCTAAACAGCTGAAGAGGGGCTTTTGTCTGAAACATTTTAATCATTTAAACCTTTTATGTACATCCAAAAAAAACTTTTCCTTTTTTCATTTTCATTTTCAAACATATATATATATATATATATATATATATATATATATATATATATATATATATATATAGTAACATGAAGAAAAAAAACTTACAGACACAGGATCTATATAATGTTCTATAAACTGGAGTCTTCTCTTAGTTTATAGCTTCTTTCCTCCTCTTGATTTACAATCCAGGGATAGCTTTCCAAGACTTGAACTGGCAGAAAAAAATGCTTGATCTTCTTTTCAATCTGTTCCAAATAATTTGAGAAAAAGAAAAAAAAAGCGTTTAATTAAGTCAAGCCCTGTGCAAAGAAACAAGCCTCTATAGATATGGTATGCTTATCTCAAAGCTCTTTTGTCTACTTTAATTCTAAAGAAAGTTAGATCTTCAAAATTTATACAAGGTTAAACCCAATTTCTGACATCATGAGCCTGTCATCACGACTCACGGATGCAGATACTCTGAATATAATCACACACACAGATTTAATCAAGATATCATTTATTGCCTAACAATGAGGAATTTTGCCAATGGGGCTGGATTTTTTTTCTCACTTGACATCAAAACATCCCACATTGTACAAGTTTGGGTGTGTGTGTACGCCTCTGTACAAATGAGGATATCCTCGCAGTGATAGGGCGATATGGAAATTGTGGGGCCTGACTTTGCACTTCACAGGTTTTGATTTGCAAGCTAGGTGGCGCAGTAGGCAAGCATTTCAGACACTGAAGATTCAAATCACAAGTGGAATAAGTTCTACCCACACTAGCCCCTGTGGTGCACACAAAACCAGCGTGCCTGCCAGTGCAATAGATTATTTGAGAAAAATGGGTTGGAGTTACAGAATTATTTGCTGTTTGGCTGTGTGTTTGTATATATACAGTACATCTTAAATCCTTTCTTTTAAAACCTTCTTATAGCCATGTACATGTTGTTTTTGTCTTACTCTTCTTACATCTATCTTTAATATTTGAATATCTTAATCATATTTTCTAGTTTCTTTGTTGGGAAAGGAAACAGTAATCCCAAGCCATGATTTTTTCTCTTAAAATTACAGTTCCACTATCATGTTTAATTGTACAGTTAATTCATAGTAGGCTATTGAACAATATGTGGAACTTTGACGCTGGGTAATGTTTGTCTTGCTGCTTTCTTTAGTTGTTTTAGTCCATTAAATAAAATGTCTGGGTGCATTTAAACATTTCTTTAGCTTCCTGAAACCCATATTGATCTACATTGCTGTGATTTTATTCCTTGTCCAATGCGCCTTTTCATTTCTCTCTTTTTATGTTTTAATTCTTGTGGCAATAATCTATTTTTGGACCTCCTCCTAGCGGCTGATGAGTCAATAATACTGACATCAGCATACGACACATACTTACCTTTCCAGTACAGAGCTTGTTCTTTGAATGGTAAGATGTTCATGTTTGAACCGCGAGGACAGTGGTTTGCATCCATCCCCTGCCTCTCTATTCAGTTCAATGGGCTGAGATGGCAAGCCATTACAGTGGTGCCCTATGGAAAACAATCTTGACCCCTGTGGTTAAAACAGGTAACTTAATAGATATGATCTTTGCATTAAAAGATATACAGAAGCATGTCTTCTGGGTTGGAAGACACGTGATTCTCTAAAGTGAGAGGTTGTCAGGTGGTCTGCATCTAAATGTCAAAAAGGTTGCAACAGTGAGGGAACATGCAAATTGGGGCTTTCGAATTGGGCAGACATTTATTTTAAATGGGTTACAACTCTATGCTCTAGAGTTCCATAACTAAAAAGCCACCATGCTCTGCTTCTTACCTAGAAAGAGACAGCTATGTTCACCATCAGTGTGTTGGAAGCAGCTATTAGGACTATGGGAGGGGGTTCACATAGGAGGCAAAGATCAAAAGATAGCTTTATATGCAGATCATGTCCATTAGCAATCAATAGAGCCTCATATCAATCTAAAGTCTTTTAATTATTTCTATGTCTACAAGTTTCTAATGTATTTAATTGTTGCCTTATATAGTAGATGGTCTAATGATATTAAATATGTAAAAAAAAACAACTAAAATATTCATTGAAGCTACTAAAAGAAATACTGAAGAATCCCCACTGTAAATTGCATTGGTAAAATGATAGTAATTACTCAAATCAATTACAGATTAGTTACTGTATGTTTTGAGATGGTTTGTCTTGTCAAGGAATCTCCTGTTCTTCTAAAAGTACAATATATGAAGCTCTTATAACCATAAAATTATGAATTGTTACTTTTAGCAAAATTAAATCCAACTAGAAGGGTGTTTGCCCAGCTCAGCATATCCTGGTATCCTGTTTTAAGTGCACAGGATTGAACGTACAGAACAGTAAGAGTGAAGCATGCATTCATACAGTACCGTTTAACACTGACAACCACTTCTTGTTTAAAGCTCAGCATCTGGAGTTAATGTTCTCCATACTACCATCGGGCAGAGGCTTGTAATTTAAAGATCAATATCAAGCAGAGTTTTGCATTGCATGGCCACAGTGTTACAAGAGTTTTAGAAGTATTTCTTGACGTATGATTTTTTTTTTGTATACATTTTTGGTTCTGTAAAGCTGTTTATACCTTTTTAAATATCACAGACTGATTACTACAATGCCCTTTCTGCCTGCATGACTAACGATATATTGGAATAGACTGCAGCTTGTTTTGCCCAAAGCATTCTAACTGTGTCACCCCAGTTCTTGGTTTCATTCTGGTGAGCTTTTAACCTACTTAACTATCCGTTACATTGGCGCAGCCAGAAACTAATGCCCAAACTACACAGACCAGTGTGACCAACTTCCACTAAAATTAGACACATAGGGGAACATATATCAAGCGTTTGCGACAGCATTAAGGCCATAGCACTGAGTTTACGCTAGCCTTAAAATGGCTCTGTATATATCATGACACTTTTGACAAGTTAAGGCCGTGTTAGCACCAGCAAAATGCGCTCCGCCGCTCATTAGCCATGCATTTTAAGGCATGTCAAGCCTTAATTATATGTATGGGCAAATTATAGGTGGGGCTCATTTGTAAATGAAGTCTGTGATATTAAAATTAGATTCATGAAGCGGCAGAACAGCAGTGGCGGCCCTAAAAGTGTCCACAAATAAGACCGATTTCAAATTGGTCTTATCTGGGCGCAAAGAAAAAGTGAGAAAGCAGCTGATAGGAAATGGCAGCAGTCATATAGGGGCCTGAAAAATTCACTGTATTTTTAAAATAAATTCACGAATGACAATAAAAATAATAATAAAAAAAAATTTCACTGAGTGTCATAAAACCGCCATTTTATAAAAAAAATAAAAAATAAATAAAAAAAACATTTTCTATTTACATTATATTCTACTGATGTAAGTTGCCTAAGTTCAGCAAGAACATCACCTGAAACATTTTAACATTTAGCCTAGCTACTGAGTCAACTCTTTAAAAATGTACATTGTAACCCGATTCGCTATTGAAACATCTTTAAAAATGTAACAAACTTCTGCTGGATACAAGTCATTTAAATGGTTTGTGTTGGCTGCAAAAAAAAAAAAAAAACAACAAGCAGACTAAATTGATTTTTTAAAAACAACCTTGAATGACAAATTCAACAACATTTTCGAGTTTTCTAAACCTTTAAAAACAATGTAATTCCCATAGCCTGTTTTGCTTCCTCTAATCCCAAAATGTTAAACACGGGAGAAAGGGTAACTGCACACCTGGAATGACAAAACCGAAGCTTTTGTGTTTTTCTTTATATACATTGTACATTTCTACTAGTATGTAGAAAACATTGTTGGGGCTTCCAAGTGGCGCATCCGGTAAAGGCACTCTGCAATTGGCTGAGCGCCGCACAGAGTGGGGAGGGCTTCAGTCGGCCAGGGTGTCCTTGGCTCACCACGCACCAGCGACCCCTGTAGACTAGCCGGGTGCCTGCAGGCCTGCCTGCAAGTAGTCGAGAGCTGCTTGGTCCTCCAATGCTGTAGCTCTGAGGTGGCTGCATGGCGGAGCTGCAGAGTGAAAAGAAGCGGACGGCTGACGGCACACGTTTCGGAGGATACACGTGTTCGTCTTCGTCTGTCCAGAGTAGCGCGGGGGTTGCAGCAGTGAGCCAGGCTTACGAATTGGGCATTTCAAATTGGGGAGAAAATGGGGTAAAATATAATTGCTGATTCCAAATTTATAAATAAATAAATAAATAAATAAATAAATAAATAAAATGTAATTGTAGAGTATGAGGAATTCACGAATCATGAAGCTGGTATCTGTTTGACCCCGTTACCATAGCAACCAAATGCACAGCATTGACCATGTACAGCTACTGTAGCGCTGCTTCTACTTGATAAAAGAATGACATGAACAGGGGAGGTGAATGTAAAATACTGTAAGGAAGTAACTAACGGTGGGCAGTCAAATACACGATTTCTGTGAAATTTGTGATATCGTGAATTTTCAGGGACATTTCTTACGATGGAGAGTGCAGGATCAGACCTAACCTTCCTGAACAACCCAGGAACAGAGGGAGAGTACAGAGAAGAAGGGAGAGTATTACCCTTTTTGATCTCCTTGAGGATGAAATATAGCTCGATACCGGCTATTTCATTATGTACAACTGTTTGTATTCGTCGTATAATAAACTTAGTTAATTATATCCTTTTCATTATGTATATTTGGTTTTATCCGTTGTATAATAATATAATATAAAGCCAAGACACTTAGTCAACACAGGTCATTTCTGCCTCACCAGATGAGCTACCCGTTTAGTGGGTTAAAACATTTTATTTAAAACATAGGTTAGCCCATTTTGATCTGTCATTTCTGCCTCTCCAAATGACCTATCTATTGTTCAATTGAGGTAGCCCATTTGTAGGGGAAGCGCTAGTTTTCAGATTAGTCTGTTAATCTGTGCTACTGATTCTGTTAATCTGTGTTGCCCATTTTGAGCACCGGGGCAGCACATTTAAACATTTAAATGTGGCAGCTTATGCCATGCCTCATTAATTTTGGGCCACTTAATACATTCAGGATGGGGTGAAATTTGTGCCGCAGCAGAGCACTATTTTACACTTTGCCAATTTAGTGCTGCATCGGTCTATCTTGATACATGTCCCCCATAGTTCTATGGAGGCTAGCCCCAGGACCACTACAAATTGTACAAGGAGAAAGAAGAACCAACTATCTCTACTGAGGAAAAATTATTGCGTGCTTGCTACAGACAGCAAATGTTTTTGAAGTTTTATGCAGCATGGTGCAAAGAAAAGAAGGATACAGAGACAAAGACAAAAATGAAATGCAACTAAAATATACAAGTTATTGCTGATTTAATTTAGTAGTTTGAGGTTGTGACTTTCATCCTTGCTGCCCCATACTATTACGAGTTCACTGTATCATGGGATTTCTTTGAATTCACTGAGATAGCGAAAAATATTTAAACTCAAGATGGAACAGCAGAACAGGACCACCCAAAGAATAATTTTAAACATCTTTAGAAGGTAAATGAAGACAAAAAATCGCTTGTGAATTGTTCACATGATCAGTAAGACACAACGACACTACACTACATTCCTGCTAGCCGCTCGCCACGTCGCCACACGCAAAACGTTTTCCCTTGTGGCTCAACTATTTTTCACCAAGTTCGCCATGGTGGCGAACGCTTTGAAAAATGTACTTGTGTAAGACTGCCATCACGATTACTTTCAATGTGTACTGGTAGATGAATCAATACAGACTGTTTAGTTTGCTTTCATTTCGCCCAATTAAAGCCCTTTAGCTTGTTCATGTAAAATGTATGCCACAGACAGAGGTTCTAAATGAGAAACAGTCAGCGGACTGCGCTGCTTGTAAAAAACGGGATCAGGGGCTCCCGAGTGGCGCATCCAGTAAAGACGCTCCACGTGGAATGCAGGATGTGCCCTATAGTCTGGACTTCGCGAGTTCGAGTCCAGGCTATTCCTTTGCCGACCGAGGACGGGAGCTTCCAGGGAGCGGCGCTCAATTGGCCGAGCGTCGCCCGGGGGAAGGGAGGGTTAGGTCAGCCAGGATGTCCTCGGCTCACCGCGCACCAGCGACCCCAGTACTCTGGCCGGGCGCCTGCGGGCTTGCCTGTAAGCTGCCCAAGAGCTGCATTGTCCTCCGACGCTGTAGCTCTTGGGTGGCTGCATGGTGAGTCCCCAGTGTGAAAAAAAGCAGTCGGCTGATGGCACACGCTTCAGAGGACAGCGTCTGTTCGTCTTCGCCGAGTCAGCGCAGGGGTGGTAACGGTGAGCTGAGCCTAAAAATAATTGGCCATTCCAAATTGGGAGAAAATAATAAAAAACGCCAAATGGAAAAATTATTATTATTATTATTATCATTATTAAGACGGTAATTCTGTAACTAATTGTTTAATATGAAAATCAACAAACTGACTCAAAGGTTCAGAAACTGATTGGTTACCAGACACTACTGGTCTCCCTGTAGGATTAATAGAATCTTTATGTATTTTGGGTCAAGTATAAAAAACAGGTGTTGAAGGAAAATCAATTGAGAAACTCTGATTGACTGGGTGATTAATTTGCTTGCCAAAGCTTCATTCAGTATATTGTCTCTTTCTTGTCTAAGGTTAGGTAAAGGGTTAGTCATTAAAGGGTTATAAAATTCAAATTATTCCATTGTCTATAGATTATTCACTTATTATTTGTTTATTTAGCAGACGCCTTTATCCAAGGTGACTTACAGAGACTAGGGTGTGTGAACTATGCATCAGCTGCAGAGTCACTTACAATTACGTCTCACCCGAAAGACAGAGCACAAGGAGGTTAAGTGACTTGCTCAGGGTCACACAATGAGTCAGTGGCTGAGGTGGGATTTGAACCGGGGACCTCCTGGTTACAAGCCCTTTTAACCACACAGCCTTCTGACATGTTTCTTGACATGTTTTTTTTTTTTTTTTTAAATTTTACACACAAATTATCAGAATCATGTTCTGAAAGATGTAGCCCAAGGAATACAAACCATGTAAACACAACTAAAATATGACCGTGACAGTCACAGGGAGGTGAAGCAGTCATGGTTTCAAACATACCCTCTGGTCCCGAAAGAACATTTTCACAGACTGCAAGCCAGAAACACGCAGCTTCAAGATCACAGCTGCAACTGCCCAGCCTGACCTATTGTTTGTGTTTAGTGTTCATGATTATTTTGTTTAAACTTTTATTTTGCTCTGTGAACAAGTGTTTCTGTTTGTTAAAACTGTTTATTTTATTTTTGTTGTTTGAAGAAAATAAACGGTGCCCTTTTGCACCTCAGTACTGTGCTTGTTTTGTTCCTGGATTCTGGCCTGATGTCACCACTAAGCCACCCTGTCACACGTCTCACCTTTTTCATTCCTATAAACGTAAGGCTCAATGAAGATCCATGATTGAGTGCATTATAATGCCTGGCTATTGCATCCATATAATAATCCATATTATTATTCCTTATAGCCTCTTAATGTTCTGCAATCCTAATTTTAAGATTACGTTTCATTTGTCCCACATAAATAAGACCACAGTGGCATTTCAGCATATAAACAGTATGTGTAGTTACAATTAATAACATTTTATATTGGGAATTTCCGAACAGAATGCGGACGCGTTAAATATTTAATATTATAAGTGTTAGAACAATGGACACAGCTATCACATTGGTAATTACCATGAATGTCAGATTTATTAAGCCAATTGCCTGTATCAGATGTCAGCATTTTCTAGCATTTCTGTATTCTCTTTTTAATGTCATTAGACATATGATTAAACTGACAAAAGAAACACTGTCAGATGTTACTTCATGTGTGTTTTTTGTAGTTAATAATAACTCTTTTAATCTGTTCCCTTTAGAGTTATGTTGATCACATGTTTATTATAGCCTCTGTTCCGAAAGCTGCTCTGCATATCTAAAGCTTTCATTTGAAAATCCTGTATTTTGATTAGAAATTTGTTTTAGCCTTAAAAACTCTCCATATGGTATATGGCTATCAACGCATAATATAGTATTCCTATCTGAAGGTTTTCAAAAAATAGATGTATAAAAATAGATATTAATAAATCCAAGAAGCGTATTTCAGACTCGCTATATTCCATAGTGAATTTTAAACAGGCTCTAGTACCATTTATATGGTCTTTAAATGAACATAAATCCACTTCCAAACCTGTCCAAACAACCAATATATAATCTATATATCTTTTCCACAGATCTACGTATGGTAACAATGAGTTAACAGCAATATTATCAATATGTTGTTTTTCCCAATAACCCATTAGAGTCCTGGTATACTTGCCTCAGGCAGCCGAGGAGAACACAGAAGAGACTGAGGTAGAGATTGACGTTGATACGCCGACACAGGCGCACAGGATTTAATCAATAAACATAAACAAAAAAGTAAACAATAATGTCATGTGACGCTACCAGATATGGTAGCGCACAGAGGACGATACATGACTGTACAAACACTCAAAATAAAACACAATGCAACAAACTATAAATCAAAGGTGCCATGAAAACGGCAGGCCTTGCAGCAGCCCCGATCTTCTTCTTCTGGTTAATATATAGGGCGCATTCCATCTATTATTTTAGATGATTAGCACCCTCTATCTGTAGTCCTTTGTCTGTCTTTGTTTTACTTTATTTTTCTGTCATCTTTATTTATTATAACTTCCCTTCTTTTCCTGTTTCCTTTATATATTTCGTCAGTATCCTTTCTCTATTCAGTCTCCCTTCCTCTTTCCCTATTCCCAGCAAGTTCTTTATATTGACTTCATATACCTCCATTTCTCTCAGCCTCCTCTCCATTTTCCTTCTCTGCTCCTCATATTTCTCACACTTTAATAAATAATGTTCTACTGTTTCAGCTACTTTACATTTTTCACACTTTCCATCCTCATGTTTCCAGTCTTAAAAGATGTTCATTTAAAGAACTATGCCCAATCCTTAACCTATCCAACGCTCTTTCCTCTTTCCTTCCCAACTCTTTGTTCACCCAACTGTTGTTCACCTCTTTCTGGATATTATGATAAAACCTTCTTTTGTGCTTTCATCCCATCTCTTCTGCCATTCTTTTACTATCATTTTTTTCACATAGCCTCCCATTTCCTGCGATCCCAGAGGAATCACCACATCAATTTCCTCTCTTTTTAATCCATTTTTTGCTGCCAGATCTACCATCTCGTTGCCCAGAATGCCAGAGTGACCAGGAATTCAAACTAAAATCACTTCGATCCCCATTATTGTACATTCCCTATATTGTTGCATTATTTCAAACATGATATTTCTTCTATCATTAACCTCCCCTTTTAATGCCATAAGAACACTCAATGAATCTGAAAATATGCCCGCTTTTTTAGGCTTTATTTCAGCCATTTTAACTACTGCAAATAGTATAGCTACCATTTCTGCAACAAATACCGATAGATGGTCAGATATCCTCGCTATTTTACAGATATCTAATTCTGGGATATAATATGCCATCGACACTCTTCGTGTTTTTGGATCCTTGGATCCATCTGTATATATACATAGTGCCTCCATACTTTTCTCCTCTACAAAAGCTTGACTCTTTCTTTTCAGTTCCATTTTTTCCCCTCCTTTCTTCACTTGCTCACTCAATTCTATACAACAGTTTGGTTTTTCCATCATCCATTCCGGAAACACATTTATATTAACATTCTTTACCAATTTCAAATTTTCTGTTCCCAATTCCTTTATCCATTTTTGCATCCAATACCCCAACGTGCCCCCATTTGTCTCCCACCTCTTCTTTTTATAATGATTAATCCACCTATCTTCCATGCTTTTTCGAGGAGGAAATTCTGAATGCATAGAGTTAGCCTTTATCCAATATTTTATACTTAACCATTTCCTCCTTAGTTCCAATGGCATCTCATTTACTAAAACCTGCATAGCATTTATTGGAGCAGATTTCATAGCTCCTATACATACCCTTATTGCTTTAGCTTGCAAATTATCCAATTTTTCCATCTTACAGCAGCCCCGATCACAGTGATCTCTATGTTTTTATACTAACGCTCTGCCGAGACACGCCCACCTGCCTGCTGGAACAGCTCATTGCTTTCAGCTGCTGCTCCACGCAGACAGGTAATCGCCCACGGCAGAGCACAGCATCAGTTAAACAATTAATTAAATCAATTTACAACACATAATGCAAAAATATACAATAAAACTACGTATTTCCCATGTGTAGGGCTTCCACCCTGCCACACCCATAAATAAGTTTGTGTAATCAGGCGCAAAAGTAGATCCCATCGCTGTGCCTTGAACTTGTAGATAATAGTTATCATTAAAAATAAAATAATTTGATGTAAGTATATGTTTAGTTATCTGTAAAAGTAAATTAGTGGGCTGATTATTTGGTTTCAAGGTAATGTGACATTGCTTCAAGCCTCTCATTATGTGGTATATTAATATAAAGACTTTCAACATCAAATGTTACAAGAAATGCCTCAGATGGAACCATATATTTGGCAAGCAAATGAATCACATCTCTGGTATCTGACAAATAAGACGGTAATTTTGTAACTAATTGTTTAATATGAAAGTCAACAAACTGACTCAAAGGTTCAGAAACTGATTGGTTACCAGACACTACTGGTCTCCCTGGAGGATTAATAGAATCTTTATGTATTTTAGGTCAAGTATAAAAAACAGGTGTTGAAGGAAAATCAATTGAGAAATTCTGATTTACTCTGGGTGATTAATTTGCTTGCCAAAGCTTCATTCAGTATATTGTCTCTTTCCTGTCTAAGGTTAGGTAAAGGGTTAGTCATTAAAGGGTTATAAAATTCAAATTATTCCATTGTCTATAGAGTTCACTTATTATTTCTTTATTTAGCAGATGCCTTTATCCAAGGCGACTTATAGAGACTAGGGTGTGTGAACTATGCATCAGCTGCAGAGTCACTTACAATTTTGTCTCACCTGAAAGACGGAGCACAAGGAGGTTAAGTGACTTGCTCAGGGTCACACAATGAGTCAGTGGCTGAGGTGGGATTCGAACCAGGTACCGCCTGGTTACAAGCCCTTTTCTCTAACCACTGGACCACACAGCCACAGCATCACTATTTTGAATTACAATTGAACCACCTTTATATGCAGATGTTATTACTTTGGATCTGATCTATTGCAATTCCTTGGTAGCATTTAATTGTTTACTGTTATTTGAATGTTTAGACCTCAAATCTTTCTTAGTTAGAGTTTCTATGTCCCGTTCAACCAATTTACTAAACATACTAATTGTCGGATTTAAAACCCCGACTAGAAGGAAATTGCTTTTTTTCTTAAATGTATCCATTGGACTGTGGCAGAGCAGAGCTCTGCCCTTGGAAATACTGGCAGGGATGGAGTTAAATTCTCCTCCCTGCCCAGGTTGATTGCGTCAGGTGGGAGCAATAAATTGAACCACCTTTATATGCAGATGTTATTACTTTGGATCTGATCTATTGCAATTCCTTGGTAGCATTTAATTGTTTACTGTTATTTGAATGTTTAGACCTCAAATCTTTCTTAGTTAGAGTTTCTATGTCCCGTTCAACCAATTTACTAAACATACTAATTGTCGGATTTAAAACCCCGACTAGAAGGAAATTGCTTTTTTTCTTAAATGTATCCATTGGACTGTGGCAGAGCAGAGCTCTGCCCTTGGAAATACTGGCAGGGATGGAGTTAAATTCTCCTCCCTGCCCAGGTTGATTGCGTCAGGTGGGAGCAATCAATCCATTAATTATTCAATTATCATCCAGCCACCTGGCATAAAAGGAGGCCTCAGCCTTCCAGTAGGGAGAGTTCTGGAAAGAGGAGAATAGCTGAGGAAGCAAGAGTGTGTGGCTCTGTGTGCTGTTTTTGAATCCAGTGAAGGCAACACCCAGCCTGGAAGCCTTATTTTGTAAGTTTTGTTTTGTGTTTTGAAACTTTTTTGTTTGGCCCTTGTGTCGGTTTATTTTGTATTATGTATTAAAAGCTTTATTTTTGAACTTTTCACACTGTCTCTGAGTCTCAACCTCTGTCACATGGACCAATATAATTTTTGGTAGAAAAATGGTGTTTCAGATGTAACTGTCTAAAGAATTTGTAGCAATTAACTGAACGCATTAACAATATTTCTTTAATTTGCTTTTCTGTGCCATTCTTCAAGTCCTGCGTGTCTCTTTCAAATTTCTTCACTTTTTTTTTTATTTTAGTTAATTTTGGAATTGTAAATCATTTAACTTATGTACATATCCACTATAATCTTCAGGTTTCATCCTCTCCTGTAGTTTTACTTTAACTTGGGATACCTCTGCATTCACCTGTTCACTTTCAAGTTTAGTTTGTTCAGTTATTAGGAAGATCAAGTCCATTGAACATTTATTCAATATCTGCTCCCATTTCTTCAGTATCTTTAGCATCAAATGTTGGTAGTTTCCCAAT
The DNA here is from genome assembly GCA_030684275.1 of Acipenser oxyrinchus oxyrinchus. Taxonomy (NCBI): domain Eukaryota; kingdom Metazoa; phylum Chordata; class Actinopteri; order Acipenseriformes; family Acipenseridae; genus Acipenser; species Acipenser oxyrinchus. The sequence goes on from CM060256.1 coordinate 37,278,315, forward strand.
CCTTAAACTTCTCGGCGTTTGTTTAGGTCTCCAATATTCCAACAAGGTAATGGCATGTCATTGATACTGTGTCTTTTTATTTAAAAAGTCGTTTGGATTTTAGTTGTGCAATATTTGTATCTTGATTAGACAATCTTAACGGTAATTTGCCAAACAAAGATTGTGTCAGAATTCTGTTTGCCTCCTCGTCAGTGTAGGAGCCTGAGTATTTGCTTCAGGTATAGGGAAACCCTCCATTCGATTACAGGAACACGTATGTGTGCAACAGAATACAGGGACAGTCCTTGAATTGTCCCCAAGATAATATTTTAAATATTAAAATAACAAAAGAATAGATCATTAAATATAATTGCCTCTGATACAGCTGGAGGATTAATTAAATATAATTGCCTCTGATACAGCTGGAGGATTAATTAACATCTAATTGTATTGAAGCTGAGATGTACTGTTGAATGAGTGTTGAGCAGGTGTTCTCCTTCTGAGTTAAGATTGACTAAGAAAAGTTTAATTGTTAAACTAAATGTTAGCTGATTAATCATGCGATCGATGATGTAATCTAATTGACAAAGAATATATAACACAATGAATCGTGATATTGCTAGCATTTACAGATGTAACCTGGTGAAGACACTGATGTGTCGAGACGCATTGTTTTACGCTTTTTAAAACAAATGGATATAAATAAAGATTGAACTCACTGAACTGTTGATACTTTAAAGGATCTACAGGCGTGTGTTGCCATACCAGTTTCTGTTGTTGGAGACAAGTGGATATTACAACCGGCTGTAGCTGAACAAAGTCTCAAAGATCCAAAGGCTTGTAGCTTCATGGTAGACCTTGTAGAGACGTCTTGGTTACACATTCATCATATAACTTCCATTTATAAGAACATGGCCACTACTAATTGCTTATTAAAACTTATTTCATTTCACTGTTAACCCATTTGTGCCCAAATTTCTCAAAGGTTTCATGCATATAGGCGTGTTAATAGTGTCCTATATGAGCATGTTCTGCATTTATTTTCCCCAGGTTTTTGTTTTTTTCTTGAAAATCGTATTTGAATGTGCGGCAACTATAGTTGCCGGTGGGCAAATATGTTGTATGCACCCCTTCAATGTCAAATTTGAATAGGAGGAGAACATTTGGCATCTAACTCAAAATAACTGCTTTCAACAGATCAATCTTTATTCATAAACAAATTTATGTATAAAAGTGTAAGAACATTCGCTGTGACAGCAAAAAAGCTGCCTCTAGCTTATAATCTCTTGAATATGAAAACTCTTAATGACCAAATTATCTTGAATACATGGGGATTTAAACAGTCATCAGCAAACCCATTTGTCTTAAAGTGGTGGAACATAGTGCAGAACAAAGTGCAGACATTAAGTTGCCCCAACAGGGCATTGTGTATCAAAAAATAAATAGAATGAAGAAAAAATAACATCGGTGCATACTGTTAGGGTTAGTGCATACAGGCAATTGCTTTCAAAAGACATTCAGAATGCAAAGTTATGTCATACGTGTCCTCCCCGCTCTCCCTTTCTATCTCTCTTTCTCTCTCCCTTCCTCTCCCTCCTGGGAGTGTTAGTGGTTCACATGAAAGACCTTGAAGCACTCAATGTGCAGGGCAACACTGCATTTCTCACATGCAAAGGGAGTGCGTCCATCACATTTTCATTGTCGTCTGACCAAAGAAGACGTCGTCTTGGGACTAAGTTGTACCCAGTGGTCAAAAGAATGCCATAGAATGTTAGGCGCTCTTCATCAGTCAGATTGAGGGTGGCACCTTTCTGTGTTCCATACATATTCGACATTTCCAGGGTGATATCCCGTAGTGATTTGGGATAGAATGTGAGAAAGATGTCTGCTGGATCATCTGACGTGACGATGGGATTGGTTGGCTTGGGTTGATGACGCTTGGCCTGTATTGGTTTTTTGGCGTCTGTCTTCATTTTCTTGAACTTTCGCTCTTTGTTTTTGATTTTCTTTAGCATGGGTCCAGGGGTTGTTGGACTGTTTTCCTTTTCCTCAACAGCATTGATGATGCTTGGCTCTGTAGATGCACTCACTAAGGCCGCAGGACAAGCCCTCTCCTTTCAGCAACCTTGATGGAGGCGTTTGTAATCACGTGCCACCTCATCATCATATCCATCGCTGTCACAATCTGTGTCATGAGCTTTCTTCTCAGACTCCGGCACAACTGTGACATTTGAGATAGATGCAAGGGGATTATCTGCATCAAGAATATCCAAAACCTCTGCCAAGTTATACCTGAAAGAAAATTAAGAATTATTTTTTAAATCAGAGGCCCATAGTATTCAATGGCTGACTGTAATAGGTGATTTCATATAATTTAAATGTAAACTAATTACTTGTCTAAATTTCAACATTATAACGGAATCATAAGCTACTAGTCATAAAAAGAATTAGGGTCCTTGACCGATTAGAATGAAACGCATCCAAACTGGATGAAGGGGCCTCAATATTTTGCCCCTTACAAGACATAATATCATAAAAGGGAGAAAAAGATAACCTACAGCAATTAATCCCATGCTTTAAGTTATGTCTAGGTGGGGTATTATAAAAGCAAAAAGCACTAAACAAGACCAATAACCTTGATTTATTAACCTATTAACACAGTATACCCCATTTCCCCATGATATATGTACTTACAAGGCATTTGCCCGCCGGCAACTATAGTTGCCGCTTGGACTTTTGACTAAGTACAAAAAACTATAGATCTCTTGTAAGATTTGTTTTGTTTGGGTGATTCTAGAGACCTTCATGATTAAGTAGATATATATATATGTCAACAAAAAATACTTATTAGTAACATGAAAATTACCTTTTATTGGGAGGTGTGACAAAGACGACTGAGCGGTGACGTCACGTCAGAAGCAGGAACAAAAACAACAGAGAGGAGTTTGGTGAAGCTGAGCGAATGCTTTCGCTCAGCATTTAATGAATAAACAGAACAGAAAAATAAACGGTTGTAACAACAAACACACAAAAACAGGACACGGCACTTACGCCAAAATAAATAGATAAACAAAAACGGACTAACACTAAACAAACGGTGGACGGACAGACACACAAACACGGTGAGTAAATAATAAAACAAGTACCGTGCTGGTCCTACCAGCACGCGATATCAATTGTTCTATATATTTCCTATCTCTCTCTCTCTCTCTCCCGTTCTCCACTCACGAACACCCAACCCGAGTGAGTGAAAACATACAGCTTTTATGCAGTTGTACCGAGACTTCGATTGCTAGTCAATCATTCAATTGGAATCTCGGTACAACTGCACGTGAATAATTAAAGTGCAATTCCCGTGCTCACATATTACTTTTACTTGCACGTGATGTGATTTGTGCCCTCCTCGTGCCTAAATACAAATCTACAATTTAAACACATGTGAAACACAGACCGCTTATATCCGTGTACCAATGCCTATACACCAACATTTACACACAACACGTAACACAAAATACACACGGGGGCACTTTGCCACATATACCCCCTTGTGCAAAGCACACATGGCCTCAATGGCCACCTCCCCCTCAGTCCCAAAGTCCCGGAAGAGGGGAAGCAAATTGTTTCTGGGGTGGCCATGGTGGAATGTCCGGCACCCCCAATTCTTCGTGGCTGGCAGCTCCCTCTTCGGGGCTTCAGCCACACTATCTCCTGCCGCGAAAGTGCAGCTGGGGAGCTGGTCTCCTGACCTCCCCCTTCTTCATGGCCGGCAGTTCCCCTCCGTGGGGCTCCGACCACACAATCTCCGGCAGCGAAACTGCTGCGGGGAAGCTGGTCTCCTGACCTCCCCCTTCTTCATGGCGGCAGTTCCCCTCCGTGGGGCTCCGGCCACCCAATTCGGCAGCGAAACTGCTGTGGGGGAGCTGGTCTCCTGACCTCCCCTTTCTTCATGGCCGGCAGCTCCCTTCATGGAGCTCCGGCCACAGTGTAGCGACCGAGGCAAAGCAGAGGACCCGGCGACCCCAGGCGAAGCAGGATCCCTGGCGACCCCAGGTGGCGGCAGCAGCAGCGGACCCTCGGGGCGGCGGCAGCAGCAGCGGACCCTCGGGAGGCGGCGGCAGCAGCAGCGGACCCTCGGGAGGCGGCGGCAGCAGCAGCGGACCCTCGGGAGGCGGCGGCAGCAGCAGCGGACCCTCGGGAGGCGGCGGCAGCAGCAGCGGACCCTCGGGAGGCGAACTCGGGAGGGAGCCCCTGGCCATAGAGGCGGCAGCGGGAGCTCCACTTCTCCCTCGCACTCTGCACCCTGTGTGGAGCGACAGGCAGCCCCAGGCGTGCGGGCGACAGGCAGCCCCAGGCGTCGCGGGCGACAGGCAGCCCCAGGCGTGCGGAGCGACAGGCAGCCCCAGGCGATGCGGGCGGCTGGCAACCCCAGGCGTCGCGGGCGGCTGGCAACCCCAAGCGTCGCGAGGCAAGCATCCTTGGCGGCGAGGCAAGCATCCTTAGGCGGCGAGGCAAGCATCCTTGGGCGGCGAGGCAGGCATCCTTGGGCGGCGAGGCAGGCATCCTTGGGCGGCGAGGCAGGCATCCTTGGGCGGCGAGGCAGGCATCCTTGGGCGGCGAGGCAGGCATCCTTGGGTGCAGTGAGGCAGGCATCCTTGGGCGGCGAGGCAGGCATCCTTGGGCGGCGAGGCAGGCATCCTTGGGCGGCGAGGCAGGCATCCTTGGGCAGCGGGCAGGCAGTCAGGACAAGCTGGGGTGCGGGTTTTGGCCCTCTTCTCGGCCACTGCGGCCGGGCAGTCCTTCCCCATGCTTTCCTCAGCAGCCTATGCAAGGGCTGCTGAGGACCGCCAGCATCTAGTCCTGCTCCTTCTGGTGACGGGAGAGGCAGCTCCTGCTCCTCTCCTCGTGACGGTGGGGGAAGTGATACCAGCAGGCATTCATCCTCTGCTGGTGGGGGAAGTGATACCAGCAGACATTCCTCCTCTGCTGGTGGGGTTGGCGGAGGCAGAGGCAGCTCCTGCTGCTCTGCTCCTGCCGATGGAGGTGGCGGAGGCAGAGGCAGCTCCTGCTGCTCTGCTCCTGCCAGTGAAGGTGGCGGAGGCAGAGGCAGCTCCTGCTGCTCTGCTCCTGCCAGTGAAGGTGGCGGAGGCAGAGGCAGCTCCTGCTGCTCTGCTCCTGCCAGTGGAGGTGGGGCGGCGTGTAGTCTCCTGGCGGCGGAGGTGGGAGCAGCGTGTAGTCTACCCTTGTTTCAGGGGACTGGTGCGGCCCTCCCCTCTTGCAGGGGACTGGTGCGGCTCCGCCTCGGAAGGGGAGACCAGCAGGCATTCACCCTCTGCTGGTGGACAGGGACCCAGCAGGCATTCACCCTCTGCTGGTGGACAGGGACCCAGCAGGCATTCACCCTCTGCTGGGGACAGGGACCCAGCAGGCATTCACCCTCTGCTGGGGACAGGGACCCAGCAGGCATTCACCCTCTGCTGGGGACAGGGACCCAGCAGGCATTCACCCTCTGCTGGGGACAGGGACCCAGCAGGCATTCACCCTCTGCTGGGGACAGGGACCCAGCAGGCATTCACCCTCTGCTGGTGGAGGAGGCAGAGGCAGCTCCTGCTGCTCTGCTCCTGGCAGTGGAAGTGGCGGAGGCGGGACCAGCAGGAATTCACCCTCTGCTGGTGGAGGTGGGAGCTGCAAGCAGTCCTCCCATGGCAATGGAGGTGGAACCAGCAGGAATTCACCCTCTGCTAGTGGAGACTGGGGCGGTGGGCGCTCTACCTTCCCCTTTTGGGCCGTGGGCGCACCGACTCCTCCCTCTTGGGCTGTGGGCGCACCGACTCCTCCCTCTTGGGCTGTGGACGCACCGACTCCTCCCATTCAGGCGTGGGACGTTCGGGCTCCTCCCACTCAGGCGTAGGGACGTTCGGGCTCCTCCCACTCAGGCATAGGACGTTCGAGCTCCTCCCACTCAGGCATAGGGACGTTCGAGCTCCTCCCACTCAGGCTGTGGAGGCAAAACCAGCAGGCATTCATCCTCTGCTGGTGGAGACTTGGGCGGTGGACACTCCGCCTTCCTCTTCCCCTTTCCCCTTCTCTGCCTCCTCCTCACCTTCCTCTCCTGGGCCAGTTCCTCCTCTCCCTCTTGGTAGGGGCAGTGCACCACTGGGTGCCCGAACTCCCCACAGGCAAGGCACCAGCCTTGGTCCTCTAGACCACCGAGGAGGACCTCCAGATCCTGGCAGCCATCTCTCCAGTTCCAGCCTTCCATTTTTCCCCTTTTTCAAAAAAAACAAAACAAACAAACAAAAAACTGCGGTTCCCGCTCTGGCCTGAGTCCTGGGCGCTGTTTTCCGGTTCTGACACCACGTGTGACAAAGACGACTGGCGGTGACGTCACGTCAGAAGCAGGAACAAAAACAACAGAGAGGAGTTTGGTGAAGCTGGCGAATGCTTTCGCTCAGCATTTAATGAATAAACAGAACAGAAAAATAAGCGGTTGTAACAACAAACACACAAAAACAGGACACGGCACTTACGCCAAAATAAATAGATAAACAAAACGGACTAACACTAAACAAGCGGTGGGCGGACAGACACACAAACACGGTGAGTAAATAATAAAACAAGTACCGTGCTGGTCCTACCAGCACGCGATAGCAATTGTTCTATATATTTCCTATCTCTCTCTCTCTCTCTCACCCGTTCTCCACTCACGAACACCCAACCCGAGTGAGTGAAAACATACAGCTTTTATGCAGTTGTACCGAGACTTCGATTGCTAGTCAATCATTCAATTGGAATCTCGGTACAACTGCACGTGAATTAATTAAAGTGCAATTCCCGTGCTCACATATTACTTTTACTTGCGTGATGTGATTTGTGCCCTCCTCGTGCCTAAATACAAATCTACAATTTAAACACATGTGAAACACAGACCCGCTTATATCCCGTGTACCAATGCCTATACACCAACATTTACACACAACACGTAACACAAAATACACACGGGGGGGCACTTTGCCACAGGAGGGTTTGCCTTCGCCATGCTTCCTGGAAGTAGGGGTAAGAAGTTGGCAGCGTCATGTGACAGGAAGGAAGTGAATACCATTTTTTTTTTCTTGAAATCCTTTATTTGGTTGTTTGCTAGCATGTCATTGAGATATAAAACATGGATAACATCTAGAAAAATATTTACAAAAGGAAAATGACAACTATACACTGCGGCAACTATAGTTACCGGTGGGCTTAAATGGGTTAAAAACAAAAGCAGCATATATATATATATACGGATAGCTGTGCATGTTTTGTCATGTTTTTATAGGGCGGTCGACATGCTAGTCCATTCTGGGTATTTAAATATTTATCCCGGGCACTTCATTATATAGTGAAAAGTAGTGTTTATATCCATGGAATGTTATTATGTAGCATAAGTACAATTATAATTTACACAGCTAAAACACCCGGTCGTTCAAATATAGACCGATGCACCTCCAGTCGCCTAAAGCCCTGAGGGAACCAGAGGCAACTGGGTAGACCAGACACGCCCGGGGTGTTAGTTTTTTTTTTTTGTTGTCGTTATTGTTATTATTATTTGCTGTTGTATTGGGAAACAGAGACAAACAAAGTATGTAGTACATTCTTTAATAGCAAACCAGCAACCAAAAGACAGCTTCACCTTCCTCCATTCCTCCGTCCTGCTGCCACACATTCACGATGTGGATGTAAAACCTGGTCCATCAGTCTTTGAAAGGCAGTGGGCGCACCATGAAGCCCAAACGTCACGGTTGTGAAATGAAACAGCCCCTCTGGTGTTGAAAATGCGGTTTTCTCTCTAGAACTGCGGAAATAAACCTTGCCGTTCCTAGTCTATCTGGAACCTCGTCGACCCGAGGCATGGGCTACACATCGAACTTGGCAATAACGTTTACCTTATAGAAATCAATGCAGAAGTGGTTGGTGCCGTCCTTTTTGGCCACTATCACAATTGGACTGCACCACTCGCTCCTGGAAGGCTCAATCACCCCAAGTTCGAGCATTGCCCATACCTCTTTGCGAATGCCACTTCGTCGACTTTCTGGGATATGATAAGGTCTCCCTGGGGGAGAGATATGGTATATTCAGCAAGGTTAGTTCTACCGGGCACGTCAGAAAAAACATCATTGAACTCCGCAATTAACTTACGCAGTTCACTTTGCTGATCAGGAAGTAACTGTTCCCCCATCGAAATGTCTTTTGTGCTAGAGGTCTCTAGACGGGGGCCTAAATCATCCTTTACTTTGCCTGGGGCTATAAATAAGGCCTCCCATGCCTGCAAGGGCTTTAATAAATTTATATGATACATTTTCATTACGGCGATCGGGCTGTCTAATTTCGTAATTCACTTTTCCTATATCCCGAATCACTTCATATGGACCCTGCCATTTAGCACACAGTTTCGATTCTGAGGAGGGAAGCAGCATTACTTTGTCTCCTGGTCAAAAGGTTCGAATTTGTGCATTTTAATTGTAATGCTGCTGTTGCCAGTGCTGAGCCGATTAGAGGTTGTCCTGGGCCAAACGACCAACCAAATCTAGGCGATCTCTGAGTAGGAGCACATGCTGCGCTACATTTCTGGACGAGCCTTTGTGCTCCTCCCACCCCTCTCTCAGCAGATTGAGGATGCCTCGAGGCTGTCGGCCGCACAAGAGCTTGAAGGGGGAGAACCCTTTCGAACTCTGTGGCACCTCTCTCACTGCAAAAAGGAGGTAGGGAAGAAGTGATGCCCAATGTTTTTGCTCTTGATTCACAAATCGTCTCAACATCTGCTTCAAACGTTCCACCAAACCATCCATCTGTGGATGATAAACAGACGTCCTGATGGGACGTATTTTTAGTATTTTTAGTATCTAACACCACTAATATATGCGTATACCCAGAGTCATAAGGTAGCAAAAGGCCGACTATGTCCATTGCAATGCATTCAAAGGGAGTGGAAATAATCGGCAGTGGAACCAAAGGGGCATATTGCATCATTCAACATCAAGGTAAGTTCCCTGTTACTGTCAACAGCGTCAATCAGGTGACGTATCTGCAGGTGGTAAGTGCCTGAATTACACCAGCATCCATTGGCTGTAAATGGCTAGTTGTGCTTGGTGGAAGAAAGTGGACAGTAACATTTGTTAGACGGTCTGGAATGATGTGACTTATCCATTAGGAGCAAGACATTCCGGTGGTCTCGATGCATGCGCTGATTGAAATCTTTCAGCCAGTCTGCAAACAGCACTGCCGTCTTCCATGCTTTCTTATTTGAACAGTATTTTACGTACAGATCCACATTAAAGGCAGCAGTGTGGAGTAGTGGTTAGGGCTCTGGACTCTTGACCGGAGGGTCGTGGGTTCAATCCCTGCTGGGGGACACTGCTGCTGTACCCTTGAGCAAGGTACTTTACCTAGATTGCTCCAGTAAAAAAAAAAAAAAAAAAACTGTATAAATGGGTAATTGTATGTAAAAAATAATGTGATATCTTGTAACAATTGTAAGTCGCCCTGGATAAGGGCGTCTGCTAAGAAATAAATAATAATAATAATAAAGTTATGAAAGCACCTGGGGTTTGCAGATTTCCCAATAACAAGTGGTATCAGTTTGTCTGTTCCATCTGAATTTGCACATAGAACAACTGTGATGCTACCCTTTATTTTCTTCGTTCCCTTAGTTAGGTTACTCAGTTTCATCACTGTTATAAATGTTGCAAAGATCGTACAGTGCAATGACTTCACAGGCTTTGAGTCTAACATCTGAAACTGTGGTTTGACTGATGCCAGCACTTTCACTGCTAGTGACATGCTGTGAGATCCCATGGCAGGCTTTAAAACGATTTAACCAGCCATTGGAGTAAGACAAATCAATTCCGAGTTCCTTGCCGATCTCGCAGGCTTTTTCTTTTAAAATCCCATCGGTGACTGTGATATTTTTTAGGCGGACTGAACTAAACCACATAAACTAGGCTTCTTCTAAATCACAATGCTTTGGAACCCGTTGTTTTTTGCTTGCAGGTCCATCAAAGGAAAGCCTTTTGTTTTTATCCATTAGAATGTCTCCAATTGTCCTTCATTTAACAGTATATGCCCCACTTTGTCGAGAAAACATTTGCAATATCTGCTGACTTGCTTTCTTATTTTCAGATGTATAGATGTGATTTGTTTCTTTTGCTCTGGTGTAAAATGTACACAGGATTGAGTCGCCATTTTGTACTTTCTGTTTTGCTTTGGAAGCGGGAGTGTTGATGACATTGGTGTCAACGTTCAGTTAACAACGAATTAGGAAAGCGAGTCAAAGGTTAACTGCATAACTTTGTTGTTTTAAGTGGTCATGATTATATCGGTGGCGCTACAATGAGGGAAACTCTAATTATTTATAAAAATCCTTATGAATCATTTGAGGCAAGTTAAAGGTAAATCTAGGTTTTAAAGTGCTGTTTTTTTAAAGAAAATAATTAGAAAAAATGTTTTCTACTGACGACAGAGCCCCCTCGATGAAGACTGTTGCGTAGTTGCCCTTGACTTTCGTTAGTGACCTCGCCTTCGGCTCTGGAAGCATTAGTCCAGTTGCGGTCAACTACCACAAGGCAGAGCCTTCATTGACGGGCACTGTCGTTTAATAAGTACCACGACACAACCTAACTTGACAGCTACAGTACTATTAGCTCTGCAGTACAAAATAATATTATATCAGCTTAAATATTTTACATCTGTTTAGTTAATAAATAATAACAATAAAATAATATGCATCTGTCTTTATGCTTTACTTTCCTGAATAGTGCAAACATTGTAACCTGGTCCTACATTCCAACATTACCTTAGTGCCAGTGGTTGGCAGGGGCGACTGCATATCAAACTAACTCACTCGATCCCATTCCGAAAAGGGAACAGCAAATGGAGAAAGAGCGAGTGAGAGAGAAAACACCTTTTCCAAACAGATTTGTGTATGTGTGTGTGTGTGTGTGTGTGTGTGTGTGTATATATATATATATATATATATATATATATAGAGAGAGAGTTTTGAGTTTTAAATCCCTTTATTGAAACAACAAAATACATAAAACAAGATAGTCACAAAAGAAAACCATCACAGCAAAACAACAACAATTAAGCAGTCAAAAAAAACAACAAAAGTTACAAGGTTAAAATAACAAAATGAGCTCCCTCTCCTCACTCACATCACATAGCCCACCCCCCTCACACCACCTCTGTTTAAACTTGTCCAATTCCTTTACCAAACGGTAATAAATAAAAAAAATCTACCTGAATCCTGCTAACAAGCAGGACTCTAAAAACACTCCAGGCATCAGTAAAACCAGTGGCTAAAATCTTGTTTTTTCGAGATTTATAAATGGCTAACTTCGCTTGACCAAGGATAAAATTAACAAGCACACATTTTTGACGTTGTTTTGATTTGTAGGTGATACTAAAAACAAGTAACGTTTTAGTAAAAATAACACCAAAAGACGCCAACAGGTCTGTTAAATGCTGGAAAAAGGGTAGCAAACGGGGGCAGTCAGTGAACAGGTGATACACAGTCTCGGAGGCAGGGCAGAAGGGACACTGTTCACTCACTCCAGGCTCCACATGACTCAAGTAGCGGTTTGTGGCCACAATGCTGTGCAACACACGCCACTGCAGGTCTCCTGAGCGCTTGGGCAGGGGCAGTTTATACAGAGAGCGCCAGCTCGGGAGCAGGGCCTCGCTCACCCCCAGGTGTGCCCTCCACTTAGTATCCACCAGATTTCTCAACTCGGGGGAGCAATGAGATTTAACACACAGGTGGTACAGTTGTTTCTTCTCTTTGGCATGAAAATGCAGCTCAGTGAGGTTGTGCACTGACAGCAGCCTCCCTGGCTGCTCCTCCTCTGCCAGGGGGACCGAGGGAGAGACCAGCACTGTGTGGAACAACGGATCGGGTTCGAGGACCACACGCTCCATCAGACACCTCTCCACAAAACCAGAAACAGCCGGGCTCAAGGAGGCCTTCAGGTCAGCCAGCATCTTATTATTATTTGTTTATTTAGCAGACGCCTTTATCCAAGGCGACTTACAGAGACTAGGGTGTGTGAACTATGCATCAGCTGCAGAGTCACTTACAACTACGTCTCACCCGAAAGACGGAGCACAAGGAGGTTAAGTGACTTGCTCAGGGTCACACAATGAGTCAGTGACTGAGGTGGGATTTGAACCGGGGACCTCCTGATTACAAGCCCGTTTCTTTAACCACTGGACCACACAGCCTCCTATGGACCACACAGCCTCATCTTCTCCAGGAACCTCTCTGATCTGATACCCAGCAACACACTCAGTTCCCTGCTGGACCTCCACCGAAAATCTGTGAATTCAATAAGATGGCCCAGTTTTGTAAGTCCAGCATTTAAAAACACACCACACATAGTGACAGAATTAAAATGAGCTTGATTAAAAATAGGATTAAAAAACAGGGGTTCTCCGAAGATCCACTGGCTGCACAGGGAGGAGTCAGTCCTGCTGGTGTGAAGGAGGTGCCAGGCATTAAACATAGTACTGTAAAAAGTGTCCAGTTCTGAGTTGGGGAATCTGTCAGGGGAAATTAAAAAAAGATGTTTGTCCAAACTGAACCGGCCTGCCCGGTGCAGCAGAGAGAAGGCCAGTCCCTGCCAGCACAGCCCTGTGCATTAAAGCAGCCACTGGGCCGCCTGCAGTCAGAAAGCAGCCACCCTGCAAGAGAGGTTAATCAGTCCCAAACCCTCCTCGTCTGGGGGAAGGTACAGCACCATGGGGCGCAGCCAGTGATGCCCGCTCCAGAAAAACTGCAACAAGCTTTTCTGGATTTGCTCCAACAGTCCAGGGGGAAGGTTCTGACACAGCAGTCTGTGCAACAGCATGGAGGCAGCCAGATTATTAATGATGAGCACCCTCCCCTTGAAAGACAACTGGGAGAGGAGCCACTGTCATCTCTGCAGCCGCCCCTGGACCTTCTCCAGCAGCCCCTCCCAGTTTTGCTGCATAAACTGTTCATTACCCAGGAACACTCCCAGGATCTTGAGACCAACTGTATTCCAGGACAGGGTCTGGGGTAAGGAGGGAGGGGCAGCACCCTTCCAGCTGCCAACCAGGTATGCCCCACTCTTGGTCCAGTTGACCCGGGCTGACGAAGCCCTCTCAAAGGTATGGATGCAATCCTGCAGGGTGGCTACATCTCGGTCTCCAGTGACAAAGACATTCAGGTCATCAGCATAGGCAGAGAGTTGTATGGGCAGGGCGTGGGGCAGTGCAGGCACTGCCAGGCCAGTCAGGTGCAGGCGGAGCTGATGCAGCAGGGGCTCTATGGAGAGGGAGTACAGCATTCCGGAGAGACAGCATCCCTGCCGAATCCCCCTCTGCACTGGGGAGGGCCGACTCAGGCTGTTATTCACCTTAACTGTACTAAAAACATTAAAATACAAAAGATTAATATAAGAAATAAAAACAGGACCAAAACCAAAAGCCTTCAATGTGGCAAATAAATATTTGTGATCAACCCTGTCAAATGCCTTCTCTTGGTCAAGCGAAATTAAGCCAAAGTTCAGGTTAAAAAGTTTGGATACATTTAAAAGGTCCCGAATTAAAAAGAGGTTGTCGGCGATGGAGCGTCCGGGCACACAGTAAGACTGATCCCTGTGCACCACCGACGCCAGACAGCTCCGCAGCCAGACAGCCAGAGCCTTGGAAAACAACTTGTAGTCACAACAGAGAAGAGACACTGGACGCCAGTTCTTAAGGTTACACAAGTCCCCCTTTTTAGACAGCATGGTGATGACGGCACGGCGACAGCTCAGTGGGAGTATTCCCTCCCTGATACACTCAGTCAGCACATGGTACAGGTCCTGACCCAGCAAGGGCCAGAAGTGCTTGTAGAACTCTGGCTGCAGTCCATCGATGCCGGGCGCCTTGCTGTTGGACAGCTGCATAACAGCTTTGGAAAGCTCTTGAAATGTGAGGGGGGATTCCAGTTCACTGCTATCCCCCTCACTCAGTCTGGGTAGACCTTGATGTATTTGTGCTGTATCCAGCAGGTTGCAGCCTTCAGATTTATATAATTCACTATAAATCTCCACTGCCGCCTGGCACAGCTCCGCTGGGCTGCTCACCTCCTTCCCACAGGGCAGCCTCAGACAATGTATCTGTCTCTGTTCTAGCCTCCTCTTCTCCAGGCCGAAGAAGAAGGCTGTGGGAGCATCCATGTCTCTTAGCTGAGTGAAGTGGGCCCTGAGCAGCGAGCCCTGCACCCTCTCCTCCAGCAGCCTGCCCAGGCACTGCCTTCTCTCCCGTAGGCTCTGACATGCTGTCTCACTGCTCTGGCCATCCAACTGCCTCTCCAACTCCAATATCTCTCTCTCCAGCTCACTGACTGCCGCTGCCACACACCTAGTGAAGTACTGAGTATATTGTTGGCAAAACACTTTAATCTGTATTTTACCAATGTCCCACCACTGTCTCAGTCTGTCAAAGTGACGCATCTGTGTCTGCCAATTAGCCCAAAAATTTTTAAAATTTTCACAAAATTTTAGGTCTTGAAGGAGTTTGATGTTAAAATGCCAATAAGATTTAACAGGAATTTCAGAAGGTAAAGAAACAGTGGTGGACACAAAGTGGTGATCAGATAATGGCGAAGGGGAAATATGGCAACCAATAAACTTATTGCTATGAGTTCTAGGGGTATACAATCTATCTAACCTCGCACCAGAAAACTGACTATGTTGTAATTTAATCCAAGTATATTGTTTAACATTGGGATGAGCAGTTCTCCAAACATCCACTAGGCTGTGTATATTTACAACAGCAGTCAGTTTACAGACAGACTGGGGATGGGGTTCCCCGTGGTAGCGATCAAGATTATAATTCAAAGTATAATTAAAATCCTCCCCTACCACAAGTAAATGTACCGGGTCACACTTTCCCAGTAACTCTGATAATTTATTAAAAAAATAAAATCCGTTCTCCCCCTAGGTTAGGAGCATAAATATTAATAAGATCAATAAAAGCGCCCCCAAGCTTAATGTGCACTCTTAAAAGTTTCCCTGGTACAAATTCATCAATTGATAAAATCTCTGCGCCCAATCCAGCAGAAAATAAAACAGCAACCCCCCCACTGAGATTCGAGCCGTGGCTTAAAATACAATCGCCTTTCCTCTCAGACAGCCAGTGAGCCTGGTTAGCTGTCTGAGTCGTCTCTTGTAAAAAACCTATATCTGCCCGTTTTGGTTAATAAAATCAAATAATTGGGCTCTCTTTTAAAATCTCTACAACCATTAATATTAAAAGTTGCTAAAATAGTTTCTCCATGGATAATAAAGTGAGGCATGCATTTAAAAAAATAAAACAACCAAGGATAAAAGTATGCACTGTAAAATAATCCATTTCAATGCTTGGTTTTAGTTAAACATTTACGGAACTACTAACAAATTTTTCAAGCGATAACGTTTTTTCTGATCAAATTCGGCCAAAGTTGTTTTCCTGAGAATAATATTGGCAGACAACAAAAACAATTTCAAATCCCGGAAAAAAGATGAAACTTCAACCCCCCTCTTACCTTTTGTCTTACCTAAAAAATCATTAATCTGAGCAAGTGTATATAATTTTCGCTTGGAGGTTTGGCTGGCCGGGAGGTCAGAGAGCTGCAAGAAGTCAGAAATCTCTCCGTCATTCCTCCTCTTCCTCTCCGCACTCCGACATCCCCCACTCCTCGTTCCACTCGCCCTCTTCGGTCACCTCCGATTCTAGGGTTGCCTCCTCAATCTCCTGGTCCGCAACCAACGCCATCTCTGCAGCTCCAGTCGGCTCAAAAGGAGCATCCGGGGTTAAGACAGTGACAGCACCTGCATGAGAACCGGTGCTCACGTCCTCAGCCTTCCCCGAACAGGAGGGTTCGTCCCGGCCAAGATGAGACTCAGCCTTGGCGCTCCCTCCTAGCTCCGAATCACCTGGAGCGGCAGTATGGGGCGGGTGTGCCTGACCCTGACTGCCACTGTCCACGGAGACGGAGCTCGGCCCCGCCGCACACAGGGGCTGAGACCCTCCGCTGCTGGCTTGGGAAACCGAAACAGGGCCCCAGATCGACTCCTCCCGCTCCCGAAGCCGCCGCAGAATCCTTTTTTTTATTTTTCATTTTTTAATTATTCCTGTGAACATGTCGTCACGTTTAGTCACAGTAGCACTGACTGCGGAAGTCTCCGGGGCAGCAGTCTGCACTGCGGGCTCCTGCACTTCAGCTGGTCTCGATCGTCGGGGTGGGGGTACAGGTCGCTGTCTCACCGGTTCTTGTTCCTGAGCTCCCCAAGCCTCCCCGGCTGCCTCGCCATCGCCAGCGGCAGAACTAGCAGGGGGGTTCGGTTGTAATTTGGGACAGGTATGTTTAAGATGCCCTTGTGCTCCACAATTAAAACATTTCATGGTGTCTGTAGTAGCAAACACAACATAATCTCTGCCATCAACACTAAATTTCCAAGCAACATTAAGCTCAATATCGGGATTGTGTAACAACACAAACACTTGCCGCCTGAAAGACATTACGTGTTCAATTTCCTCTGTTTTACAGCCGAGCGAAATCATCTTAAAAGGGGACATTATCTTCCCATATCGAGACAATTCTCTATCTAACAGTGCATTATCTATAAAAGGAGGAACATTAGAAATAACAACTTTAGTGAGGGGGGTCGACAAAGGCATCGCTGTAACTAGGGAATTGTTAACTGAAAAACCTTCCTCTACTATACGTTTTACCAATCGCTCCTGACTCAGGAAAACAAGGGCCTTATTCATCCTCGAAGCAGATTTAACATTATCAAACCCAACCACTTCTCCCACCGCTAACAGCACCTCTTCCAGAGAAATGGAGCTATCAGGAACACACCTGAAGCCATGTCTCCGGGTTAAACCACCCATCCCACCCAAGCGAGAACCCATCGGGTTCCGCAAGTCTATTAACTTTATATAAATAAGCAAACAACCAAAAATAAATAAATAAATATAATATAATATAGAAAAAAATAATGCAGTGAGCGCCGACTAGCAACAACTAACACACGCTCTCAGCTCACAAGCCCCTCCTACAATCCCACATTCCTGAGAGAGAGAGACAGAAAAAAAATCTAACTGTAGAAAACCACAGAAAGAGGGAAACAGCAACTCCCTTGGATTGATCCAGATCTGCACTCGATTTGTCGGCTAAGCCGTTTACCTGTCACACAAACACAAATCACCGCACTTTCCATTTGACTGCGCGGAAACAGAGCACACCTTCTGACTCCTTCTACTCAGCAGTCCCAGTACAGACAAGCTGCCGTCTTAAATACCCTGCACCTGGCATTAATTTACAATAGTTACCAGGTGCGGGTGATAATTAAACAATTAACAAAATGTGCATATGCACATGTTTTCTGCAGGGAGGATATTAACCCCTCCTGCTGTGTTACAATATATATATATATATATATATATATATATATATATATATATATATATATATATATATATATATATATTTCATAATTACTGGAAGTCATTCATTTGTTTCAAACTCCTCACAAAAAAAAAATTCTCTTAGAAAAACAAACATGATTTGAAATACGTTATTTCACACAGGTATGAAGTGTGGTCTTTATATTACAGTATTTAAGGGAGTATGTGGACCTGATTTCCTAATCTGATCCTAATATGATCCTCCTCTATTTCATTGTCCACAGCTTCCGCCAGCCAGTCTTACTCTGTCCCACATTCTCCCATCTCCTCCATTCTCCCTGCTTAGCCTGGGACACCGCCTTGACACACCTCATCCTCTCCTGTTTTTTGTACTTCAGTCACTACCAGCTTCCTCCTTTCAGCTGGAGCTGCTCTGTGCCTCTCTCGGGAGCCGAACTGGGGCCAAGGCTTCCTCTTCCCAGTTGTACTTGTCCCATGATATCACTGATACGAAGGGCAGCCTTTGCATCTTCCACCACTATCTTTGCTGCCCACTTTGTCCCAGTTCTCACTGTGGGTGCTACCTCCCTCACACACTCGTCAGACGATTCCTCCAGTGTCATTTCCAGCCAAACCTTACTGCACTTGAATTCCTCAGTTAGAGCTGAGATTGGCAGCTGCAGTTTCCCTTTACCGTAGAGTGCTACCCTGCTAAGGCACAGTAGAACTCCCAGCAATTTCCTTATGCATGAACTAATCCAGGCTTTCAGTCTCTCTGCTGTTGACAGGGAAACCTCATACACAGTAAGCAGCCAGAGCAACCTTGGAAGAAGACCAAACTGAAAGCAGGAGACTTTATCCTCGTCGGCCCTTGCACTGCCTGATGTCTCAGCTCTCCCACTTAGACTGTGCCCTTTAAATCCCTATTGTACCATCTCCCAAGACTTTTTTCTGACACTGTTGGAATGGCCTTATCCACTACTCTGCCTTTGATGATGGAGATGCTTGTCAACTTGGCGGGCTGGAACTGTATACGTCTGCTATTATATTGTATCTGCTGGTTTGCCAAGTAAGCGATTGGTGCAGGCTGCCATTGTAGTCATGGTGGTCATATCATTCATGTATGCTCTAAGTGGTGGCAGCCGCATGCCAGAAACCAGCCATTCTCCTCCCACTACCCATTTCATGGGCCTAATAATGACTTTCATTGCCATGGTGAAGGCCAGTGATCGTTTCAAAAGGGTTATATTTGTACTTCTGTTTTAAATGACAAGTTTTCTTTCATGGTGCTACAGAGCAGTATTAAAAAGTATGAAGCTGATAGGGTCATTCTGCCTGCACAGCTATGGCCAAAAGTTTGGCATCACCTAGAATTTTAGGATTGAGATAAATAGGATTGAGATTTTAGGATAGAAAAAATAAATAAACTATATGATCAAAATTTAGATATTTTATTTAACATCATGTAATCAAAGAAACTACAAAATTATATCACAAAAGTCTACCGGAAGCCATAATAGTAGTACAGTATTTCATGTTAGATTTTGAAATGTCACATTTTTCTATTGGTCAGTTTTTTGTAAATTATATGGAAAACTACAAAGCGATATGTAATTCAATATGTTAGTGTAACATTATTCAGGAGGTTTCATTCGACTTTATGAAGCAAAATTAGTTAGTTCTATAGGGTTAGTTCTATAGGGTCATTCTGCCTGCACAGCTATGGCCAAAAGTTTGGCATCACCTAGAATTTTAGGATTGAGATAAATAGGATTGAGAATTTTAGGATTGAGATAAATAGGATTGAGATTTTAGGATAGAAAAAATAAATAAACTATATGATCAAAATTTAGATATTTTATTTAACATCATGTAATCAAAGAAACTACAAAATTATATCACAAAAGTCTACCGGAAGCCATAATAGTAGTACAGTATTTCATGTTAGATTTTGAAATGTCACATTTTTCTATTGGTCAGTTTTTTGTAAATTATATGGAAAACTACAAAGCGATATGTAATTCAATATGTTAGTGTAACATTATTCAGGAGGTTTCATTCGACTTTATGAAGCAAAATTAGTTAGTTCTATAGGGTGATGCATTTTGGCAAAACAAAGCACAAGAGCAGTCTTAAAAATAAATAATGGTATATCGTAAACATTTAACCTTTTCTAAATATAATACAGCTTGTTGTGGCGGAGTGTCCCGCCCCTATATTTATATGTGCACTGTTTATTATTATTAGTATTATTGTTTGAGGCGCGGATAAAAGGTATTTGTTATTGTAGACTGTGGCCGAGGGGTAATAAGATAATTAACAGCTAGTTAACCCCTCGGCCAGAATCTATGAACCTGCAGCTATCCGTGCCCGGGGAAGAGTGTACAGAGGAGAGTACGGGGAGCGAGGAGAGAGAAAACAAATTAAAAAACAACTGCTAAGTATCGTGCTGGTGGTAAAACCAGCACGCTTATTTGTTTATTTCTTTTTGTTTGGCAAATGCGCCTTTTTGTTTTGTGTTTTGTTCTGTTTAAATCTTTTGGTTTATTTATTTAATAAAACGCTGAGCGCCGTTGCGTTCAGCTTCACCACCATCCATTCAATGTTTCTGTTACTTCCTGGTCCGTGACGTCACCACACACGCCACTCAACAGCTGCTCGACCACATATGGTGTCCTGCGTGGGACCCACTCCATGGTAGGAGGTGGAACTGCTGGTCCCGAAGAAGGGAAGGAGGGGCGGTGTCAAGAAGGAGAAGAAGCAGGCTCCAGCGCCCGGAAGGGGGGAGCCCGTGCATCCAGCGCCGGAAGGGGGGACCCCGTGCATCCAGCGCCCGGAAGGGGGGAGCCCGTGCATCCAGCGCCCATGAAGGTGGAGCCCGATCGTCAAGAGCCCAAGAGAGGGAAGCTCAAGAGTGGACGCTGGGATGGCTACCTTCGCCTGATTGAGGCCTCAAGTTGGTGCCCTTCCTGCGGGAAGGGGGGCCACTCCGTTGTCAACTGCCCCCGCCCTGGAGAGGAGGAGGAGGGACGACCGAAGGGCAGCTAGAAAGCATACCTCAGCGCACTTGAGGCCATGAACTGGTGCACTGCCTGTGGTCACTTTGTGGTCAACTGCCCCATTCTTCAGGAAGAGGAGGAGAAGGAGAAGCACCGGTTCCCTGCAACAGGAGGAGACTACATGCTGTCCCCACCTCCACCCCTTCCACCAGCAGGAGCAGAGCAGTGGGAGCTACCTCTGCCTCCACCACCTCCACCGCCAGGAGCAGAGCAGCAGGAGCTGCCTCTGTCTCCGCCGCTTCCACCAGCAGAGGGTGAATACCTGCTGGTTCTGCCTCAACCGTCGTGGGAGGACTGCTTACCGCTCCCAGCTCCACCAGCAGAGAGTGAATACCTGCTGGTTCCGTCTCAACCGCTGTGGGAGAACAGCTTGCCGCTCCCCGCTCCACCAGCAGAGGGTGAATGCCTGCTGGTTCCACTTCAGCCAATGTGGGAGGACTGCTTGCCCCTCCCACCTCCACCAGCAGAGGGTGAATGCCTGCTGGTTCCGTCTCAAGCACCATGGGAGGACAGCTTACCACTCCCACCTCCACCAGCAGAGGGTGAATACCTGCTGGTTCCATCTCCACCTCCACCAGCAGAGGGTGAATACCTGCTACTTCCACCTCCACCGCCCAAGGATGCCTGCATCTCACCGCCCAAGGATGCCTGCCTCGCACCGCCCAAGGATGCCTGCCTCGCACCGCCCAAGGATGCTTGCCATGCATCGCCTGGGGCTGCCTGTGGCTCAGCATCGCCTGGGGCTGCCTGTGGCTCAGCATCGCCTGGGGCTGCCTGTGGCTCAGCATCGCCTGGGGCTGCCTGTGGGTCGGCATCATCTGGGGCTGCCTGTGGCTCCGCATCGCCTGGGGCTGCCTGTGGCTCCGCATCGCCTAGAGAGCCACCAGTTACAGTGTACGAGGGAGAAGTGGAGCTCCCGCTGCCGCCTCCATGGCCAGGGTCTCCCCTCCCGAGTTCGCCTCCCGAGGGTCCGCCGCTGCTGCCGTCGCCTCCCGAGGGTCCGCCGCTGCTGCCGTCGCCTCCCGAGGGTCCGCCGCTGCTGCCGTCGCCTCCCGAGGGTCCGCCGCTGCTGCCGTCGCCTCCGTAGGGTCCTACTTCGCCTGGGGTCGCTACCAGTCCTGCCATGCGGCAGGAAATACTGTGGCTGGTGCCCCATGAAGGGGAGCTGCCGGCCATGAAGAAGGGGGGGGAGGTCAGGAGACCAGCTTCCCCAGCCACACTTTCGCGGCAGGAGAAACTGTGGTCGGAGCCCAACGGATGGGAGCTGCCGACCATGAAGAAGGGGGGGGAGGTCAGGAGACCAGCTCCCCCCGCAGCAATTTCGCTGCAGGAGAACGGGTGGCCGGAGCCCCACGGAGGGAGCTGCCGGCCATGAAGAAGGGAGGACCACCCCAAAATGTCCTTGGCGGAGGAGCCGGCCTGTCGCGTGATCCACCGGGACGCTATGGCTGTTTGGGTGGGAGGAGGACATCCCACCGTGGCCGCCACCTTTGGCCCGTTGCTGCCCCTGTTCCTGGGCCGGGACTGCTAGCCGGGACTTTGGGGACTAAGGGGGGAGGTGGCCGAAAAGGCCATGTGTGCTGCACACAAGGGGGGGGGGCATGTGTGGCGGAGTGTCCCACCCCTATATTTATATGTGACTGTTTATTATTATTTGTATTATTGTTTGCGGCGCGGATAAAAGCGCAGCGTATTTGTTATTGTATTTATATTTTAAAAAATTTTGTGAGGATGCTTGGCTGATCAGCTGCTGATTATTTAACTAGCTGACAGTCACGCATCCTTACTAAACTCGTGCAGACTGTGGCTGAGGGGTAATAAGATAATTAACAGCTAGTTAACCCCTCGTCCAGAATATAAGAACCTGCAGCTGTCCGTGCTCGGGGAAGAGTGTACAGAGGAGAGTACGGGGAGCGGAGAGAGCGAGGAGAGAGAAAACAAATTAAAAAGCAACTGCTAAGTATCGTGCTGGTGGTAAAACCAGCACGCTTATTTGTTTATTTCTATTTGTTTGGCAAATGCGCCTTTTTGTTTTGTGTTTTGTTCTGTTTAAATCTTTTGGTTTATTTATTTAATAAAACGCTGACCGCCGTTGCGTTCAGCTTCACCACCATCCATTCAATGTTTCTGTTACTTCCTGGTCCGTGACGTCACCACACACGCCACTCAACAGCTGCTCGACCACTCCCGAGAATGCTCGAGAATGCCCCTAGACCAGTGCTGCCCAAACCCGGTCCTGGACAGCCCCTATCCAGCAGGTTTTAAAGGTAACCTTTAATCATCAATTTCTTAACACCTGGAGCAATTTAATTGTGATCAATTAAGCAGGTGATTTATTAAATGAAGTCATTTAGAGATCATTTGTTACAAAAAATTAACTACCCTTTTCAGCCCTCAATGGCCAAGATTACATACATACTTATCTGTCTACTGTCATGACTTATTTAAGGTGGTACAGCTGAATTATAATTTTAGATTGTTTTGGTTTGTTTAATTTAACAATTCCTGCTTTGAAACTTCATGTTGTATTTGATTTTTGTATAATGTATTACATTTGTATTCAAACATAAACTAAACATAAACCAAAACTAAAATTGTAATCCAGACCGTACTACCTTAAATAAGTCATGACATTTTCCCAGCATGTAAACTGGCCCAATGACCAGAGTTCCCTTAATTGAACAAGTTATTTGCTTAATTGATCAATAACTTCCATGTGTTCCCAGTCTTTAGAAATTAGCAATTTAGGGTGACTTACAAAACTTACTGGATAGGGGCTCTCCAGGACCGTGTTTGGGCAGCACTGCCCTAGACTGTCTACCATAAAGGAGTTCAAATGGTGAGAATCCGGTAGAAGCCTGTGGAACTTCTTGTATTGCAAACATTAAGTGCAGTATAAGTCCCAGTCTCGCCCATCCTTCTGTATCACATTCTTCAGCATTGTTTTCAAAGTTTTGTTAAACCTTTCCACCAATCTGTTGGTTTGAGGATGATATACAGAAGTTTTTATGGAGTCAATTTTGAGAAACTTGTACAGATCTTTCATCACTTTTGACACAAAAGGAGTTCTCTGGTCTTTGAGAATTTCTTTGGGTTTACCTACACGGGTGAACATAGTAACCAACTGTTTCGCAATTGTTTTGGAAGTGATATTACATAGGGGAAATGCTTCAGGGTAATTAGTGGTGTAATCGAGTATTACAAGTATATACTTATGCCCCCTAGCTGACTTATTAAGTGGACCCATGATATCCATAGTGATGTGTTCAAATGGTATCTCAATAAAGGGCATGGGTATTAGTGGAGCTCTCAAATGCGGTCGAGCACTCGCTTTTTGACACTCGGGACAAGAGTTACAAAAACCTTCAATATCTTTATGGGCCCCCACCCAGAAGAATCTTCAAAAGATACAATCTTGTGTCTTATCTGTCCCTAAGTGTGCCCTGAACAAATGATTGTGAGCTAATTATAATACTTGGTTTCTGAACCAAGTATAGCTGCTTTTTCCTTGTTTTTCTCTACCCAATAGAAAAGATCCCTTTTTACCACAAATATTCCCTGGGGTTTCTCTGCATACCCTCTAGCATTTCCCCATCTATTTCTACAACCAACTTCCAAACGTGAGTTAAGGGTAGGTGATTCAGTCTGTAATGACCAGACTGAAAAGTAGTATCTTATAACTTCTGGCATGTTTATTATTTACACAGTGCAAAAAACCTGCTTCCCCAATATATACATGTGGCAGGCTGGCTCGCAGTGGTGACGTCACGGACCAGGAAGTAACTGAAACCAAAACAGTGGATGGGCGGGTGAAGCTGAATGCAACTGCATTCAGGGTAATTTATTAAGTAAATAAACAGAAACAAAAGATTTAAACAAAACACCAAAACACAAAACAAAAAGGCGCGATGGCCAAACAAATAGAAACAAGTATACTTTTTTAAATATAGCAATTGTTTTGTTGTATTCTACGTGCTCTCTCTCCGCTCTCCCGTACTCTCTACACTCTCTACCAACACGGACAGCAGCCGGTTCTTATACTCTGGCCGAGGGGTTTAACTAGTTGTTAATTATCTTATTACCCCTCGGCCACAGTCTGCACGCGTTTGGTAAGGATGCGTGACTGTCAGCTAGTTAAATAATCAGTAGCTGATCAGTCATGCATCCTCACGGGTTTTTTAAATATAAATAATAATAAATACGCGGCGCTGTTATCCGCGCCGCAAACAATAATACAAATAATAATAGGGGCGGGACACTCCGCCACAATACAACAGCCAGGATGTTGGTTGATTTAAATGAATGTCCCAGGTAAGTTAAGAACTTTTCTAGTATTCGAGTTACCACCCCCCCCCTTGTGGTAACTGAGGGTATAGTGTTTCTTCTGACAGTATTTAACTTGCACACCTCCCAGGGGACCACCCAGAAACAGTGACTTCTTTCAGTCCCTGCAGGTAAGTAATTCACATTTATAGTCACTGGTTTAATGTTCCCTATACTTGCAGATGTTAATTGTATCTTTCCTTCTTTCCACAGCTTCCCATGCAAATAAACAGTCCAATACCTGTCCTGTGAGTAAGTTATTTTTGTTCTTGCACACTAATACACAAACCAAGCTCGCATTAAAAACACAAACGGTATAAACATGAGGTTCAAAGTGGTACTCTCACTGTTTGTGTTGATAACCCGGATGGTTCTGTGTCCTTTCTGTGGCGCTGCAGCTCCTGGTATCCTCCATGCAGATTCTTTGCTTGTCCAGCCTCCTGGCTGAACACAACCCACTTGCTTTCCTTTGGGCTTGTTTAAAACTGCACCCATGGCCAGCCTCCTGACTGAACACAACCCACTCGCTTTCCTTTGGGCTTAAACCTGCACCCATGGCCAGCCTCCTTACTGATCACAACCCAGGAGGTTGTTGCACAATTGTCTGCCAACCCGAATTTTGATAGGATGTCGATGTTGGTCTTTAAGCGTTAAGGTGATTTAGATGGAGCCAAAGATGAGGCTGCTTTCAGGAGAGATGTAGAATACATTGCTGTGAGGCTGCTGCAAAACCTATTGATTTGATCAGGAGCTGTCTGTGTACTGTCCAATTCAAGGTACTCATAGAACATAGTACCCCTGTATCTACCGAGAGCTCCACCATGTAGAATAAAGTATTGATCCAACTCTTGACAGCACTTAATGGAACTTAATGTCATGTGACTTGAGTGTAACATTGATATCTTTACCTTCAATTACGTATTTTCTGATGTTAGGAGAGAGTGACGCCAGATAGAAGGGGCTATTTTAGGACAGTTAAGCATGTATATAAGTTAACATAGGTCCACGAGACGCACCTGCAGTCGGTTTAAATGTCACAAACTTACTCTCTCCAGTTGTGAAAATGCAGCGGCAGGAAGCTGGAAGATTGCAGTACTGAGGCACAGAGCTCACAGGGCCTCATGAAACTGCCTGCTGGTAACCATGGCCTGTGGGGCACCAGTGGAAAGTTGCAGCACAGCAGTGTCGTTGGAGTTTATGCGATCGGCAATTATTTAATTTTTCTTTTTTTCCAGCAGTAGTTTGTTTTGAAAGTGATGTTATGCGAGTAGGCTTTGCGTAATACGTCACAAAGCATGAAACTAGAACGAGAACAAAGCTGGGCTTCCAGCATTGAACTGGGAATTGAAACGAAATTAATGTCCTTACCCATTATTACCAAATTGTTATTGAATGACCAGGTGGGGAGGGACCCTACTGCTGCTTTAACACTGAACTGCCTTTACGAAAATAGCTTTCAGAATCTTGTTGATGTACCAATCTTTAAAGAAAAGCCAGGGAGGGGTGCCTGCTTGTAGTTGTTTGCAGGCGGAGGAAATGCAAATAAAGCTTCGCAATAGATGTTAAGGGCAAGGCGATTGCTGCCGACGGGAATGTTCATGCCTTTGTTGAACAGAGCTTTAAAAAGTTTGGCGGAGGGCCGATCTTTATAATGGAGATGCAGCGGAGGTTGAATAATTGAGCAGCACTTTGAACGGCACGGCTGGAGATTAGATAGTTGCAGGCTTAACTGGCGATGCAGCTGCTGCAGCGAGAAAGAAAGAAACAAAGAAGCTGAAGGACGAGAAAAATCTTCAGAGCATGTAGGAAAATTGCTCCAAATCATCTGAGTCGGACAAGAGAACGAGAAGACAAAGTTTAAACATTAGTAAAGAGAGAAAGTTTAAGCACATTTGATGGAGTCTGAGCAATTGCTAGAAAGTGAAAACACTAGATGAAAACAAACTGAAGTCTGAATGTATGAGATTCAGACTTAAAAAGGAAATAGGAGAAGATTGAGAGGAGCCCCAGATCTCAACCCCCCGAAATACGCCTATAGGCTATCACTTATTAAATTAATTTGTAATAAGGTTAGCTATGTTGTCTAAACTGTGAATATATATTTTTTTTAATTCAAAAAGGCACAGGGACAAAGTTGAAGTTTTTTTATTGGACACCATGAAACACTTGACAATTGAAATCAAGAATACAAACGAGAAAATAGGGGTACCGAATTTAAGATTTGATGTGCACCGAGCACAGACACTTTGGCCTTGATTCTCATTCCTTGGGAGACCCGGTCTATCCCTCCGAAGTTCAGCTTGATCAGCAAGAGGACATGAAAACTATTTCATTCCAAACAAAAAGAGATCTGCAGGTATAAATAGCATAAAAGGGCAGAGAAAATGACACAAATTGAAATGGATGGGAGTTATCCCTGTGTCTCCCAATACCACAGCCACGTTTCATTTTTTTTAAAAATTGAAATTGTATTTAATATTTTGTTCACACTAATATTGGTATTTATTAATTAAAGCCTATAAAATATAAAACTATAGATCTAGAAAGTGTCTGCATAATGTCTAAACCAATGTCTGAAACTGCACCTTTAAAATTATTCATTGAAGTATATTGTGAGGCTCTGAACATGCATTCTGCCAACGTCTTACTCTTAAGTTTCTCAGAATTCAGCACATTTTCAGCATCTGCTGATCTCAATACATTGCAAGGAGTGTGTAATTAATTTATCAAGCATGTCCCTGCTATTAATAGCTACATGATGTATCTGATTAGCTTTGTGTGGCGGTGTAGACTGTGGAATATGAGTACGATCCAGGCTGTTTTAAGTGAAGCCAGACTGTGATGCCATTATAAATTTCACTGGCTTGATGGAGCCCAGTGAAACAGTGAGCTGTCCATGGTGTTTGACTGGATCAGCCTGAACATTAGTTATATTTGACAAGTCCTCTTGATGTACCAGAATACACCTACTCACTTCAGTTTAATTGAAGTTTCCAAGTGCAAGGACCAATCAAGCTTACTTGTTGAAGTAATAAAACAGGCTTTTGCAAACTGCCACCCTAATTGCTGGTCTTTGATGGGAAAAATCTATCATGATCTTTTATGACGCCTTCACCAGCAACTTAACGCTCTGTTCTCCCCAAGCGCAACTTAAATGGCGGAACCACAGAATTAAAGTGGTATAAATTACGGGCTTATGCTCCCTGCCCTTGTAGAACCAAATCTCAAAGGATAATTCTGTGACTGGAAAATACCACAAACATATTTTATACTATACATATTTTTTTGAAACCGTTTATACAGAATATGAAAATTCAACTGCCATTAAATTAGGGAGACTATTTATACAATTTATTTGAACATTATGTTTCTCATTATAGGATTGATAACCAGACAAACAGAATACGGCCTGCCGTTTTTGACAAAATCGTGGAATTCACTCAAGGCCGCAGAAAATTCAATGTATTTAAATGATGCGCAAATAAAGTATTGCCTAATGCAGGGGTCTCCAACCCTGGCCCTGGAGAGCCCCTATCCAGCAGATTTTCTAGGTGTCTTTACATCATCAGTGGCTAAAGATCTGGAACACCTGTTAATCTTGACTAATTAAGCCAATAATTGGTTCAATTAAGTAACTGAGATATTGGTTGAAATGAAAACCAGCAGCCACAGTATCTCTCCAGGACCTGGGTTGGAGACCCCTGGCCTAGTGTCATACTACAACAGGAACAAGCATAGTACTAGCATAGTCATGCACTGCACAGACCTTACAAAACAGTAACGATTCATGGAAATTAACTACACCCGGATTCATATTGGTGTATATTACACTGTCCATGGCATTGGCAGAGTTCATTGCTATTGGTCACACGATCAGCACACAATAATTTGATTTAAAATGTTGAAAAGTACCAGTATTGAGTAGTTATTAAAAATGAGACAAATGCTAAAATCAGACAAAAACAGGAAGCAAAACACTGATGCCAGGAAAAAATAAGTTTCAACCAAAATTATGATTGCACAGGATTAGTGCAACTATTTCCAGGCGATTTCACTGGATCAGTTACATTCAGAAGCAGACAGTGTTTCAACACAGGAAACCTCAGAGGCACATCAAGAGAAAAGCAAAACATCAAGCAGGTAAGAATACACAATATATTATTTTTATTATTATTACTATTATTATTATTATTATTATTATTATTATTATTATTTTTTAATTCAAGTTGTTATCGGTTTCTAATTTTACCCAATTATGTCTCTTTATATGAATAGGAGTTGACTATTCCTGCTAAATCAGCTGAACGTGATTGTGTTATGTATTTTAATACAAAATACTGTTAATAGACTTTCAGTAACAGCATTCTGTGTTTTTTTTTATATTGTCATGTATTGCCCATTTTGCAGAAGCAATCTGGGTGCAGTGAAATGTTTTTGCTGTGCTTGTGGAAAGTCTATGCAGTTCCTGCATGAAACAAGCACAGGTGTAGACAGCACACCAAGCTCTAGCAGTGTTCCTGAGGATTCACCAGGTAAGATTCATTGCTGTGTAGAAAGCACACCAGGCACTAGCAGTGTTCCCAAGGATTCACCAGGTAAGATTCAGATAGGTAAGATACCATGTAAGATACAGCGTGCTTGCTTATACTATGAAGCATACTATTCTAATTATTATTTGTTCATTTGTCTGACGCCTTTATCCAAGATGACTTACAGGGTTTACTAGAGGTTTTTTAAGAGTCTAGGGGTTTCCTGAAGGGGATGTGATCAGCCAATAAGAAATCTGCATTTCTCCCGCATAAGTCTAAAACAACGACCAGACGCTAGAAAAAAAAAACAGTTGAGGGTATTTTCCGTTTCAGTTGAAGGTCTTGAGTGAGTTTAACCAATAGGCGAGTCGAAGAATGTCCTTCTTTTTTTTTTTTTTAGATAGGCATCCAATCAGGAGTGAGCAGAGGCGAGCCATAAATCTCCCAGGGTATTCTCTGCCTCACTTGAAGGCCCTGCTTTAGCAACCAATGTGAAAGTCAAAGCTCTGATAGCTGACCAATCATTAGTGAGTAACCCCAAAACATGAATATTCCTTGGTTAGCACTGCAGTTAGGAGGATAGCTGGATTTCGCACAATATTACTTATAAATATACACTGATAAATACAAATGACGATACGATGACTCTGCTACCCCAGTCCATTTTGTCACAGCACGCCACTATATTATACATATTCTTTCTTGTTTTTTTTAGTTTTACTTCAACAGGTACAACAGCAGTTCTGCTGCTTCCTGATACCTAATCACTTCCTGTGCTGTAGGTCAACCTCGCTCCCATAGTCAGAATGCACTGAACTGGTTTGGTATATGTTGTCTTGAAGCCATATTATTGTTACTTTATGGTTTATGTTAAAGTTAACGATACTAGGCAGTGTATTTTGAGTAGAATTAACTATTTGCAAAAGTCACAGCAGGCCGTAGTTGACTTGATTAGACTAATTTGCAAAGCCATTGTCTGATGCACACAGCTCTCGCCCTCCAGGGCTGTATATAAGCACTAACCTAGTGCACCAGCACTTAGGGTCGGCAGTCTAAACTGTGGTAGTCCACACGAGGACAGGCCAATGATGACCTGCTGAAAAATCTTCTATCCAAGCTTTTAACGTGAAGGCTCCAACTCCAGACCAGGTTTGCATACATTTCTTTCTTTTCTTTATATTAATTCATTCTCTCACTCCACCTGTTCCTATCTGTTTTTGTCTCCCTCTCGGTACCACCCTCTCCCATTGCCATTTCTACTTCCTTTCCTTTACTGCTCCCTACCATGACTAACTTTAATATCCCCATAATCCTCTCCTCTCATTCCTGCCCTCTGGCTTCTCCCTGCCGCTACAAATCTAACTGTAACCTGATCTCCCTACTCTCCTCGCCCATCTGGAAAGGGTGGGGGTACACGACTTCTGCTCTCTCCCTACCTGCTCTTTTCTGTCCCCCTCCTTTCTCCTCTCTCTATTTTAGCACCTTTGAGTTTCACGCTGTTTAAATCGCCTCCCCTTGTCGCCTCCTCCTCATTGTTCTCAACCGCCCTCCTGGTCCCCTTACTCACTTTCTTGATGAGCTTGACTTCCTCCTCTCCTCCCTCCACTTTCCTTCCACCCTTGTTATTCTATTAGGTGACTTCAACATCCACCTCTCCAACCCTAACCACTCTACTGGATTTCTTTCCCTTCTTCATTCCTTCGCCTTCTGTCTCTCCTTGCCTCCCGCCCTCCACACAGCGGGCCATCAACTGGATCTCATCGTCACCAGGGACTGCTTCCCCTCGCCCTCTCATCACTACTGATCTGATCACTACTTTATCTACTTCTCTGTGTCACTCCCATCCCTTCATACTCCTCCGACCCTTCTGTCTCTCCTTGCCTCCCGCCCTCCACACAGCGGGCCATCAACTGGATCTCATCGTCACCAGGGACTGCTTCCCCTCGCCCTCTCATCACTACTGATCTGATCACTACTTTATCTACTTCTCTGTGTCACTCCCATCCCTTCATACTCCTCCGACCCCCTCTGTCACCTTCCATGGAAATCTCTCTTCTCTCTCCCGCTCGGTCTTCTCCTCCAGCTGCTCTCTCACACCTCCCCTCTATCGATTCCTTCTCCCAACTCTCTGTAGAGAGTACCCTCACCCTCTTCTGCTCCCTCACTTCCTGCCTTCTCCTGTCCTCCCTCACTGACCTGGGACTGCTTTTGCCTGGTTCTCCTCCTACCTCTCTCTACACCCGCTCCCAGGTCCTCTCATCTCCTCCCATGGCTTCCCGTATCATTTCTATGCTGACGATGCCCAGATCTTCCTCTCCTTCTCCCCCTCTGACTCCGACATTTCCTCCTGTATCTCTACCTGCCTCTTGGCCATCTCCTCCTGGATGCACTTGCATCATCTCAAACTCAACCTCTCCAAATCAGACCTCCTTTTCTTCCCCCCATTCTCCCCCACAGCTGATCTCTCTATCTCTATTCCTCTTGAATCCGCCACCCTCTCTCCCTCCTCATGCACCAAGAACTTCGGTGTCACCGCAACCCCTCCTTCTCCTACTCTCTACTCTGACACGCTTCTTCCTGAGCAACATACGCAGAATTTGCCCCTTCCTCACCGACTACTCCACACAGCTCCTAATTCAGGCCCTGGTACTGTCCCGTCTTGACTAATGCAACTCCCTCCTGGCCGGCCTTCCTGCCTCTATCCGTCTGCTCCAGCTCATCCAAAACTCTGCTGCTTGCTTTGTCTTTTCCCTTACTCGTTTCTCCCACGCTACACCGCTGCTCCACTCCCTCCACTCCCTCCCTATCGCTGCTCACATCCAATTCAACTCTTGTACTCGCCTATCGCTGTCTCAACCTTTCTGCTCCCTCCTATTTCCAGACTCATTTCTCCCTACACCCCCTCTCGCCCTCTCCGCTTCTCCACCACCAGCAGATTAGCTGTATTATAACTACTTCCTGTATCTTGTACTTGATTTTACTCTTATAGGTATCCGTATTCATGTTGTCTGTAATTGCTCTTATTTGAAATCGTTCTCATCCACTTATCACACTTACTACATGCTCTTAATGGACTTTACTCGTATGAGCAAATATTTTTACTATAAGTTAACTGCTCTTAGTCAAACTCACTCTTAAAGGTAATTATTTACTGTATTCTTTATTTTGCTCTTATTTGAATTTGATCTTATTTTCTACTGATTTTACTGTACCTTATAATGCTCTTATCTGTAATGTGATATTTTGTAATGTGATACTTTGGACTGTTATATTTTATAACAATTGTAAGTCACCCTGGATAAGGGCATCTGCTAAAAAATAAATAATAAAAATATGATGTAGATAGTAAAATGAGAATGGCGGGGCAGCCCTTGTAAAAGTGTCCCATAGTAAAAGCATAGCAAAGTGTAATGTACTGTAAAGCATAGTTGAAATATGAAACACATTGTACAGCCCAAATATGTATTGTAAAGCATATACATTTCTTTAAAAAAAACATGCATAAACTATAGTAAATGAAAAAGTATAACCATGGGAAAATCATGGAAAACCTGCAGATTTACTGTAGTTAACTTTTATAAGAGAAGGGTTTTGGTCCTGTGGCTGTTGGCAGCTACTGTATAATAACTCTATTGGAGAGGAGATATTGTTTGTTTGTTTTTTTTAGAGAGAGAGATTTTAAAACATAAAATGATGAACAAATATACCACTCCGTTATGCTTATTGAAATATCTTGCCATTTTTTTAATAGGAAACGCTTATCTAGTCAGGCATACAAAGTTTCTGCAATAGCATTTCTCATGCTACCCCTCTGCTTCACACCCTCCACTGGCTCCCTATCTCTGCTCGCATTCAATTCAAGACCCTTGCTGTTGCCTTCCACTCTACACACTGCCCCCTCCTACCTCCAACCTCTAGTGTCTCCCTACACCCCCTCTCACCCTCTCCGCTGCTCCTCTACTGGCTGAATAGTCATGCCTTCCCTCCACTTTCCATCCTCCCGTGCCTGCTCCTTCTCTTCCCTAGCCCCTCTGTGGTGGGACCAGCTACCAGGGAACTTCAGGACTGCTCCATCTCTCACCGCCTTCTGCCGCCTCCTCAAGACACCCCTGTTTAGACTGCACTTGTAGATCTTTTGATCTGCCCCTCCTACTTTGCACTGGACTTGCCTGACCTCAGCACCACATTACTGGATCCTCAGCTGATGCACTATCCTTGCACTATTGCACTACTAATATGTCATTGTAGATATAACTTGTTGTAATCCTAACTTGGTGCATCCTAGTTCATATAGTATTTTAGTCGTATTATTTGCACTTTCTGTAAACTACACTGTATTTAAATTAACCCTATACTGTAACCCTGTACCACCTGTAAGTCACCTTGGATAAAGGTGTCTGCCAAATAAATAAATAAATATAATAATAATAATAATAATAATAATAATAATAATAATAATAATGTCCCTTCAGCAGTTAGAGGTAAGAGATCATGATATATATTTGTTAGGAGTATATACTGGTACATTAAGATTGCTTGCTCCAGGATGAAAACAAAAACAAAAGTCCATATGAGTCACAATAGCATTAACTTCAGAATGTGTTTTTTATTTATTTATTTATGTATTTTTAAGTGTATCTGGCTGACTAAAAGGAAACAGTCTGCGGGATACCTCCTCCCAAGTAAAAAAAAAAACATAACGAAAACCAAAACTATATTGTATTCAAAATATAATGAAGACTTAGTTATCAGGGGTGACACATCCAGCACCACCCTTGACGCTTGCCACAAATGATTCCATTGTTTCTATGTTAGATTACTTTGATAAATACAATACTGGGCAGTTTAGTTTGCTAATCTATTGTCACATGTAGGAGATGTGTTTCTTTAAAAAAAAACAAAAAAAAAAAAAAACACTTTATCAAGGTTGCCTTTATGTGTTGCCAAGACTACTGTAGCGATACGCTTTCATGTGATATCTTGGGCCATATTCAAAATGCTTGAAGTTTTATTAAAACAAAAGTCATGATTTATTTTAAAAAGCACTTTCTTAGTGTACCTGTAAAAATGAGTTAACTAACCCATCAACAAATGTTATTCATTTTGCGTTAATAGTTATTTTTAAAAATGTACATATATATAAAAAAATTTAATTTGCTAAACATTACTACCATAATAGAAAGTGCCTTTAAACAAATCCACATTTCAATGACTTGGAGCTCAAAACCTACAGCCTGCTGTTTGCTGAACAGCTGTCCTGTTTTATTAGTTTATAAATAGTTTACTATATACTAACGAACCATTAACAAAACAAAAACATTATTGGTTTCCATGTTAGTAAGTTCGATGTTAACAGGTAAAGACATGCCCCTGAAAAGTAAGACCAAAGTTTTACATTCATGACACTGCTCAAGACTATTGTTGGTTGCTTTGACAACAGTCTAAAAAAAAATCATGCATCAAACTGTATTTTGAACCATCAAAACAGATCTTAAAAAAAAAAAATGCATTTTGAAAAGTGAATCTCTTCAGGCAATAAGTATTTCAATTTGTCAGTAAGGGCGTCACTCTACTTATGAAAAGGTTTGGCTAAAAGCCAATTGGGGGATTTGAAAAAAAGTCCACATGAGTTTAAACTTTACTTCTTCTCTTTGTTTTATCTTACTTCCAGGAATTCTTACACGCTTACACTTCTTGAGTCATGTCACCACACGGGTGACTTCGGGGAAGGCGGCTGGTTGGTTATTGACAGGAAACCAGGTGTCAAAGGTGAGGACATTCCACTCTCTGGGTCACATGACCTAGTAAGTGCAAGGCTATATGAATATGACTTTGAAACAGAGAGTTTTAGAATTAATCCATTGTCTATAACGTTCAGGGACTGGTTCTCCTCCTTGTGCTACAGTGGACCCCACTGACCAGGCCAGGGGAGCTTTACTTTGGTGTGTCCTGTTTTGTCCCTGTGACAGTGCTGCATTTTTAAACATATTGCACTCTTTTGAGATGTTTAATCATGGGTCATACATCAACTAGGCAACACTTTTCTCAACATTTACTTTGGTGTGTTTCACCAGAAGAAAAAAAAAATCTCTTCTGAGGATCGCAGTGTGTCCAGATAACACTCCCTGCTGCAACAATGCTGGCTTTCTGTTTCATTTCAATCAGTGCACCTGCATTGTTGCAGGAGGGAACATGAACTGGAAACACTGCGATGAAACTTTTTCTCATGGCAATGTATCCTAGTTGATTTGCCAATGATGTGTGAATAAAAATATCAAAAGAAATGGGATTATTTTGAAAATACATATTGCTGTGAGACGGACAGCACAGGATCCAACAAAGGTAAAGTAATGTGTTTCTTATAAACACTGCAGGGGGTTCTGTAACACTTTAACATACAGATTTAAGCAGCTGCACGAAGAACCTTTCAAAATGAGTACAAACATAAAAATGTAAGTGGACAGTAAAAAAAAAGATTATCATTGTACCACAAGAAAGTGTTGAGCTCAGAGCACCCGAGATTCTTAAAAAGATAAAACATGTTTCTTTATCAAAGGATAACCCTTTAGTCCAGACTGATTATTATTAACCCCATAATAACAGCACACAGAGACCACGGATGACTAATTCTGAGGGTGCCATATCTAGTTTGTTTTGGCTTTTTATTAGGGGTAGAACAACTACTTGCAGAAATGTCAAATAGTCCATCATGTATTTCAAAATGTCTAGTGATCTGTTTGTGTCGTACAAAACTATTTATTAAATGTTCTAAAATATGATGTATATATAAAGCTTTAAAACTGCACTTCTGTCCATAAACTTCACAATTACTTTCTATTTCAATTCAAACTGAATAGAATTACAGTATTGGCATTGCTAGTTTGCTAGTGGAACACACTTTAAATACACAATAACATTACAATGTTGTTGCGGATGCTGCTTCAAAATTGAAGTATTTGTCATCTTTTTTATTCAACTAGCTGACTATTCAGTGCTAGTTTTCATATGTAAATAAAAGCTGTAGTCTACTGTTACAGTATACTCCAGTATATAGTATACTCCCTTTTAAACTCAATGTGAAACCATGTTTTAGTCAATAATGACATTATAATTACTGACAGTAATCTACTGGTAGGATAAAAGTGTTGAAAGATGCCTAAGCGACATCATATAAAAATGCAATAGTGGTAATATTTAAACAAATTCAGCCACATTTTTAAAGTAGATGTCCAACCTTCATCATTACATGTTTAGGGGGGTTATAAAAACAGAATTCATCAGTTGCTATTTTGACTATTTAATATGTAATGATAGGTATTAAAAACATTATACAATAACAACAACTTTAATTTTAATTACCATTGGCAGCCACACACAGTGGGGTCAGGCAGGCCTCCTGGCCTAGTTAGACAGTATCAGGCCTAGTCTAGTTCATTTTAGAAGTATTATTAAAATGACACCCTCTGGAGAAATCTGAAAAGAATAAGGTACATTCTTCAACAGAGTACACAAAGAGAAATACAGTGGTGCATCTGTGTGTGAACTCTCAGTCCAGCTCCGAGCAACTCCTGTTTTGATCTGTTTTGAGTTATGAACTACAATATTTATAATCGGGGGAGGGGGCTTTGGTTTCAAGATAAACATGCTTAGGTCTCTCAGGCATGCCTAGGCTACTGCAACATGGGTGTTCGTAAGTTGTAAACCTATTTCCTGCTTCTGACATGCTATACACATTGTGAAAGCATTCTATTTAGTTTTGTGAAGACTGTTGACAACTGGTAGTCTTGGGGTACTGCTCTTGAGAACAGCCAAGACCAAAGATATTTATGTCTGTATGGACACACAAAGACAGTATTTATAGGTTCTCTTGGAAAAAGTTTTGGCATATCGCAACCCCAGGTTCAGCCATATATGGTAAATATCACTCCCATAAAGACCAAGTAAAGCATTACTACACCAAGGGCTCTGGAAGTGTAATGCAAATATTTCAGTCTGGCTCTGGGGTTGCAATATAAATATGGCAGTCCGGTCCTGGGGTATGATACTACCCTTGTCAACTCAATAGATTCAATATGGAAACTTCCTCCATGAGCAATTGAGGAGCGAGATCTTCCAACCTGCAACCCTAAATAGGGCTCCCAATTCAAACCAGTTTGGTGCTGATAGAAATGAATGGGACTGGTTTCAAATTCAATTTCAAGTAGATGTTTTGTTTCCTTATACTTTGTCTGCAAACAGTTTTTAAAGGTTTAAATGGTCCAAATTTCAGCTGATACACAAGCATTTAGTGTTCCATGGACACTGTGTGTAATACAATTTGAGCTCAGACTTTTTGAAGCAGAATTTGTCTAAGAATAGATTTACAATTCTCAACTCCAGAATGCAATTAATAAACAAAGGCTATCAGTACTATATACAGTGCTCCCTCACTATAACACGGGGCTCGGGGGACACACAATATGAGTGTTATAACCGAAGAGTGTTATAAACAGGGGCACCACCGCGGGACACATAGCAACACACATCTGACTAAAATACTAAATAAAATAACTCCCTCTCTATAATGCACATATAATGCAGCAAAAATGTAACTTTCTGTGTGTAGCAGGATTCTTTATAAAGCTTCATTAAGAAGAAGGAGAGGGAGCTGTGAGGAAGTTCAAGATAACAAGCAGCTTGTGTCAGCATGGGTGTCGGGCTGGGAAGTAAGAGTGGTATTAGGGGTTTTGACAAACTCCTACTTTGTGTGTAAAACAGGGTGAGCTGTATGTGAAGTTTTTAAACTAGCGTATACTGGCAGAGTGGTGTGTACCTGCATATGACACTTATAGCGCATGTGTTACGCTGCTGTTACATTCTTAGCCTGCCCCGGCTCTGACTGCAGTAAGAGGGGTAGGCAGTGCTGGCATTAGGATTTACTGGGAATGTGAAATAGCCCCCCACCCCACCAAAAAAAAAGTCAAAATGCGCAGCACAACCTAAAGAAAACCTTTTGAAATTAAATACATCAGCAGCAATATCTGAATCAATCAAAAACCTTTTTTTCCAACAAAACATATTCTAACATTATTTTAAGATGACTGTGAACAAGACAGTAATCAATCAATCAAGTAACAGTATGTGGCACCCACTATAGGCCAAAGACTTCACCCCCTCTAGATATTACCAGGAGCAAGAGGAGCCCCGAATACACAATTGGAATTCTCTCCAATAATAATTACTTAACATCCCCACACACAAATCCTTATCAAGTGAAAGATAAACCAAAGCAAACAGGTATAGTATAAAAACATTCGTGTTTTGATTGACAGTCCACCAATACTACCTTGCTACGGTTTATTTTTCTAATTCCAGTAGAGTAGATGGCCCCTATATATTTTTTGAATCTTGTCATTAAAGTGGGCACAGAAAAAAAAAAAAGAAATGGACTCGGGGCTGGGCCCAACCAAAGGCTGGGTGCAGCTGCAGTTTTCTAAAAGAAGTACCTCAAAAAATGACTCAATGTGCCCAGTCTCCCCAATTATGTTACAGCAAAACAAGTCATGAATCATGTTTTAATTTTGAGAATGCCTTCCTGAACTTTTCATACCAGGTTACGCCAATTAAACTGAGTCCTTGACACTTTGTGGTACCACCACAGGCCACAGCTGCTTTTTCAGCTTGGTTTTGTCCTCTGACCATTTTAAGAAAACCATATCATGAGTTGCATGTAAGGTCTTAAATAGCTAAAGCTGATCATCTGACCAGCTCAGTCTGGCTTTATCTAGTCAGACAACAGAAAAGAAGTGATCCATTTATACCACGCTGTTTTAATTTTTAACAAACAAAAGTTGTTTCTAAATAGAATGATGCTGATCTACGCCTCCAAATAACATGGTTCCATATTATATAACAATAAATACAGTGATTCATGTGATCAGGGGTTGGGGTTGGAATCCTGGTTGTGCCTTGTTGCCAAGTTCAGTAGCTTGGCAATATCTTCTACTTACATTTGGCTGGTGAAAAGACGCAATTGGGTGGACAGAAGAAATGGAGATTGATCAGAGTGCTGTCCCTGGCTGCAGTCTTTGATTGGTGTTGAATGATATGTCCAGAGACGATAGGTTTGGTTCAATTATTATTTGAATAATTACAAACATGGACTTGACTGGTGATCGCCATTACAGTAGTAAATCAGAGACCAGGCAGGACCTGCTAACTGGAACTACCATCACAAGTACGGTGGTCCATTGATACACATTTAGATGGAATGCATATTCTACAACTGGCTAGGCATATCTTTTGGTTGTCCCTAGATTGAGCTGAGGTGCTTGACTTACAGCTGCTGTGCTCTCCAGTAAAATAAGGTGTGCAGAGATATTCTTAAATTTAGGCTGAAGTCTTTCTGGTCAGGCTTTTGTTTTGTTTAAATTTGCAGCATGGTGTGGTTTATCCTCCTGAATCGATATCTGGTTGCATCTGAAAAAACTGAGAAAAAATGGGTACATAAAAAAATAAACCTCTCTTGTCCTTTCCATTACCACAGGATATGCACACAAAACTAACGATCTTAGTGAAGAAGCTAGAATTTGTGTTTGCTATACACACCCCTAATGGAGTCCCACGATTCTGACATGACAGGGCATTAAGATGAAAGCTGCTGCAAGATTTGTTTTGTCCTCTTCAAAATTGCAATTTTTCTCAAGGGTGATAAGACAGAAAGTTAAAAACCTGTGTAATAATTTCTATTTTTCACACACTCAAAAGAGACAGTGCACCTGTGCAGAGTAATCAAATGAGATAACAAAGACATTTTAAATCCTGTATTTGATGTGCTGCTTGCAGGATAATGGCATCACTTCACAGGTAAGAGGTGGGACCTTCAATCACTTAACTGAAAAAGTACAAGAAGCAATCTAACGAGCCCCTGGCTTGAAACGCACCTCAATAGATAGACTTCACATCCGAAATTCTTTTAAATAACTTTTTCATCAACAAGAATAGCTCACAAACAATCAACCAGTTTGGATCATAAAAGGTTGCAGATTCTCTACAAATCCATAACAATGGATGGAGTTTAAACAATTTAAAATATTGGTTTAAAGAACAAAAACAATGTCAGGTGTTTTTGTTTTTTAATTAAGAGTGCCCAATTTTTGTTGTCCAATTACATTCCCTCACCGCAGCAATTCTCCACACAGCTCAGGAGAACTGAAGGTCAGTGGGCATCCCCTGATCCTACACCAAGCCAATTGCTGCTTTCCACCCAGTAACTCGAGAGTGGATGTCAGCAAGCTACTGGCATCTGGAGGACAGAAGCCAGCCCACCTGCCGCTTGGTCAGGAGGTTGAGCTGTCACGCAATGAGGAGAAACAGTTCATGCCGGTTTAGCCTCCCGCAGTAGAGCCACAGCTAATGCAACACACCCTCTGGAATCCCCAGCGAAGAAAGGTGACTTTGCACAGCCAGGACATGAACCTGCGCTCCCCTCTGTTTGACAGCGAGCTTGGCTCTTTAAGAGGCACTTAATTTGTTCAGGAAAGGGGAAATGTAAAGTGGCACCCGGGTTTGTCTACCCCCCTCCCCCTGCCCCATTCAATGGGTCTAGGCATGTGTGTGAAAATGTGATGTGACCTTTAAATCTGTCAGTACCACAATATTTCACACAGTAATAGAGAGAATACACAATGGTTCTAAGTGAGTAACAAAAACAAAATCAATGAGGGAAGACATAAACACAGAGGGGCGATAGTCTAGAGTTGTGGAATCTCTGCCACATTCGGACTGGTCAGGCCAAATTATGGCCCAGCCTGATTTAGTTACAGGTACCCAGGCAGGTTATGTCATAATGTTACTGTGGTAACATGCTTCCTCTTTTTCATAGCACAGTAGGTTCTGCAATAGCCTCTTTGAAGATCATTTGTCTAAGTTGCATCAATAAATAAATTACCTCAGACTGAGTTGTTTTAAATTCTTTTTTAAATTCTTCTTTTATTCTAGAAGAGGCTGGCATGCATAACATTTCTCCTCTGAGAGCTACAGAAATCTTTCAGTGGTGAACCATTCTGGAAAAGACAGTAGGCCGGGGAGTGACGTTGGAGGACATTAATTACAGGGCTACATTTTTAGCACCAGGATATCAAACCCTATTTGTATAAAGCCACAGTGCATTTTAATGATGTGCCAGGCCACTTGTTTTGTCATATGCATAAGAGAATTGAAAACATGTAGAAATATTGACTGGAATCACTTCACCTTGTAGGAATTTTTCAATCAATGTTATTTTTATTCTTTGGGTTATATTCAATAAAAAATACTGTGCTTCTTTATGACCCATTATTTCCCTGGTCTGTGGTGCTATTCAATCAATCTTCCAATTGCAGGATGTCCATGGATTTTTCACTTCCATTTATCAAGTTGTGTTGGCTGTTCTTTTTCATTATATACCCCAGTTTAAAAGGACATGAAATTATGTCACAGGTAGGGTGACAGCAATAACCAGTATATGAAAAGAACTTGAACCACCTTTCAGAAGGGCAAGGACCTTCATTGCCGAGAAATCTTTTATTTATCCCTACACAGGTTCTTTTCGATCCCTGGGGTTCCGCACACACAACAACGGTAACAAGTTTAAAATTAATAAAACTAACTATTAATTCTCCACAGGGTTAGGTTCACTTTAAAAATACACAGAAGGAAGCTCCCACTAAAACAAAAAACACAGCCTACCCTCCCACGGGTAAAAACACTTAATTACTAATCACAGCAAAACCAACAAAGGAGACAAAATGCAATAATAATGCAGTTCGTAGTTAGTAGTCCAGATTCCTGCAAAGGAATGGAAAAGATCAAAGAGTCCAAAAGGGGGTTGGGGGGTGGGTTACGTGGACAGAGGGAATGGAGGTTGACATTTGATCAGAGTGCTGTCCCTGGCTCAGATCGTCACCCTCCAGGAGGTACTGTCCTCCAATCCGCTGCCGACTCTAAAGAGGGGAGATCCCAGGAAACCTGGGAAAGGACAAAAGTAGCTTTCAGAAAAGAGGAAATACAAGTAAGCAGGTTCATAATTCCTCCTAAAGGGTTACTTCCATTTAGCTGGACTTGCGCCCTTGCGTGTCTCCACCTCTGTGTCTCCCCAGCCCGAATGGAACCCGTGTCGCTACTCTCTCCTGGACTCTGGAACCGGTAAGTATCGCCGTCGTCGACTGCCCCCAGTGGTGCCTCGGGACAATGCACACGGTAAGTAGCTGCTGGACTCCTCCCAGTTGTACATGATTAATATGAAATCGCCCAATGAATGTAATCAAAGTACTACCCCCCTTGCTTGTGTCTTTTCAGGTTCCCAATACCATATCGCCCCAACCGAGCCTGTTGCAAAACAATGAGCCACACACAAAAAGAAAATACCGGGGCTACCGCGACATAGCCGAGGTGCAGCCTCCAAACAGTTTTCACACTTCTATCCAGTCAATAAAAATTCTGTTAAAAACAACCCTTTCATAAAACCGTCCGTCTCTTCTATAATAGT
Organism: Acipenser oxyrinchus oxyrinchus; assembly: GCA_030684275.1. Lineage (NCBI taxonomy): Eukaryota > Metazoa > Chordata > Actinopteri > Acipenseriformes > Acipenseridae > Acipenser > Acipenser oxyrinchus. The sequence goes on from CM060256.1 coordinate 37,321,145, forward strand.
TATGCGCCAGGTAAAGTCAAATAAGGTGCAATTTATCAACTAGGAGAGAGGTAATACAGCCAAAAAAGAAACCAAAAAAAAGAATCAATTGTGGCAAAGATAAACAAAACACAGTCCCGACCCAACCATAAAGAAAGCAAAGTCCCGAAACAAATGGCTGTATTACCTGTGCTCCGAAGAAGTCCCAATATCCAAAACGATCCAAAAGGTTACAAAGCTCCTGTTTGTATTCCACACCGACACTCTTAGATCCTCCTCCTCCTCCTTCTTCTTCTTCTTCTTCTTCTTCCAAATACCATTTCCTCAGAGAAGCGTCCTTCCATGCCTCCAAGGCTCTCCCTGGTGCTTCCCCTTCCTGGTTCTCTAACCACCCCCTTTATACAACCCCTTCCCCTTGCTCACCTAATCACCGATCGTGCAGTATGCTTAAGGCGGGACCTACTCAACAGTGCTAGTGAAAGTGCAGTCAAAAAAAAGAATTTCAGTGCAGCAGATTCAACAAAACAGTCCACAGTGAACACAGTGAGAAACAAAAATTACAAAAACACAAACACGCGGTTCGTCACCTGTGAGAAATACACATGTTTTAAAGTGTTTCAGAATCCTCTGAAGTGTTTACAAGAAACACATTAACTTTTCTGTAACACTTTCATATTAAAGCAGTTGTAATTAATTGTGATTATAGCATCATTATATCATTAACATTAGCCCTTAATTTTCATACACATATATACTGAATCATTAATCCTAAAAACATAATATTTCAGCAAAATGTTTTGTAAATGAAATGAGACACTGTGATACAGTATGATCACCTGCCATATTTTGAAAGAAGAAAATTACCAAAACAACCAAGTAAAGACAAATATTATAATTTTGCAAAATTACAGCCAAGATCAGAGATAAAATATGGTAAAATGTAGTAAACAGATTCAAATTTAAATGTATCTTAAACACAATATATTTGTTTGTTTGTTGTTAGCATCTCATTTTTGAGGAGTTGTAGTTCGTTTTTTGGGCTACATAAAACATACATTTACTAGTTTTTGTAACTTTTTATAGAACGGAGACCAAACCACATTGCTTCACTGTCTCTTAATCAGCACTGTTAAACTTGTCTTTATTAATGTTCCCAAATGCCTTTCAAACAACCAAATATAATAAGGAGCAAGAATGCTGGCTCCTCGGGGTCTTTGTAATTGAGTTCAGTTATTTCACAGCCAGCTATTTACAGTAGTGGTAGGCGTTTTCATATTTGTATAATAGGGAATTTTTATGGTGTCAGTCCAAAGCCACAATAATATTGTTTTGGCCAGAAATTAAGCAGAAATAAACTATCACTGACATCTGTAAATTTAGATCTGCTACAATATAGCTGTAACTTACAGTTTCCCACTGAAATGGAACAAATTGAAAAGGCAGAATTGCCAGTTTAGAGGCCTCAATCAAAAAATGGTGACCCGCCCGTCTGTCTGTCTGCCACACGCTACAGGTGACCACGAGCACTACCTTGATTTTGCTCCTTCTTCATCAAACTTTATCATACACTCCTATCCTCTACAGACGTTTCAAGCTTTATCATACACTTTATCATACACTCCTATCCTCTACAGACGTTTCAGATTGCATTCGACTATAATCTCATGAACTCTTCATTTGTGTATACATCTGTTAACCTTTAACCTCTCTTACATTCTTACCTTTGCGCTTACATTAATCTCTACCACGCTAAACAATATTCATATTATATTTTTCTATGCATATACTGTGTGATTATGAGACCCTCTGAATGTGCCTGCATTGGTTTTAGCATTTGTGTATCTTTAATTGTCACCCTTCCTACAGCAGCAGACTTGCTTGTTTTTTTCTTGTTCAAAATCTCCATATGATTAAACTTTAATGAACTCACAATTTGCCCTCATTAATTTGAGCATACTTTGCTCACCACTTACACTTGCAGGCTAGACCTCAGGGTTTTTGGTATTACTTGGCTTCAATTTGATGAACAGCATACACTTCAGCAACATTTCTTTCACATTCCCTGCTCTTTTTCCACCTGGCAAATTGTTTTGACCTTGATATCAGATCTTTAGTCTTTTTTCAGTTTCAGTAAAATGTTACCAATTTTGTTATAGTTAAATTATCTTGTTCCAAACGACCAACCAATCCCAGGCAGTCTCTCAGAAGTAGTACATGTTTCACTACATTTTTTGAATTATTAGTTTGCCAATAGAATCCCCCGCTGCCCCCATGATCCTACCTTTCTCAATCATCCCACTCTGACACCACATGTCAGGATGTGCATGTAGTGAGGAAAAAACAGAATGTCCAAAGTGAAGTTCAAAAATAATCTGCGTTATTTATGGTATTGGAGAACAGTCCACTGGTGGGTTGCAGTGCCAAACAAACAAAACAATTAAACACAGATAATCTAGAGTAGTGCAAGTCCAAAGCAAGTGCTGTCTCCATGCAGGTGCTCCAGTGCAGGGACGAGTGGTGGTTGTGTGCAGGGTAGGTGCTACAGGGGTGTGTGCTGGCTCCACGAGAGTCAGCTACCGGCATATTCCTCGGCTGCTACACAGACAACAACAACAAGCAAACAGCTTTCTGGCTGCATAAGCAATTTCAGTGTAAGGAGCCGTACTCACGTAGCTGCGTCCTCTTTGTGCTGTAAAACTCCTTCCTGTAATCAATGCAGTGCCACGCTCTCTCCACTTGCCGCCCGTACCACAGCTGATCACAATGGAGTTGTTCCGCAGTCATACAGCTACTCCCTTTCCCCACGATGGCTGACTTGCAGTTCCGTCCCACCATCGAGTTGACCCATCTCGGAGAAGGCGTACCACCAACCTTACCCAGCACCATTCCTGGTCGGGAGGTAGACTTGCAGCTCAGATTCCTCCTCTCCCTGTCACAAGAGGCAATAAAATCAATGTCAACAGGGAAGGCACCAAGGGAAGATGGTCTAGTAAAATCTAGTGACAGACTGTGAGACATTCTTACCCTAGTCCTGTGTGAGATTTATAATGAGATAGAGGGATATTACCCACAAGCATGAATAGTGCAATAATAACACCTATACCAAAACCCAGAAGACACATTATGGAATGTGGAAGCTACAGGCCTATATTGCTACTGAATGTAGGTTATACAATTTTAACCAAGGTTATCACTATAAGACTAAATAAAATTAAATTATACATATGTTGGTTAAACCAGACCAAGTAGGCTTTGTCACAGGGTGAAATGCCTCAGACAATCTGGGAAGATTAGCACATTTGATATGGGAGGTCAGGGACCAAGATGACCCAGTAGCAGTAATGTCTTTGGATGCAGAAAAGGCGTTTGACAGGATTGAATGGGGGTATCTCCATCACACAAGGGACACCTTTGGATTTGGCTCTGTCTTTCAAACTTTGATAAAGGAGCTTTAAGGTAACCCTTATGCAGTAGTTTTAACAAATGGACAGGCTGCCATTTCTGTGGGGACCAAGAACACAAAATAATGCGGATGATGTCTTGATGCTCGTCTCTGACCTCCAGCGGTCAGTTCCATCGTTGCTTAGCTTTTCTGTGATATCTGGATACAAGGTAAATTGGTGTAAATCAGAAGTCCTACCATTATCAAAATTAAAAATATTGACCTTAACCTGTTTGATAAACGGAAATTCAAATACTTGAAAAATAAACAAAAATATTTGGGAATTCTGATAAACCCTAGGCTAGAAAAAATGGTAGACTATACAATTACAACCAATTTGCAAGATTGGACTAGGCTAAATATTTCAATCTGGGGGGAAAATCAATGTAATAAAAATGGTATGTGCCCCACACTTAATGTCGATAATCCAACAACAATTGAACCTTTTTTTCCCCACAATCTGAACAAATGCTTTTCACAATTTATTTTGGGGGGGGGGGGTTATGGTTAGCCCTCACTAAATTACAAGATCCAGTTAATACAGGGGTATTAAATTGCCATACTTAAAATATTATCATTCTGCCTTGTATTTAGCTCCAATAGCTTATTTGAGAAAGGCAGGGAATGAAAGACCAGATTGGGTGAATTTTGAAGCGAAGACGCAAATACCCTTTTCCCATAACCTGGAACAGGAACAGCCTGAGCAAATGTGTTCTAATCCTGTTATAGCTCATACTGTTTTAATCTGGGCACAGACACACTCAAAACTGTCCACTGGAATGCATGCATCTCCTTGTGGCAAAGTGGTTTGCAGTGTGCAGGTGCAGGAGTGATGCGGTGATCAATAACAGAAAGACAACGATAATCCAGGTGCAATGGTAAAATAATAATGAATGGTAGTACACAAGGCTGTGTACTACATAGTTTAAACCAAGGGTTCAGTCCTGAAACAATAAACACAGTCTTTAATACACCCACAATATACAAACATGGTAACTAGTCCAAAGTGAGTGCTGTCGTGCTCGTGGTGCAAATACAATTTATCGTGAAACAAGTGCAGTGTTGTCCGGGTTTTGTGCTGACCTCTAGTGACAGCTCCGGATCATGTTAGCCGTCTAATAACAACAAACATAATTTTTAGTTTTTAGACATGACAAAACATACAAAAACACTCACGATACACAATCCGGTTCTCCTTCCGGTTCAGCGTTAACCATATCAAAGGAACAGATCACCTCGCTACGTCCCCTTATATACCGTCAATCATGACCCCTTGGTTAACGATTGCAACCGCTCCTCCAATCCGCGGCAGCCACATCGTTTCCCTTCTGGGTCGATGATTTAGTGTACCGTAGCTACGCCCCCTTTCTAGATGGCCGACTTCTTTCAAACCCTGGGAATTAATTGTCTGGTCATCCAGTCCAGGGCACTCTGTTCCCTTTACACAGCGCCCTCACTGGTCGGGAGGGAGATTTAAAATAGATAGAAGTCTGTGTGGCTTGGGACCGTTCTCTTCAATGCAACGTTGTTTGTTGACGTGAACCCCTTGTGTTCTGTATCTCTCAGTATTGTTTACTGTAAATATTGTAAACATCACAACAACCTATATAAAGTACCAAATGTTTGTTTCCCTATGAACCTGGACGTGTGTTTTATTGTTTTATTACCTGGTCTTTCACTTACCGCTCACAGGCACGTTATTCTAACATCGCAATGAGTGATGTTTTTTGACGGTAAATGGCTTTTACAAATCACTCGATGAAATACTGTCATGTTACACACTATTACTGGCACGATAAAGGAGACAGTAAGCTTTATGCATATGAGCCATTATCTTTAATATTTTATTTTGCCCATATTTATCCTTTTGTTCTCAACTGTGGTCAGGACCACAGGTCTTGAAAACGCATCTCTTAATTAATCATTTGCAAATGTTTATACACTGCCTTGCCACTTAGTTAGGATCTGGAAATGACATCGCCCTGGTGTGGAGCATGTTCTCTTGGTATACTCTTAATTACTCTGGAAGGCTGAACGTAACTTACTAAAGCATCACTGTGGATCAAGTTCAACAATGTTGTACCCTGAGGGCGATGGCTACTTTCAAAGATAATAAATCCTTCCATTGTTCCTGAATTGAATGATAATGAACTCTTCCATTGTGCCAGGATTGAATGATAATGAACTCTTCCATTGTGCCAGGATTGAATGATAATGAACTCTTCCATTGTGCCAGGATTGAATGATAATGAACTCTTCCATTGTGACAGGATTGAATGATAATGAACTCTTCCATTGTGACAGGATTGAATGATAATGAACTCTTCCATTGTGCCAGGATTGAATGATAATGAACTCTTCCAGTTCAAGACTCTTGTACTAGCCTACAGATGCCTTGACCAGACTGCACCCAGCTACCTCCAGACCCTCATCTCTCCCTACACTCCCGCTCGACCTCTCGCTCCTCCTGCACTAGAAGACTGTCCCTACCTCCTCTACGCTCCCCTGCCTCCAGAGCCCGCTCCTTCTCCACCCTCGTCCTGCAGTGGTGGAATGACCTTCCTACAGATGTCAGGACTGCCCAGTCCCTGACCACCTTCCGGCGCCTCCTCAAGACTCACCTCTTCAGACAGCACCTGTAGAACTCCTCTTTTTTCCCTCTGGACACTTATCGCTCTTCCTTAAATGCGCCTTACTTGCTCTTATCTGCCTCCTATTTTACTGCATTTAATCCTGTACTTTAGAGTACTGTAATCTGTCAAATGTCATTAATCTGTAGTATTTTGTATTTAATCGTATCCTGATGTAACTATCACTGACACTGTTATCTGCTCCATTATTGAATCGTATTTTGTCATACTTGTACTTGCTAGAACCAAAGTCATTGTATTTATCTTGCTCTTAATTGTATTATTACTTGTACTGTGATTCTTGAAATGTATTTTTGTTTACGACTGTAAGTCGCCCTAGATAAGGGTGTCTGCTAAGAAATAAATAATAATAATAATCGACTCAACTTTGTATCATACTACATGCTTTGGCACACTACAATGTAGTACATAGACAGTACTACAGCTTCCAACAACATTGCCAAGAACATCCTTGGACTTGGGACATTTAACACTTTACAAAGGCATATAGTGGAGTTGCTGTTCTAACTTCAATGTCCTTATTTTAATCTTTCATCAGTTCATAATAAAGTTAATAAAATACCAAACTGCAATGATATTAAAAACTGCTTGTTTGCAATTACTGGCTCGCTGACGAACACCCTTGTCTTGATAATCTGTTCTAGTTAGGTCAAACAGACCATTTCCATATATTTCTACTATATTTTCAGTCGCTTTACATTTTTTTGCATGTGCTATCTACGTATGATTTCGGTCCTGGTTGGCTGATGCATTGTTATAATCTGTAAATATGACAATAAAACTCATTTCTATTCTAGGCTAAATGGAAATGTGGTATCAAACATCAGATAGGGGCGGCCATAAGGAAACAAGCTGGTTGATACTCCATCAGCGCTCAGAGAATATCACGGACATTTGCAAAGCTTTTTTCAGATGTTATAGTAATAAAATAATGACTTGGATCGCATTATTGAGGCGTTTGTTGATAAAACAAGTGATCAGGAGATGATTGATCGGTATGTACGACTATTATTATTATTATTATTTATTTCTTAGCATATGTGAAAGCTATAGCGAACGAAAGGGTGGGGCGGGGCTGGAGATGCCTAGTTAGTGCTTTGTTGATATGCAGGGCCTTTTAAACCCGTTTGACTGTGGAAAAAAAAATACTTTTAAACAGCGCGTCTAAAATTAACTGCGCATGTGAAAATAAATTGGACCTGATGCGCCTGACACGCACTTAATGAATGGACTGCAAAGGGTTAAACCTCCTTGCACCTGGATTCTTGTTGTCTGTCTTTTCATTGATCACCACATCCCTCCTGCACCTGCACACGGCAAGCCACTTTGACACACAGTCTCACAAACCTCTCCATTGCTAATACAAGAACCTGCCTACCCACTCACACTTACTCACATGTCTCTCAGATGCAAATTCATATTTTCTTTAAGATCCAGTATTAAAATTGGTGTAGTACTGTGACAGGATGACTGGGCGGTGACGTCACGGCAGAAGCAGGAACACAGAACAGACAGAGACTTGGGGTTTTGATGAAGCTGAGCGCGTGATCGCGCTCAGCATTTAATAATCAAAATAAAAAAAAAAGGTTTAACAAAACAGAACACGAAACAGGACACGGCACTTGCGCCAAAATAAATAGACGAACAAAAACACGGACTATCAATTAAACAAACGGTGGACGGACAGACACACAAACACGGTGAGTAAATAAATAAACAAGTATCGTGCTGGTCCTACAGCACGCGATAGCAATTGTTTTAAATATTACTCTCCTTCTCTCTCTCCCGTTCTCCACTCAACGAACACACCACCCCGAGTGAGTGAAAACATGCAGCTTTTATGCAGTTGTACCGAGACTCGATTGCTAGTCAATCATTCAATTGGAATCTCGGTACAACTGCACGTGATTTAATTAAAGTGCAATTCCCGTGACCACACATTATATTATAACCAGCACGTGAAGTGATTTGTGCCCTCTACATTTTTAAATCACACGTGAAACACAGACCCGTTTATATCCCGTGTACCGATGACTATACACCAACATTTACACACAACACGTAACACAAAATACACACAGGGGGGGCACTTTGCCACATATACCCCCCCTTGTGCAAAGCACACATGGCCTCAATGGCCACCTCCCCCCTCAGTCCCAAAGTCCCGCTAGCAGTCCAGGCGCAGGAACAGGGGCAGCAACGGGCCAAAGGTGGCGGCCACGGTGGGATGTCCTCCTCCCACCCAAACAACTGTAGAGTCCCAGTGGACCACACACAGGCCGGCTCCTCTGGCCAGAAAAATTTTGGGGTGGTCTCCAGACCTGCCCCCTTCTTCATGGCTGGCAGCTGCCCTTCATGGGGCTCCAGCCACAGTATTTCCTGCAGCGAAATTGCTGCGGGGAAGCTGGTCTCCTGATCTCCCCCTTCTTCATGGCTGGCAGCTCCCTCTTCCGGGGCTTCAGCCACACTATCTCCTGCCGCGAAAGTGCAGCTAGGGAGCTGGTCTCCTGACCTCCCCCTTCTTCATGGCCGGCAGTTCCCCTCCGTGGGGCTCCGCCACCCAATCTCCGGCAGCGAAACTGCTGCGGGGGAAGCTGGTCTCCTGACCTCCCCCTTCTTTGTGGCCGCCAGCTCCCTCCGTGGGGCTCCGGCCACCGTGTTTCCTGCCACGGAAATGCGGCTGGGGGAGCTGGTCTCCTGACCTCCCCCCCTTTCTTCATGGCCGGCAGCTCCCCTTCATGGAGCTCCGGCCACAGTGTAGCGACCCGAGGCAAAGCAGAGGCCCTGGCGACCCCAGGTGAAGCAGGACCCTCGACGACCCCAGGTGACGGCAGCAGCAGCGGACCATCGGGAGGCGACGGCAGTAGCAGCGGACCCTCGGGAGGCGACGGCAGCAGCAGCGGACCCTCGGGAGGCGACGGCAGCAGCAGCGGACCCTCGGGAGGCGACGGCAGCAGCAGCGGACCCTCGGGAGGCGAACTCGGGAGGGGAGCCCCTGGCCATAGAGGCGGCAGCGGGAGCTCCACTTCTCCCTCATACCCTGTACCCTGTGTGGAGCAAAAGGCAGCCCCAGGCAATGCGGAGCGACAGGCAGCCCCAGGCGATGCGGAGCGGCTGGCAACCCCAGGCGATGCGGAGCGGCTGGCAACCCCAGGCGATGCGGAGCGGCTGGCAACCCCAGGCGATGCGGAGCGGCTGGCAACCCCAGGCGATGCGGAGCGGCTGGCAACCCCAGGCGATGCGGAGCGGCTGGCAACCCCAGGCGATGCAAGGCAAGCATCCTTGGGCGAAGCGAGGCAGGCATCCTTGGGCGAAGCGAGGCAGGCATCCTTGGGCGAAGCGAGGCAGGCATCCTTGGGCGAAGCGAGGCAGGCATCCTTGGGCGAAGCGAGGCAGGCATCCTTGGGCGAAGCGAGGCAGGGAGTCAGGACAAGCTGGGGTGCGGGTTTTGGCCCTCTTCTCGGCCACTGCGGCCGGGCGGTTCTCCCCCATGCTTTCCTCAACAGCCTATGCAAGGGCTGCTGAGGACCGCCAGCATCTAGTCCTGGTTTTTCTGGTGAAGGGAGAGGCAGCTCCTGCTCCTCTCCTCGTGACGGTGGGGGAAGTGATACCAGCAGGCATTCATCCTCTGCTGGTTGGGGAAGTGTTACCAGCAGGCATTCCTCCTCTGCCGGGTGGGGAAGTGATACCAGCAGGCATTCCTCCTCTGCTGGTGGGGAAGTGATACCAGCAGGCATTCATCCTCTGCTGGTGGGGAAGTGATACCAGCAGGCATTCATCCTCTGCTGGTGGGGTTGGCGGAGGCAGAGGCAGCTCCTGCTGCTCTGCTCCTGCCGATGGAGGTGGCGGAGGCAGAGGCAGCTCCTGCTGCTCTGCTCCTGCCAGTGAAGGTGGTGGAGGCAGAGGCAGCTCCTGCTGCTCTGCTCCTGCCGGTGGAGGTGGCGGAGGCAGAGGCAGCTCCTGCTGCTCTGCTCCTGCCGGTGGAGGTGGCGGAGGCAGAGGCAGCTCCTGCTGCTCTGCTCCTGCCAGTGGAGGTGGGAGCGGCGTGTAGTCTCCTGGTGGCGGAGGTGGGAGCAGCGTGTAGTCTACCCTTGTTTCAGGGGACTGGTGCGGCCCTCCCTCTCTTGCAGGGGACTGGTGCGGCTCTGCCTCGGAAGGGGAGACCAGCAGGCATTCACCCTCTGCTGGTGGACAGGGACCCAGCAGGCATTCACCCTCTGCTGGTGGACAGGGACCCAGCAGGCATTCACCCTCTGCTGGTGGACAGGGACCCAGCAGGCATGCACCCTCTGCTGGTGGACAGGGACCCAGCAGGCATGCACCCTCTGCTGGTGGACAGGGACCCAGCAGGCATGCACCCTCTGCTGGTGGACAGGGACCCAGCAGGCATGCACCCTCTGCTGGTGGAGGAGGCAGAGGCAGCTCCTGCTGCTCTGCTCCTGCCAGTGAAGGTGGCGGAGGCAGAGGCAGCTCCTGCTGCTCTGCTCCTGCTGGTGGGGTTGGCGGAGGCAGAGGCAGCTCCTGCTGCTCTGCTCCTGCCAATGGAGGTGGCGGAGGCGGGACCAGCAGGAATTCACCCTCTGCTGGTGGAGGTGGGAGCTGCAAGCAGTCCTCCCATGGCAATGGAGGTGGACACAGCAGGAATTCACCCTCTGCTGGTGGAGACTGGGGCTGTGGACGCTCTACCTTCCCCTTCTTGGGCCGTGGACGACCGACTCCTCCCTCTTGGGCTGTGGACACACCGACTCCTCCCTCTTGGGCTGTGGACGCACCGACTCCTCCCTCTTGGGCTGTGGACGCACCGACTCCTCCCTCTTGGGCTGTGGACGCACCGACTCCTCCCATTCAGGCGTAGGGACGTTGGGCTCCTCCCATTCAGGCGTAGGGACGTTCGGGCTCCTCCCACTCAGGCGTGGGACGTTCGGGCTCCTCCCACTCAGGCGTAGGGACGTTCGGGCTCCTCCCACTCAGGCGTGGGACGTTCGGGCTCCTTCCACTCAGGCGTAGGGACGTTCGGGCTCCTCCCGCTTGGGCTGTGGACACTCAGGCTCCTCCCACTTGGGCTGTGGACACTCAGCCTTCCTCTTCCCTTTCCCCTTCTCTGCCTCCTCCTCACCTTCCTCTCCTGGGCCAGTTCCTCCTCTCCCTCTTGGTAGGGGCAGCGCACCACCGGTGCCCGAACTCCCCACAGGCAAGGCACCAGCCTTGGTCCTCTAGACCACCGAGGAGGACCTCCAGATCCTGGCAGCCATCTCTCCAGTTCCAGCCTTCCATTTCCTTATTATTATTTTTTTGTTCCTAAACCAGAAACTGCAGTCGGAAGAGGCAGAGGCAGCTCCTGGCGGTGGACTGGTCTCGTGGCCTTTAAGCAAAGCCACTCCTCCGCATCCTCCACCTTTCCCTGATCGAGGGCCTTCAAAAGAGAGGGTCTTCATAGGGGCAACCTTCCCGGAGGTGCCCATACTCCATGCAGGAGGCACACCATGGAGCCCCTCCTTCCTTCAACTCCTCCTGGCGATTACGCCATGGCTGCATTTCTTCCTCCCATCCCATTTTTTTTTTTTTTTTAACCAACAAATTGCGGTTCCTGCTCTGGCCTGAGTCCTGGAGGCGCTGTTATCCCGGTTCTGACACCACGTGTGACAGGATGACTGGGCGGTGACGTCACGGCAGAAGCAGGAACACAGAACAGACAGAGACTTGGGGTTTTGATGATCGCGCTCAGCATTTAATAATCAAAATAAAAAAAAGGTTTAACAAAACAGAACACGAAACAGGACACGGCACTTGCGCCAAAATAAATAGACGAACAAAAACACGGACTATCAATTAAACAAACGGTGGACGGACAGACACACAAACACGGTGAGTAAATAAATAAACAAGTATCGTGCTGGTCCTACAGCACGCGATAGCAATTGTTTTAAATATTACTCTCCTTCTCTCTCTCCCGTTCTCCACTCAACGAACACACCACCCCGAGTGAGTGAAAACATGCAGCTTTTATGCAGTTGTACGAGACTCGATTGCTAGTCAATCATTCAATTGGAATCTCGGTACAACTGCACGTGAATTAATTAAAGTGCAATTCCCGTGACCACACATTATATTATAACCAGCACGTGAAGTGATTTGTGCCCTCCTCGTGCCAAATACAAATCTACATTTTTAAATCACACGTGAAACACAGACCCGTTTATATCCCGTGTACCGATGACTATACACCAACATTTACACACAACACGTAACACAAAATACACACAGGGGGGGCACTTTGCCACAAGTACATGCATTCTTTTTCAATTAAAAATGTTTTATCTTATCTAAAATGTTTTTGTACTGTGTTTTGTCATTCTCTTTTTTTCCCATTTCGGAGAGACCCACGTATTGCTGGCTTCCCGAGCAAATCATTTTTACATTTTCTTAAAATGCATACTGCAACGGTAATTATATACAGTACATTAAATACCAAGACCGCTCTTGTTGTGAGCAGGGGTCATTACAGTATGTATAACTAACCCTAATACAAGCCAGGGGCAAGTATGACTATTCATGAGATACGCCCTTTTTTTTCCGGCTTGTCTCGGCTCCTGTCACTCCCACTCGGCTATTGAATGGTTTTCTTGGCTTTTTCCAGAGAAAAAACGACTAGAAACCCGTTTTTTGCGTTTTTTTGATGATTGGACCGGATAGGAATAATTGCAATGTCGGACCAGGACCGCAAAGGGTTAATTATAATCCAGGTCTGGTGACCGTAAATAATAAATCCCAGGCAATACACAGCAATGTGTATTGCACTGTTCTAACTAAAGGGTTTGCAGTCCCAAATAATAAACACAGTCAATTTACACACACAAAGTACAAACAAGGTCACCAGTCCTGGGTGCGTGCTGTAGTGCTCGTGGTGCATGTACAATAAATCGTGATACAGGTGCAGTGCTGTTCCGGATTCGTGCTGGCCCTTGATGACAGCTCCGGAACGTTTTCGCCATCTACTAATAATAAGAAGAAACAATTAGAGACAAAAGAAACAAACACTCACAATAGGAGTTCACAAACACAGGGCCTTCCGGGTTGTTTCTTAACCAAAAGCGAAGGAACAGATCACGTCTCTCCATCCCCTATTTGTACCGTCACACATGACCCCTTGGTAAGCGAGTGCAGCCACTCCTCCAATCCGCAGCTGCCACATCGTTTCCCTTCCGGGTCGATGAGTTAGTGCACCGGAGTTCCGCACCCTTTCTAGATGACGACTTCCTTCTAACCCTGGGAATGAATTGTCAGGCCAACCAGTCCAGGGTTAGTCCCGTTACTTAGCGCCCTCACAGGTCGGGAGGGAGATTAATTATCAAGAATCATTCTATTTTTGTCTATTTTTGACCTCGACAGATACATTGAGAGTGGCAATGAACATCATTGTCTGAATTTAGCCACTTCTTACATTTTCTTGCATATAAATACTGAAAAAATACTGAAAACAATAACTGCTGTATTGTCAAAGTTCTTTGCAGAAAATAGATTTTCCTATTTGCAGATTTTAATAAATGTTGCTGCACATTTCTGTAGGCACTAATCAAAGCTGGATTGTCTGGCGCTCTGATAATTCTAGAATCTAGGGTGCTAACTCTTAGAGCTGGATGTATTACTGTGCAAATGTGTGGTCCAGTTTGCACTGTGGACATTAAACATTTCCATGGCATGCTTTCTGTTGAATGATGTGTGTCAAGGCAGTTTAGTTTAGTTAGACAAGTTTGTATTTTATTAACATGAACGTCATTTCTCCAGTCTAAAGCATAACAACCAACGAGTCTCTCAGTACCCGTATGTATCCAGTATAAAGTACGGTGTCCTACACATTACAAACTAAGTAGGACACGCTTTATTAAAGTATTCTACATCTCCCTTCTTTAGTTAGTGCTCTCTTGAGCATAATGTATCAATACCAATAGTGATCAAACCTGAACAACAAACAGATCATATTGGCATAATAATACACCTGATCTTGATAATTTTGATCATGCCAGTATTTACAGCAATCATGTAACTCAGATATAGCAAGAGTTCCAGGTAACTGTATGTACAGCTTCATAGCTCTATTAGTCCATATATTTTGGGTTTGGCTTGGAGATTCTGCCTGATCGTGTTTGGTATGGAGACTGAGACAGTCTGGAGACTGGCTGAGTTGGACTTTGTGCAATGACTGCAGTTTGTACTTTAGTTGTAGATTGTGCTTCCTCTTGTTCAGGCATGCTGTGGTTTTGCTGTGAAGTGTCTTCTTGCTCTGGAGTGTCTGGAGTTGGTTCGGCTACAGGTATGATGTGTCTTCGATTTCTCCTGTATTCCTTTCCTTCGGTTTCGATTATGTATGACCTGGGCTCCTTGCAGGTTGTCTTTACGATTCCTAATCGGTTGTATCCCTGTGGAGTTTGTAGTCTGACTACTTGCCTGTCTTTCAGTGTTTTCAGAGGCTTACTTGATTTGTCGTGGTGCAGCTTTTTGTCTCCGACGTTTATTGGTCAGTTGTGCTTTCACTGTGGAGGTATTCTTAGATGAGGGTTTGAGAAGACTATTGTTAATGGGTAAAGCTGTACGTGTTCTTCTTGACATTAAACGTTGTGCTGGTGAACCTAAAGTTAAATCACGAGGCACATTGTGAAGATTGAGAAGGTTGAGAAACAGGTTGCTTCCGTCTCTTTTAGCCTTTTCCAAGAGTTGTTTTGCACTGCGAACAGCTCGCTCTGCCAGACCATTCGCTTGTGGGTATTCAGGGCTGCTGGTGGTATGTTCAAAGTCCCAAGTTTCAGCAAACTCTTTGAAGCGCTGGCTTGTGAATTGAGTTCCATTATCAGAGATTACTTTATGAGGTGTGCCATGTACTGAAAAGTGTCGCTTCAATTTATTGATTGTTGTGTGAGATGTAAGATCACGGAGTGCATCTATCTCGAACCATCCCAAGTACGAGTCAACTAGCACAAGGTAGTGATGACTGTTCCATTCGAAAATGTCCGTTGCCACTGTGGACCAAGGCAGATCTGGCACAGGGTATAATTTCAATGGCTCTTTCTGTTGGTGTGGTTTTGAGCTGTTGCACACACTGCAAGTTGATGTTATTCTATCAATGTCCTTACCCATTGATGGCCAGAAGACAATATCTCGAGCTCTGCGTTTCGTTGCTTCTGTACCGGGATGTCCTCTGTGTAGTATTGAGATGTATTCTGTTTGCAGTGATTTAGGTATGATTGTTCTGAGACCTTTCATGACAATTCCGTTGTCAACTGTGAGCTCTTCTCTGTATGGAAAATATGTGCGTATTTGAGGGACCACGCTTTGTTCACGGCTGGGCCATTCATGCATGATTGTGTCTGACAGCTTCTGGAGTGTTATGTCTGCAGCTGTGTGTTCACGCAGTTCCTTGAGTCTAGTAGACGAGATGTGTGTAACTGTCATGACTTCAAATACGTCTTGCTCATCATTGTGCTGTGAAGTACTTTTTCTTGGAGCACACGACAGTGTATCAGCAAGGTATAGTTCTTTTTCTTTCTTGTAGATTAGATTTATATTGAATTTCTGCAGTTTGAGCATCATGCGCTGCAGACGTGCTGATGCAGTGTGAAGTGGTTTGTTCTTGATTGTAACCAGTGGTTGATGGTCGGTTTCAATGGTCACTGGTTTTCCATAGATGTAGTCATAGAACTTGAAACAGGCAAAGACAACTGCTAGAAGTTCCTTTTCGATCTGAGCGTAACGGGTCTCTGTTTGTGTGAGTGTGCGGGAGGCGTAGGCAATTGGTTTACCTTCCTGAAGGCATGCTGCACCAAGACCATACTGTGATGCATCGCAAGTTAAAGTAACAGGTTTTTTAACATTGTAGTACTTGAGAACTGGTGGGCTGGTTATACTCGCATTCAGTGAGTCAAAAGCTTCTTGGTGTTGCCTCAACCAGCACCATTCTGTGTCTCCATGTGTTAGCTGACGTAATTGAGCTGAAATGTTGCTGAAATTTGGAATAAATTTTCCTAGGTAGTTTGTCATTCCCAGAAAGCATTGGAGAGCTGTAGTGTTTTCTGGAGCAGGCATCTCATTGATTGCTTTGATCTTTGCTGGGTCTGGCTTCAAACCCTCGTCTGTAAACAGATGCCCAACATAGCCAACTTGTTTCAGTCTGAACTTGCACTTAAGAGGGATGAGTTGTAGATTGACTTTAGCGTGCACGGTCTAGTATTTTCTTTAAATTGTCATCGTGTTCTTTGACACCATTTCCTCCAACAATGATGTCATCTACAATGATTGCACATGGATATCCTGCAAAACCTGTTCCATGGCATGTTGAAATACTTCAGATGCAGAATTGATTCCAAAAGGCATTCTGAGGAATCTGTACCTCCCAAAAGGAGTGTTAAATGTTGTGCTAATGAAGACGCTGTTGTCCAGAGTTATTTGCCAGAAAGAGCTCTTTGCGTCCAGTACAGAGAAAACTGTTGCATTTGGCATTTGTGCTGCAACTTCCTCAACAGTATGCATGGGGTGGTGTGGACGTTTTAGTACTTTGTTGAGGTCCTGTGGATCGATGCAGATGCGTATGTCATCAGAGCTTTTCTTGTATGTTGCCACCATTGATGAGACCCATTCTGTAGGCTCGGAGATGGGAGTGATCACGCCTAACAGTGTCATTCTGTCCAGTTCAGCTTTTACTTTGTTCTGCATTGCCACCGGGATTCTGCGTGGTGGTCTCACGACAGGCATTTCATTTGAATCTACCTTCATTGAGTATGTGACTGGAAGTTTGCCTAGTTTGTCATCAAAGAGATCAGCGTAATCTGAAAAAATGATCTGAGACAGACTGGAATCTTGGTTAAAGTCTATCTGGTGGATTTCTTTGTTTAGAGTTATCAAGTCCATGCGAAGACAATCTGGTAGACCAAGTAGTGGCTGCACATTTCTCTTAACTACATGAAACAGCAATGTGTACGATCGTTCTGCGGTTGTGGCACTCAAGGAAAGCTGTGCCTGCAGTGTGGATCACATTGCCTCCGTATGCAATGAGTTTTGTGATCTTCGCTGTGTTCAGATTTTCTGTGCTTTTACACGTTGGTATGTGTCTATTGACATCACATTGCATTTTGCACCTGTGTCCACTTTCAGTTCGATAGGATTGCCATTAATTTTAATTGTGCAGTAGATTTCATTTTTATCTTTGTTATTATTTGATTCCAGTCCATCAACATAAAATGACCCCTCACTGTCACTTGAGCTATACACTGGTTCCAGCTGGTTGACAGATCTTTGGCCTGTTGTGTGTTTCTGTGTATACTGCGAAGATCTGCAGCATTTTTTGAAATTATTCCATTTCTCGCATTTGTGGCACTGCTGTCCATATGCTAGGCATTTGTCTCATTTTGCAGGGTGGCTGCCTCCACAATTGTTGCAGTTTACAATGGATTTTGGTGTATACTGCTTTTGCTCTGGCTTTGGCCTTGTTTCATTTCGTTTATATCTTGTATCTTTGTGCCGTACACTATCAACATTGGTTGAGGTGTGCTTTGGAGTTGCCAGTGTTTTGGAGTGCTGTTCAGTAAGCTCATTTACTTGACATACTCTTTGCTAAAGTGAGGTCGTTTTCACGTGAGGAGTATTTTTCTGACACTATCACTGATGATACCACAAACAAGTCTATCTCTGATTAATTCCTCTTGGAGATGGCTGAAATTGGAGCTTTTTGCTTTATTTCGCAGGTCACTCACATATGCTTCAATTGTTTCTCCTTGTTTTTGACTGCGTGTGTTGAATTTATGTCTCTCCATTGTTATGTTTGTTTGTGGATTGCAGAGCTCACGAAACTTGTTTTTGAGACATATCGGATCTTCCCTGGATTCAGCAGGTGTGATAATGTCTGTGCCATTTTCAGCTAGTACCGCTGGAGCATAAACAAATGAACGTTCTCGTTCAATAGCCTCAGTCACTGTGTGTCACCGCTATGAAAATGTCATATTCCTGTTCAAAAACTCGCCAATTTTCAGCAATGTTACCATCTAAAACAAAAGGATCTGGTCTGCGAAATCCATCTGCCATTATTGTTTGTTTCTGATTTATTTTCGTTCTCGATAGCAGGTTTCAATTATACTGTATGCAGTCATTCGCGGTATTTTTTTATTTATTTATTTATTTGTTTCTTTTACCTTCGGTTTCTGCTTATTCCTTGGAATGAAGCTCCGCTTCTGACACCATGTTGAATGATGTGTGTCAAGGCAGTTTAGTTTAGTTAGACAAGTTTGTATTTTATTAACATGAACGTCATTTCTCCCACCTTGACTCATTTCAAATGTTCCCCAGGTCAATCCTGTAAATTCTAATTTGACTGATTGATTTGGACTCAGGAGCAATGGGACCCTAGGTTCAAATTCAAACACGGTTACCTTTGACCTGGTGGAAGAATCCCCATCCATCCTGGGAATGAGTGGTTGTATTCCAGCTTCCCAGGTCCCATCATTTTAGTTAAATTATATGTTTGCTTTGCGCTAAATCTCAACATACAAGTTGGCATCACAAGCATTGTACCAGTGGAAAAAGAAAATGAGTACAGCTCCCAAAGATGACTCAATAGCTAATAGCAGCAAATCATACCAAAGCATTTCTACATTTCTGGCTGCAAATAATCATGGGCTATTTTTATAGAACGCTGGCTTTCGCAGACACATCAAAACATTAGTAGGTAGAGCAATACTGAGTGTGTTTTTAAAATAAACACATTACTAACTATGTTGTGTGCTTTAATGTATCTTTGTGGTTTTGTTTCAAAAAACACTGCCTGGAGAAGCATGTTCATTTGAAGATACTATTTTGAATAATGTAAAATTATGATCATGCTGTAATGGTCTACAGGTATAGAACAGGGTGGGATATTGGTGGGATTTCCATGGAGAAATACAAATGTCTCACCTTTTTCTCATGCCATTTTGGACATACCTTTCGGGTAATTGGGTTTCTATGTAGATTTGTTTTAGGGAGAGGAATTCTCCTTCCAAATGCAAACTACCTAGTTAATATTAAAAAAGCTGTTTAACAAAGATGAGCAATACTTGAAGATAATATCCTTAAGGAATAGAAAGAAGACAAGTGTTGAATTGACAACAGAACTGGTAGAAGGCACAGGCGTCGTTGTCCATCAAATCAACAGTACGAAGGTCACTGCTAAAGAACTTAAAGGATGTTGCATTAAGCATACCTCTGTTAAGAAAGATTAAAAGGCACAGAGAATTGTGAGGGTCTGGAACCAACTCCCCAGTAATGTTGTTGAAGCTGACACCCTGGGATCCTTCAAGAAGCTGCTTGATGAGATTCTGGGATCAATAAGCTACTAACAACCAAACGAGCAAGATGGGCAGAATGGCCTCCTCTCGTTTGTAAACTTTCTTATGTTCTTATGTTCTTATGTGTAAACAATTACAAAACTACACAACAAAACACAGTGGGAAAAAACAGCTAGTAAAACAAAAGCTGGCCAAACACCTGCCGAGCGCTGCTCCCACTATAACGGAGGTCATGATGTTTATTGTGCCTTTTGCCTAAACTATTAAACTACAGTGAAATGTAGTTAGTAATTTGATATTCATTATTGTAGACAGTTTAACTTGTCTACCTCTCTGACCTTTACCCTGCTGAAGGTGTGAACAGCTAGATATTCCCTGGAGACAAACACTGACAGAAAGCAGCGTGTCATTATTTTATTTACAGCAAGAATTAATGAGCTGCCTTCTTCTTGTGAAGCACAGGTTTCAATTCGCTGATGTAAAGTGAGACTGTCATGGCCTCTGCTGTTGACATGAGTTGAGTAGGGGGTCTCATTACTTCATTTTTTAATGAGAGCCACACATGCAACTTTCAATTGACCTTGGTGGTTGAAGACACAGTAATTTCAATGAACTTCTGAAACACTCCTGCATCTCGCAGGAGACGGAAAACAAAAACAAGACACGCTTGTTTTTGGTTCCAAAAACTCTTTATTTATTCTTCTCTGGACACTCTCTCAGCACCCAAGCCAGAGTCACTACTCTGTCTGCTTCACGGTGATCAACTCTCGGACACTATTTCAACACACCAGAGTCCGCTTCACAGCATATACTTTTCACACAAGAACACAGGAACCATGGCAACCAGAACAACAACAACAATAACAGCTTCGCAGTGCCTTTTTATAACCTTAGCTCTGCCTCTTTATTCAAGTAGGGTACCGGGTACACATCCCATTGGTCCTCAGCCGCACACTTCGGGCCAACAGGAACACATGGAACCACAGGATAGAATTAATTCCCAAAGCAACTATCAACAAATAATCATCCCAGCTGATAAACTGACATTTTGTGTAGTCTGTCAAATGCTGTGTGGGCAGTCTTAACGGGATACAGTTCAGTTACAAAACACAACGTCACCAAATTTTTCTATTTTAATATAGTCAGTCTCATTTGCAACAAAAAAACCATCAAGTGCAAGGCCTAATTGATAGCTCTCATCAGTCGACAATTCATGCCTTTTTTAGATAATGACACTGTTTTGTTGCAGTTAATGATACAAAACGTATTTGTCCTGTATGAAACTGCACGTGTTAAAATGTAAAGAATTACTTGAATTTAATTCACCGTTAGTTTTCTTTCTTTTTTCTCACACATAATGTGCTGTCATAGGCAAATGTGAAACCTGGTTTCATCTGTGCATATATATATATATATATATATATATATATATATATATATATATATATATATATATTAGTAAAACCCGGGTTTTAAATTACCCAACACTACCCAGGTCTCTTTTTACTTATTACTCGTTTTTGATTTATTAGAGAATTTAAAGAAAACCTAGAAAATCTGACAATACAGTTGTAAGCGCGGGTCCCTGGTCGGTGTAATAAAGAAAATGTTAAAACAAGCTTTTGCATTATTTAAGGCTTTTCTTAACTGACAGAAAAACAATAACACAGCGAGCAGCAAGTAGACCTCAATAATATAACTGCAGCGACTAGTCTTCTCCGGAACTAAATCAGAAACAAAACAACATAACAACAGGGCTCTACAGTGAGACTAATTTGGTCGCATATGCGACTAAAAATGTGCTTGTGCGAATGTAAATTTTAATTTAGGCGCACTTGTGGCACTAAAAATTCCTAATGCTTGACTATAAAAAATAAAATGTAATTTATTTTTTTTTGCTGACAGTATAAAACAAAAAAAATAATTAAAATAAAATTCATTTTCATAGGTCAATCGTAATGTACTCTGGGAATGTAGTTTATTAGTTTATTGGTGTCCACTGCCCACTGTTAATCAGACATTAAAAACTACAAATTCCATACCCAGCTAATTTCACTGATTTATTAGTGCAATGGCTACTCCTTACCAGACGGTTTGAAAAGTTGTCAAACCAAGATGAGGAAAATAACAAATTATTTTCATGTGATTAGAGAAGTTTCAAAAGAAAACCGCGATGAACAAAATTTAGATACGTCAGCATCTTTACACGAAATGAGCAATGAAGGTATTATTATTATATAAATACCGGTATTTTCACGGCGTTACCCGTTCTGGATTTTCTGCCTGTGCCGACCTCTATTATATATATACTGTATATATATATATATATATATATATATATATATATATATATATATATATATATATATATATCAGTAGTGGCGTCTGACTTTAATAAGTGGGAAGCTGTGGCACAGCGAGAGCCTGGCTTGTAAATAAAGTGCAGGAAACAAGGAGGTTTTGCTGAGACTGAGAGAGAGAGAGAGAGAGAGAGAGAGAGAGAGAGAGAGAGAGAGAGAGAGAGCAAGCTCTGTGAAGCAAGCAGAGAGATGAGAGATGAGCTCCTAAAAAAATCTAAATTTGAATTGAAGAGAAGACAAAAAATATTATAATTAAAATAATTAAGGCTTATCAAACTTCAGATTCACTGCAATTCATTTGAAAAAATGCAGAGGGAAAATTTAAATGAAATGACAGCTGAGCTAGACCCAGCAACTGCCACTCAGACCGATACAAATGTATCAATCATAGCTCCTCCCACCAGCAGCACCCTCAGTGAAATAAAATAAAATAAAATAAAATAAAATAAAATAAAATAAAACTCAGAAGAAGTTCGCTCTGCTCAGGCCAAGAGACAACATAAAAACAAAGTTCTGAGAGAATCCCCAGAGACTGATTGCAGACTACACTGTGCTGGGGGACAGCAGGGTCAAGAGCAACCTGCTATTCTACACGCAGCACCCCACTGCCTGGCACACAGCCCTGTGCAAGACCTACCCCTGCATGCGGAAGAGGGGGATTAGCAAAGATCATAGTGTCTGAAGACAGGAACACAGGCAGCACCATGCTCACTGTCAATGTGTACCACAATGGCACAGTCATGGTGCAGGGCACTGAGAACAGCCTAGATCAGTTTGCACTCAGCTTGCAAACACTGAAAGAACAGACAGAGGGTGAAACAAGCAGAGCTTGCAACCCCCCCCCCCCAACACTGACCTAGCGAGCGAAGCAACACCCCCCACTCACTGCACCCCTGTTTCACCAAAACTCTGCAGCAACATCAGAACCCAGAAAGAGTGTCTGTCAGTATTGGAGCTGGAGTTCACAGAGTTCAGGGAGCAAACCCTGGCCAACCTAAACCAGAGCAGCCCCACACAGCAGCTCAGAGACGAGGTGACCAGGCTCAAGACACAGCACAGGACCGAGGTGCAGGAACTGAGAGCGGTGATGAGAGAACTAGAGGAGAACAACCAGACCCTGAAGACTGAGCTCCGGAGTGAGAGAGGAGCGGCCAGGACAGCCCAGCACAACCAGACCCTGAAGACTGAGCTCCGGAGAGTGAGAGAGGAGCAGCCAGGACAGCCCAGCACAACCAGACCCTGAAGACTGAGCTCTGGAGAGTGAGAGGAGCGACCAGGACAGCCCAGCACAACCACCTGAAGACTGAGCTCCGGAGTGAGAGAGGAGTGGCCAGGACAGCCCAGCACAACCAGACCCTGAAGACTGAGCTCCGGAGTGAGAGAGGAGCAGCCAGGACAGCCCAGCACAACCACCTGAAGAGACTGCAGAGAACATCCATCACCCAGCCTGCACCGACACACACACTGCCCCCCCCAGCACCGACACACACACTGCCTCCAAACACCAACACACACTGCCCCCAAGCACTGACACACACACTGCCCCCCGATCATTGACACACACACACACACACACACTGCATCCCCCAACCCTGACACACACACTGCCTCCCAGCACCGACACACACACACTGCATCCCCCAACCCTGACACACACTGCCCCCCGATCAACGACACACACACTGCATTCCCCAACCCTGACACACACACTGCCCACCAGCACCGGGCACACACACTGCCCCCCGATCAACGACACACACACTGCATTCTCCAACCCTGACACACACACTGCCCCCCAGCACCGACACACACACACTGCATCCCCCAACCCTGACACACACTGCCCCCCAGCACCAACATACACACACTGCCCCCAAACACCAACACACACACTGCATTCCCCAACCCTGACACACACACACTGCCCCCCAGCACCGACATACACATTCACACACAGACTGCCCCTCCTAACACTCCCAGCACCAACACACACGCTGCCCCCCCCAGCACCGACATACACATTGCTCCCCCCAGCACCGACATACACACTGCCCCCCCAGGGCCGACACGCACACTGCCCCCCCAGCACCGACACACACACACTGCCTCCCCAGCACCGACACACACATTCACACACAGACTGCCCCTCCTAACACTGCCAACACTGACAGACACGCTGTGCAGAAATGATCATCCTGAGCGACTTGAATGGGAAGTACCAAAATGAGAGGCACCTCTTCCCTGGCAGAAGAGTAAAGAAGATCTGGTGGCCAACTGACTGAGCGACGCCAGGCATATCCTGAACCACACCAGGACCAAGAACCTGAGCGCACACACAGGGGCGACGTGGCCAAAGCCCTGAGGCAGGTGGCAGCTAAAGCCACAGAAGAGTTCCCCTCAGTCAAGGTTACCATCTCCACCCTACTGCCCAGAGCAGATGTGCTGCAGTGAGTCATCCATAACATCAATGCTGAGATGTCCCGAGGCTGCGCCCTGCTGCCAAACGTGCACCTGGCACACCACCGCGACACCCGGCACTACCATCTCTATGGCCAGGTGCAGCTCAACAAGAAGGAGGGCGTGAGGCTATTTGCTAAGGTCCTCAAGGACACCACCCTGGGCCGAGACCCCACCAGCACCTATATTGAGACCACTAGCACACCCAGCCGCCCCTGAGACCACGCGGAGCCCCCAGCCCCCGAACCCCTGTGCAGCGCAGCAATGGCAGAGTGATCAGCCAGCAGCAGCAGCAAGTGCAGCCGGACAGCTATGCAGCAGCATCCTCCAGATGAGGGAACCCAGCATCTACCGAACTGAACCAGATAAGAAAGCTGCTCAATATGATATGTACCAAACTCATGAGTTAAGGGTGTCATCAAAAAAAAAGGATGTCTGTATGTGAGTAAGTATATATATATATATATATATATATATATATATATATATATATATATATATATATATAGGCAGCAGTGTGGAGTAGTGGTTTGGGCTCTGGACTCCTGACCTAAAAAATGGCATCATTTAAAGTAAGTAGTTGGAATATCCAGGGCCTGTGTTCCTCAACTTTTGGAAAAAAGAGCACAGACCCTGACTTTGTAGATAGTGTAAATAATTCAGATATAATCATTCTCCATGAAACATGCAGTCGTGGAGATGTGTCTACACACTGTCCTAGCGGTTATAGGGAACTGATAGTGCCCTCCCAAAATAAAACACATTAAATGTGGCAGAGACTCAGGGGGCATCATCGTCTGGTACAAAGGGGAACTCGCAAACTATATCCTCCCAGTTAAGAGAGGGCAGACACACACTGGGATCCAAATAAAAAGAGAAATTATAAACACCAATCTAGACATTTATCTGTGTGCAATTTATATGCCACCATCAGACTCCCCTTACCACAAAGAAGAGGGTTTTCAAAACCTCGAATCTGAAGTCATACATTTCCAGACACTGGGCTCTGTGCTGCTGTGTGGAGATTTCAATGCCAGGACTGGCAGAGAGATTGACTACATCAGCACAGAGGGGAATAGCCACCTATTTGGAAACACCCCTTTGTATCACACACGCATCACCACACAAAGACACAGCCATGACAGTGTGGTGAATAAGAGTGGGGAGCAGGTAGTTCAACTCTGTAAAGGCCTGGGTCTGTACATTGTTAATGGCAGGACCAGGGGGGACTCTCTGAGTAGATTCACTTATAGCTCAGTATTAGGTAGTAGTGTGGTAGACTATGCCATCACAGACATGGACCCAGAATGTATAAATGCATTTCTAGTCATGCCACAAATGCCCCTGCCAGACCACAGTCAAATAACGCTGTACCTAAAGAAATCAGAACAGCCCACCAGGGTTCAGAACCCTCCAGCCAAACTGTTCAACCCTCAGCCCACATACAAGTGGACACAGACCAGCATTGCAGACTATCAGGCAGCAATGAGAAGTGCTGAGATTGAAAGCATGCTAAACAACTTTCAGTACACACAATACCAATGCAATAAAGAAGGATTAATTCTCGCTTTACAAAATTTTAAACAACATATTTGAAAAATGGCAATAAAATCATAACAAAAAAATAAACATAAAAAAAGCAAACCCAAAAAACAACCCCAAAGAAAAACAGTGCATGTGCATGAACTAGAAAGCAACTGAGGCAGCGGTCAAACCAGAAACACAGGGAGCCCAGTCATAAGGAACTACGTCTCAGCTACCACCAGGCTCTAAAGCAGTACAAACACCTCCTCAATAAGAAAAATGAACAGTACATGTGCAAAGAACTGACCCAAATTGAAGAAGCAATTAACCAAAACTCATTTTGGAAATTGTGGAAAAAATTAAACACCTCAAATAGCAGAAAAAAATTGACAGTCCAAAATGGCAATATTTGGACAAAACAACAAAATAGAAAACAACAAACTAAATTCAAATCAAAGGAATTAGAAACAAGACTCAAAGATAACCAAAACCCATTGGACTGTTAGAGCTCAGAAAGAAACTGCAGATCCTCAAGCCCAGGAGAGCCTGTGGGCCCGACAGCATCAGCACTGAGATGCTCAAACACAGCAGCCCTAAGTTGCAAGAAGCCCTCCTCAAACTCTTCAACCTAGTCCTGAGAGCTGGGTGTTTCCCTGAGATCTGGAATCCAGGTCTCATTTCCACCATATATAAAAGTGAAGACAAATTAGACCCCAACAATTACAGAGGCATCTGTGTGAACAGTAATCTGGGGAAGGTAGTATCATTATCATTAACGCCCGGATACTGGCCTTCCTAACACAGTGTCCTGAGTAAGAGTCAGATTGGCTTTCCACCAAACCACCTCACCTCGACCATATTTACACTCTACACACCCTAATAAACAAACATGCCCACCAAACTAAGAAATTAAAAATATTCGCCTGCTTTATAGATTTTAAAAAGGCATTTGATTCAATTTGGCATGAAGGACTATTTAATAAACTTCTTCAAAGTGGTGCTGTGGGTAAAGTCTATGGCATCATAAAATGTTAAAATTGATAACAAAAAGAACAGAATTCTTCACACAGGGGCATGAAGTGAGGCAGTCTGAGCCCAACACTGTTCAACATCTACAGTACTGTGCAAAAGTTTTAGGCAGGTGTAAAAAAATGCTGTAAAGTAAGAATGCTTTCAAAAATAGACATGTTAATAGTTTATATTTATCAATTAACAAAATGCAAAGTGAGTGAACAGAAGAAAAATCTACATCAAATCAATATTTGGTGTGACCACCCTTTGCCTTCAAAACAGCATCAATTCTTCTAGGTACACTTGCACACAGTTTTTGAAGGAACTCGGCAGGTAGGTTGGCCCAAATATCTTGGAGAACTAACCACAGTTCTTCTGTGGATTTAGGCAGCCTCAGTTGCTTCCCTCTCTTCATGTAATCCCAGACAGACTCGATGATGTTGAGATCAGGGCTCTGTGGGGGCCATACCATCACTTCCAGGACTCCTTGTTCTTCTTTACGCTGAAGATAGTTCTTAATGACTTTCGCTGTATGTTTGGGGTCGTTGTCATGCTGCAGAATAAATTTGGGGCCAATCAGATGCCTCCCTGATGGTATTGCATGATGGATAAGTATCTGCCTGTACTTCTCAGCATTGAGGAGACCATTAATTCTGACCAAATCCCCAACTCCATTTGCAGAAATGCAGCCCCAAACTTGCAAGGAACCTCCACCATGCTTCACTGTTGCCTGCAGACACTCATTCGTGTACCGCTCTCCAGCCCTTCGGCGAACAAACTGCCTTCTGCTACAGCCAAATATTTTAAATTTTGACTCATCAGTCCAGAGCACCTGCTGCCATTTTTCTGCACCCCAGTTCCTGTGTTTTCGTGCATAGTTGTGTCGCTTGGCCTTTTTTCCACGTCGGAGGTATGGCTTTTTGGCCGCAAGTCTTCCATGAAGGCCACTTCTGACCAGACTTCTCCGGACAGTAGATGGGAGTACCAGGGTCCCACTGTTTTCTGCCAATTCTGAGCTGATGGCACTGCTGGACATCTTCCGATTGCGAAGGGAAGTAAGCATGATGTGTCTTTCATCTGCTGCAGTAAGTTTCCTTGGCCGACCACTGCGCTCACGGTCCTCAACGCTGCCCGTTTCTTTTGTGCTTCTTCAAAGAGCTTGGACAGCACATCTGGAAACCCCTGTCTGCCTTGAAATTTCTGCTTGGGAGAGACCTTGCTGATGCAGTATAACTACCTTGTGTCTTGTTGCTGTGCTCAGTCTTGCCATGGTGTATGACTTTGACAGTAAACTGTCTTCAGCAACCTCACCTTGTTAGCTGAGTTTGGCTGTTCCTCACCCAGTTGTATTCCTCCTACACAGCTGTTTCTGTTTCAGTTAATGATTGTGTTTCAACCTACATATTGAATTGATGATCATTAGCACCTGTTTGGTATAATTGTTTAATCATACACCTGACTATATGCCTACAAAATCCCTGACTTTGTGCAAGTGTACCTAGAAGAATTGCTGTTTTGAAGGCAAAGGGTGGTCACACCAAATATGGATTTGATTTAGATTTTTCTTCTGTTCACTCACTTTGCATTTAGTTAATTGATAAATATAATCTATTAACATGTCTATTTTTGAAAGCATTCTTACTTTACAGCATATTTTCACACCTGCCTAAAACTTTTGCAAAGTACTGTATATCAACGCGTTAGCCACAGTGTTGGAGCAGTCTGCAGTCCCTGGCCTCACTCTGCATGACAAAGAAATTAAATTCCTGCTCTACACAGATGACCTGGTCCTGCTATAGCAGAGCCTGTCACTGCTAGAGCAGTACTGTCGGACCTGGGCACTGACAGTAAATCTTGGCAAAAGCAGAGTTATGGTCTTCCAGAAGAAAGCCAGATGACAGGGAAACAGGAACCACTTCACTGTGGGAAGCACCACCCTGGAACACACCACGAGCTACGCTTACCCGGGTCTGACCATCAGCGCGTCAGGGAGCTTCAATATGGCTAGAAACGCATTGAGGGAAAAAGCACGCAGAGCCTACTATGCCATAAAGAAAACACTTTACAAATATAACCTCCCAATAAAGATCTGGCTGAAAATCTTTGATAGTGTTATCCAACTAATCCTTCTTATGGCAGTGAAATATGGGGCCCACTTTCAAAATGTAATTACAAAACATGAGATAAAAGTCAAATATAAACTTTCCATTTAGAATTTTGCAAAAACATTTTACATACATTTTATTTTCTTCAATAGGCGGCCTGCGAGAGCCTTTCTTTTTGCTTGTCAAGCGTCAGCTGCCCTTCATTACAAAAGCTGAAATTGCAAATACGCAAGATTATAAAGTCACCCTAATTTACAGGGTATTTGATTCCCCTAACAAGCGTTTTTTTTGGCAGGCTAATCCAGGAACAAGTCCGCTGATTGACCAAGCTTTATTTCCGATGAGTTATCATTTTGGAGGCTGGAGGCTGTGTGGTCCAGTGGTTAAAGAAAAGGGCTTGTAACCAGGAGGTCCCTGGTTCTAATCCCACCTCAGCCACTGACTCATTGTGTGACCCTGAGCAAGTCACTTAACCTCCTTGTGCTCCGTCTTTCGGGTGAGACGTAGTTGTAAGTGACTCTGTATCTGATGCATAGTTCACGCACCCTAGTCCCTGTAAGTCGCCTTGGATAAACAAATAATAATAATAATAATAATTTTGGCATGTTTCACAAATCTCCACCCATTTGCTTAGTTTTAGTGCCTCGTTGGTTGAGCAATGAGAGAAGGCTTCGTGCAATATGAAAACAGCGGTAGTAATATTATTTTCTTCAGTGCGGTGAAACTATCTGAATATTCTTACAAACATTGCTGCACATTAATTCGAAGCCAAAAATCCACGTCTGTGTCTAAAATGGCAAGTGATGTGTGAGATTAATATAAAAAACAACAACAACAAAGTGATGCTTCAGATTTGGCAAGCGAGTCAGAATCGAGGGATACAGCTGCAGGTAATGCACATCACTCGAAAGTGCTTCACACTTTCCAGACACTGGCCAAACTAGCAAGGTAAATGCTACTTATAGTGATCAACGGTTTGTTTTGTTGTGGTCCTATTTGCTGTTATGAGGAGAGTAATAAACGAAAACCAAAATGGTGTTTTTTTTTTCTTTGTACAACGTCCCCTTTTCCACATATATTTTTTGAAGCGTTTATTTAAGTTAAATTTGACAGTTTTCACTTGCATGCACAGCTTTAAAAAAAGTAAACCCCAGTAATGCTATTACATCATGAAAATGTGTCATTTGCCACTTTGTTTATTGCGAAGAAACTACAATGGCAGGGACAAAAAAAGAAATAAGAACATAAGAACATAAGAAAGTTTACAAACGAGAGGAGGCCATTCGGCCCATCTTGCTCGTTTGGTTGTTAGTAGCTTATTGATCCCAGAATCTCATCAAGCAGCTTCTTGAAGGATCCCAGGGTGTCAGCTTCAACAACATTACTGGGGAGTTGGTTCCAGACCCTCACAATTCTCTGTGTAAAAAAGTGCCTCCTATTTTCTGTTCTGAATGCCCCTTTATCTAATCTCCATTTGTGACCCTGGTCCTTGTTTCTTTTTCAGGTCAAAGAAGTCCCCTGGGTTGACATTGTCTATACCTTTTAGGATTTTGAATGTTTGAATCAGATCACCGCGTAGTCTTCTTTGTTCAAGACTGAATAGATTCAATTCTTTTAGCCTGTCTGCATACGACATGCCTTTTTAAACCGGGATAATTCTGGTTGCTCTTCTTTGCACTCTTTCTAGAGCAGCAATATCCTTTTGTAACGAGGTGACCAGAAATGAACACAATATTCTAGGTGAGGTCTTACTAATGCATTGTAGAGTTTTAACATTACTTCCCTTGATTTAAATTCAACACTTCTCACAATATATCCAAGCATCTTGTTGGCCTTTTTATAGCTTCCCACATTGACTAGATGAAGACATTTCTGAGTCAACATAAACTCCTAGGTCTTTTCATAGTTCCTTCTTCAATTTCACTATCTCCCATGTGATATTTATAATGCACATTTTTATTGCCCGCATGCAATACACTTTTCTCTATTAAATTTCATTTGCCATGTGTCTGCCCAATTCTGAATGCCGTCTAGATCATTTTAAATGACCTTTGCTGCTGCAACAGTGTTTGCCACTCCTCCTATTTTTGTGTCGTCTGCAAATTTAACAAGTTTGCTTACTATACCAGAATCTAAATCATTAATGTAGATTAGGAATAGCAGAGGACCTAATACTGATCCCTGTGGTACACCACTGGTTACCTCACTCCATTTTGAGGTTTCTCCTCTAATCAGTACTTTCTGTTTTCTACCTGTTAACCACTCCCTAATCCATGTGCATGCATTTCCTTGAATCCCTACTGCGTTCAGTTTGAGAATTAATCTTTTATGCGGGACTTTGTCAAAAGCTTTCTGAAAATCTAAATAAACCATGTCGTATGCTTTGCAGTTATCCATTTTCAATGTTGCATCCTCAAAAAAGTCAAGTAGGTTAGTTAGACACGATCTCCCTTTCCTAAAACCATGCTGGCTGTCTCCCAGGATATTGTTACCATATAGGTAATTTTCCATTTTGGATCTTATTATAGTTTCCATAAGTTTACAGAAAAAGAAAAAAAGCAATGTCTACTGTTTCTGCCTGAAATACACACGTGGAAAGTGTATAATTTTAAGTTTGACATCCTCTGCTTTATAGTTAATTCAATGCAGCAAAGTAAAGCCTTCACAACCTATTCTGGAATAGTACAGTTTTACATATTATTTAGGATAAATAGTACTGGAAATTGCTTTAATTTTGTAAGATTTAGCTGGGAATTGCGCAGCATGTGATTGGAACAGGAAAGTGAAAGTCGTTTTTGTGTTCATTTAACTTAAATACATTAGTAAATGTACTTTAGCTTAGGTATTGTATTATGTTATATGATTGATTAACCCGTTAAGTTTGACCTGTTGTCAGAGCAATAACATTTTTTTTTTTTTAAATCTTCCAAAACACCAGATGTTTGTCTCCAGTTTATTGCAGAAAGTCTTGGGAAGTTGAACAGGGCTGCTGTATGTTTTAAAATGAGAAACAGTTTGGTTTTATTATAGAAATACATGAAAAAACTTAAGTGCATATGTCTATATTTCCTATATTTTGCATATGAAAAACTAAGTAGAATTAGCAATGAGGCCACCAGTAAGTGTTCTGTCACAGGAAACTGGCCGAAGAAACCAAGCCTGTCAAAGATCTTTTATTTAGGCTTAAAAAAACCTGTTTGGCAACAGTAAGAAATGCACCTGCAGCACGCCTCTCAAAGATGGCACGGTGGATATGCACTGAAGTTTATCTTCCCCTCTGTTTACTGTCATGCCATGTATTTAATTTAGAAACTTTTCATTTACATTTAAACACACTGGAGCTAGAACATGCATATTTAGACACTGTGCTACACTTTTAATCAGGCGCTTAATAAGATGCTTGTACAACATAAGTGCTTTCGTTAGTTAACTTGAATGCTTGCTGTGCAGTAATTGTCAGAACATTTTCTAGTTTTAATAAAATTAAAATTAATAACATGCTGTTTTAACAGTATTACAGTGAGATTTGTATAATTATTTGTTTGCAAGATGTCGTTTGAATACTGATCAGGAAATTAAATTTGCTTAATATTTTTTTATTAAAGGCGATCAAATATTGAATCATATTAAGTAGTTATTTCTGAGATGTATCAGTTGGTTGGTGCAAGTGCAGTGTTGCAACGTTTTGTTACTGTATGTAAAGTTTAAAGAAGAGGGGTCCCGTGCTGAGGAGACCCGACAAACAAGAAGGGTCTTGCCGCTTGGGGGCCCACACATAAACGGAGGCATCAGAACCTGGAAGAGAAGAAGAAAAGGATCATGCAATGCCAGAGGTAGGGTTTGGCCGGGGGTCCCCTCTGACTCACAGAGAACCCTCCTCTAAGAGGTAAATGACCCCCAGAGGAGACTGATGCAAAGGCGGTTGAGATTCTAGAGGAGGAGGTGACTGATGGTTAAATAGAGTAGATTTGATTGATGAAAGGAGATGATAGAATAGAGGGGAGCCTAACTCCCGCCTCCGAACCATACTAATAGGTTAACATTAGATGACAGTTACATTTTGCTATTTGATTTATTGTAATAAAATTTAAATAATCACAAATCCTAATGTGGGAGAAAAAAAACCTTGACATGTTCTGCCTTTTTTAACAATGTGATTTCTAGATTGCTATAATATTTACTGCACACATGCATAGTCCTTGTTGTATTCTGTGGATCATATTGCTTTTAACAAATATAGAATGTAAGTAATTTTAAGTTTTATTTTAAAAATTATGTTTTGTTGCCTCTTACAGCATTCTTCCATTGCTCAGCAGTCTGTACATTTCATTTAACAGGAGTTTGGTTTGTATTATGTCAGGGATGGGCAGCTGCAGTGCTGGAGGGCTGGATTCCTGCAGGTTATATAGATATATTTCAATCAATAAATGAAGACCTGAAAGAAAAAGGTTAATTTGACCAGTTATCGAAATATATAGTTCAATCAAATAATTAAGATCAAAGATGGAATGACAAACAGAAGTCCCTGTGACCCTGAGGACTGGAGTTGCAAAAATCTGTATTATGTTGTCAGTGTTTATTTGATGGTTCATCCCAAATGCAACATGTAATTCTACAAACATATGCTTCAGATTCATGATAGACTTGACTCATACTACAAATAAAACAACAGTTGTGGGGCTCCCGAGTGGCGCATCCAGTAAAGGCACTCCGCGTGGAGTGCAGGATGCGCCCTATAGTCTGGACGTTGCCGATTCGAGTCCAGGCTATTTCTTTGCTGACCGAGGATGGAAGCTCCCAGGGGGCGGCACACAATTGGCCGAGTGCCGCCCGGGGGGAGGGAGGGTTAGGTCGGCCAGGGTGTCCTCCGCACACCAGTGACCCCTGTGGTCTGGTTGGGTCCCTGTGGGCTTCCCTGTAAGCTGCCCAGGGCTGCGTTATCCTCCGACGCTGTAGCTCTGGATGGCTGCATGGTGACTCTGCAGTGTGTAAAAAAAGCGGCACACACTTCAGTGGACAGCGTGTGTTCGCTTTCGCCCCTCCTGAGTCAGCGCAGGGGTGGTAGCGGTGAGCTGAGCTAAAAAAAATATTGGACACTACTAAATTGAAAATAAATAAATAAATAAAATAAAATAACAGTTGCAGACTAATTTAACATTGTCAGCCTCTCTTTGTTACCACTTTCTGTTATAGTGTAATAGGGCATTGGTGGACATTAAATGTTATGTGTCCTTTTTCCCTGGTTAAACTTATGTTAACACAGTCAGCCCCTACTCAGTTATTGGCACAGTATGAAATCCTGTTGAAAATCCTGATCCCTAAAAAAGTTGAGTCATACACAGAAGGGAGATTAGTGATATTTTCGTTTGAAGCTTAATGGAGATGATTTATAGCCTTCTATACTATTGATGCAAGTAGAAGCAGATGCTGGCCTGCTTAAGTTTCATACTTTTAAGAAAGTTTTAAGGAAAAAATAATTTTAAAAAATGTGTTCCTAGCACGTACTGCACCAATATGACTGGCTATGACTTGACTAAAATGTATCTAAGGTCAGGAAGTGATTTGTACTTTGTTGTGATGCTTTGTTTTTGTTTGTAAGACTACACATCAGTGCACTGTAACTGAAAGCCATTAAGATGAACGCAATATTGATAAGCATCTTAATATTTGTTTCATACTTTGTTGCTTATGAAACACAGACTTTAAAGCTGTTAGTGCGTGGGTCTCCAAACCTGGTCCTGGGGCGGCCAAGCAGACCTAAGTGTTACGACGGCATAAGTGATGGGCGCAATTTTTTGCAGAGTGCACAAAGCAGACGTAAGACTTATTCAGGTTGTAAAAGGGTCGTGACTGTATGCCTGCTAGGGGGTAGGTGTAAACCTGGTGTAGACAGGCAAATAACATGGGGGATAGAGGCAGAAACTTCCAAATCAGCTTTGAATATTGTAAAATAACATTTAGTTTAGCAAAAGCCAAAGATGGGTGGAATAGTACATTGGTTTGATGATTTAAAGTACTGTCGTCACAAAAGAATCATACGGGACAGACTTAATCCATTGGATATGTTTGATGATCTTGAGCTCTATCAGCGCTACTGATTACCAAGACAAAACCTCCTTCATGTTATAGATGAAATACGGGATAACCTTCAAGATTTCCATTACACAAGAGTAGATGTTAAAACTTCATGCTGATTTGAACTCGGCTCTCGCCAAGATAAGCACCAACTAAGACGTAGCTTTACAGTAAACTAATGTGATCCATATGTGTCTCCATCCATTTGTGCTTCCTTCCATATGATGATGTAGATATCCTTCTGTCTGGTGTTGATGGCTGAAGTGTAATGCTGGCTCCAGGGATCAGCTTATTGCCTCCTTAGCGCATCAGAACACACAGCAGCTGCAATGCTGGCTCCGGGGATCAACCACAGTGCGGTCTCCCCAGCGCATCAGCATGACAACCGTCTGGATTGAGCTAAGTAGGGTACATCTCTGGGGTCTTCAAGTGGGCACCTTCCATCCTCGGTGTTTCGTCGACTAGCCCACGACACCTCAAGAGGGCTCAACAGTGATTCTGGCGTCCCAGCATCACCCCCCTCCGTCCCCCACTCAACTCAGCCCAGCTTACTTACCCGTACATCAGCGTTTTTTTCTTTCTATTGTGCTTGAGATCCCCAGCCAGAATCTTTCCGTCTCAACCACAGCCAGTTGCTGCTCCTCTCTGCTGCTTCAGATAAGTTCTTCACTGTGCGACGCAACTCTTGGCCACTGAATCCGACGTTTCTGAGAAACCGGGTTGTAGAGTGTGCCACAAATCCTCGACAACCCACCTCCACTGGGTAAACCTGGACTCTCCATCCTCGCTGTTCCGCTTCAGTGGCTAGTTGAGCATACCGCAGTTTCTTCCTCTCATACGCCTCATCTACAGCATCCTCCCATGGCACTGTTAACTCTACCAGGTGAACAAGGCGTGCTGATCTAGACCACAAGACAATATCTGGTGAAGGTTAGTGGTGGCAATCTCAGGTGGAAAAATAAGCCGTTGACCAACATCTGCCAGCATTTTCCAGTCTCTAGCAGCTTCCAGTTGTCCTGGGCGAGGACTGGTTTTAACACCTTTTCTTGGTGGTTGCTCTCCTGGGCGGAGGAATGTTGTCTTTTGTGTGTAATGTTTTGATGGAACAGGTGGCAACTTATTGGTCATGTTACGCTTGTGTTCCAATGCTAAGGCCAAACATCGCAGCACCGGGTCATGGCGCCAAGTAAACCGTCCTTGGCTAAGACCCACCTTACATCCTGTCAAAACCATAGGTCTTGCCAGCCAATCTTGCCTTGTTCAACACTCTCCCATCTCATCCATTCTCCCTGCTTGGCCTGGGAAATGGCCTTTATACACCTCATCCTCTCCTCCTGACTACCAGCTTCCTCCGTTGAGCTGGGGCTGCCTTGTGCCATGTAGGAGGAGCTGAACTGAGACCAAGACCCCCTCTTCCATGCTGAACTTGCCCCATGATATCACCAATTCAAAGGGCAGCCTTTGTATCCTCCACAGCTTTCTTTGCTGCCCACTTTCTTCCAGTTTTCAACACAGGTGCTGCCTCCCTTATGCATTTGTCGCGTGACTCTATTAATGTCATTTCCAGTCTGACCTTGGCGCACTTAAACTCCTCGGTTAGAGCGGAGACTGGTAGCTGCAGTATTCCTTTACCATAAAGTCCCACTCTGCTGAGGCAGCATGGAACTCCCAATCATTTCCTGATGCATGAACTGATTAAAGCTTCCAGCTTCTCTACTGTTGTCAAAGAAACCTTGTACACAGTCAGTGGCCACAGCAACCTCGGCAGTAGACCAAACTGAAAGCACCAGAGTTTTAGTTTGCCTGGTAAAGCGCTGCTGTCTATCCTCTTCAACCCTTCCATTGCTTGTTGTCTAACTTCTCCCACACGAACTGTGTCCTTTAGAACCCCGTCATACCATCTCCCAAGACTCTTCACTGGCTTCTCAGACACTGTTGGTATTGCCTCACCATTAACGAAGAACGTTTTATCTACTACTTTACCTTTAATTATAGAGATGCTCCTTAATTTAGTGGGCTTGAATTGCATTCGTGCCCATTCAATGTTATTGGTTAATTTGCCCAATAACCGATTAGTGCAGGCTACTGTTGTAGTCATGGTTGTCATGTCATCCATGTATGCTCAAATTGGTGGTAGCCGCATTCCAGAAGCCAAGCGCTCTCCTCCCACTACCCATTTTGATGCCGTAATGATTACTTCCATTCCCATGGTAAAAGCCAGTGGAGAAATGGTGCATCCTGCCATTATTCCAGCTTCTAGGCATTGCCATGTAGTGCTGAATTCTGAAGTTGAAAAACTAAATTGCAAATCTCCAAGTAGGCTTTCACTAAATTTGTTGCCAGATCACATTGATGTGTTCTAAGCATCCTGGGAAACCTGGAATGCCCACTTTTTGTATTGAAGTGTTAATGAAGCAGTTCTTTAATAGGTAAGTTGACAATCTCTGAGCAATAATGCTGAAGAAAATCTTGCCTTCTATGTTTAATAGGGAAATAGGGTGAAACTGACTGATGCTTGTAGAATCTTTTTCTTTAGGTATAAAGACTCCACCTGCTCGGCGCCATGCTCATGGCACAACCTGTTTTTCCCATGCCACTTTCATCAATTTCCACAGGATTCGTAGAACTCCTGAAGCACTCTTGTAGACTCTGTACGGAACTCCATTAGGCCCTGGAGATGATGAAGCCCTTGAATTTTCACAGCTCGCTCTACTTCTTTCCACTTAGGTGCACAGTCCTCCATTTGGTATTCTGGTGGATTGATAGGTGGGATGTCTGACGGAATTGAAATAGGCTCCTGCCTTTTTGAATCTGTATGTGTTTCCTCCAAATCTCTCCAGCTCAAACTTAGATGCTTTTAGTGTGTGCCATTCTTCTCACTGGTGAATAACTTCTTTACAAATTTGAATGGGTGTTTATAAAAGTTAGTTCTCACACGCTCCTTCTTTTTGTAGTGTTTCCGTAAGCGCTCAGCTCTGCGCAAATTTGCAAGCTTATCTTTTATGACCCTTTGTAAGAGAATGAGTCCCTCCTTCTGACTTTGTTCTGCTCTTCTCCATTGCTTCCTCAGCTGTCTCCTTTCTCTAACTAAGCGTTCAATCTCCTGCTGCCGTTTAGACTTTCCAAGAATAGTTTGTACTTTTTCCTTCCTTTTTTCAACTCCAAACCTCTCGCTTCCATATGCGTTGATGATGTCTCCAAATTTATCCAGCTTCTTTTCAACTGTTCCACTTAACCTTTCTAACGCAAAGCAGAGATCTGTGTTTACTGTGTCCCATGCAGTTTTCTCACAAGCTCTTGGCCATTTAACTCCAGGCTTGTGCCCGTTGAGGTTCTTTTCTCCCTTATGCTGGTTTGTCTGACCGGGTTCACAAGGATCATTAGGTTCATCACTAACTGTGTCCATGCAAGTGCTCCTCACTTCTATGACAGGGGTGCTGATATCCTGCGAACTGTGGTTTGCTTCCTGTCGCTGGATTTCATTCGACTGACTTGACTGACTTCGTAAGAAGTACTGATCAATGCGAGGCCCTTGTCCCTTCTCCCTCAAGCATTTCATTCTCCCTTGATGAATCTTCAAACCCCTGACCATTGTCACCTTGCTCCAGCCGCAGACACAAACCTGGAGTTCCATGTCTTTGCTAACTGCAGATCTTGAACTAGTCTTTTGTGAAGTACTCTCCATACTCATATCCGTTTCCGTTCCTAAGTCGTTAACCGTGTTGTCCAACGTTGAGTCATCTTCCGCCCCCGTTCTCTTGTTTAATTTACTAGTTTAATTAGGCAGAGTAATGTGATTTTTAGCCACTGATTGAAGACATTTATTAAACTTGAACGATGGAGGTTTTCCAGGACCAGAGTTAGAGACCACTGCCTATGTCACTAAACTTTAACCAGAGACCTAGGTTAACATGGCTGTGTTGGGTTTTAAAATCCAACACTGAAAGTCAGGTAAGAGTATGGAAGAGTTTCATAGGTGACTTGAATTAACTGTGGAGTCAATTCAATTGGGGTATGGTACATCATTCTGCCAATGTTTTTTTGTTAAGCTATAATATGTCATTTTAACAATAACAAGGTGAGGAAAATACAGAAATTATGATTTTTAGTTATGAAAAATGTCAAAAATTTATGACATAGTGCCATCCTGAGGTGAATGACAGCTAAATTTAAATAGTTGGCAGAGTGCAAATTTGATTGTGGCTGCAGAATGCCAGGTTAACATCATTCTCGACATACACTGCATTTTTAGCAGCCGCATATCAATTACAGTAAAATACATTTTTGGAATTAATTTTTGTTTTTGTTTTTCAGAGGTAGAAAAAGAGATTCTGGTGATGCTGGGGACAATTAAGGAACAGGAACAGCAGCATTTTTTAAATTCAGATTGTAAACCACTTATTTTCAAAATCGATCACAATTGAGTCACCTGAATTTCAGCTCCCAATCGCAGACACTTCTTCCTTTTAGAGCTGGAAGAACAGCTCAGGGCAGATAGTGTCCTGAAGAACACCTTGGTAATTCACCCTTTTTAAATTT
Organism: Acipenser oxyrinchus oxyrinchus; assembly: GCA_030684275.1. Lineage (NCBI taxonomy): Eukaryota > Metazoa > Chordata > Actinopteri > Acipenseriformes > Acipenseridae > Acipenser > Acipenser oxyrinchus. The sequence continues at coordinate 37,360,595 of CM060256.1, forward strand.
CAAAACACAATAAAATGCTGTTTCTGTCTGACTTTGTGACAGAGAGTGAATTAATCCTAGTCAACAATCTCCCTCCCGACCTGTGAGGGCGCTGGGTAAAGGGAACAGTGTGTCCCGGACTGGATGGTTTGACAGTTCATTCCAGGGTCAGCTGGAAGTCGGTCATCCAGGAAGGGGGCGGAGCCACAATACCAGAAGTCATCGCCTTAATGCGGTAGGCGATGTGTCAGTCACGGATTGGAGGATACGTGATTGGACTCGCCACAGAAGGGAGCGTGACTGAGAGTATTTCAGGGGATGTGGCCGAGCAATCTGTTCCTATGTTATGCTACGGACAGACGTGTAAAAGGAGTACAGAGATAAGATAACTGTGAATGATGTACTTTATTTCTGTTTATAACTGTTTATTTGTAAGTATTAGACAGCTAAACACCTGGGAGCTGTCGCTGTCAAGCCAGCATTAAAACCTGGATTACAAATACTGCACCAAGTCACTAATCACTGTGTATTCACCTCCAGCACGGAAATCACCACAAAAGGACACAGAGCCGTGCCGGGACATTGCCTTTGTTTATTATTGTTTCGTATTATTTCACTGTGCAAACTACACATTGCTGTGTAGTTGCCAGCGCTATTATTGAATGGTGCAAAACCGTGAAAAAACACAAATAAAAGAACTGTTTGCAACGTCTGTGTGTTATTGTTGGAGCACTACACCACTTCTACACCTGCACACTACAAACCACTTTGCCACAGACTTACTTTGTTATGAATGTCATTATTTTTTTAAAAGTATGACTCTTATAAAAATGATAATAATGACTGTTACAAAACAAATCAGACTTCCAGTACATCTGTGGTAATTAAAGCATTCTGTTATTTAGATCTCTCATCTGGGCATGTTGGGACTTGTAGAAATAAAAGAAACGGTATGGAGAGTGCTAGTTAAGGCATTAAAAAATGACTTTACAAAACAATTTAAGTGGACAGGTGTCAATAGCAAAAGGCCCTTTAAAGACAGTATTTTAAAAGAAGTGGTTTTTGGTAAGTCTGTTTTAATTTGTATATAGTTTTATTTATTTACAAAATACAGAGACAGATTAATCACTGCCAAGTTAGAAGAAAGATTGGAGTAATGCTGATGTGACATGACTTAACCTTTGGCCAAATTTTAAGTGTGCTAAATGCTGAACGTGAGAATAACAGCTAGGCTTGGTGACTTACAGAACAATAATTCCTTAAGAAGTGCGGTAAAATCATAAAGTATGAGGTGGTAATATTTTCTTATAATTTAATTACTATGATTTTTAATACATGGATATTAGCATTTGTAAAATAAAGACAGTAAATGTGGTTAAGGTTTACATTTTTGTGATTAAATTAATGTAATGAACAGTAATAACATTTTTGCATGTGTTTTTAGTTTTTATTTAGGGTTAAATGATCAAGCGCAATCCTCCAGGGGAGGGGTCCCCACTCCTGGCCACAGGGCTTTCAAATTGTCATTCAATCTAATCACTAAACTATGTGTAATTGTCCAGACTGCATAACTGATCTTGAGAAACGTACTCAAAAACATTCTAATTAGCCCAGCACAGTGCGTCCACACTGTAATACCTTTTCTTCTTTAGTCGGGACTAATGCGTCCAAAATAGTTAGATTACAGTTTCTAGCAGAGCAATGGGCATTACAGCATCCACACTTCTGATAAACTGCACTACTTGATCGACCTAATTAGAACCAGACTGTAGACTACCCCCTGAGGTGGTCTCGAGTACAGTATTAAACGTTCTGTAGTGTGGATGCGAACCATATTTAGCACTTTAAACCGGCTTAAAAACAACTAATGCGGTTTAAATGAATACAGCTAATTGTGTTAATTGGACCATTTTAAATACTCTTCCCTGTACTAGTAATTTAAAGAGAACTGAAAAATCTGCTGGACTGCGGCCGTCCAGGACCAGGATTGAGGACCCACTGCTCTAGAGGAACATATCATGAGCTATGTATTATACACATATGACTTTAATTTCTAAATCATTCTGTTTTTTGGACAGTTTTGCAGGTGCTGTCAGACGAAACTCTTTAACATCAAAAGCATCAGAAGTAGAAATTGAAGCTATTATTAAAATATGGTTCCAACTGGCAGCAGACTGAGAGGGAGGACGTAGAGCTCGGACTAAGCAAATCTAGAGAAGTGGAGGTGAGGGTGGGGGGTTTGATTAATATTATTTATTTCTTAGCAGATGCCCTTATCCAGGGCAACTTACAATTGATACAAGATATCACATTATTTTTACATACAATTACCCACTTATACATTTGGGCTTTTACTGGAGCAATCTAGGTAAAGTACCTTGCTCAAGGATACAGCAGCAGTGTCCCCCACCTGGGATTGTCCAGAGCCCTAACCACTACTCCACACTGCTGCCCGATTATAGAGCAAAGTATGCTTATCTAATCATATAAATGAAAAATACACAATCATCATCACTTCATTTATCTTTTTTTACACAATCAAAATACACCATTTATCTTTTTTTTTTTACAAACGACCAGGTCACTTCAATAAAGAAACGCCTCAACACCTCAAAGCATGATTTCCTATCCAACAGCAATGAGGCAGTTTGTCTGAAAACTTGTTTTCTGATAAAAAAAAGAACTTATTATATTGTTTTCACTAAAGAGACCTTGGCAACTATCAATCCACATAAAACGTTCTTACAAATATGGATAGAGATCTAAGGTTTCATTTAGACGTGTGGTTCCATACTTTTCAGTGTGAATATCCAGTATGATTCCTTTTTAACAATACATTTATGTTACCTCCTCTTTCATGAACTATATTTTTTTCTAATCCAATAAATTTTAAACTAGAGGCTGAACTGTGGTTCATAGTTTTATAATGTCTGGCTATTGCATAATCCATATTTTGGTTTCTTATTGCAGCTTTGTGTTCGGCAATACGTGTTTTAAGATGGCGTTTTGATTGACCCACATAGATTAGACCACAGGGACATTTAAGTATGTAAATTACATGTGTGCTGTTACAATGAATGAATCCCTTAATGGCATGTTTTTGTCCTGTATATTGGTGATTAAAAAATGTTGTATTATATGTGTTAGAGCAATGTATGCATCTACCACACCGGTAATTACCATATATCGGATCAGACAGCCAGTTATCAATTGGCTGTGGTGCTTTCTACATTGACAAGACTAAAGAGTCTTTAATGTTCCTAACCCATGTGAAACAAAACTTTGGTAAAGTAGATGAGATAGTCATGCCTCTCCTCCTCTTTGTCCTGTCACACCTCCCCTCTCTCTCTGCCTCTCCTCCTCTCTGTCCTGTCTCACCTCCCCTCTCTCCCTGCCTCTCCGTCCTGCCTCACCTCCTTCCTGCCTCTCCTCCTCTCCGTCCTGCTTCACCTCCCCTATCTCCTGCCCCACCTCCTCTCCGTCCCGCCTCACCTCCCCTCTCCTGCCTCCCCTCCTGTCCTTCCTGCCTCACTTCCTCTCCGTCCTGTCTCCTCCTCTCCTGCCTCTCCTCCTCTCCGTCCTGCCTCACCTCCCCTCTCTCCTGCCTCACCTCCTCACCTAGTCACAATTGACACGTAACTGTCACCCTTGCTGCTTGTCATGTTTTGAATTTGTGCATTAAAAAAAAAGTCACCACAGTTGGCTGAGGCCCCCCTCGCTGCCTCGGGCCCCATGCAATGGCATGGGTTGCATTATGCATGTCCCTAACACCGCCACTGTATATGATCATTATTAACGCCTGTCAAATGAAAGTCTTGATTGTTGGAAAGTAAATGTGCTTATTATAGAATGTCTTTTTGTGGCACATTTGTATAAGTGTACGGTCGAGATCAGTCAATAACTTTCGGCTTTATGAAGACCTAGGGAGGATGGAAGCCAATAGGGAATGAGATGAGGAGGGACTGTGGGAACAGGATGCAAGCAGGAAAAGAGAAAAAAGTTTCACTGCACTGCACACATACAGTTTAGTTTAGTGAAAACTAAATGTTTCTGTGCTTAAAGGCTGCTTGAATAGGATAGCTGGCACAGAAATAGTATTTACTCATATTTGCAATTTCATTTGTGTATGTGGCGTCGGGCCCCGGGCGCTTGCCCTGGTTGACCGGGTGCTGACGTCGGAACCTGATTCCGCTAGGCAATACCTTGCCAATATTATCACTGACAAGCACATTAGTACACTATGACAAACCAAAACTATCATAAAAGCATAGCATGGGGAAGCATATTATACTGCAAAATACATACCGCACAGTACTTTAAGGGAATACTAACAAGTCTATATTATACATGCAGTACAAGTAACATGAACTTTAAAAGTATGCAAAGACAAACGTTATTGTTGGCGTATGTTTCACAAAACCAGTTTCTTAGGTTTCCTAAAAGTGGTTCCATGAGGCAATTGTTCTAGTTTCTCCAATACATGGTTTTGAGGGTTTCCCCCCCTCCACAACAAAAACGTCAGAGGCACCCTGCCCAGTATTATTCGTCCCATGTACAAATATTACTTTTCTCGTGATCGACTTACAAAAACGTCAGAGGCACCCTGCCCAGTATTATTCGTCCCATGTACAAATATTACTTTTCTCGTGATCGACTGGAAACAAATATATACCATGCAGCATTTTTTGCCAGAATTCTATTTTGATAGGCAGTTTGTCTTTCTAGATATTAGGATAGTCTCACAGCACAGCGCAGGATTCTATTGCACTTCCGGGTCGCACAAGTCACGTGCAGCAGGTAGTGACCCAAAAGGAAACCGAGAGGAGGGGAGTTTCTTCCGCAGTTCTGTGTAGGTACGATATGTTTGTCTTATCTTTGATAAAACGGTTAAAAAAATGAATATGTAAACATTTACAGAAATCCTGGGAACGCACTCCCTTGCTTCTTCTGTGCGACCTACAAAATCATTTTGGGTTGTTTGTGTAGAATCATGTGCCCTCTCTGACAAGTACAGTGAAAAGAGCCAGAACCGGTAGCAGCTGACACAACAAATGCATTTAGCTAAATACGAATATGTTACAACTTAAACTTCTCAGTCATTGTGGAGAAACCACTTCAGGCGCGCTCGTTTGAGTTTTTAAGTGTTTACACTATCCACGCGCAATTATTTGTAATACTTGTAAAAATATTCTAAAGTAAACTGCCCTGTACATTGCCAATAATACCGGCAGTACCTCCACCACTAAAATCTATGACTGGTAAAAGATGTGATTAGTGAATACAATGTTTTCACATGGTTCGTTGTTGCTATAAAACATACCAAATTAATTGCGTTTATAACCCTATTAAATACAAATGTATAATAAAAGTACTACATTTTTAATGGAGAAAAAAAAACATCCGAATGACAAATATGGCATAAGACACAAAAATATAGAACTTCTTGTAATTTTTAAATTACGTTGTTAGTTGTACTGTTGTTGGCTTGTTACTGTTACTGTGTCCGTGTATATTATTTCAGTATTACTATTCATCCTGTCATTGAGTTTAGTGAGCTGGAAGAAAAACAAAACCAAAAAAAAACAGACTACGACAACATGTCATACCTCCGTTTCTATTGATCCCATGCTATTCATTAATACCTTGTACGTTTGTTGTGTGCGTATCGGTTAATATAGCCATGTAACTGCAATGTGAAATATGCAACATGTAACAACAAAACATTTAAACTGTGACAGTACCAAACACAAGTCAAATTCTTCTTCATGTCACAAATTATATAGTACTGTCCCTGTGTAATATATAATTGTATCAGTGATGCCCTGAAAGAGCAAGGTAGGTTAAATAAAAAAGCCCATGGAGTTTTTAACATTTGTATATGTGCAAGGGATGTTATCATAAGATTAACTTTTCAGAGTAGTTAGCTGTTCTGTTCATGCTGCTTCTGTGCACAAAACATATGCTCTTGGAATTGAAAGACACCAATTATCAAGTGCAAATGCCAGTTCTCTGTCATTAATATGTGCTTATTGTTTTGTGAAATATTATTATTCGTGAAATATTATTCACTACTACACATATTTATGAAAGGACAAGGTTCTGTAAGCTGGGAGTTTTGCTTGCTGTAGAATCCTGTCCAGGCCCACACGTGCAATCGTAGGCATGTATCCTTTTTTATGTGAATAAACAATGCAGCCTTCAGTATGCTGTTTAGTATTATGAGATGTGATGAATATTAAATATGATATTGTTTAAAGACGGCACTCACATAAAGATGGGTGCAAAATACCAAGCATTACCTTAAAATCAGCAAAATTACACAAGTGGACCAACAGTACATAGGATTCGAAACTCATGGGAAAGATAAGTGTGGCAATAGACAAGTTAACTTCTGCAAATATCCCCTAGTACAGTGATTCTCAACCCTGGTCCTGGGGACCCACTGTCCTGCTGGTTTTTGTTCCCACCGAGCTCTCAATTACCTAATTGAACCCTTAACTGAACTATACGAATAAATAGTTTCTACATATATTTTCGTGATTTGAGTGGACTTTAAATGATAGAGAAAAATACATTATAAGTTGTTGTTAACTGTAGTATAAAGGCTGCATTTCAATTTGGTTTCTGTTTTGTTTTTCACAAGAAACACTTTAATGGGTTACAGTTGTCTAGCTGCCGGGGAAGTTTGGGAGGTTTTCTTTTTATTATTTACCAGGCACTCTCCAAACATCCATGACCTTTCTTCAAGGAACCATCCATCCACCCACCCAAGGCTTACCGCATCCCTGCACTGCAGAAGGAAATACCGTTCTCTCAGGTGCTTTTTCATTTAATAACAACAGGGCTCGTCCAAAAGGATTTGCGAAGCAGAGCTACTGTTTCTTTACCCTGCCTGCTCTGCAAACAGTAGAAGGGTACAAGTTTAATGCTAAGGATTTCTCAAAAAAATTGAAAGGTTCTTTTCATTTTGTTTTTTATTTCTCCAGGCCCCCACGAATGTTTGACCTGCACACGAATCAAAATATAAGAAGTGCAGTAAGCTTTGCTAATAAAATGGCTACTGGGGTATGTGTGTTGACCTTCACCCTGAATATTAGTGGGCCAGAACTCCCAGAGCCTGAAGCAGTGTCTCAGTACAGTAATGGGAATAGTTTATAGGTGGTAATCACGGTAGTCTGCAGAACAGTTAAAAGACCCTTTGTACTCGTTGCATTCAATAAGTGTCATACTGGCTGCCCATGGGGATCCTACATCAGGGATGGGCGACTCCAGTCCTAGTCAGCCATTCCACTATGGGTTTATTGTATAATTAAATAATGAACTGCTTTGAATGAAGAAACACGTTCATTCCATTTGTGTATGCTGTTATGTGGGGTATGGAAGTAGCAGCGGCTAGTTACCAAGGAACTATTTGCACTGGCCAAGTGTAACCATTCCCAAGGTTACCAGGTGATGCTAATGATTATTTAAGTTTTGCAAGGCTTTGGATATTAAAGTTTACGGTTCCTTCTATATATGAAGTTTAGAAAGGACAGTTGTAAGCTCAGCGGCCACTTGTCCAGCGCGGTAGAGAGGTGGCAGTTATGGAACTACTAACCAAACTGAGATGTGCTGTATTTGAACTGAACCCGCCTCATTTAATTGTGGGGCTGTAGTGTGACTGCATGGCTAGAATTAGACGTGTACAGTACAATGTTTGAGTCTGATTGGTGCTGTTGCTGAATAATAATGAAATGGCTGGCAGTACTCTGATTGGCAGAAACAAACTTGTGTGTTGTATAAAACCTAATTATCAAATCGCTACTATTTCTAAGTATCATATAGATTTCATTAAAAAAATGCATTGGTGTTATACCAGCTGCTGGTTATATTTAGGATTTGGATTCTTGTTAGTCATAATGTTTTGCATAGTTAGTTAGTCCCCACGTAAACCTGCAGTCAAATTTCCTAAAAAGAGAATATTTCAATGATTTTTCAATGAAAAATAGTGTGAATGATTATTAATAAATAAGAAAAAGCAAGTCACTGCCATTAGACAGGGTGTGCGGTAAAACATAGGCCTGTCTTATGCAAGCCTGGGTGCGTTGTGAGGCTACCCAGAAGTTCAGTAACATAAGTCTTACCGCACACCTTGGAGTGGTTTATTGCGCTTCTAAAATGGCTGTATGTTTATTTTATAAAAAGAAAACAAAAAACAATAACATTTTAAACTTGAAATTAAGTTTTATGTAATGTACCCTTTCGTCAGTGCAAAATATTTAATATACTTTGTCTTCAGAAGCTACAAATTTGCTAGACAAACATATTTCTGCTGAGTACATTTGAATACACACTGATGTCTGCAATTACTGTAATGTATTTAACTTTTTATACCATAATCTTGAAAATATAAGCCTAGAATTATTATTTTATTTTATCATACGCTGTCCCTTCATTGTTAAGATCCAACGCATCCGATCTCCACCAGGATTTTAGATCCTGCAGTCTGGTGGAATTCTGTGTTTCTCTCTCTCTCTCTCTCTCTCTCTCTCTCTCTCGAGCTGTTAGGCAATAATGTTAATTTTTTTGTTTAAATATTTAAACAAGCACATTTGTTAAGTTGGAGGGGAGGAGGGAGGATGGGGGCACATGTATGCCTAAAAAATGTTAGCATAGAGCCCTGCTTTTGGCACTGTGCTTAGTTTTAATGCCACGCAATTGCTCAAGGGTGCAATTTTATTGATTTGTTATCATCCTGAAGAAGACAAAGAGCTGTGCAAAAGTGCAAAAATTTAATCCAGACTCCTCCCTGTATTATGCAGAATTTAGAAATCAATATGAGTGTCAGATTGTGTCAGATCAGGTGGTTGTAACTTCCTCACCCCAGTATGGGGACTTTCTTGTCCATCAACACAAATTAAAAAAAAAAAAGGTGTTTAAAAAAAAAAGGGTGCTTTGTTAGAATGCATTGTTACCTTTCACTTCCCTTTTGTAATATTTATACTGAGAATTCATTGGACCGGAGAAATTTCTCGAGTGTCAGATAGGGCTGAGTTTGAGTGGATTTGTACTGAGTGGCCAGGGGTCCCCTTCCATCTAGCTAAGAGCTGCTCTCGAGGTAGTGTTCTGCGATACCTCATTTAGGGAGTATCGATACGATACCATGCACAGTATCATGATATTCAATACTATCGCCATACTTTGGATATATTACATGTGTATTACATTACATGTTAAATGGCTCCTTTTTTGCAAGTGCAATGTGCATAAGAGGCTAATACAGTTAATAATGCAAGAGCATGGTGGAATGCTTGCTGTTTATATATAGCTCTACATTGGTGGAATTGGAAAAAAAATCACTGGGGGAACCCTATGTGGATGTTTATTGAGGAGTGAAGTGAAAATGCTTCGGGGTCGAGACCCCAATTTAAGGTTTGTGAAGTACTTATAAGAGAAGATTCAGAGGTACTTCTTTATGACATCCCTTTAATACAAAGCAATGCAAAGTTTAAAGGCAACGTAGTAAATATGTCAGTTAAGAAATATTTTAAATAATTTTGTTTTAAATGTAACAAAGTGCCAGGCAGTGTGTGTTTTAGAACTGTACACTTGCCAGTCAGTTCAAATTGTCTTGTCTGTCGCATTAAAGGAGAAACCAGATACCCTTGGTGTCAAGTTCCTCTTTATGCACCCTGTCTGCAAGCTTTGTGTTCTGCACGCTTTTTTCCCTGTAACAACCAAGCTCTGACAGAACTCAATGGCTGAAACTGAGTTAATGGTGGACCATTACGATTCAGGAATAGAAGATGACTCACTCTTTGGGTACTAAGAGAGTTCCTAATTCGTGTGAGAATGTTATTCATTGAGCTGAATCCTCTCTCACACTCAGCTGTGGAAACTGCTACAGTCTAGTGCTTTGATGAGCCCTACGATGTCTACTGGGACCTTCTTTCCTCCATTATCCATGGAGGAACTCTCTGAATCCTCCGACAATCTGTTTTTCTGGCAGATGATATCTCCTGCATGGTGAGATCATCTCACATTAACCATACAGAATGTCAAGGTCATCTGGCCAGTATCGGGGCTATACAGTCTTGCAAGCTGCAAGCAGCTCCTCATATTCAGAAACGTTTCCAAGTGACGTTGATGAAACATGAGATGATGATGTTGTCATTAGTCTGCTCTTCAGTGAGATTGCCAATTTTAGAAAAAATGGTTTGCTGTTGATTTCCACATCTACTTTTCTTCCTTTGTGAAGAACACCACCCTGAAATTCCAATTTCTTTACTGCTTCAGTAGCGAATCTTGTGAATTCTGCTTTTCCACTGGCCAGTGTTTCAAAAACGTTGATCTTGCGACACACCAATGTATGAGCCTCAGGGAGTGTGATGGAGTCATCCTGGAGTTTCAGTGACAAATGCCATTGCAGTCAGTCGCTCAAGAAGACCTCTGTATTTGCTATTTTCTTTGCTGTCTCTGCTTTGGTCTGCTGCAGCTGCATTGATATGAGCATGCAAGGCAGGATAAAGAAGCCAAACAGCTTTGACAGTGCGATCACTGGATGCAACCCACCGGATGCCAAGAACTCTGCCAATTGTCAAGAAGATGGTTGCCAAGTCTTCTGCCCAGAAATGCAATTCATGTTGTCTTTTTGGTGAAGTGTGGTAAAGAGCATCCAGCTTGTCCATTTAAGCTTTGAAAATGATTTATTCCAAATATCTCTTTCATAGTGTGGCCCACAGCAAGCTCCACTCTATGATTACAGCACGGGAATCGTGCATTTTCCAAGTTGCTCCCGCATAGCTGCAGCTTTCAGTGCGGGAAATTAGTTGTAAGTGACTCTGCAGCTGATGCATAGTTCACACACCCTAGTCTCTGTAAGTCGCCTTGGATAAAGGCGTCTGCTAAATAAAACAAATAATAATAATTGGATTTCGTGTAAATGCCCCAAATAGTGACCAGAACACAGAATACCTTTTATGTATAATAATTTCAAAAGCATTTCCATGATAAAGCTACGGATTCCTTTCTTTAAGTATTTGTTTCAAAGCATGTTATGCTTAGATTACATGTCAATACAGTAGTCCCCATACTGACACCATTATCCCGTACATTCGGATATGCCGGACAACACGTATGTTCCTGTGGCAAAGTGGTTAGTAGTGCGCAGGTGTGGAAGTGATGCAGTGCCGAAAATGATGTGACCACACAAAGTTCCAAGGACAAAGGAGATTTTTATTTTGCTTTCCTTTAGTAACCCTTCTCAAAAATAATAGTTGGCTGGTGATACACAACTATGTGTAACACACAGCCTAAAACAAGGGTTTCAATCCCATAATAATAGTGTATCAAAACAGTGCAACACAATACCAAGACAAATAACACAGTTCAAGTCCAGTGGGTGAACACACTGTTTGCAACGGGGTTGGTGCTGGCCTCTTAACTACAGCTCCCGGGGTGTAAGTTTAGCCATCTAACAATTACAAAACAAACGTTAACACTGAACAGCACATGAAACACTTGTGGTTTTTACGTCTATTCACCGGTCCTTCAGTAGCCAAAACCAAGGGACAGTTTACCACGCCACACCCCTTTTTATACCATCAGTCACGCCCCCTTGGTAGCGAGTGCAATCGCCCTTTATCCAATCCGCAGTATTGTGACTCTGCCCTTTTTCTGGATGGCAGACTTCCAACTTTCCTTGGAATTAATTGACAGTACATCCAGTCAAAGGCACATTGTTCCCTTGACACAGCGCCCTCACAGGTCGGGAGGGGGATTTATAATCAGGATTCATTCTCTCTGTGTCACAGTCCCGCAATAATATCTGCTAGGTCAGTGGTTCCCACTGGTGGGTCGCAAGAGGCATCGGGGTGGGTTGCGGAACCAAAAAAAGTAAAACATAAACATATTTTTAGTTTGAAATTAATAAGAAAATAATTACCCTAAATATTTTTTATCTGAGAAAACAAAACAGACAAAAGATCAGTACTAGATAAATTATAAATAAATTACAACAGTGTAGCCCCCCACCCGCATGTAAAATGGTCTGGACCAGAAAGCTACCTATCACATGCTCCTACTGAACCTCACCTCACCAGTGTGCGGTAGTTAGGCTGGTAGTGTGTATTTACACAAAGAATTTGTTAAAATTGATACATTTTTAAAACGAGGGAGTACTAACGATCTAAGTACAAGTCTAATGTCTCCACCTGAAAAGAAAAGCAAACCTGTATCAAGGAAATATGACCACAGTTACAGGGAGTTTGACTTCACTGTGTGTGGGTCTGAAAACGATCCAGCTCCAAAGTGTGTGTTGTGCCTAGAAATGCTTGGAAGGGAAAGCATGAAGGCTTTCAAATTTAAAAGGCATTTAATTACCCGGAATGCACAAACAAAAGCTGTGGTTTATTTCTTTGAAAAAAAGAAATCTATTCGCCAATACGCGTGTTTTAAGAAAAAAGCACTGAAAGCATTGTGTCTTGCATCTCTGCACATTGCAAAATCAAAAAAGCCTGAATCATAAGAACATAAGAAAGTTTACAAACGAGAGGAGGCCATTCAGCCCATCTTGCTCATTTGGTTGTTAGTAGCTTATTGATTCCAAAATCTCATCAAGCAGCTTCTTGAAGGATCCCAGGGTGTCAGCTTCAACAACAGTACTGGGGTGTTGGTTCCATACCCTCACAATTCTCTGTGTAAAAAAGTGCCTCCTATCTTCTGTTCTGAATGCCCCTTTATCTAATCTCCATTTGTGACCCCTGGTCCTTGTTTCTTTTTTCAGGTCAAAAAAGTCCCCTGGGTCGACATTGTCTATACCTTTTAGGATTTTGAATGCTTGAATCAGATCACCGCGTAGTCCTCTTTGTTCAAGACTGAATAGATTCAATTCTTTTAGCCTGTCTGCATACGACATGCCTTTTAAACCCGGGATAATTCTGGTTGCTCTTCTTTGCACTCTTTCTAGAGCAGCAATATCCTTTTTGTTTTGAGGTGATCAGAACTGAACACAATATTCTAGGTGAGGTCTTACTAATGCATTGTAAAGTCGTTAGGTTACCTACCGTAACCCTGGTTCCCTGAAAGAGAAGACGACCGCCAACATGACTGTGATATCCCTGCCCATTGGGTAGGTATTCTGAGCTCTCTATATCAGAGCTGCCGATAGGCCTCACTGGAATGAGGGGTGACCGATGCGACCTCGTGGTTGGTGGACGTCTTCTCTTTCAGGGAACCAGGGTTATGGTAGGTAACCTAACATTCAATTTGAAGACGACCACCAACACGACTATGGGATAGTATACCAGTGCCATCGCGAGGGAGAAGTAACGGCAGCATATGAGGGACTTCATAACCGCACAACTGAGGGTAACCCGGAGGTTAGCTGTGCAAACGTACAACCTCTAGGACCCTTGTGCCTATTGACGGCAAGGAAGGAGCTACCACATTAACCGTTTGTGGTCCTATGTCGGACCTGGTCTGTTTCCCTTTCCAGTCCAATGTCGGACCCTGTCCGACATCAAAAAGACGTAAAAAACTGGTCTCTAGTCATTTTTTCTCCGGAAAAAGCCGAGAATGCCATTCAATGGCGAAAGTGAGACCGAAAAAAAAAATGGGCGTATCTCATGAATACAGATAGCCCTGACTCCAAATAGATAACACAGACATAAACAAACAAGATAGCTGCTTCTCCATCCAGCGCTCAAAGAATATCACAGACATTTGCAGAGCTTTTTTTAGATGTTATAGTAATAAAATAATGACTTGTACACCGTGAGCTATAATATATAGCACCGTGTGATCAAGCAACGATTGCACCGTGTGCACTGTGTGTGCTGAGCACCACACGCACCGAGTACCACGAGTACTAAGTGAACTGCGTACCGTGGCGCCAGTGTCCGCACTGGAGTGCTGGGCACTGTGTGACATGTTCAATGAGCTCCGTGCGCACCTAGATACCGAAGTACCAAGGGCTATGCATGCACCGCGGTACCGAAGCACTGGGGGGGGCGGCTGCTATGCAACGGTGTCTACCCTAACCACGTGGTCACACATCTGGTCAGCGCATAGCATAAACCAGGGAGACACAAGGTCCGAAGCCGCGGTGGGTGGGTTGAAAGCAGACAGCAATAAACCACGGTAGAAATAGACAGATAGGGGAGAGCACAATGTTTGTTTACAAGGCCTGACTCACCGAGGTGGGCGGGCCTACGCAGCCGGTGAGGTCTACTCGAAAGCAGGGATGCGGCAAGGCCTAGCCCCGTGGAGGAACTGTACTCTCCCAAGAAGGAAATAGACAACCACTCACACACGACAGACCGATAATAAATAGCGGCCTACCACGCAAGCGAGGAGGCTGCTGAAAGACAGAAAGGCGAAAGGCTCTGTCTTTTTCAGAGTTGTTGATTCCGGGAAAGTGGCGAGCCAGCTTTGAGCACGAATGCAAGGGAAATACAATGAACTCGAGAAGCTCTTTTCAACACGCTCAGCTGAACACAGAGGTTCTTAGCGTATCGTCTTGAGAAGGAAAAAGAGAAATGGCTTCCCAGGATGACTGTTTTAACCCCTCAGTGGGCGGGACCAAGTTCATCATCCCAGGAAGGGGCTTAGCGGCAGCTCTGATATAAAGAACTCAGAATACCTACCCAATGGCCAGGGATATCCCATAGTCATGTTGGTGGTCGTCTTCGAATTGAAAGGTAATGGGGAGGAGCTGGACATCGTTGAGCAAATGCTAAGTAAGGAAGCCGCACTAAGTCAAAAGATCAAATGTGTGTCACTGTCAAATACTACTGTACAAAGTAAATACTACTGTACAGAGGCATATTGAAGACGGGGGTGGAAGTGTTCCGTCTATAGCCGATTTTCCGTCTTAAAAATATTTTGGGAACTGAAAAATTAGTGTGCGTTTGGAATGTGTACCGTAGCAATGGTGGGCGTTGGCGTGGCGAGCCGAGAGCTGATTTCATTAGCAAAAACGAAAAGTTGTTTTCAGCTTCTACAGTGAAAGCAATTTACAGTGAAAAATATGCATTTTATTTTCCTTGCAGCATTTTACACTGTAAAGTCATACTTTTATCAGCGCCGTACGTTTGGTTACTATGGCAACGTGGTCAAACAAATACCGACTTAATGATGGTGTTCGAGTTATACTTAAACTGGTCTGTACATTGACCGAGCCTGTTTTTTTTTCTTTTTTTGTATTTGCTTGACAGACACCCTTATGCACGGTGACTTAGGGGTAACAAGTTATTACAGTAAGCTAAGAAACAAGCAATATAACTTTGTTCTTGTTTTTTTCCTTTGTTTTTGTTTGCACTTATTTGTAAAATGAAACGGTTTTGCAATTATTGTTCAGTGTGTTTGTTGCTGTAGGTGGGTGGGGTGGGGGGATGCCCCGCTTGGCCCCCGTGGTGGTGCAGCCCATGATATAAACTCATACTCTGCAGTTTAAACTAATTGAGATTGATTGGTTGGAAAAAGGCAAGGACCTTTCAGAAATACTGATGGACTCCAGTGGTTCGAAACACACAATGTGACTGCAATAATTTAAAATTCAGTATTAAATTGCTTTTGTAAAGAAAGTCTGACTCATAACAACAGATAACAAGTGTAGCAGGTAGGCTATGTGTTTTAATTGCAGCCACAATTTTAAAAAATATATATTTCTGTAAAGTGTGTGCAGTTCATGTAAGATACTGTATAGTATCATAATGTGTCAATGCGGCACAATGATCTATTTTGTGTTAATTGTGTATTGAGTAGGCCATCATTTAGTTTGAGTTTAAAATAATATTTTTCATATTTTTGCATTGTACAGTAACGTGTTCAATGCAGCAGCATGATTTTTTTTGTGTTACCAGTAGTCTGTAGGCAAAAGTAAAAAGAAAGTGAGTTAGGTATTAGTGTGATATAGTCAGGGGTTCACATAACTGGTACATAGGTACGCATGTGCACCAATAAAAAAAAAAAAAAGACTAAACAAAAATAAAAACAATGCACATTATGTAGTAAATGGCAGCAAAACTGACCAAAATAAATAGCCTAAAAAAAAAAAAAAAATTAATCGCAGTGCAATTATACGTGTCTGCGATGCCATTGAGAGTGAACTGTTTTGTTTTTTTAGTGTACAGCAGATCGACTCAAAGTTCATCAATTAATTGATAAAATTAATGTCTGTGAAAAATAAACCTTTTGAAAGATTCCTGGTCACTATAAATATATGACCCTTATCTCCTAACACTTGCCTGCTGTTGGTCTAACCCGTGCTAGGGACCTGCAAAGACTCCTCTGGGGACCAGCTGTTGGAAAACACTAGTCTAATGTTTGTCAGGAAAGTGGTCAGTAAACATGTAACCCCGGACCAGGATATGCTGAAGCATATGGAGTTGGTTTAAACCAGGGATATTTCTTTTTTCTGATGCCATTGTTCCAGGTTGACCTCGGAATACTAAATTGAAAATGTTCCTTGAATATTCATGGGACATTCTGTTTGAATTTGGCTTGTCACGTTCAATATAGTTCTAATCTTTGAGTCCTACGCATGTATACAGTACGTATGGTTGTGATCAAAACATTACTGTTTTTTTTTTCCTGACTACTTTCAGTCTGAGGAAGAATTAGGCAGTTCCCTAGCTCCAGCCAGACTCCAGAAGGAAATCCATCTGACTCAAATCATATAAATAACAGTAAAATAAAAGCAAATGAGCCACTGAAGGGCAAGGCAGTACAAGAGAATGAAATCAGAGTGATTTATTATGGTCAGCTGCCTTTTGAGAGACTTGTTAAGTACAATTACTTTCTGTGGAACAGAAACAAAAAGAAAATAAATGATGTTTTGTTTCATCACAAAATGCTGTATGAAACCAGTCCAGTTGACTTGATGCAAAGCAGAAAACTATTGTTCTTGAGTCAGTAATTTCAGTATGAAGGAAGTGTTTCTCTGTCACGCCAGAAAATTGGAGCCTGAGTCACTTGCTGTCTTATGATTTGTATTAAATTTGGATTTTAAATTAATTTTAAAGTACTTTCAACCTGTGGTGAATTGTTGTGGTATTTCAAATGAACTAGAATGACAAGGTCTGTATTTAATTGCAGGTAAATTCCATAAACGTTGTCCACTTCCATTTGCTATACAGTTCCCAAAGATGCACATTTGAAAGAAACTAATTTTGAAATAGCAAATTTAAGTAAGCAATAACACACAAGAATGAGATCAACCCACACCTTCATGTGTTATTGCATCTATAAAATGATGTATGGATATGGAACTGTGATTTTCCTGATTTGAATGAAGTGGAATATGAACCATTTACTACAGGGGGCTGCAATGTCAGCATGTCCTAGGTCATTGCACCAGGAGAGGGACAGTGTCTCTTCAACACCCTAATAATTAGAGGCGAAAAATGTGTTATCAAGGAACTGTAATATTTTATGTCATAATAGGCAGGCCTCCCAGGGCTCTTGCACATTAAAGCCTATTAACTAAACAGACCATAATTAATGTAATTTTTTTAAAATCTCATTTCCCCCCACAGGGCACAAATATCCCAATAAGCAGAAGGCTATCATACTGTACAGTCGCAGACACAAGTAGTGGCACTCTACACTTAATATAAGATAATTGAAGAAATGTTAAATACAGTAGTCTCCGCGTATAGGAACACCTCCTAAGAGAACACTTCGCCTAAGGGAAAACCCTTGTGGTGAAACAGATTTTTCCGATTGTAAATGCTGCGGCTAAAGGAACGGGAACTTCACTTAAAAGAACACCTTCTTGGTACTGATAGCGATTTGTTCACAACAGATTGTGGCAAAGTGGCTGCTGATTAAGACCGGATGCAGAGGTGATGCAGTGCAGAAACAATCACACGTGAAAACTGTAATCCAATTTGGAAATGTTGTTTTTATTTTTGCACAAATCCTGGTCCAAACACCGACCAAACAATAATCCTCCGGCAATACACCCCTGGTGTAAAGCTCGGCAGGAAAATAATAACGATTTGTAAACAAAACAAATAATAACACGTTATCCGCTCCCACAATACTACTAACACAGATCACCAGTCCGGGTGCGTGCAGTAGTGCTCAAGGTGGGTGATAACAAATAACAGTGACTGTGGTGTTGTTGTTCCGGGTAGTGCTGGCCAAAAGGCGACAGCTCCGGAGACGTGTTAGCCATCTAGTGAATTTACAAACAAAAGACAATTACTAACAGTGCTATAAACAAACAAAACACTCACAAATACTTTTTTACTTTTTGGGAACTCTCCCGGTCCTTCCAGTTCCGTGCGTCTCTGAAACCAAGTGAAGGAACCGATTACAAGTCTTCGTCCCCTTTTTATGCTGTCATGCATGACCCCTTGGTAAACTAATGCAGCTGCCTTACAATCAGCAGCTGCTACATTGTTTACCTTCCGGGTCAATACGTTCTTGCAACAGAGACTCGCCTTCTTCCAGACTGGCCAACTCCCCGACCCGGCAAAGAGCTGTTAGTCCAGCCCATCAAAAGAACTCTGTACTCACTGCTTAGCGCCCTCACAGGTCGGGAGGGAGATTTACAACCAGAACTCATTATATTTCTGTCACACGGATACAGTACTGTTTTGTAAAAAAGCGACTTCTCATCATGAGAGTGTCTTGAGGGACACTGATTGGTTTATTAAATCTTTCCAGCACCGCTGTCATATCATTGAATTGTTTTGTATTCTGATTTCCACAAGTGCAGCTCATCGCTACAAAGTGGCATGTAAACAAACAGCAAAATATGCCTGTTTGTCTTGCTACACAAAGTTGGAAATTGTTCAAGCTTCTGAAAAAAATCTGAATCAGACACAAGTCGCAGAGCAATTTGGTATTTCCCGTTCTGGTGAGTTGCTTCACCATTCTGTTAAATAATGTGCATGTCTTGTATATTGCTGCTACATTTTGTATCGTGTGTAGGGGTGCTGTGTTAATTCAGTTTATTAACGTTAAGTGAGCCCTAATGCCCATTATTTCTGCCTCTTTTTGCCATTGTGATAGACCGAAACACACCAGCCAGCTAATTTCATAGTACTTGGTGATTTAATCTTTTTGACCGTGTTGCTTTGCTTTAGTCTTATTAATGTTAGTTTGTCTGTTACTTTATTTTTATAGTTTATTAACATACACTTGCCTATTGTTTTGCTTTTACTTATTCAGTTCATTTCATATGTTGATGCACTTGTGTCATGGCAAGGAATACATACAGTGCCTATAGAAAGTCTATACCCCCTTTCCAAATTTTCACCTTTTGTTGCCTTATAGCCTGGAATTAAAATGCATTAAAATAGTTTTTTCTTCATTTATCTACACATCCTACCCCACAACTTCCAAGTGAAAAAAATATTCTAGAAATTTGTAGAAAATTAAAAATAAAAACCGAAATAGCTTGGTTGGATAAGTGTCCACCCCCCTTGTAATAGCAATCCTAAATTAGCTCAGGTGTAACCAATCACCTTCAAAATCACATACCAAGTTAAGTGGCCTCCACCTGTGTTAAATTTTAATGATTCACATGATTTCGGGATAAATTCAGCAGTTCCTGTAGGTTCCCTCTGCTGGGTAGTACATTTCAAAGCAAAGACTCAGCTATGAGCACCAAGGAGCTTTCAAAAGAACTTGTTGAAAGGCACAGATCAAGGGATGGGTATAAAAAAATATCAAACGCCTTGAATATCCCTTGGAGCACAGTCAAGACGATTATTAAGAAGTGGAAAGTGTATGGTAGGGGTGGCAAGAAGGAAGCCATTACTCAAGAAAGCCCACCTTGAATCCTGTTTGAAGTATGTAAAAAAACTCAGGAGGTTCTGTAGCCATGTGGCAAAACGTTTTGTGGTCTGACGAAACTAAAATGGAACTTTTTGGCCTAAATGCAAAGCGTTATGTTTGGCGCAAACCCAACACAGCGCATCACCCAAAGAAGCACTTGTCAGGATAGAAGGGAAAATGAATGGAGCACAGTACAGAGAAGTCCTGGAGGAAAACCTGCTGCCCTCTGCAAGAAAGCTGAAACTGGGACGGAAGTTCACCTTTCAGCATGACAACGACCCAAAGCACACAGCCAAAGCTACACTCGAGTGGCTAAGTAACAAAAAGGTAAATGTCCTTGAGTGGCCCAGTCAGAGCCCTGACCTAAATCCAATCGAACATGTGTGGCATGACTTGAAGATTGCTGTCCATCAGCACTCCCCAAGGAACTTGACAGAGCTTGAACAGTTTTGTAAAGAAGAATGGTCAAATATTGCCAAATGTAGGTGTGCAAAGTTGGTAGAGACCTATCCCAACAGACTCACAGCAGTAATTTCTGCCAAAGGTGCTTCCACAAAGTATTAACTCAGAGGGGTGGAGACTTATCCAATTATGATCTTTCAGTTTTGTATTTTTAATATGTAATTTTTTCTCAATAAAACCCTTTTCCCCTTAACAGTGTGGAGTATGGTGTGTAGATAAGTGGAAAAAATCCTCATTTAAATGCATGAAACTCTGAGGCACTGACACACAAAATGTGAAAAAAAATTCAAGGGGGTGTAGACTTTCTATAGGCACTGTATATATGTATGTATGTATGTATTTATTTATTTATTTATTGATTCATATTGTGTCTGGAGGCTAACTTCGTCTTAGAGAACACTTTGCTTGCTTCCCGAGGGCTGTTCTCTTGGCCTGAGAGTACTGTACAAGCATTTAGTGAACATTAGCCACTATTTAATATGACAAAGACCAGTTTAACAAACAATCTTTATAAAAAAACAAAAAAACAAAAGCACTTAAGCAATTTCAAATATATGTACATGACAAAAGTATTTTACATTAAAAGTCTGTCCAAATGTAATGGAACTAATTAAAACATATATTAATTGATTGAATATCATTACACAGTAATTAAGCTGCATTATAAAGTCAATAGCCAGAAAAAAGGTAATTCCATCTGTTGAAAAACGATGTTTTGGCAACACAGCACAGCAGTCTAAACCAATGGAATACCTAGTGTGTGTGTTAATAGAGAGAGAGAGATTATGTCTCCAGTCATATGTGGGTTTCACAATGCCGCTGCATATACATATACACAACAATACATTATTTACACGTGCTGGGATTTTGCCCTGCCACAACATGCAATAAAAAAAAATAAAAAAACGTAAAATATGTACCTATAGGTGCTTGTCATTTTGGCAGTTCATGTATAGAGTTTCTTACAAGTTGCGATGGTGACCAAACGTTTGTGAGTAGTAAAAATGTAGCGTAAAATGAACAGTTGCATTCAAGAAATTTAGAACAAGAACATAGAAAAATAAAAATACACTTAAGGTTTGTGTGTTGGACAAGCGACATTAACAAAATGCCGTGAAAATAGAAGGTTACCGTATCAAGCTAAAAAAAACTTCTCTTTGTGAACTCCAATAAACCAACGTTATCTTTTGCCAGTCAAGTCATAGAGTGCCTAAATAAAGTTTGAGTCAACACAAACAGATTTATTGCATCTGTTGCATCTTCTTAGCAAACACAACTATTCCAGGTAAAATAGACTTGGTTACATTGTTTACCATCAGGAGTTTAGGGATGATTTAATTCCACAGCAAGCTCCCTAGTCAGATAATGAGCTGATAATATCTCAGCCAAAGAAGCATGCTTGGTAATTTAAGACGTTGCCATAATGAAAGCAGCATGTAGCTGAGTTTTGGACTAAAGCAGGTCAGCTGTTGCAGGGAAAACTACATTTATTTCTCAAACTGAGCATTTTAAGGTGAAAGCAGAACGCATAGAAATAATTGAGGCTTCATTTTGGAAGTGTACTGCTGAGAAAAAAAATGAAAACATTTAGGGAATTAAAAATGAAATGCACTGCAGCTTATTTGATTGCAGTAAAAAAAAGATTGTGTTAATGAAAATATCTCAAATGCATTGATATGTGCTTGGTGTGGTGTATTTAGTATAGTAAATAGTAGAACGAACTTGATGCAATTTAAACTTGTTTTTACTGAAAATAAAGAGTAACATGTAATCATAAGAGCTGTCTTTGTTACATGCTGTCAGATCAGGACTTCACTAACACTGAGCATGGGAGCTGCAGCATGCTGTTTCCATATTACAACTGTACACAATTAAAGGTGCGGTCACCAATTCCACACACATTTTCAGCTAGAGTTGTGCTGCAGGGGCTTTAATGCACAAAGTCCGTTTTCTTCTTGTTGATCTTGCCTTGCTGTGAGCAGTGCTGAAATAAAGCTCCTTCATTGCACTAATGGAGTGCTTTGTCAGACACTACAAGCAGACCACTACTAGTCTAGCACACGCTTAAACCATGCAACATTGCACCAGAATGCAGCATTTTAATCCCTTTTTTCAAAATCTTCCACTGGGAAACCCCCCTCCGGCACACTCCGCCCTCTGCGCTACGCGTCTCTGAGATGGGTGCCCCTAGTACCTTAGAAGTGCCACGTACTTTAAAACCAATTGAAAACCCTGACGTTAGAAATACATTTCTAAAACTGCATTCTTGAAAAATACGTAATTTGATTTTGCTGAGCTCCCTGAATCTCTGGAATATAATTTGTTTGTTTGCACTGAAAACAATAGAACATTGGTCACCTTAATAATTTTGAGTTTAGTGAAAACAAAAATTAATGGAAAAATAATAATCATATAAGTTAAAATCATATTTTTAGAGTTTCTTAATTCATATCAGAAGGTTGCTGTGTAATTAAATATTCTGTGCTTTGCTTGTTATCTCCACGCATTCCCAGCACACACCATCACTGTTTGCAAGCAACGTCAATGAATTCACCTGGCAAATTCAGTGTAAAACTAGGCACTAAAGTCCCAAAATCAAAATTTGTCTGCCGTCAAACAGGCAGATATATCAGACTGAAGGACTGATTGATAGCAAAAAAAGAACAACAGAATAACTTAATACCACTTAAATTATAAAAATGAAAATAATTTATTATGAATGCAGCAAAAACACAAATGCTGTGCAACGTCAATCTAGAAATCTGTCTGTGTGGACTTCATAACGTTTCTGTTTTGCAAAACAAATAATAAAAGTAATACTAAATGTACTATTTAAGAGCACAGTATATATACAGTTCCAGCAATGTCTAAATCAGATTGGCACATTTTACCCGAATTGAAGTCAAAGTAAATGAGGTGAATGTAACTTTAATTTCTTACTGGTGTAGTGTTATTTTCAGGTACGCGTTAAAAACTGGTACTCGCCGCACTGCACTTGCTTGCGCTTGCTCGTGAATGACTAAACAACTTCTGCTAAGAAAGCAGGGAAGCGCCCATTCAAATCTGGTATGTTATGCTATTTTCGGTCTTTTACATCTTTTTAAATTTAACTTAACAATTGTCCAGTCTTTTGCGTCGTTTTTAATGTATTTTATCATAGTTTTCCACCATTATGAAAACAATATGCGAATATTTATCATATGCAATACATTGGGTCTTTTTTTTTTTACTTACGTAAAACAGTATTTCCAAAAGAAAAGAAGATAGTGACAGACACGTTGAAAAAGGCATGTAAATAGTATAATCTAGCTAAAAAAAAATCTAAATCATTATTATTATTTTTATTATTTATTTGTTTATTGATTTATTTTAATTATTTGTGCATTTTTGCTGAGGGATAACCGACATCGTCTGTTAGATAAACTGTTCCCCCACTAAGACCACTAGTTTAATGAAAATGCATTTGCGTTTGTTTGAAGGACTTGGACTTGAGACTCGAAGTCAAGGACACGTGACTCGGACCCAGATGACTCAGACTCGATACTCGGGCCTTGGACACGGACTCGGACTTGAGGTTTGAGGACTCGACTACAAGTCTGATATATACACATACACACACACACATTGGTTTGTATATAATGTCTGTGCGGCTATCTTTTGAAAACAAGCCCTGACAGCCCCATAAGCATTGTACTTTTTAACTATTAGACGAAATATTTACAGAATACTGTAGCGTTTCGCAGGTGGCAGAAAACAGAGAGTTGCTGGTTCCTTGTTCAAATCCTTTGTCTTTTATTTATTTCCCTGGATGTTCTCTCAGCACCCAGACCAGAGACCATGACGGCAACACAGGATTAACATACAGGAACACAGCAACCATGGCAACCAGCACAACAACAATTCCCTGAATGGCGCTGCGGCGCCTTCTTATAGGCTTAGCCCGCCCATAATGCAAATAGGTTACCAGGCTCCAGACACATCCCATGGGCCCTCAGCCGCACACCAGGACCAATGGGCACAGTCAGACAAACAACCAATGAGGACGCACAGATAACAATCAATGAGAATAGACCAGGGTAGACAAACAAACAGCAGGTCACATGGTACGGGAATAAACAAACAAAGGTAAACAAGCAATGGCGGAACACAGCATTGAGGGAATAACACACACAGCATGTAAACACAAACGGACAGCAGAGCGCAATGCAGCACATGGCCTTAATCGACCACCTCCCCTTTGAAACACAACCCCACTACCCACGTGTCCGGTTTTCCCCCTCCGGATTGTGGTGGGTGGGTTGGTGGGCGGGCGGTGCGGTGAGGGAGGCAGTCTCCTCTCCTCCTTCTGTCGGGGTGATCCTGGGTCTTCGGTCAGGGGCGCCCGTTTAACCCTCTGATGACCCTGGGCTTCTGTAAGGTGCCCTTACAGAGGGTGGCAGTGCTGAGAATGGCGCGGGGTACTCCTACAGTGGTGGCGGTACGGGCAGTAGCGCAGGCCACTGTGGCGGTGAACATTCTGTCGGTGGAGCAGTGCACCCCGGCAGTGGCGATGGTGGCAGTAGCGCAGACCACTCTGGCTGTAAAAAAATGCTGTCGGCGGCAGTACTGGCAGCGGCAAGGCTGACCTCAGTGCGGGGCACTCCGGTGCGTGTGGTGGGCCGTCAGGCAGCGGCGCTGGGCGGTGGTGGTGCTTACTGGGATTTGGGGGGTGGTACTGGCGGCAGTTGCCACTCCCGCTCTCCACTGGTGCCCTGCTCTTGGCTTCCGCCCTTTGCAGGAGCCCTTGAAAGGGCTGGCATACGCAGCGGTGGCTGCTCTCCCTATCTTGCGACAAGTGCTGACCACGGCTCAAGGATCTCCAGCAGCTGCTCCTCCGTCAGGCGGGGGCATTACACCACAGGCAGAATCCCTCCCACAGCTTTCACATCACCATTACGAGGGCAATTAGTTTGCTAACAAGCAGATTTCCTTCCCTCAGTCTCGCTTGTGGATACTGACTGCGTGGTTTTGCCAGTAGCTTGCACAGGGGGCATCCCTGTACATTGCTGTCTGAGGTAACTGCAAACCGAGCAGATCCGTATCCAGGTAAAAGGTCACTGACCCGCGCCGTTCCCAACCTGGTACCATACCAAACCGAACTGGGACCGAGGTTACCGCACCAGTACAGTGCCGCTATAAACCGTAGCTACAAGCACTGAACCGACCCGGAGACTGGGCTGAAATTTGTATAGTTCAAAACAGCTTTCTTGCTCGCTATTACCTCAGCAAAGCGGGTGAGTGAGATGCAGGCATTCTCTATAGCGAAAGCCTGCTTCATTTTTAAAGCAGTCCGAGCTATTTTTTGTCTGCTATGGTGCAAAGTTCCATGGTCAAGCCCTGTCTAAGCAGTGGCTGTCCAAGTGGATAGCAGACACCGTCAGGACTGCCTATGTGCGAGCCAACTTGCCCCCTCCGGAAAAGCTCACTGCCCATTTCACCAGGGCCATGGCAACTTTGTGGGCTTTATTCCAGGGTACATCTGTCAAGGTACTCCCCATACCTTCACTAGGTTCTGCAGGCTAAATGTAGTGGATCCTCAAACCCTGGTTTTGTAACTAGTGTTAAGGGCGGCTTCTCAGTCGACCCTTACAATACAGGCATAGAGGTGAGTTTCTCCCTCAATTGTTTTCACCCTAGCTACCTGTTATTGGGGTACTGTATGGTAATGCACAAGGCAGCCTCTTGGCTTAGCCTTGTAGCATTCCATTCATTATGCAATATTGCCCATGTGATGGCTATGGGCCGAAGTCCTTGAAGGTTAATGGTTACATTTCGTACTTAAAAGGGAACGTTAGGTTATCATAACCCAGGTTCCCCGAAATAGAAATGTAACCATTAACCTTCAAGGACGCTGTGATTGCAACAGGTTTAAAGGAAAAATGACGCGGAGATCTGTGAGCACAGTCTTTTTGTGCCCTCGGGGGAGGCCATGACTGTGTCACAGGCTCGTGGAGCAGCTTTGGTATACAATATTCAGGGCTTGTGTCTTTAGGAGGTAAATACCCATACGCTAACGGTTACATTACTATTTCAGGGAACCAGGGTTATGCTTATCCTTTAGCATATTCCTTGTAATGGAGGGACATTTCTATAAAAAAAATAAGTGTTTTCATTACTCTGGCTAGTTAAAATGAAAAAATAAATAAGCAAATAAAATACTGTATTTTGAGAGCAGTTTATCACTTTGACTTTTGACATTCACATTACGTTTCAATTTTTTACTTTTGAAAGCCCTGTTTTTTTGGCAAAGGTAATTCCTCAGAGGAATGAAGTGCTAACCTGTCATAATAAAATAAAGTATCAGAATTCAGAGCAGCGTTTTCTGGCTCAGAGGGAAGACATACGCAAAAAACATTTTGGCTTGTCAGTATCCAATGCAGTGTAATTAAAAAAAAAAAAAAAAAAAAAAATATATATATATATATATAATTATTTAGTTTAATCTTTTGAAAAAGATGCTTTGCAGAAACATAAAAAACATAATAATTTAGAAATACTTAAAGAAGTTAAAGATAGCGGGGTTCCGAAAAATACAGCGTTACACGTCCCCACGTGTTGCTATAACTATTTAAATAACGCACCTGTAATTTTTCTTTTCATTGTTAAGACCCTGACAATTTTTTACACTATAAAGTCTGTTTCAAAGCTTTTTTTCAAAATGGCTGTCCTAGTGCACTGGGGTTTGAGATCTGTCCTCTAAATCACTGCAGGAAGAGCGAAAAAACAAAACATAACATGTGGTCTGGCTTTTCTTCTCAGTGCCACATCATGGATCGTTATAGCTGTGTTACCTGTTTGATAATGTGGGCAATAATCCTTACACTATCAGTGTACGAGAACGGACATTTTGAAAAAAACTTTGAAACAGACTTTAAAGTTCTAAGTGTAAAAAGTTGTCAGGATGGTAACAATGAAAAGAGGAATTACAGGTACGTTATTTAAACAGCTGTAGCAACACGTGGGGACGTGTAACGCTATATTTAAACAGTTGTAGCAGCACGCGGGGGCGGGTAACGCTGTATTTAAACAGTTGTAGCAGCACGCGGGGGACGGGTAATGCTGTATTTAAACAGTTGTAGCAGCACGTGGGGACATGCAACGCTGTATTTAAACAGTTGTAGCAGCACGTGTGGACGGGTAATGCTGTATTTAAACAGTTGTAGCAGCACGTGGGGACATGCAACGCTGTATTTATCGGAACCCCGCTACTTGATCTTTAAATGACAAACTTTCTGACTAGAAATCTATTTTGATGTGAAAATTGAAGACAATGAAAAAGACTTGGTCGAACTGTTTGTCATTGAATTTATTAAGTTTCTTTTAGTATTTCTAAATACAGCACTATTGAGTGTTTGAGTGTTCATTAGTTATGGATGAAGAAACACCTGTGCCCGTCCGGTTCCTAGTAGCTGATTAATCTCAAAACTCTGTCAAGTTGGGTCGTAAGGGATCTAAGCATAAAAAATGACAAGGTAACCAATTCCATACCCTCAGCACTCTGTGTAAAGAAGTGTCTCCTACCCTTTGTCCTTGCGTTTCTTTACTGGACTGGAGTTAATTTCGTTTTTTGCGATTTTGTGTGTGTGTGTGTGGAGGGTTTAGAAATTTGTGAAACTGGGTTCTATTATAGGTACTAAAGAAAGTTATTAAATTCAATTAAATTCAATTAAATAGCATTATTTAAATTTATAAGGGTCATTGTCCTGCTGGAAGGTGAACCACCGCCCCAGTCCCAGGTCTCTTGCAGACTGAAACAGGTTTTCCTCAAGAATTTCCCTGTATTTGGCTCCATCCATCTTGCCCTCAATCCTGACCAGTTTCCCAGTCCCTGCCGATGAAAAGCATCCCCATAACATGATGCTGCCACCAACATGCTTTACCGTGGGGATGGTGTTCTCAGGGTGATGAGCAGTGTTGGCTTTGCGCCACACATAGCGTTTTGCGCTAAGGCCAAAAAGTTCAGTTTTGGTCTCATCAGACCAGAGAACCTTTTTCCACATGTTTGCTGTGTCTCCCACATGCCTTTTGGCAAAATCCAAACGGGATTTGATATGGGGTTTTTTCAGCAATGGCTTTCTTCTCGCCACTCTTCCATAAAGCCCAGCTTTGTGGAGCGTCCGGGATGGTTTCTCCCATCTCAGCTGTGGATCTCTCCAGCTCCTTCAGAGTTACCATTGGCCTCTTGGTTGCTTCTCTGACTAATGCCCTCCTTACCTGGTCACTGAGCTTTGGTGGACGGCCTTCTCTAGGACATATTCCATATGCCATATTCTTTCCATTTTTTAATAATGGATTTAACCCTTTGCGGTCCATTTATTAATTCTGCGTCAGGCTCGCCAGGTCTAATTAATTTTCACACGCGCAGTTAATTTTAGGCAGCTGTTTAAAAGTATTTTTTCACAGTCAAACGGGTTTAAATGGCCCTGCATATCAACAAAGCACTCACTAGGGCTCTCCAGCCCGCCCCACCCTTTCGTTTGCTATCGCTTTCACATATGCTACCAAATAAAAATAATAATAATAATAGTCGTACATACCGATCAATCGTCTCCTGATGACTCGTTTTATCACCAAACTCCTCAATAATGCAATCCAAGTCATTATTTTATTGCTATAACATCTCAAAAAGCTCTGCAAATGTCCGTGATAGTCTCTGTGCTGATACTATACTCCCAGCTTGTTTCCATACGACCGCCCCATCTGATGCCAATGGGGTACTATGACTATTCATGAGATCGCCTTTTTTTTTTTTTTTTTTCGACTTGTCTCGGCTCCTGTCGCTCCCATTCGGCAATTGAATGGTTTTCTCGGCTTTTTCCGGAGAAAAAATGACTAGAAACCCGTTTTTTGCGTTGCTAGAATGATGTCGGACCCAGTCCGACAAAGGACCTATGAGGAATAATTGCAATGTCGGACCCAGTCCGACAATGGACCGGAAAGGGTTAATGGTGCTCTGGAGGATGTTCAAAGTTTGGGATATTTTTTTATAACCCAACCTTGATTGGTGCTTCTCCAGAACTTTATCCCGGACTTGTTTTTATAGCTCCTTTGTCTTCATGATGCTGTTTGTTTAGATATGCTCTCTAACAAACTCTGGGGCCTTCCAGAAACAGGTGTATTTAATCTGAGATCATGTGACACTTTAATTGCACACAGGTGGACTCCATTCAACTAATTATGTGACTTCTGAAGGCATTTGATTGCACCAGAGCTTATTTAGAGAGGAGGCTGTGTGGTCCAGTGGTTAAAAGAAAAGGGCTTGTAACCAAGAGGTCCCCGGTTCAAATCCCCCTCAGCCACTGACTCATTGTGTGACCCTGAGCAAGTCACTTAACCTCCTTGTGCTCCGTCTTTCGGGTGAGACGTAATTGTAAGTGACTCTGCAGCTGATGCATAGTTCACACACCCTAGTCTCTGTAAGTTAGCCTTGGATAAAGCGTCTGCTAAATAAACAAATAATAATAATAATAATAATAATTTAGGGTGTCACAGCAAAGGGGTGAATACTTATGCAATCAAGTCTTTTCAGTTTTTTATTTGTAAATAATTTTGAAAAATATGTAGATTTTTTTCCCCACTTCGACATTATGAACTATTTTGTGTAGATCAGTGACAAAAAAATCCTAATTAAATCAATTTTAATTCCAGGTTGTAACACTACAAAAGGTGGGTGAATACTTATGCAAGGCACTGTAAGTGTAAATTGATTGATGTGGAGAAGCTGAGCACCTGGTATAAATATTCCTGATTTCATCCATTTGAGAGGAATTGGACCTGATTCGGTGGGTGGTAGGAAGACAAATAGGAAAGAAAGAGTTGCCGAATTTAAAGGCTTATCTCCCTGCCTGCGCTTTTGGTCTCCATTCTGTCATGTATGTGTTTTTAAACTAGTATTTTAAAAGGCATTGGGGCTTAAGAGGAGTGCTGGACATGGGCTGTATTGGTTTTATTTTATTGTTTTTTATTTGTGAGCCCCGTCTCTGTGCAGGTATTGAGCCGCACTGACCTTTAGTTTCAATTCTGTGTTTAGTTATTGTCCTTTAGTTTCAATTCTGTGTTTAGTTACTGTTTTAATTAATGGGCAGTGCAAACCGCATGCCGGGACTGTGTATTTTAGATCTGTCCTGTTTGTTAAGTATAGTTTACCACCTGTATTTAATAAAACGATGTTCTGTGTAGTAGTGTGGTCTAGTTTATTTTCCTTCTGGTATTCTGCCTGGCTGACCCCACCCCGATCAGAAAGAATGAGTGCCCCTCTCGGGTGATACATATGTTCAGCAGCAATCTGCCACATAAATTAAAGTGTAATTTTTAAAAAATAAATATAAGAATTGATTCAGCATAATGTAATTGATATATTCGATCACTATTTCATCAACAGTATACCACAAATACATACAATAGAAATGATCAACATTGAAAATACTTTGACACAATGTAATTGATATATCTGACTTAAATCAGAGATTTCATATTAAAGAACACAAAATGACTCTGTCATTGAGACCAATTGGTTCCAATGTTTGGAGGGCAAATATTCAGTATGCTTCTCTCCATAGTAACTAAAGTATCAAATTCCCACTTCAAACTGGTACAGTTACTTTCTCCACGCTCACAAATCGTGAAGAGTGTGGAGATGATCCATGACCAGCTTTTTTATAGTGTTTGGCTCTTGCATATTCTTGATTTTGGTTCCTAATTGCTGCTTTATGTTCAGAGACCCTTATTTTTATGGCTCTCTTTGTTTGACCTATGTAAACCAGTCTACATGGACAAGTTAACATATAAATTACTGCCGTGGTATTACAGTTAATGAAACCTTGAATATTTATATTTTTACCCGATCGTGGGTGATTAATAGTTTTAGTATTTAAAGTGTTGGAGCAGTGGACACAATGGCTACATTTAAAATTACCTTCTGGTGGGTTAGATAACCATGTAATTGCTTTGTCCACTTTTGGAATAAATGAATGAACCAATTTGCTGTTTTGTGCACCTTTTAAAAGCAATACGGGGCAGTTTATCTGTTATCGAATTCAAGGAATGATCACTTTTTAGTACCTGCCATGTTTGAAAAATATTGTTAGACAAATCATTAAATTCAGAGGTAAAACACATAGTTAGATCACTTTTTGTGTTTTTAACTTTCTTTTTAAGAAGTATCGCTCGATCACAATCTTTAGCTTTGTACATTGTTTCTTTTAAGAATACGGTTGTCATATCCTCGGATAATAAATTTGGAGTGCATTTCTTCAGATTTTATTTCAAATTGTGACTCTGTGCTACAGTTTCTTCTTACCTGTAAGAATTGACCTTTCGGTATATTTCTTATCAGTGAGTGAGGATGCTGACTTTTTGCCAGTAACGAATTCCGATCTGTTGGTTTATTGAATACAGTTTGTAAGGTGCTGTTCTTACCTTTAGATAAGTCTAAAAAATGTATTCTATCTAGATCAGATTCATGTTTAAATTTTAAATGACTATTTGCGGAATTATATAATCCACAAAATGATCAAGTTGAGTCTTTGATCCCGAATATAGTAGTAAGATATCATCAATGTACCTAAGCCATAGAGAGATAAATGGTAAAAAGATGTTATTATTGTAGATTGATTTCTCCTCCCAAAATCCCATATACAAATTGGCATAATTGGAAGCAAATGCTGCGCCCATTGCTGTACCCTTTATCTGGGAAAAATATTGACTTTCAAACACAAAATACACCACCCATTTGATATATTGCGGGTGTCGGGGTCCAATATAAATCCGCTATATATCGAGGCCTGCAATATAGCGAGAGACCCATAGAAAAACAAATAGGCTAACAGATACTGTACAACCACTCCCTTGTTTTATCGGGGACGTCTGGGTCCAATATAAGTCCTCTCATTCCACTTTTTCTCATTTTTCGTATAAAAAGCAGCACATCGTTTTAATTTGTACAGTGGAGGGTAATTGCTTCTCATCAACTTAAAGTCTCCAATTCATTTCATGAGTCTTCCTTTCCTTTCTCAAATGCACAAACCCGCTGCATTGAAGGAATCCATTACCGACATAGGCTTGTTGCTAGGGAGCTGACGTCACTGCCCTGTGACTTTTGCTAGTGCATTGCTGCCACACGTGAACACCTCGCTGGCTAAAATAAAAACTGCTTCAGCAAGTAGATATTTAATTTGCTTTGTCTTATTGTGCAGTGTGTGTGTATTTGATAACAGTACGATATTAATGCTTTTGTTTTTAATTGTTTTGTATATTTTTGTTTGTACAGTACGAAATAAAACAAACAGTAATTCTAATTGAAATTGCCTATGTATATTGCAGCAAAGGCATGCGCAGTTAGACTGTAAAAATGGAGAGGCAACTCCAGGACCGCGATATATCTGAATCTGCAGTAGGGGTGGGTGCAACTGGGATTTAAGCACAAATCAAGTAAATCTATAATTAATTGAGAGGGTGGAATAACCTCAGTGGGTCTGCAATTTAAATGGAAAGTGACAGCGTCAGTGCCCCTGTATGTGGGATGTTGGTGTACAAACTAGTGACATCAAGTGACACAAGAATATTATCAGGGACCACCCTGATTTCATTAATACGGTTAAATACATCACATGTATCAGAAATAAATGAAGGAGTTTACGGACAAAGGGTTGTAAATGAAAGTTTATATATTGATATGGTGATTCAATAACTGAACCCATACCTGCGACAATAGGTCTTCCAGGAGGATTAGTGTAATATGACAATTGCATAATCTTGAATCAACAGTAATGTTTAATAAAATTGTTAAGTATATGCAATGTGAATTGAATGCATCGATTGCTAGATTACTATTTCTAGTAATCGGATAATGGTGTTAAATGACAATGAGTACCGGGTGCATTTAATAGATCTAATGCACGCTCTGATGAAGACAACGTGTCGAAACTTGTCAGCGTATCTGTTTTTGCCTTGTTTTAATGAATAAAGTATGAATAATTGAGAGACAAGTTTGGGATTTAGACTTTTATTTAGCGGGAGTTGCCGTCTTTTCTCTTCGGCGGTGGCAACATCTAAGAAGTGCTTCCTATATATATATAGGAAGCACTTCATATATATATATATATATATATATATATATATATATATATATATATATATATATATATGCATGTTAGTTATGTGTGCAAAAGTGTGTGTTCAATGAAAGTGTCATTCAACTGCATTTTTTTCACATAAAAAATGTGTTTGTTACACATAAATAAAATACATTTCATTTTTTTAAAGTTTGCGATATAAACTCAGTGTGGGAATCGAACCCAAGACATGCATCTAATGCAGCTTGCAATAGCTTTCACACCACAAAGTTTGTACTTCCATTTCACATTTGCAAGTAGTATAGCAGTAAAGTTACAGTTTTTAACAAGTAATGAGATTTTGTAAATAATGACAGTCTGAAGGAACTGAATCTATTTAGCCTAGAACAAAGTATAATTGGGGAGGGGGGAGGGGGGGGGAATGAGCTGACAAAGTTTACACTGACCAATACTTTAAGCAGAGCAAAGAAACCAGGGCCAGAGGACAGAGACACTTCTTCACACAGAGTGGTGAGGGTATGGAGTGGTTTACCCAGTCATGTTGTTGATGCTGAATTATTTGGATCTTTAAGACCAAAACTTGATAAAGATATATTCAAGATATATGGAGGTGTATGTCTGTCCGTTGATTTCAATTGTGTTCATTCTGCAGTATATTTGAATGTATAGCAAAAATATCCTTTAATGTTAATTAGAGATGTACCCAAGTAAGTTTGTAGTTTATGAAAAATGTTAAAAAGAGGTGTTCTTCACAATTATTATTATTATTATTATTATTTATTTCTTAGCAGACGCCCTTATCCAGGGCGGACAATGGAATATATATTGAGATTGAGATCTCTGCGGTATAGTTGCATATTACATAGATTTTACAGAATTGACAGTAGATTCCTAAAAATAATAATAAAAAAAACTGTTTGTTAAGAAGCTTTGACTCCAAGCCATAACTCTTCAGACCTTCACTGCCAACTATATATAAAAAAGCAATGTTTGCAGTTTTTATTGCTTTTCCCCCTTGTTTAAATAAATAAATAAATAAATAAACAAATAAATAACACTAAGAAATTCTCAAAAATATTAGATTGGCTTGCATTTTCCAATCGTCAAACCAGTGGTGTCTAGTAATCTCAACCCGCTTGTAACAGATCCATGCTGACATGTTTCCTGCCCAATTACAGTTAACGTGCACACTTTATTTATTTATTCATATAGTATTTTAAATGAACGACTTTCAGCCTAAACCTGCTGCCTAGAAAGCTGTGTCTTCTGCCTGCCCAGCGATGCTGTCCTTGGCGCGACTTGGACATGTCAGGGTAAACATGGCAACCCCTTGGAGTTCTACTACAATGTAGAAATGCCACCCAGTTCTAACTGTTATGGCCAAAAGTGAGTGGCAGAACTTTTTCTTAACCCTGTAGTGCAACAAAATTGTGTTAGTTTCTGACCAGTTATTTATTCCAGGGAATTTAAATCATAAAAGTGGAAAGCAATCATTATCGCTTATTCTCCTCACAGTTATTCCCCTCACAGATTCTCCACACAGTTCAAAAGTTCAGTTCAAACAGGGGTGTGGGGGGGGGGTGATGCACCAAAATGCTGTAATAAATATTTTCTTCAACACCAGACAGCTGTGTTTACAAAATGTGAAATACCTTACATGCATATTGTTCATTCATAATTGATAAACATTCTAGCTTGACATGATTCAGGTGGCAAAATGTAAATACAGTTTTTGATCATGGTTTTGATTGGAAGCAATAAATGCCGCTGTTCTAAATCTGCCACTGCTGTTTCTCATATATGTACCCATATCTCATAAACTGTTTTAGATCTCAATATACTCAGTGTTGTAGGAACTTGTAGGAATGTAATGATACCCTTTACATTGACCTTTGTCCTAAAATGGCTGCCTGTAAGAGCAGTCATGTCTTCTATTCTGCATTTCAAGCACCGTAATCTCAGAAATAATATTCTTTTTGTGTTATCTTGTAAGATGGCCCCTTCCTTTGCAGACCTTCAGTGTTTTGGCATATTTAAAATAAAATGAAACCATTTTATTTTTTAAAATGAAGAGTTCACACAGTCCTAGTTCTATATGTGTCCAGCCCTAGACTGTGAACATCAGCAAAACATCTGGAGCTGGTAAAACTGTTGAGGGATACAGACTTGGCAGCTTCTTGCTTACAGTAGGGACTACTGTACAGCCCTTATTTGTTAATCCATCCCTTGTTCCCCCATTAGGTTTGAATTACTGAACCACATAATAAAAAAACAATCTTCACAATTGAATTTAGTCTTAAATCCCTTGGCAGACTGCGGATCCCACCAGGGAATTTGGTGACAGACATCTCGGCTGCAAGTAAAGAAAGTAAATAAAATAATGTAAACAGTCTTGCACTTTATTTCAGAGTTGAATTTGATCACATCTCGCGTGATTAGGCAGGTACGCAGTGTGTGCAGTATAATCCCTGATCCGCAGCGACTCCCAGTAGAAAAAAAAGCAAGTGGTGCAGTTTGTGTGTTGACATGGCAGGAAAAAGAAAGAAGCGTGACTGCATTGTACAGGTATTTTTTGTGTTCTCTGTTAGTGAACATTTGTTTTAATAAAAGCACTGTTTGCTACAGGACTTACAGACTGTCGGACAATGTGGCCCCCTCTCAATTTTATGGGGACATTTTCTTCAGTGAGGGGGTCAATATGTTTGATTCAGAACCAACCACCATTTCTTATTTTTGTTTGTTTTAAATATGCCAACAGAGTTTACTGACCTTTTGTTTCTGAAGAACAAAAATTAAACTGTAAAGCTGTAGATACAACCAAGGTGTCTCTACAATACTCACTGTAACTTTTGGGGAAAATATTGGGAAATGTGTCACAGTAATGCTGGTGTATCACTGAGTAGAGGATCTTCATTGTGCCAAATCACCTTTCCAAAAAATGTAGTCCACCGCGTACCCCCATCTTAGATAGTCATAATAAAATGAAAAGGTCTGTACAATAACATGATACAAAAAAACGCACAAGCCTTGGAGTGGGTGATGGATACAATTATAAAAGTCACAGTATTATAACGGAAACAAATATATAATATTTACTTTTGGATAAAAATAGTCCCTCAAACAGGTTTCTAGTTGTTGGAAACATCAACATCATTTTATTGTAATTACTAATTCATTAAAATCAACGAAGCCTCCGTGCTAGCCTCAATCACTCAGAAATGACATAGGACTATTCCATGATAGCAAATGGCAATCATGTATTTTTATTGATAATGAAATTACAGAAAAGAAGGCAAAGAAAAGTTCACTATCCACGCATCTCTACAGCTGACCTCATTACGAAAACATATTATTGGCATTTTTTAATTCTTGGTGACTAAAACGTACAGTACTGATGCTAATTAAAAAACAATAATAAAATGCTTACCTAGTAGTATCAGTGTGATGGATGTCCCTGCTTGTTACCACACAAATCACTGATGATGGCAGGGAAATTGGAGAGAGCTTCAGTTGCAAGACATCAAGACATTTTTGGCGTTTTTAATCCCTGACGGTATTTCGTCTTGATCGCCCTTTGCTAGTAATGTACTAATATTGAGCCAACAGTCCGTTTTTGTTAACTGGATTGAAAGCTAAAAACTCTTAAGGGGCGTTCACACAGAATGCGACGCACTGCAAAAAAAAAGTAAAAGCTATTTTCAATGAAGTCATTCACACTGAAGGCGGTGCACAGAGGCAGCACTAGGGGCGGCGCGCAAGAGATAAAAATAATTCAACTTTTGCCACGCCGCTTCGTGACGTACATTACCAGCAGTCAATCAGAAGAAGACAGCAGGCTTGCAGAGAATAAATTAACAATAAATATGGAGGAAGAGTAGTTAATATTGTGTTCTGTTTATTTATTTTTAGAATGGGGTTTCCCCCTCTGCCCCTGTGTTATTTTGTATTTGTTTTGTATTATTATTATTATTATTATTATTATTATTATTATTATTATTATTATTATTATTATTGTTGTTGTTATGATTTATTGTGTAAATAAGACGGCGAGAGCCGTGCGCCATATGTTTTGTTGTTGTTTATTTGTATTTATGTATATGTTTGACGGCCTAGCTGAAATATTTTGTAATGTTTAATAGTGTGGATGGGAAACCCCATCCACAGTAATTTAAAGACCTCGTGCAGAAGGTGGCCATCTCCCGAATTAATTAAGTGATTAATTTGTTGCTAATCGGGAGATGGTCACCTGCATAAAAGTCTGCAGTGCTCTCAGTTCGTGGTGGGTGTATTAGGAGTGAGAGCGAGGAGAGAGAAAACGAAACTTAAAAATTAAACTTGTACAGTCAGTGAAGGCTATTGCTCAGCCTGACCTGGGTTTTGTTTATTTTGTGTTCGTGATTTGTTTTATTTAAAGTATTTATTTTGCTCTGCAAGCACAGTTTTTTTCTGTTTGAACTTTTTTATTTATTTTTGTTATTTATTTTGAACTGCAGTACTGCTTGGTGTCAGTTTCCTTCCTGCATCTGGCCTGACGTCACTGCTCAGCCAGCCTGCCTCACTTGGTGGCATTGGTGGGATCACCAGCGCCTCCTGGACTCAGGCCAGCGTGGGTACTGCAGTTTTTTGTTTTTTTTAATTTTTATTAATACGTGTGGAGTGAGGAGAGTGAGGAAGGAGGATGGGAAGGAAGAGCTTCAGAAAGCAGCAAAAGCAGCAGCAACAGCAACAGCTGCCACCGGGGGTCGTCGGCCCTATCTACGTGGTAGACGAGTGGTGCCCTGGTTGTGGGGAGTTTGTGCACACCGTGGCCATCTGCCCCACCCTATACCAGGGAGAGGAGTGGGCGGCCAAAGCGAGCCTGGACCAGGCACCTCGGGGGAGACCCCAGAAGCGGGAGATACCAGCCGCGGCCACAAAGCGGGAGAGCAGCTGGGATGCCATCCTCCGGGCGGTCATGCATGACTGCTGGTGCCCCATCTGCGGTGAGCGGGGGCATTCCCCACTCAACTGCCCCCTTCTATCAGAGGGGTGCCTGCTGCGCCCATTCCCAGCAGCAGAGGGATAGTGTCTGCTGGTCCTGCCTCCACCACCCACAGCAGAGAAGGTAGACCTGCTGTGCCCACCGCCACCAGCAGAGGGAGAGAGCCTGCTGGTCCCGTCTCCACCATCTCCGACGACAGGAATAGAGCAGCAGGAGCTGCCTCTGTCTCCACCACCGCCACCAGCAGAGGGAGATGCTGCTGGTCCCACCTCCAACGGCAGGAGCAGAGCAGCAGGATCTGCCTCTGTCTCCACCACCGCCACCAGCAGAGGGAGAGTGCCTGCTGGTCCCGTCTCCGCCAGCAGATGGAGCATGCCTGCTGGTTTCCCTGCTGTGGCCAGAAGGGGAGGAGCCCCTGCCACCTTCGCCTCGCGCAGAAGGTGGCCATCTCCCGAATTAATTAAGTGATTAATTTGTTGCTAATCGGGAGATGGTCATCTGCATAAAAGCCTGCAGTGCTCTTAGTTCGTGGTGGGTGTATTAGGAGTGAGAGCGGAGAGAGCGAGGAGAGAGAAAACGAAACTTAAAAATTAAACTTGTACAGTCAGGGAAGGCTGTTGCTCAGCCTGACCTGGGTTTTGTTTATTTTGTGTTCGTGATTTGTTTTATTTAAAATATTTATTTTGCTCTGCAAGCACAGTTTTTTTATGTTTGAACTTTTTTATTTATTTTTGTTATTTAAAATAAACGCTAGCGCCATTTATTTTGAACTGCAGTACTACTTGGTGTCAGTTTTCTTCCTACATCTGGCCTGACGTCACTGCTCAGCCAGCCTGGCACAGACACCCTTCACTTTTTGTGTTTAAAAGGAAAGCCAGTCAATTATATAAATAATTACAGTAAAACATGAATTAAACGCCTCTGGCGTTTACTTGCAATATTTGCCAACAGACCCGGCGCATATTAGATCTCTAGCTTCACATGCTTCATGCGGTCATTGAGAAGCCGCTAACACACAGCCCTGTAGCAACATCGTAACTCAATTTAAACACTCCAGCAACTTTGTTAAAAGGTTGTGTGTCAGTGGGAACTAAGTAATAGTTTTGTTTTATAACAAAATTGCATTGTATTGTACACCCTCAAGTATAAACAAAAGGAAGAAAACATACTAGAATTTATGTGCCTCGCATTAGGGCCGCCGAGAGCCGTCATGGGCCCCAGGGAAGGATTGGTATGTCATGCTGCCCCCCCATGGTACTACATTCATCCGACTTTGTAGTATACTGTAGTCTAAACCAAGCTTCTAACCCAAGCAATGATACTTGCAGTCTTAGCAGTGTCTGAGGAAGATCATTTCAACCGATACAGTATTTTGATAATGGGTTTGAAGGAAACTCAACAACGCAGTAGAAGTTTCAATATCTTAATTAAAATCTGAAGCAGAAAT
The DNA here is from genome assembly GCA_030684275.1 of Acipenser oxyrinchus oxyrinchus. NCBI lineage: Eukaryota > Metazoa > Chordata > Actinopteri > Acipenseriformes > Acipenseridae > Acipenser > Acipenser oxyrinchus. Next base: position 37,400,346 of record CM060256.1, read on the forward strand.
TGTCCCCACTGTTTGCACTAATACAGTCCTTGTTCAAGGGTCTTGGGATATATATATATATATATATATATATATATATATATATATATATATATATATATATTGTAAGGCAGCAGGCTGTGTGAGACAGCAGGGAGGGGGTTAAAACCTCCCTGAAGGAAAAAATGTTACCTTTGGTATTGTTTAATTGTTTTGCTTTTTCAGTTAATCAGTTTTGTTAATTGTTCTTTTGTTTAATTTAACTGTTTTATTATTCAATTATCCCCTGCACCTGGGCAGTAATTGGGAATTAGAACCAGGTGCAGGGTATAAAAGAGGAGCACTCAGAATGCTCAGGGCTGCTGAGTAGAAGGAGGCAGAAGAGGCGCTCTGTCTCCGAGTAGCCAGAGTAAAGTAAGTGCTGTGTTAGCGTGAGTGTTTTGTGGTGCCAGGTAAACGGCTTAGCCGTCCCTGCGAAGTTAGTCAGGGAATAACCTGTTTAGTAAGCGCTCCAAAACGGAGTTAGGTTTTGTTTTGTATTTGTTTGTTTGGTGTGTTTATTAAAAAGTAAGCGAACCGCTTGAAAATCCATTTCTGTTGTTGTGGGTCGTAATTTTAAAGGGCACGAACCCGTGAGAGCAAAATTCTTTTACAATATATATATATATATATATATATATATGTGTATATATATATATATATATATATATATATATATATATATATATATATATATATATATATATATATATATATATATATATATATATGAAGGTCTGCAAAGGAATGACCTGTACTGCAGGCGTAAGAGGCCATCTTCCAAGGAAACACAAAAATATTGGTTAGCTACTGCGTTGCCAGAGTCTCTTCCCACTAGTACTAGGCTGTTACAGTTTCTTTGTTTTCTGTAAATTCTCAGTCTCTTGTGCTCTCCCTTTCCAAGTTGACAGACACACTCCCTAAAAATGTAATAAAAAAAAAATGACCAAAAATATTTGTAAAACACTGTACAGATACTGCACTGTGACAGGATGTGAGTAGTGATGTATATAAAACAATATCCACACAAAATCACGATTTAGAAAAAATGTCAATTTATTTAAATAAAAAGGAAACAATAAATCACCCCTATACCTGCAAAATACAGCGTGTTTCAGTCCCAAAAGAAAAACACTCCGCTACCACATTCTACGTGCACGAAATTGTGCTCCTTCGGTTCCCGGGGAAAGTGGTGCTTATGTTCGATTGGTGTTGTGCATGGGAGATTGTGCTCAGGTTGTCGTGGTGGCAGCTCCTGGGTTCCTTTAATCCTCCTGTGCAACATACAACACACATGAATAACATGATTCAACGCAAGGCCCGGTACTGACATAGCTTCTTCCCCTTTGTACCACAAAACTCCACCCTGCAAACAACCCGTCGCCATGGTTTCTCCAATCGTTGTCTGCCCCGTAGCTGATTGCAAGGGAGTCCTTTCACATACGTGCAGCTACACGCTGCCCTTAATATGGTCTCCTGCCTGTTTCTGCCTACCGTCTAGTCTGCCCATCTAGGAGGAAGCATACCACCAACCTTACACAGCGCCCTTTCTGGTCGGGAGGGAGATTTACAGTTTGAATTTCTCTGTCACATGCAGTAATACAAATAAAGAAATTATAATTTTGTATTACTTATTGATCACCTTGCTGTAGCAATATAAAGCATCCTGATTCTCTCCAAACATAGAATACTGTATTTATTTTATAGATTTACTTTCCAAAAATGTGGTTGACAGATCGGTAAATTGGTAGATTAGGTCAAGGTGGAGGAAGACGGCACCGAGAAATCCTAGGGATCAAAAATCCAGCCGCTTATTCACCAGTCAAAAAACACGCATTGCAAGTGAGTGGATTCAGCTGTACATTTATTCCCGGCATTTATATGATCCATGAGATATATATATATATATATATATATAGATATATATATATATATATACACACCACCCACCCAATATATTACAGGTGTCAGGGTCCAATATAAATCCGCTATATATTGAAGGCTGCGATATAGCGAGAGACCCATAGAAAAACAAATAGGCTAAAAAATACTGTACAATCGCTCCCTCGTTTTATCGGGGACGTCAAGGTCCAATATAAATCCCGCTTCTCATTTTTCATGTAAAAAGCAGCACACCATTTTAATTCGTACTGCAGAGGGTAATTGTTTCTCATCAACTTAGTCACCAATTCATTTCATGAGTCTTCCTCTCCTTTCTCTAATGCACAAACCCGCTGCATTGAAAGAATCCATTCCCAACATAGGAGGCTTGTTGCTAGGGAGCTGATGTCACTGCCCTGTGACTTTTGCTACTGCATTGCTGCCACACGTGAACACTTGTTGGCTAAAATAAAAACCACTTCAGCAAGTAGATATTTAATTTGCTTTGTGTTATTGTGCAATGTGTGTGTATATGATAACAGTATGATATTAATGCTTTGATTTTAATTGTTTTGTATATTTTTCTTTGTGGTGTGCAATACGAAATAAAACAAACAGTAATTCTAAGTGAAATTGCCTATGGATATTGCAGCTAAAGCATGTATATATAAATAATCATCAGTGTTGTGTAAAAACACCTCAATTAAAATCAAACAATATATTTTATAGCTGTATTATATATTAGGCTATTTCAACAACTTTGCTATAAACATATTGCTTTAATTGTTGGCTCAATTGCATTGTTAAGAACTAAAACCTTTCTTTTTTCACATTCAAATGTTTTACTTACTGTAATTAAAGGTCATTTTCATATATACTATAGTATGTATATACTCACATTACCTGCAACAAAAGCACACAGAGATTCTTGACTCCTTTAAAGTAGGCCTGTGGGACAACCTGATAACTGGCATCAATGCTTTACTTCGGACATTGGGTTTCAGAAGCTGTTCCTTACCTAGTGCATCCATGACACAAATTGCTTGCAGTAACTAAAGGCAATTGCAGCAAAAATGTGTTTTGATAACATCAGGCCTTGGCTGTAGTTAAGTACAGATATGTGCAAGTTGTTTAACCAGCAAATTGCATCCATTCCAAGAGTTAATAGAGTTATTTTATTTAATCATAGCATTGAGTTTTTTAGCAAATAGAAAAGTTATGACTTCTATTCAGGAAATAATTTGTCTCATTTCCTCCGTTATTGGTCAAATTTGCCTCCCTTTGCCAAAGCAGTAATGGAAGTTATGTGTAATTTGCAGAGAAATGGACCCTGAATGTCTCAGAGAAGCTGCACAGTATTAATGTGGTGTCCCTTTCAAAAAGAAATATACAAAGCAAAGGTTTCAAGACTGTGCAATGATGCAGTTTTTACATTGTCTGCTGAAATTGAGTTGAGGGTTGGATAGCTAAAAATGAAAGAGGCAATCAATGAAGCACGCTGTTTCCGTGTTGTGTGACGACGTTCAAGCAAACTTTCCAGAGATGTGATATAAATGTGTTTTAAATCAAGGGATTATAATATGTTCTCACAAGTTTTGAACTTCTTTTCTTTAGCAGTAGTGTGTACAGTATGGGGGTGTCCTTTGATATCTGGTACATTTATTTAAAGATGGAAATAAGGGGAGTCATAAAAAAGGCTGCCATCCTTAAATTGAAAAACCTCATAGAGCATAGATTCTGAAGTAAAAGTAATAAACTAATGGGTGACCTGTAGAATAAGCCACAGCTGGATTTTTAGAGCATTTTAAAGTAATAGGAAACACCCCTTGCATCAACCACTTATTTTTAAAGGCCAATTCCAGGACCACCACAATAGGGGCGTGATGTGATCCAGGGTGATTCCCCAGTGCTCTAATGTTTTCTAAAAAAAAAAAAAAAAAAAATCTAGCGGTGGCTTATCCTGGCAGGGTATAGGTTATAGATATCCCCAGAGTATAGGTCATCCCCATAGTCAAGTAGACTTATGAATCCAACTAGTGCCTTTATCAATGTAAAAACACCTACAGTAAATAGAATGACAATGTTTAAACACTTAGGCACATTGTTAATTTAACTCTTTAGATCCTAGGGTGTCCCCTACCCCTTTTCCCCTCGATCAGCTGCTGATGGCCAGTGTTTAACATTGGACAGTGACCGTCTGCTGTCTGAATGGCAGTTTTACTAGCGTGCGTAGGAAGAAAACAGGAACACAACTAGCATTTTCCTCATAGCTGTTAAATAAGAAATTTGATGTACAGTATGCCACAAAAGAAAAACAAGTAAGATATTGAATTGTGCTACAACACCTAGATGTTGGCTAGTTTTCAATGTGCTGCTAGTTTATCTCGGATGCAGCAGTGTGGAGTAGTGGTTAGGTCTCTGGACTCTTGACCGGAGGGTCGTGGGTTCAATCCCAGGCGGGGGACACTGCTGCTGTATCCTTGAGCAAGGTACTTTACCTAGATTGCTCCAGTAAAAACCCAACAGTATAAATGGGTAATTGTATGTAAAAATAATGTAATTGTATGTAAAAATAATGTGATATCTTGTAACAATTGTAAGTCGTCCTGGATAAGGGCATCTGCTAATAAATAAATAATAATAATAATAATGTTTCTTTGATTAGTTGATACCAGTAGTTGACTAGTTTCCAGTGTGTTGCTAAAATTGATCTCCAATGCATGTTTCTTTCTTCAGTTTATGCTTCTCTTTCCCTTCCTCTGATGAGAGTGCCACATAATGCAATCTTTGGGAATTACAGTGGCTTTCAAAAGTATTCACCCCCCTTGGACTTTTCCACATTTTATTGTGTTACAACATGGAATCAAAATGTATTTAATTAGGAGTTGTTGCCACGGATCAACACAAAAAAAGTCCAAAATGTCAAAGTGAAAAATAAAATCTACAAATTGTTCTAAATTAATTACAAATACAAAACAGAAAATAATTGATTGCATAAGTATTCACCCCCTTGAGTCAATATTTGGTAGAGGCACCTTTGGCAGCAATTGCAGCCATGAGTCTATTTGGATAAGTCTCTACCAGCTTTGCACTTCTGGACACTGCAATTTTTGTCCATTCTTCTTTGCAAAATTGCTCAAGCTCCGTCAAGTTGGATGGGGACCTTTGGTGAACAGCAATTTTCAACTCTTTCCACATATTCTCAATTGGATTGAGGTCCAGGCTTTGACTGGGCCACTCAAGGACATTGACCTTTTTGTTTTTAAGCCACTCCAGTGTGGCGCTGGCTGTATGTTTGGGGTCATTGTCCTGCTGGAAGGTGAATCTTCTCCCAAGTCCCAGGTCTCTTGCAGACTTCAGGTTTTCCTCCAGGATTAATCTGTACTTTGCTGCATCCATTTTGCCCTCTATCTTCACAAGCTTTCCAGGCCCTGACGCAGAGAAGCATCCCCATAGCATGATGCTGCCACCACCATGCTTCACGGTAGGGATGGTGTTCTCAGGATGATGTGCGGTGTTAGGCTTGCGCCAAACATAGCGTTTAGCTTTGAGGCCAAAAAGCTCTATTTTGGTCTTATCAGACCATAGAATCTTCTTCCACTTGGTCTCAGAGTCTCCCACATGCCTTCTGACAAACTCTAGCTGAGATTTGATGTGAGTTTTTTTCAACAATGGCTTTCTTTTTGCCACTCTCCCATAAAGGCCAGTTTTGTGAAGCACCCGGGCTATTGTTGCAGTATGCATAGTGTCTCCCAGCTCAGCCGTGGAAGACTGTAACTCTTTAGAGTTGCCATAGGCCTCTTGGTGGCCTCCCTGACTAGTGCCCTTCTTGCCCGGATACTCAGTTTTTGAGGATGGCCTGTTCTAGACAGATTCACAGTCCATGCCTTGGAAATGTTCTTATATCCTACCCCTGATTGGTGCTTTTGAAGAACTTTATTCCGGATTTGCTTTGAATGTTCCTTCGTCTTCATGATGTAGTTTTTGTTAGGAAATGTACTAACCAACTGTGGGACCTCCCAGAGACAGGTGTATTTAACCTGAAATCATGTGAAACACCTTAATTGCACACAGGTGGACTCCATTCAACTAATTATGTGACTTCTAAAGACAATTGGTTGCACAAGAGCTTATTTAGGTGTGTCATAGCAAAGGGGGTGAATACTTATGCAATCAATTATTTTCTGTTTTGTATTTGTAATTAATTTAGAACAATTTGTAGATTTTATTTTTCACTTTGACATTATGGACTTTTTTTGTGTTGATCAGTGGCAAAAACTCCTAATTAAATCCATTTTGATTCCATGTTGTAACACAATAAAATGTGGAAAAGTCCAAGGGGGGTGAATACTTTTGAGAGCCACTGTATCTCTTTCTTAAACAACCCTCAGCTCAGCCAAGTTTTAAAACTTTTGAAATGCAGGGAGCACAAAGAAATGTAGCCCATGGTACTTTATGTGTTACAGATTAAAAAAGACGCTTCATGTCAAGTGACTGATTTTATTATGTCTAATTCCAGTATTTGTAATAAAGTTATGTTCATATTTTACTGCTTACCAAACAGATATTAACTTTAACTTTAGTTTTCTTTCACAAAACTAGAGCTAACCACTGTACAGCACACAGGGCTTCGATTTTCCCTTTTTCATCTCAGAATTCGTCCACGTTATTGTCTTCGGTTTTAACAGGCTACCTGAGCGTGTTTTTGTGCTTTGTGTAATCTATTTGCTTATTTATTGGGGTCTCTGATTAAATAGGTTACAAGCTTTCATACTGTACTTTCAAGTGCTGGCTCCTACAGACATGAGGTTCACTATTCAACCACTGGTTTTGCTACACATCCAATATACTAGTTGTTAGCAAGTCGACAGCATGTAAACCACCAAAGGCCAACCTACAGCTCCTATATATAAGCCCACTCTTTTGGGATGATTAATTAGGCAAGGAAGCAAAGGTTGTGTACAACCAGGGGCCGTATTCACAAGCTGACTTAAGTATAAGACCAAAAAAAGAGCTTAAGTGTGTTTTGCAGACTATGTTATGACCGAGACTTAAGTCGGATTCACAAAGCGATTTTCTTAACTTAGACCGTGTTTCTGTCCTTGTGCGATGTATCTTCACTATCTCCCGCTCATGAGAAAGCTGCTCGCTGCCTGAGGAACCATTCATGTAAGTTTTTTTTTTTAACTCGAGACATTTACACAAGAAAAATGTCTCGTGTAAAATGCTTTTTTGGGTTTCCATTTGCTCAGTTTATTTTACGCGAGTAAACCGGGCTTTTCACCCTAAGTCATGTAAATGAATGGAAAAGGTGGGGGTTGATATGTAAATTAACTATGCGTAAAGTACTTGTGCTGTTTTTTGAAATTACTAGTGACATTTTGTGAAAATGTGGTTTCCATGCGTAGAGAACTGGTACACGAGTGAATCTAAGCTGCTGTAATAAAGCAAAATACCCTGTGCCTGCTTGGTTAATAATGTGCTTTACTGCTCTTGACCAAATTGTTTTTCAATTTGAGGAGGCTCGTGCTGTCAGAGATGCTCTCCTTTCTTTTAAGTTGTGTTGGATTTACTGTGGTGTTAGATATTAATGATGCAAACAAATAAAACACAATCAATATGTTCATTTGCAATTTTATTTGCTCAGTTCTGAGAGGGCATCAACAACTTGGATGTTGTTGCGCTGTTTTGGGCTATCGAGCTGGCTTATGACATCCAGTTCACAAACCCCATGATTGTCAGTTTGGCTCCTTCACTGGGAATATAATGTAAGAAATATAATTGTATCACTGTAAATATATACAATAATGTCAAAATAATATATTGTAAAATAGGATTTAATATTTTCTATTAATAACACATGTTAATTATATTTTAAGATTATGTATAAAGTGATATGCTGCATAGAAGCGCATTTATGTGCAGTGTGTCCTTTCATTTACGGTACTGTTTATTTTTATAGAATACAATGTCTTCGTGCTGTGCTAGCTTGCGACATAAAACAATTTGGTAGCTTTTCTTTTAAATTGTACAGCCTTGTACTGCAAATATTTTTGTATGTTTTTGTAGTTAACAATTTGTACTGTTTTGTTTCAAAGAAAATGCCTTAAAATTGACAATTGAATTTATTTAAATAAGTTTGACTGATTGTAAAGATAGTAGTGTACCGGGTTTTTTACTTGCAATAAAGGTGCAATTACATTGTTTCTGTTGGTCTGTATTTAAAAGATTTATTAGCGTTTCAATTGACTGTCTCCCAAAACGGAATCGACTTTTCAGTTCAGTCTTGGTAAAAACTTCCAAAGGGCTTTCCCTGTCTACAAAAACACGCATAGGCAATTTTCCACACCTGGGTGATCTTCAAATAAATCGTACAGTGTTATCTGTCAAGCTGTGTTAGTTAAAATAGCCGTGGTCAATAGCAAACTAGGACTCAAGCCTCCCCCAGGGTATTCTTAAAGTTAAGACCATACTTCCATTTAGACTTGTTTGTGAATATAAGTCCAAATTGATGACTTATGACCAGTCATAGACTTATGACCAGTCAAGACAGCTTTATGAATATGGCCCCTGGGGTCTGAGAGTTCTGCTCCTATAAAGAGTGCTGTTCTGTGCTGCTCATGAACTTTGCAGTTTTTAACTCGTCGTATAACTGACTACTAATCAGTGAATCACAATCTTTCTGCGTTATTTAGAAGTATAAATACTCTGGTAAAAATAAATAAAAATCACAATACTCATACTTTGACGTTTTTTTTTTTTCTTTCCCTTTTAAAAAATGACCATTTCAGGACAATATCGTCATCTCAAGCGTTTTGAAACTGGTAAAAATGTAATCAAAATATATCGAAAATACACATTTAAGTATAGCATAGTAATTGAAGAGGACATACCATTTTTTTTTTTTTTTTTTAGTAATATCTTCCAATGAACTCAAAACTCTGCCTTGATCAAAATGTGATCGAAATAGACGTTGTGCCGCTGTTCAGTGGCAGTGAGTTTGTTTAGCGCTACCCTTATTCAAATTCCATTTTGCTGAGTCGTTATTGACTCATCAATGAAAAGTAGACAGTCTAGGCTTTCTGGCTGCATAGGCCCTTGATCGTAGGACTTTCAGAAAGGTGAAAAAAAACATATTTCTATCCTTTATTCTGAGATTTCAAGACCTAAACCAGTAAGGGCTGAAGTAAGATTTACACTATTTGCTCTTGAAGGTGTCTACAGTGTATTGTAATTTAAACCAAGAGCCTATCATGGATGGCATTTAGATATGTAGGCAGAAATATGATCCGTGCTTGGAAAATTTGCAAGCGCGTCATTTTACAGCAGCGATTTAGGGTGGGGCGGAGCAAGCTTCACCCAGCACTGCCTCTTGATACAGGGACTTTTTAACCTCCAAAATATATTGTAAAAATGAATGCTGCACAGGGATAATAATATTTTTTAATAGACTACATCACATTTTAAACAAGGCTTTAATAATTGTGTTTTGATAAACCGTATAGCGGGAAATTTTGGCTAGTATTAAATTTGGCGGATTTGATACCTTAGTGGATTTTGATGTTTTTTTAATTGGCGTTTTTCACCAAAAAATAAACAAACAAATACAGGAAAATAAATACATGTCACACAGTTTTGCATTTACATTGTCTATCTTTATAAATACAAAAAAACACTTCATTTAAAAAACATTCAAACATGTTTTGCTTAATTTAAGTCTGTCTGATAAAACAGTACCGGTATCAGATTTACAATAACTCATTACAGTAACACAGCGTATCGACAATAACAACCCAAAGCAAATTTGCACCATTTTGTTACAGACTACTAACAAGTCTGGCATAAACAATTGTGGTTGTTACTTTTAAAAAGAAAAATATTTACCCCTTGTAAACAAAATAATAATAAATAACACAAACATGCTTAACATAAAAAAGGACAGTCCTACCTTAGTAGCAGGCGCAGTTTACACTGTTTGGAAGTTTCTGACAGCATCATAAATTCCAGATTTTTTTAATCCATTGATAGAAATGTCTGGTCTACTTTTAATGTATTCAAATGCTTGCACAATCCAGCGAGCACTGATCGGCTTCATCACTGCCATTCTCATGTCCACTTTGACATCTGACACATTCTTTCCCTTGTCCAGCGCTTCTTTTAACCTGTTCTGCATACCAATCTTGGAAACGATTTTTCATCTCATCCTTTAGTTGCCTGTTCACGCTAAGATCTTGTGGCTGTAATTTGTCAGTGGTGTTTGGTGGAATGAAAACACATTGGGCACAGTGTTCTTGCAGCTTTGCTAATACAGATGGTCTTCTCTGTGCTCTAAACACATCAAACATTGCTAAAGCGGAGTGTGTTGCGCTTAAACCCAAACTTTGTCTGACAGAGCTCACATAAGGCACAGTGATGTGTTCAATGTAACAAAGCATTTTTTTTCATTGCTCCAGTGAGTCTCTGTATGCCATACATCAAAGTCCGGTGGAAATGTGTAACATGGGTGGCAGCCAATGGTATTCCCCTCATACAGTAATTGTGGTGGCAGAAATGTCCCTGTCATCGAAGAGCAGAAGACCCCAGTAATTTATTGTTTGTCATCCATGCCAGCGATTTCTACAGTTTTAGTTCCTTCTTGAGCCATGGTCCACTTTCCACTTGGTACCAGTGGTAATGGCATTTGATCCCAGTTAAAAATGTGTTCTTCTGGGATGCTGGCCTCTTTCACTGTGCTGACAACTCTGTTAAGAAACTCATTTCTCACACTGTCAAAGTTTGCTGATCGCATTTTTCGACTAGTGCTGGCTTTTCTTTTTACAAAGTCCATGCGGATCAGCAGTGATTTAGTCCAGGTCGGTGTAACAATAAGTGGGCCGCCATTCTCAGACTCCCGGAGACGATCATGTGACAATACCTTTTCCTGCAGAAACAGTAACCACAGTATTGACAACTCCTCCAGATTCACGTAAAGCTTTTAAGTAGAGCTTGACTTTATCATCTAGTTCCCCAAGTAAAGAGAGATCTGCAGCGTTTTTTTCGTGGGAGAGACTGAAGCTGAACAATCTGTGCTGGTTTTCATTTCAACAGCCTTAGACTTCAGTTTGCTCTCGTATAATGTTTTAAGACGCTGAAGACACCAAATTTTCTAACTGCTTCAACAATCTTGTGCTCACTTGCATATTCACCGATTTCAAGACAATCTGCTGTATAATTTGCATACGACCCTTGAGGGCCAGTGCCAGGTTCTACTTACAACTTGTGAGTCTTCAGAAACTTGAGACACTAACATAATTGTAGTATTCACTTCACCTTCAGAAAGCCCTGGAACAGAGTCGGGTACGGCAGGTAATCCATCTAACCGCTTAAAGTACTTTAAAATAGACATTTCCCTTGCTCCAATTTACAATATACCAGTAAGTTCAATCGTGTTAAGAACATTCTCTTTTCCTCTGCGCTAGAGGACCGGATCGCGCTGTTAGGAGCACTGTATGCAACACTCATTGGCGCTAGTATTATTGGAGATCCAATCAAAACCGGCAATAAATCCAAAATAAATTCCCTGCTTAAATTTCCTGTTATACGGTATAGTAAACAAAACTTATGCCTTTAAAAAAGTGACACGTACGCATCTATCTGCACTGGCAGAACTGCTGTACCCGTGCCATGCCATTCTTGCCAGTCTGCCCACAGTGAGAGGTGTGTTTTTGGGGGGCTTACTTGTATGCTTAAAAGTTTGATCATTCAATTTAAAGCCATCTAGCTTAGAAGATTTTTTTTTTATATTAGTAAAGTGTTGATCTTTTTGCATACCTATTTTATTTTTTTTAAATTATGAAGTCTTAAAGTAAGTAGAGGACATAACTCAAATCTAAAATGGCTGCCGGGAAGAAAAAAAGCTGAATTTGGTCAGTTAAAACATATTTTTACATGATTAAAATACATTTGTGGGGCATTTTGATGTCAGATATATTTAAGTTAATTAGTTGTACTAATCTATTTTGGATTTTGTTTGTTGAAATCTAAAATTTAGCTTGACCACCCTACTCAAAAGTTACTGACTACAGCTTAAAAAAAATAAATTAAAAAAAACAAAAACATATATATATATATATATATATATATATATATATATATATATATATATATATATATATATATATATATATAATTTGTTTTTATTACCTTTTTTTTCTAATGGTTGGCATTAGTGAACTTGCTTCGTAGACCCCATTCACACTTGCGAATTAAGGCCGCTTTTTCTCATATGTGAACTCTCCAAAAAAGAAAAGGCAGCCCAGGGTCCGGCCTAGATTTAGGCCACCGTTTCGATTGTGCATCTTTACATTAAAATGCTGATCATTTCTTTTAGCTGCTTGCTTTTACACACACATAAAACACTGTTCTCATCCACAAATATTAAGGTTATTGATTCACCACAACATTAAGTCAAAATAGTCAATAATATATATATATATATATATATATATATATATATATATATATATATATATATATATATATATATATATATATATATTAATATGTACCATAAAATAATGCTACTGTGCTGCATTGAAAAAAAAATATTAAAAAGAAACATCTGCTACAAATCAAGGATTACTATATAATCTGGTAGCTCTTCCATTCTGAGTGCAGGCTATTGTTCCATAAAAAAAAAAGCAATTTGCCACATTTTAGGCCTGCCTTTCAGTCACATGTGAACACGCAAAGGCGCCTTAAACCACAAATGTGAACGTGGTTGCAGACCTAAATATGCGGCGGCCCTGAGGTTTCGCTGGGCCAGCCCAGTAGTGTGAACGGGGTCATAGTACTGTACCTGTACTGTATGTTTTGGTATGTCGTATTTATTTTTAAGGTTCTTTCTCAATGAGCCGTTAATGTAGGAATTTTACTTAATCCGTGAGTACTGAAGTATATTTCCTCACTGTTATCCAGTCACTGTAAAACACCATCAAAACATCTGGGGGGGTCTGATTGTCTGTAAATCTGTCCATCTGTCTGTCACGCTAACATGTTTGCATATTTCTGGAGAACCGCTTATCAAACTGTCATGAAACTTGGTAATTCGTATTCTGTACCATTCTTATCCAGTCACTGTAAAACACCATCAAAAAATCTGGGGGGGTCTGATTGTCTGTAAATCTGTCCATCTGTCTGTCACGCTAACATGTTTGCATATTTCTGGAGAACCGCTTATCAAACTGTCATGAAACTTGGTAATTCGTATTCTGTACCATTCTTTACATACTGTTGATATATGTCATGGTCGTCCACTTATTCATCATAGTGATAGCTGACATTTTGTATTTATAGCTGTGGTTTGGGGTGTATGTTATAGACATTTATTCACTGTGTGAGCAGCAAGCAGCGTTTTTACATGATACGATTTAATGACTTCTAATATGTACCTTTTTCTTGCACTCTTTGTCGACACAGCAAAGAGCGAGCAAGAAATACACTCAATTTGATTAGAGGCAGCCACAAAGACTTACAAACATACAGTACAAGCACAGAAAAGAAAAAGGTGATCAACTGTATTATTTAAATGCACATTACAAACATGTGAGATAGACAGAAACCACACATTGCCCTTGATTAGTAAACTAGTATGTAGAATGTTGCCATGGTAGCAAATGATCACATTGGCTTTGCACATGGAAATAAAATAGACGTTATTGGTCAAAGGCAGGTTTCTACATGTACTTTTTAGAATGCTCTGTGTTTTCATGAAAGCTACCAGTAAGTCGGCCGGTATTACTGATTACTGGACCGATGTGCCTTGTAGCACTTTCCATACACCGGTGCCAAAAATGCAAACAAAGTAATTTTCTTTCAGATTTGCTTCCAAGTGTTTGGCTATGAAGTGAAGATCTGTCTCACGGAGGGCGTATATTAATATTTCAATGCCATGAGCAGCTACTCCTAATCCGTTTCCACTTATTTTATGGAATCTTAGTTAGCTGATGAAGGGTTAAAGACCCAAGACACTCATGGAATTTACTGCATCATATGTGTAATAGGTTACATAATGCATTCCCTATGCCAATAGGGAACAAGACAATGTTTGGCAAGTATTGTTCATGGCACCCTCATGAAACTGTGTTGAACAGGATGAAGAGGCCATGCATTATTGGAGTGTTGTATTCAAGTGTGCACACCCCTGCTCCAGACAGTAGCCAGTCCTGAAACCCCCACCTTCCTTCAAGGAAGAGATTTAAGCCCAATAGATTCTGTACATCTCGTTTCAAGAGACGTTGTGCCGCTAATCACAGGGGTTATGAAATTGAATCCATGTTGAGGAGAATTTAGTCTGGTCTGAATTTGATTGACATTCTTTGGGATTAAGTAATATTACAATAACATATGCATGTCGGTGACATGCATCCCTCTCCACAGCTGTACATTCTAAATTAGAGCTGTCAGTATGATGGCACAGTATGCGTTCCGGCAGCGTTCCCTCTAAGGCTAAAATGCACGCATTTTTCACAGTAACTGGCAACAACCTTCGCACTCAGTTTACCAACTTTCGCAAGTTATTATCATAAATATCAACCTCAATCGAGACTCCGGCCTCTCGAGGTAAACCTATTATTTTAAGACCATTCTTAACAAAGCATTAACATAAGCATATTTATGTCTGTCTTGCAGTTGATTCTCTGAAATGCAAAAATGCAGTCACATTAGTGCAGGGCTCGCTCGGGCACCAGCGAATCTACTGGTACAGGGCGGGTGAAACAGGCGCCTGGCGATTCTGCCTCTATAGCAGTGGTCCTCAAAGTAATTTGGGCATGGGCATAAATTGATCTTACTTGACTGTTTGCGGGCACGCTGACTATTGCATAGGTGCTTATCCTTCCCGCGACATATACAGTGTGTGTGTGTGTGTGTGTGTGTATATATATATATATATAATGTGTATATATATATATATATATACAGTACTGTGCAAAAGTTTTAGGCAGGTGTGAAAAAATGCTGTAAAGTAAGAATGCTTTCAAAAATAGACATGTTAATAGATTATATTTATCAATTAACTAAATGCAAAGTGAGTGAACAGAAGAAAAATCTAAATCAAATCCATGTTTGGTGTGACAACCCTTTGCCTTCAAAACAGCATCAATTCTTCTAGGTACACTTGCACAAAGTCAGGGATTTTGTAGGCATATAGTCAAGTGTATGATTAAACAATTATACCTAACAGGTGCTAATGATCATCAATTCAATATGTAGGTTGAAACACAATCATTAACTGAAACAGAAACAGCTGTGTAGGAGGAATAAAACTGGGTGAGGAACAGCCAAACTCAGCTAACAAGGTGAGGTTGCTGAAGACAGTTTACTGTCAAAAGTCATACACCATGGCAAGACTAAGCACAGCAACAAGACACAAGGTAGTTATACTGCATCAGCAAGGTCTCTCCCAGGCAAAAAATTTCAAGGCGGACAGGGGTTTCCAAATGTGCTGTCCAAGCTCTTTTGAAGAAGCACAAAGAAACGGGCAACGTTGAGGACCGTAGACGCAGTGGTCGGCCAAGGAAACTTACTGCAGCAGATGAAAGACACATCATGCTTATTTCCCTTCGCAATCGGAAGATGTCCAGCAGTGCCATCAGCTCAGAACTGGCAGAAAACAGTGGGACCCTGGTACACCCATCTACTGTCTGGAGAAGTCTGGTCAGAAGTGGCCTTCATGGAAGACTTGCGGCCAGAAAGCCATACCTCCGACGTGGAAACAAGGCCAAGCGACTCAACTATGTACGAAAACACAGGAACTGGGGTGCAGAAAAATGGCAGCAGGTGCTCTGGACTGATGAGTCAAAATTTGAAATATTTGGCTGTAGCAGAAGGCAGTTTGTTCACCGAAGGGCTGGAGAGCTGCATAATTTAATGAGTGTCTGCAGGCAACAGTGAAGCATGGTGCAGGTTCCTTGCAAGTTTGGGGCTGCATTTCTGCAAATGGAGTTGGGATTTGATCAGAATTAATGGTCTCATCAATGCTGAGAAGTACAGGCAGATACTTATCCATCATGCAATACCATCAGGGAGGCATCTGATTGGCCCCAAATTTATTCTGCAGCATGACATCGACCCCAAACATACAGCGAAAGTCATTAAGAACTATCTTCAGCGTAAAGAAGAACAAGGAGTCCTGGAAGTGATGGTATGGCCCCACAGAGCCCCTGATCTCAACATCATCGAGTCTGTCTGGGATTACATGAAGAGAGAGAAGCAACTGAGGCTGCCTAAATCCACAGAAGAGCTGTGGTTACTTCTCCAAGATGTTTGGGCCAACCTACCTGCCGAGTTCCTTCAAAAACTGTGTGCAAGTGTACCTAGAAGAATTGATGCTTGATGCTGTTTTGAAGGCAAAGGGTGGTCACACCAAATATGGATTTGATTTAGATTTTTCTTCTGTTCACTCACTTTGCATTTAGTTAATTGATAAATATAATCTATTAACATGTCTATTTTTGAAAGCATTCTTACTTTACAGCATTTTTTCACACCTGCCTAAAACTTTTGCACAGTACTGTATATATATATATATATATGAGAAAAATAATACATTTTACTGGGAGTTATTCTTGGCTCAGACAGTAATTGTGAGTGCTGCGCTTATTCTTTAAATAATTTAGTCTATATAAAATACGCAATGCAAATATTTGTAAATAGCATGTTTCCACAGATAACCATGAGTAAACTAAAATAAGAGGATAGATAGCGTCTCGCTTTGTTTCAATTTGGCAAAATTCTGTTTAAAGATCGCTCATAAAGATCGTTGGTAACTAAATCTACTACGGCATTTCCCTTGTCTGTTGAAATGAAAAAAATATATATAGAGAAAATTAAATTCTAAATACTGAAATGTATTATCAATAACAGTTGGCGAAATTCAGTGCTTAGCCGGCATATTAACAACCCGCCTCTGCTCACGAATGATTGGACAGCTGTCAGATCGTTCACTTTCCCATTGGCCACTTACTCGCCAATTTTCATTCAGTGCTTGTGCTTGCTTATGATTGGACAGTTGCATAAAACTCAGATATATACCCATAATTTAAGAACAGCTGCCGTGGGGCACGATGGCCTGGCTTCGCGGGCAGGAATTTGTCCACGTGCACCACTTTGAGGACCACTGCTCTATAGAAAGTGCTGCTCATGAACTTCATAGTTTTTAACTCGTTGTATAATTGAATACTAAAAATCAGTGAAGCACAATCTTCCTGCATTATTTAGAAGTATAAATAGTCCGGTAAACATAAATAAAAATCACAATACTCACACTTTGACGTTTTTTGTTTTATTTCCCCTTTAAAAAAGGACCATTTCAGAACTCATCTCAAGCGTTTTGAAACTGGTAAAAATGTAATCAGCACTTTAGTCAAAAATACACATTTAAGTGTATAGTAATTGAAGAAGACATACAGCATCCATTATTTTATTTTTTTTTGCGAGTTTATTCATCATGTGAGTTCACTCCATGTCTCTGCTGAAACTCAACATGGCGGCTGCACCAACGAAGAAAAAAAAAAGTAATGTTTCAGTAAGACAGAGCTAAAAGAAATCTGATTATCTATATGAGGATGGTGCGATCTTAAAGTTTAGCTGGAATTCGCGTGATCATGTACGAGTCAATACCATTAAATATCATAATGCTAGTCGTAAACATGTAGAGAAGATAGCAAATAAGACGGCAACAATGGCATGGCACTGCATTCTATGCGGAAAAACTAAGACCTAAGGTACTGCGCTCAAAGCGGAGCTGACCGTTTCTTAATTGAATTATATTTTCTGACGATGAAGAAATGAGCTCAAAACTATTTTTCTAGCTATACAATACTTAAAGAAAATTTTTCACTTTACTGTGTAGGATGTAGTCACTATACAACACACCGTTGGTTTCATAAAGACATTCTGTCTGGAGACACGCCTCTTTTTAAATCTTGCAAAAAACAATAACAATCGGGTAATACACAGCAGTGAACCTGTTTTAGAGCAACGAGTCAGTCAACACGCCTTTATCAGTTTAATATTTTATCCTGGTTATTATTATAATGCCAGTAAAACGCTAAACTTAATTTGTGGAGTCCTGCACATAGGATTACTCTCACATGACATTGCTGGACTGTTAGTAAACTGTTTCATATTTTTTTGTCATTGTAATGCCAAGGAAAAGCTAAACAGGTCTTTTCAAAACACCTTTATTTGTAGACTGAACTACTGTGTTAGTAGAAGACTGTAAATATGATTCTCACCACAGTGCTGGACATTTGGTTTTCTGAACTGTTGTAATATAATTCTTAGGTTTTCCTGCTTATGCCAGCAATGAGGCAAGTGATGTCTATAAACATTATGACTGGTTCGAAGTGACTTCAGGTGCTTTACTTACTATTACAGTACAGTAGTATCTGCGTTCTGCTCAATGACAGTGCAATATAAGAATTATTTATTTTTATTTTTTTTGATTCGCAGGGAAATAACGTTTTTACGCTTTGCAAATCCATGAGCCAATTAAGTTAGAGATTATGATCATCTTGTGAGACATGGACAAAAACACATTTCACATTCACTATGGTGAACAATTACATTTTTAAAACATAGGGCCTGCTTCTGATATCAGAATTAAGTACGCTTTTGGGGTGGTTGAGAGGGGTCTTGAAAAAGAGCACGCTGTGTACACTTGCTGTAATTGATGATAATTTTGGACGAGCCCTTACAAGAAAGTGGAATAAGACATAGAACTGAAGTTTTGTGTTAACTATGTAAATATATAATTTAATAATTACACTAAAATAATAAACAAGGGTTGCATTTGAACCATCACTTTCATTGCGGTTGCCCATCAAAGTGCTAACCAGGCCTAACCTTGCTTAGCTTTAGAGATCTGACGAGATCAGACTCCAGAGTAGTACTGTATGGCTGTATTCCATTAATGAGCACTGTTTTTACAAGCACGTTAATAAAATCATTTTAAAAAGAGCCAATAACCTGCTGACATTTGAAACGAGTAAGTTACAAAAGACCTATGATTTCGAACTTTGTTTTTGGTTATGGTATTGTCAGGGTATGTGCTCATGTTTTTCTAAATACTGCAGTTAACACATTGCAGCTTTTATACTCTATTATTAAAAACCACATTTTAAAATGGTTTATTTTTAGCAGTCTCAATAAACCGCTTTGAATCACAAGTTGCGTAAGACAGTCGCCTAACCCAAAAAAACAGCACTGGTGTTAGAAGTCTTGTAAATGTTTCTGATTCCAAAGGCTCTGCCGCCCATAGACAAGCTCTACATATTTAAAACATTTTCGCAGTCTGTAAGGCTAATTTAGAATCATTATCAATCTCTTTTAAGACTGCTCGCAGACTAGACAAGCTAATTAAAAGAATCACTTTCAAAAATTCAAAGCAGATTTTGGCCAGTGCCTCATGACTTTGGTTTGGCTGGTTTTGTACAACAGTGTAAAAACTGTGCTTTAAAAACCCTGTGGTGTGGTGGGAGCGACTTTGACAGCACTGTGCCCCACTGTGACTTTATGTAACGATCCTACTCTGTGTAATGGGTTCCTGTTGTTCATCGTTCCATTGCTCTTTTGTTATTTAAAATTTATTTTTCCATTTTGTTATCCATCATTCAGTTTAACAGACCTCCCAAATGCATTTTGCTATCTCCAAGGTACACAAATAGCTATTATCTCATCAAAGTGCATGACTCCATTTATAAGGACTTCACATTAAAACAGCCTCAGATTTTGATTAGTTTATGCTTTAAAATCTAAAACAAAGATTTTGTAACAGAGCCATGTTTCCATTAAAATTTTTTTCCTAGTTTTGTGTTCAGACAAACACCATTGCTAATCTGACAAGAACTGACTAAACCCAGTACAATTGGGATAGAATTACACCAGTGGTATTACCCTAGGGTCCGAGCCATTTTAGCCTGTTTTTTACTGTTAGATTTGTGGCTATAACTCTTTACCTGTAAAGGTTACAGGTACATGTCATACATGAAATGAGTGTTCACACACTAGGCTTTCATAAAAAAAAAGTCTGAAATAGTCTGAAACCCTGTTCAATACAGATAACAAAAACCACAGAAGAGCTTTTTAGAAAAAAAAAAAACATTATTTATTCTTTGTAAAAAATATTTTAGCATGACCAGCTCAAATCCGACAGTGTACAATGAAACTTCAGCATGTAGGGAACATGGAAAAAATTGGAAAATAAATAAGGGAATTATGGCAATATATACAAAAGGGACCAAGAGCAACCAAAAAAAATGATTCATTGAATGTGCAAAATAAAACAAAAAAAAGAAACAAAAACGCATTAAAATTATTTGTCCCAGGCACCCTGGTCACTGTGGCTTAAATGGCCAACAAGGTGGCGACCGGGGCAACATAACCCTAAACAGCTCTGGTCTCATGTATTTGATCCACAGACACGAAAAACGAAAATATATTTAACAGAAAATAGGTCCTTGTGCCTTTGATGTTGCCAGTTCTCTTAATTTGTAAAGATTTTGTGTGAAAATGTTTGTTTACTGCAATGAGGTAGGTCTGTCTTCAGTGCAGCAGCAACTTTCCAAAACACTGGAAATAAGTAGGGCCTCGTTTTAAAGGTCTGAATCTCCTCTCTCCAATGATGCTGTCTCTCACAGTGCCTGAGTGAAAAGAGTAGATAGAGCCAGGTCACAAGCGGGATATTTAACATTGGGTGGAGCCTAAAGAATTAATTTTTAATTTTATTTATTTATTTATTTTTTATTTTTTTTTATGCTATTTAAGGGTGTTCACAATCATTTTGAACCTGTCTGAACAGACATCCTCTTCGATTCAAACATTGTCAATATGACCTTTCAACTCGGCCAGGCACACTTACTCTAGATTTATACAGAAGTGGGGCTGAAACGTAACACTGTCACATAATTTGAATGAAGTGAGGACGTCTGTTCAGTACCGACATAAACTTGTAAGAAAGGTGTAAACAACCATTTAAACACATTTGAAGCAAAGTTTTGTGGATATTAAAATGTGTAAACTAATATGTGTCAATCATCATAATGTTTTCTATATTTCAGGTTTCCACAGGAAGGATGGACGATGATGATTTTGGAGGATTTGAGGTATGTACTGAATCATAAAGCTGCATGCAGCAGTTTTATCATGGGTATTTCCTCAACTCCTGTCCATATGTCAGAAACCATTTACATGTAGGCTTGTAACTGATTCAAACATTCAAAATCCTAAAAGGTATAGACAATGTCGACCCAGGGGACTTCTTTGACCTGAAAAAGGAAACAAGGACCAGGGGTCACAAATGGAGATTAGATAAAGGGGTGTTCAGAACAGAAAATAGGAGGCACTTTTTTACACAGGGAATTGTGAGGGTCTGGAACCAACTCCCCAGTAATGTTGTTGAAGCTGACACCCTGGGATCCTTCAAGAAGCTGATTCTGTGATCAATAAGCTACTAACAACCAAACGAGCAAGATGGGCTGAATGGCCTCCTCGCTTGTAAACTTTCTTATGTTCTTATATCTTTTGTATCAGGATAATAATAGCCACTGTAGCTCTCCAGGACCAGGGTTGGAGACCACTGCCCTATGGGCTTACTGAATATGGTTGCAACTGTCCTTAAAAAAGTGTAAAAACATATGGGCCATATTTTTTAGGCATTTCCTCTATTCTTTAATGAACTTCTACTTTTTGAAAGGAAAAAAAAAATGTTCAGGTTACAAAATGGGAAACATGCACATTGAGAGTGCTGAAGTATTTTACAATTATTCATTTTTAAAAAACAAAATGGGCGTGATATTTGTAGAAGCGGGCGTGGCTAAGAACTGGGAAAGTTGCTTGTCCCTTACAAGTTTATATGATTTTAGATTTCTCCTCATCCAAATTAAAAAGAAAAAAAAAATCATGCAATGAAGTGAAAAAATTAAAATACTAAAAATCGACAGGAACTATCCAGAGCCTGATCCAGCCTGATCCACAGTACTTGATAAAAAATCAGTGTTGACCATTTGAGGTTTGCATCAGAGTCTTCATATGAACACTTCTTTTAAATGTCACACCATCTGGGGTTTAAATCCAAATAATCCGTTCTTCAGTACACAGACCCCAGCAAGTTAGAGACACAGGGAAATGTAAAGTGTTTCCATGAGACCATGCTTGCCTGGTCGGGAAAAAAAAAATAGTAAAAGCTGATCTCAGATAAATTGTTGTTTTTTTTCCGTTTGTGGGAATACAACAAAGCAGGCAGCAACGGTAAGCAGTGTGTTTTTAATACAGCGAGAATTCAGTTTTACATTTTTTATTAAAACTAAATTGCACTAATAACTTGTTCAGGGACATTACCGGCATCAATATTTTTATTTCTACATTTTCCATATATAGTCTGCCTAATTGAATCGCCAAGTAAATGGTGACGATTAGGGATGCGGTGGTGGTGTTGTCTGTGAAGCTGTGTGGTACAGGACTCTGCACAGATGGGGTGGCACCGATCCAAAGAGAACAGGATCCTGCCTTTTGAGGTTCACTGTCCAATGTTGAGGTTTTCTGCCCTGTGGTTTGTGTTCCTGCCATGTGGTAAAAGTCCATTGGTGTAATATATCTGTATATATCTATATATATATACTGTATATCTATATATATATATATATATATATACAGTGCCTTGCAAAAGTATTCAAACCCCTGACCAATTCTCTCATATTACTGAATTACAAATGGTACATTGAAATTTCGTTCTGTTTGATATTTTATTTTAAAACACTGAAACTCAAAATCAATTATTGTAAGGTGACATTGGTTTTATGTTGGGAAATATTTTTAAGAAAAATAAAAAACTGAAATATCTTGCTTGCATAAGTATTCAACACCCACACATTAATTAATATTTGGTAGAGCCACCTTTCGCTGCAATAACAGCTTTAAGTCTTTTGGGGTAAGTATGTACCAGCTTTGCACACAGTGTCGGAGTGATTTTGGCCCATTCTTCTTGGCAGATTTGCTCCAGGTTGTTCAGGTTGGTTGGACGATGCTTGTGGACCACAATTTTCAAATAGTGTCACAGATTCTCAATGGGATTGAGATCAGGACATTGACTGGGCCACTGTAGGACATTCACCTTTTTGTTCTTGAGCCACTCCAATGTTGCTTTGGCCTTGTGCTCAGGATCATTGTCCTGCTGAAAGGTGAATTTCCTCCCAAGCTTCAGTATTTTATCGGACTGAAGCAGGTTCTCTTGCAGTATTTCCCTGTATTTTGCTCCATCCATTCTTCCTTCAGTTTTAACAAGATGCCCAGTCCCTGCTGATGAGAAGCATCCCCGCAGCATGATGCTGCCATCACCATACTTCACTTTAGGGATGGTGTGTCTTGAGGGATGGGCAGTGTTAGGTTTGCGCCACACATAGCGCTTTGCGTTTTGGCCAAAAAGCTCTATCTTGGTCTCATATGATCACAAAACCTTTTCCCACATCACAGCTGGGTCACTCTCATGCTTTCTGGCAAACTCCAGACGTGCTTTCAGATGGTACTTTTTGTGTAACGGCTTCTTTCTTGCCACCGTCCCATACAGGCCAGTGTTATGCAGAGCTCTTGATATGGTTGACTGGTGCACCATTACTCCACTCCCAGCCACTGAACTCTGTAGCTCCTTCAAAGTGATTGTGATCTCTGTGGCTTCTCTCACAAGTCTCCTTCTTGTTTGAGCGCTGAGTTTTGAGGGAGGGCCTTTTCTTGGCAGTGCCTGGGTGGTGTGATGCAGCTTCCACTTCCTGATTATTGATCCAACTGTGCTCACTGGGATATCCAAACACTTGGATATTATTTTGTCTTGTCAGAACATGAGTCAGGTAAGGGCACAGTGGCGGCCTTACCTGACAATTTCCTGTCTTTCGGAATTGTCAGCTCTTACCGTCAAGTAAAATGTAGTTTTCTGTGTTTCACTGGAAGACGGATTTTAAACATTAATATTAATATAGAATGGAAAGTAGATCCCTCCAATTTCTGGTTTGCTATTTTCTTTTTTTTTTTGGTGCAACTCTTAGTTTTTGTATAAGAAAAATTCTCTACTATTTGAACAAACATTTCCAAGTAGGACCACATTTTAGATACATGTGGCGGAGTGTCCCGCCCCTATATATATATATATATTTGTGCACTGTTTTATTATTATTTGTATTATTGTTTGCAGCGCGGTTCAAAGCGCTGTTGTTGTTGTTTAATATTTTAAAAACCTTGTGAGAATGCGTGACTGATCAGCTTCTGATTATTTCACTAGCTGACAGTCACGCATCCTTACTAAACTCGTGCAGACTGTGACCGAGGGGTAATAAGATGATTAAGAGCTAGTTAACCCCTCGGCCAGAATATAAAAGCCTCCAGCTGTCTGCGCAAAGGGGAGAGTGTCAGAGGTGAGACGTGCTTAGTGGAGAGAAAAACAATTGCTATATTTAAATATATTTGTTTTGTTATTGTTTGTTTGGCCAACGTGCCCTTTTGTTTTGTGCTATTGTGTTTGTTTTGTTTTATTATTTAATAAAATAGCTGAGCATCGTAGTGTTTCCTTTTTTTTGTTCCAATGCAGCTACCCTTGTGTATTCACAACTATACAGTATGTATTGTGCGTCACAGTTCATACGGAAGGGGGTTCTGAACATAAATGATCAGTCAAATGCTGCAAATCCGTAATTGTTTGTGAGCAATTTATGACCTGGCAGCCATCAATTCCTTCGTTTTGTACAAGGAATGCACCGGGGAAAATATCAGTAGGAGAGATTTCATCTTGAAGCTAGCCACAGTGCTTCGGCAAAAACATTTCGATCAGAAAACTGCAAAGCGGCAGTTATAGGTGTGAGTACAACAACGGCGGTTCTAGTGTTAACCCTTTGCGGTCCTATGTTGGACCAGGTCCAACATTCACATTTTTCCTTTCCTGTCCGACATCATCAAAAAGGCGTCAATCACAGGTCCCTAGTCAGTTTTTCTCCGGAAAAAGCAGAGAAAAGCTTTCAATGGCCGAGAGAGGCGGAGAGAAGCCAGAAAAAAAAATGGTGGTGGATCTGAGCAGTACGCATAGTCCCTTCACCACAGACATAACACGAACATAAACAAACAATATAGCTGCTTCCGCATCCAGCGCTCAAAGAAAAGATGTTATTGTAATAAAATAATGACTTGGTGTGAACAGGATGTGAGTGGTGTAAATACAAGTAAAGGTCCAGGCCAGAGTTCTCTCCCAAAAAATCTGTGTTTCTTTAGAAAAACACAAATAATAATAATTAACCACCCCTCTACCAGTGATGGTATCGGGGGGAGCACGGCAGGTTTACAGTCCTGACAAACAATAATAATAACACTCCTGTGACCACAATCCTCTGTGCACGAAACTGTGCTCTTTCTCGCGGGTCGTGGTAAGTGCTGGTGTTGTGCTGTGTTGTGCTGTGAGGGACGTGCTCCAGGTCTTAGTGCTGGCTCCGCGGCTGCAGCTCCCGACTCTCACTCCTCCTCTGCTAAAGACAAACACAAAAAATAACAAACACACTGGCTCTGGCTGGATATCATCATCAGCGCAAGGGGCCATACTAACGTAGCTGCTTCCCCTTTGTACCCAGAACCTCCTCCTTGCAAGCAACCCGTTGCCATGGTTTCTCCAATAGGGGCCTGCCCCGCAGCTGCTTGCAATGGAATCCTACCAGGTCTCTCTTGTCACACATCTCACCCCTCAGAGTGATGCCGAAGGCACACTCGGCCAATTCTAAGTTCCCCAATGGGCCCCCCTCCCTTGAAAAAAAATCTGCATTTTGATGCTCCTTACCTGCACAATGTTTCACTGTATAGTGGAAGGATTGCAGCGCCACATACCACCGAGTTATCCGAGCGTTATTGTCCTTCATTGTATGCAACCACCTTAAAGGATCATGATCAGTGACAAGAGTGAAAGCCCCAGCAAGTAATAGCGAAGGACGTGAGTGGCCCATTTGATGGCCAAACACTCCTTCTCAATGACGGAGTAGTTAATCTCCCGTGGAGCCAGTTTTTTGTTCATGTAAATAATCGGGTGTTCTACTCCATCAACTTGCTGGGACAGGACTGCCCCCAGACCAATCTGGGAGGCATCGGTCTCGAGGATGAACTCCTTACTGAAATCTGGTGAAATAAGTGCTGGGGCCTGGCATAGTCTCCTCTTAATCGTGTCAAAGGCCCCCTGACACTCCCCTGTCCACTTAACTATTTTTGGAGCCGTCTTTTTGGTGAGCTCTACCAAGGGGTTAACTATGGTGGCATATTCGGGGATAAAGCGGCGATAATAACCTGCTAACCCCAATAGTGATCTCACCTGTGGTTTGGTTCTCGGGATCGCCGTCTCCACTAGAGCCTGGACTTTAGAAACGATCGGCTTTACCTGCCCAATGCCCATAAGGAAGCCAAGATACTGGGTTTCTTGTTTGCCGAATGCACACTTGCCCAGATTAGCCGTCAACCCCGCCTCCCTCAGAGACTGTAGGACGGCTGAAAGTCTAATAATATGCTCTCTCCAGGTAGAGCTGAAAATCACCATGTCATCAATGTATGCAACGACATACTGATGATGGGGCGCTAGGACCTGGTCCATCAGTCTCTGAAAGGTGGCCGGGGCTCCAAGCAACCCAAAGGGCATGGTCTGGAAATGGAACAAGCCATCTAGGGTAGAGAAAGCAGTTTTCTCTTGCGAACTCTGGGTCAGTGGAATTTGCCAGTATCCCTTCGTCAGATCCTAAGTCGAAATTAACCGCGCTCCTCCCAGTCGGTCGAGGAGCTCGTCCACCCGAGGCATGGGATATGCATCAAACATGGCATGATGGCATGAACCTTTCTGAAATCCACGCAGAACCGAGTGGAGCCGTCCTTCTTAGGCACCATCACTATCGGGCTGCTCCACTCGCTCCGGGAAGGCTCAATGACTCCAAGCTCGAGCATATCCCCCACCTCCCGGCCGACGGCACCCCTGCGACTCTCCGGGATTCGATACGGTCTCTCTCGGACCCTGACACCTGCTGGAGTAATAATAGCATGTTCTATCATATTAGTTCTGCTAGGCATGTCAGAAAAAACATCACCAAATTGTTTCACTAACCCACGAAGTTCACACTTCTGATCAGGAAGTAATTGTTCTCCCATCGGAATGTTAACTGTAGCTGGTGTACTGACATAGGGACCAAAATCCTCTTCTATACTGTCATTGGCTATAAACAGGGCCTCCCTTTCATTGTAGGGTTTTAATAAATTAATATGATAAATTTCTGTTTTGTTACGGCGATCGGGTTGTCTGATTTCATAGTTTACATTACCAGTTGCCCGCATCACCTCATATGGTCCCTGCCACTTAGCGTACAGTTTAGACTCCGAAGTGGGAAGTAGCAGCAGTACCTTATCTCCTGGCCGAAAAGTCCGAATCCGTGCTTGTTTATTGTACTGCTGCTCTTGCCGATGCTGAGCCTGTTTTAAGTTCTCGTGTGCCAGATGACCAACCAATTGCAGGCGATCTCTCAACATAATTACATATTTCACTATATTTTTAGCATCTTTATTTTGCTCTTCCCATCCTTCTTTTACAAGATCAAGGACACCTCGTGGTTGTCTCCCATACAGCAGCTCAAAGGGAGAAAACCCGGTCAAGCTCTGAGGCACCTCTCTCACTGCAAACATCAGGTAGGGAAGGAGTTTAGCCCAATGTTTTTGCTCCTGGTTGACAAACCGCCTCAGCATCTGCTTCAATGTCTGATTAAACCGTTCCACCAAACCATCCGATTGCGGGTGATAAACGGAGGTCTGAATGGATCGAATTTGTAATAATTTATACAGTTCCTTTAAACACCGTGACATAAAATTAGTTCCGTGATCAGTCAGAATTTCTTTGGGATCCCTACTCTCGCTATGATCTGCACTAACTCTTTTGCAATCGCCAATGCACTAGTGGACCTCAATGGTACTGCCTCTGGATATCTGGTCGCGTAGTCCACCACTAGTAAAATGTGCATATATCCAGAGTCAGACTGGCTCAATGGGCCCACTATGTCCATTGCAATGCGTTCAAAGGGGATATTGATCAGGGGCAGTGGAACCATTGGGGCCGGGCGAACCCGCCCCAGCGTTCCTTGTTGTCACTCTCTACAGGTCGCCACATACCGCTTCACCTCACTGTACACTCCAGCCCAGTAAAATCGAGCCAATATTCGTTCCTGAGTCTTTTCGCTATCTAAGTGGCCCGAACAAGGGACATCATGAGCCAAACGCATGATCTCATGTCGAAAAGACTGAGGAACGAGTACCTGTGTTAGTCTGCCCTGTGCTCGGGGCTCGGGATACTCTATACAGCAAATGCCCAAGCACAATGTGGTGAGAGTATGTGAGCGGCCGATTTGCCATCTACTTCCTTCCCCTCGATAGACCAAACCTGCCCCCAGAGGTTAGCCAGCGTAGGATCATTTTTTTGTTCGTACACTAGATCAACATCTCGGTCCCAGACCTTCGGTATATCGAGTGGGGATATGGTAGCCTCAGCACTAGGGGTCTCAGTAACCCGGCCCGGTCGGTCACATTGAATCCCAATCCCCTTTCCTTGGCGTTTATCAGACGTGGAGGAGTCTCCCACCAAACCCCAACCTTGTTTCCTTGATGCGCCCTCCCATTTTTCCACCCTTCTCTCTCGTTTAGTTTTTTTGGGGCGGAACCGAGAGGGGAACAGATCAGCATGCAGTGGAAAAATATCCCCAGTAGTTTCCCTAGTTGCTCCTGTGGTCTTACCGGAGACTGGCACTACCTTTTGGTTTATAATTATTCCGAAACATGGCCAGTCTCGACCTAAAATAACCGGGTATGGCAACCTTTTTGCCACCGTCACAATTACCAATTGTCACACCTAATTTAGGGAGGGGGTAGTCCTTGTTATCTCCATGGATACAGGAGATGACCACTAACCCACGTGACCACCAAGGTACCCCTTCTCAGAGAGTTTCCGAAATCAAGGTCTGCCCACACCCTGAGTCCACTAATGCGTGGGTGCTCACATTACCAACCCGCACATCAACAATACAAGGTCCCTCCCAATCATTACCCCTGATCTTACCTGTCGCTGGTACCAAATAATGCGAAGCTGCACCACACTCCATTGCTGAGGGGCAATTCCGGGCAAGGTGGCCGACCCCATGGCACCGGTAACATTCCAGAGGAAAAGGCGCCCATGGAGCCTGATTGTCCCGCTGCCGACCTGGCAGCGGGAGGGGGCCCCTGTTCTACCCCAGCTGGGGGTTGACCTCGGCCTCCAGTGTTGTGGAGCGGGGCCACCCGTTGGGGACCGAGAAGGTGCTGGTCCGGTAGGGAAGGGTGTGCGTGGGTGAAGGAGCCCCGGCCTTGGGCCCGCCATCCTGGGTCTGATGAAGGGAGGCATTGGATGTATTGGGGTGGGCAGCGGTGTGGGCATGGAGGCCTCATATTCCTCGGCCAACCTGACCGCTGCGTCCAGCGTGGTGGGCCGGTGCCTGCTGACCCAATTGCTGGCATCTGGCCCCAGCAATTGTATAAACTGTTCAATGGTGACCAGTTCTGTCACCTCTTCAGTTGTCCGCTCGCCAGGGCAGAGCCACCGGGTCACCTGGTCCATCAACTGCTGTGCCATTACTCGGGGTCGGGGCGTTGGTACTCCCGGAACCGGCGGCCGTGCGTCTTCTCCGTTATGTCCAGTCGCTGAAGGAAGGCTTTCTTTACCACATCATAATCCATAGCTTGTTCATGGGTTAAAGCATGGTAGGCTGCCTGGGCTTCCCCGATCAGATTGGGTCCCAGCTGGGTAGCCCACCACTTGCCTGTCTTTCAAAAGATGTTAAATAGGCCTCGGGATCATCCTCCAGCGACATCTTCACCACTTTGGGTTTTGGAGGAGCCACTGTTGGTTCGGCCACCGGTTCCCTCCTCTGGTTTGCCGCGAGGAACATGGCATTTATCCTCTCCATCACCGCTGCCAGGGTTTCCTCATGCCTCGTGCCTGAGCCTTCATCATGGTGTTCAGTGGTGCAGGGTCCATTGTAAAATCCAGTTTCCGACACCACTTGTGAACAGGATGTGAGAGGTGTAAATACAAGTAAAGGTCCAGACCAGAGTTCTCTCCCAAAAAGTCTGTTTATTTAGAAAAACACAAATAATAATAATTAACCACCCCTCTACCAGTGATGGTATCGGCGGGGAACACGGCAGGTTTACAGTCCTGACAAACAATAATAATAACACTCCTGTGACGACAATCCTCTGTGCACGAAACTGTGCTCTTTCTCCGGGGTTGTGGTGAGTGCTGGTGCTGTGCTGTGTTGTGCTATGAGGGACGTGCTCCGGGTCTTAGTGCTGGCTCCGCGGCTGCAGCTCCCGACTCTCACTCCTCCTCTGCTGAAGACAAACACAAATAATAACAAACACACAGGCTCCGGCTGGATATCGTCATCAGCGCAAGGGGCCGTACTAACGTAGCTGCTTCCCCTTTGTACCCAGAACCTCCTCCTTGCAAGCAACCCATTGCCATGGTTTCTCCAATAGGGGCCCGCCCCGCAGCTGCTTGCAATGGAATCCTTCCCGGTACGTGCAACTACGCGCTCCCCATAATATGGTCACCTTCCGGTTTCCGCCTACCGTCAATGCAGTCCATCTAGGAGGAAGCATACGATCAACCTTACCCAGCGCCTTTTTTGGTCGGGAGGGAGATTTACAGTTCAAATTCTTTCTCTCTCTGTCATACTTGGATAGCATTATTGAGGAGTTTGGTGATAAATCAAGTGATTAGGAGATGATTTATCAGTATGCACAACCATGAAGAGCTATGTGATAAATACAGCGAACAAAGAGTGGAGCAGGGCTAAAGATGCAGTACTGAGTGCCATGTCGATATGCAGTGCCTTTTAAACCTGTTTTACTGTGAATAAAATTATTTTTAAACAGCGCATGTAAAATAAACAGCTTGTGTGAAAATAAATTAGACCTGACGCGCCTGACTGGCGCTGAATAAACGGAATTCAAAGGGTTAAACAAGGCTCTGCCAGCTGCTCTTACCTATAACGGTGCTGTCACACCATTAGAATAAAGTTCAATAAAACAAAAACAAAAAAAATTCTAAAATGCAAGAAAAAAGGACATTTTAACCAAAACCCTAGATTCAACATTCCTATATTAACAGCAGTTCTGGCTCCTCAGAGGAGGCAAGTCTCTGTCACAAACTCCTATCTGCTATTAACCACAGTACTAACAGGAGTACAGGTTTTAGTTGGAGGAGCCCAGAGAGTTTTTTTTCAGTAGAGGAGACAAGGCTGTGTTACAAACTCCTATCTGCTATAACCAGACACAGTACAGTACTAGCAATGGCAGATGATGTAGTCTGATTGCTGGTTTTAATTGGAGGAGGAAATCAAACCTTCCTGCCCCCTGCTGAAACAATGCTGTAGGCCTGCTAAGTGGATTGTTGAATAATGGATATTGCATAGTACCGTTTCATGATTTATGAGTGAATTGTTGAATAATGGATATTGCATAATACCATTTCTTGGTGTCTCTTGTTGTATTCTACCATAGTTCAATCATCAAATAATGTCTTTTTAGCGGTTTGTAAACGCTACAGAAAAACACAAAAAGACACTTATGCACATTATCCACCCCTGTCCAACATAGACCTTGAAAAATTACTGTAAACCGAGATGTCGTTGAATTTATTTTTATTCCTCCCGTATGTTCTGTGTCTGAACTGAGAGTGCCGTCTCAACTCCGCCCCCTGGTGTATCTTTAATGGCAATGTACACAATATCAAAAATAAATATGTGCTTTCTTGTGTGTGTTTCAATTAAATTAATTTACTCAGCTTAAGTTAGTGTGTAGTTCAAAGTTATAAATGGGACTACTTTATTGACAAGAATATTTTAATAAAAAACAAATACTTTTTTTGCATGAGTTTATGCTTTTTTTCTCAATTCCACTGTTTAACCTGGATTATAAATGCAATAAGGCCCTTCAGGGTGTCCGTATACGTTGAGTATACAGACTTCTCGGCGTTGAAGACACTTAACTTCGTCTTGTGTATTTATTGTTTAATTATCACCTGCACCTGGCTACCATTGTAAATTAGAGCCAGGTGCAGGATATCTATAGAGGATATACAGGATATCTATATCTATATCTATAGCAATCTGCTCGGGGCTGCTGCTGTGTGAAGGAGCCCGATTTGAATGAGTGTTCAATCAAATGAGAAAAAGGTATTGTGTGAAGTTTTTTGTGACTTGTTAAAAACTGTGTGTTTTTGTTTTGTTTGTTTTGTTTTGTAGCCGGTAAACAGCTTAGCCTAGCTGTCCGGCGATAGTTAGGTTCCTGACGTGTATAGTCAGCGTTTTTGTATAATTTGTTGAACCGCGGAGAGTGAGCCCTGGTTCACCACATCTATATCTATATCTATCTAATATATATCTATATATATATATATATATATATATATATATATATATATATATATATATATATATATATATATATATATATATATATATATATATATATATATATATATATATATATATATATATAGATAGATATATAGATATATATATATATATATATATATATATATATATATATATATATATATATATACAGCTCTGGAAAAATTAAGAGACCACTGCAAAATTATCAGTTTCTCTGGTTTTACTATTTATAGGTATGTGTTTGGGTAAAATGAACATTTTTGTTTTATTCTATAAACTACTGACAACATTTCTCCCAAATTCCAAATAAAAATATTGTCATTTAGAGCATTTATTTGCAGAAAATGACAACTGGTCAAAATAACAAAAAAGATGCAGTGTTGTCAGACCTCGAATAATGCAAAGAAAATAAGTTCATATTCATTTTTAAACAACACAATACTAATGTTTTAACTTAGGAAGAGTTCAGAAATCAATATTTGGTGGAATAACCCTGATTTTCAAGCACAGCTTTCATGCGTCTTGGCATGCTCTCCACCAGTCTTTCACATTGATGTTGGGTGACTTTATGCCACTCCTGGCTAAAAATTCAAGCAGCTTCGGCTTTGTTTGATGGCTTGTGACCATCCATGTTCCTCTTGATCACATTCCAGAGGTTTTCAATGGGGTTCAGGTCTGGAGATTGGGCTGGCCATGACAGGGTCTTGATCTGGTGGTCCTCCATCCACACCTTGATTGACCTGGCTGTGTGGCATGGAGCATTGTCCTGCTGGAAAAACCAATCCTCAGAGTTGGGAACATTGTCAGAGCAGAAGGAAGCAAGTTTTCTTCCAGGACAACCTTGTACTTGGCTTGATTCATGCGTCCTTCACAAAGACAAATCTGCCCGATTCCAGCCTTGCTGAAGCACCCCAGATGAGTCCAATTTTCAGCTTTGCCCAACACCTGGTCGTCTAATGGTTAGACGGAGACCTGGAGAGGCCTACAAGCCACAGTGTCTCGCACCCACTGTGAAATGTGGTGGAGGATCGGTGATGATCTGGGGGTGATTCAGCAAGGCTGGAATCGGGCAGCTTTGGCATGAATCAAGCCAAGTACAAGGTTGTCCTGGAAGAAAACTTGCTTCCTTCTGCTCTGACAATGTTCCCTAACTCTGAGGATTGGTTTTTCCAGCAGGACAATGCTCCATGCCACACAGCCAGGTCAATCAAGGTGTGGATGGAGGACCACCAGATCAAGACCCTGTCATGGCCAGCCCAATCTCCAGACCTGAACCCCATTGAAAACCTCTGGAATGTGATCAAGAGGAAGATGGATGGTCACAAGCCATCAAACAAAGCCGAAGCTGCTTGAATTTTTGCGCCAGGAGTGGCATAAAGTCACCCAACATCAATGTGAAAGACTGGTGGAGAGCATGCCAAGACGCATGAAAGCTGTGCTTGAAAATCAGGGTTATTCCACCAAATATTGATTTCTGAACTCTTCCTAAGTTAAAACATTAGTATTGTGTTGTTTAAAAATGAATATGAACTTATTTTCTTTGCATTATTCGAGGTCTGACAACACTGCATCTTTTTTGTTATTTTGACCAGTTGTCATTTTCTGCAAATAAATGCTCTAAATGACAATATTTTTATTTGGAATTTGGGAGAAATGTTGTCAGTAGTTTATAGAATAAAACAAAAATGTTCATTTTACCCAAACACATACCTATAAATAGTAAAACCAGAGAAACCGATAATTTTGCAGTGGTCTCTTAATTTTTTCCAGAGCTGTATATATATATAGATATACGTAGATATATAAAAAATCTCATGGTATCATCAAATTACCTGTACAGTAGCATATGTGTTAGGTTTCAGACATCTTTTATGTATAATATGGTCATTTTGCCACCAGATGTGTTTGTTGGATTATTTGAATATTTGTCCTGGCACTATAAACAATCGCTTTACTAAAAAAAAAAAAAAAAACAATTCTTTAATTGTATACACATCCATATTAACACAACCACAAGCCTTTTTATTCCCGAGGAAGCCAGACACACTCAGGATACAACAGGTTCAACTGGAATTAAAAACAAGATCTGGGTGCGTGCTTTGGAACTTTAAATAAAATAAATTGCTATCTGAATTAGGTGCATAGTTATTTCAAGTTGTAACTTGAAAAGTACCAAGTAGCAGTTGTGCTAACTAAACTGTTTCATGTTCCAGACTGCTGAGACATTTGAAAGTGGAGATAACGGCACGCAGCATGCTGTCTCCCCGGCTATACCATGGGCGGCCTTTTCAGCAGGTATTATTATTATTATTATTATTATTATTATGTTTGTACAAAAACAGTGAGAACTTTGAAGCGAGACTGCATGTTGATTTGAAGAACGGGTGAAACTGAGCATGCCAAAAAACACCAGTCATATTAAAATGTGTTGTATAGTGTGCTAGCATTGTCAAAACTAGACAAAATAAACTTTACCATAAAGCGGGAGTTTCCAATAGCCATGTTTATATTGATACTAGTATATAATGACTGGTCTGTTAAAGGGTACATCAGCACATGAAAAATAAAACATGTACTATCCCACCTTGCTGTTTCGAATGCATTTGGTCATTGTATAATAATCCGTATGTGCCCAAACATCTGCATAATGCCACACTGCTATGTCTAAAGTCACTGTTCTTGAGCATCTCTTCTGAGCCAATAAACATGACTTCCGCATGTACCCTCACATGTACTCTGAAACGTACTGCCGCATGCCCACCGAAGCGTTGTATAAGCTATATTACCTCCGTGTGGAGACACACTAGTCTGTGTGACAAACATGGTCCGTATAATTTTCCATAAGGAAGGAACTTGTACCTGCTTTTGTTTTGTGTAGTAGACATATTTCACATTGTACTTCCTTCGCATGTTGTATTTTGATGTATTATTATGATTTAATGTTGCATTCAATAAAAAAAATAAAAACGTCTGTGCTGTGTAAGTGGTTGCGGGGAAAAGAAAACCAAGACAGAGTTGTTCTCATTTCCAACTAATGAAGGGACCTACCCACATGTGGCGGAGTGTCCCGCCCCTATTATTATTATTTGTATTATTGTTTGCGGCGCGGATGACAGCGCCGCGTATTTCTTATTATTTATATTTAAAAACCCCGTGAGGATGCATGACTGATCAGCTACTGATTATGTAACTAGCTGACAGTCATGCATCCTTACCAAACGCATGCAGACTCTGGCCGAGGGGTAATAAGATAATTAACAACTAGTTAACCCCTCGGCCAGAGTATAAGAACCTGCAGCTGTCCGTGCTGCAGGGTTGGGTGCAGAGAGGAGGTACGGGGAGATAGAGAGGAAACAGAAATAACAATTGCTAAAACATGCTGGATTAGCCAGCACGACACTTACTTGTTTGTCTGTCTGATTTGTTTGGCCCTCGTGCCCTTTTTGTTTTGTTGTTTTGTTTAAATCTTTTGTTTTTGTTTTGTTTATAAATAAAATCAGCTGAACGCCGTTGCGTTCAGTTTCACCCGCCCATCCATTGTTGTGATTCAGTTACTTCCTGGTCCGTGACGTCACCACACTTCACCACTGCGAGCCAGCATGTCACAACAATTATAGTAGCACTGTGTTATTTCAATATACGTCCCCAAAGTCTTTGAATGAGATTCGGAAATGATGTATTTCCTTTAGGAATGAGGTCTTTGAGGATGATCCGACCTAAAAAAATAAATATTGCATTTTTTCAACATTCGTATTTGGTTTTCATTTGCTTTTCCTGACACAACACATGCACAATCATCTACACACCATTGAGTGGGAAAGTCGACCACAAATTCCATCTCCCTGTCAGTTTCTGAACAATCAGATGTTAAAATATTATTTCGGACGTTCCTTGTATACAGTCACTCTGTGTTGCTGAGGAAAATTTGAATTTAAACTATTAACCCTTTGCAGTCCATTTATTAATTGCGCGTCAGGTCCAATTTATTTTCACATGCGCAGTTAATTTTAGACGCTGTGTTTAAAAGTATTTTTTTTCCACAGTCAAACGGGTTTAAAAGGCCCTGCATATCAACAAAGCACTCACTAGGCATCTCCAGCCCCGCCCCACCCTTTCGTTCGCTATCGCTTTCACATGTGCTAAGAAATAAATAATAACAATAATAGTCGTACATACCGATCAATCATCTCCTGATCACTCGTTTTATCACCAAACTCCTCAATAATGCAATCCAAGTCATTATTTTATTACTATAACATCTCAAAAAAGCTCTGCAAATGTCCGTGATAGTCTCTGTGCGCTGATACAGTAACAACCAGCTTGTTTCCTTATGACCGCCCCTATATGATGCCAGGGGCAAGTATGACTATTCATGAGATACGCCTTTTTTTTTTTTTAACGGCTTGTCTCGCTCCTGTCGCCCCACTCGCCATTGAATGGTTTTCTCGGCTTTTTCCGGAGAAAAAACGACTAGAAACCCGTTTTTTGTGTTTTTTTGATGATGTCGGACAGGGTCCGACAATGGACCGGATAGGAATAATTGCAATGTCGGACCAGGTATGTTTTTCTTTTCGTTTGTAGATTTTTGCTTGTTATTGTAACTGTGTCTGTTTTGGGTATTTTTGTTATTTCTGTATACCCCAAGGTGTCTGATAACAAAAACACCCAAACAGACACAGTTACTGGCATTCATTTAAGAAAGCGCATTGTGTGGCAGTTGCCACATAGTCCCGTCCCCGCCCCAAATCTGGAGTTACCAGGGTTTTAACTCCAAAATACAGTTTTAAATTGACTACATTAAAAGTATCACTTTTTTTTTTGACTGGTCTGTCCACTGCACCCTATAATTGACAAGACCCAACTTTTTCACGACAGCTGTCCCTGACCATTTAGGTGCAAGCTTTGCAGAGAAATTAGCTGTGGCGTCTGATAATGGATGTGTTCTAACCCACACTAACTCCCCTACTTGAAACTGTACATTTCTCCTGCGCACATTGTAATATTTCGCTTGCCGAATCTGTGCTATTCCAATCTGCTGTTGTACTTCTTTAGCCAGCTTTTTCTGGTGTTCCACCACTGTGTACTGCCGAGAACCCGGAGAGGGAGCCACAGCAATTAACTGGTCCAGAGGGCCTTTAAGAGTGGGTCCCACTGCCAAGTCAGCAGGAGACAAACCAGTGGTTTCATGTTTCGCGGAGTTGATAGCAAAGCGGAAGATGATAGGCCGTGGTTAGCTTCTGGATGACTCCCCACAATTGCACACCTCCTCCATTAGCTGGCTGGTAAACTGAGGACCTCAGTCGGACACCAGGTAACGAGGTGTACTCCACCGGGTGAAAATCTTCTGAGTAAGGATTCGGGAGATATTCTGTGATTTACTGTTTCGAAGGGGAAAGACTTCCACCCATTTGGTAAGTAATCAATCACTACTAAAAGATAGACATTACCTTTTTTACTTTGTGAGAAATGTTCCATCAAATCAATTCCCATCTTCTCACCTGGCTCACAGACAGTAATTGGCTGCAACAGTCCTGCTTGTTTACTATTAGCTGGTTTGTATTTCTGACAAACGCAGCATTCCTTCACATGTTGCCATGTGTCTTTGCGAATGGTGGGCCATCAAGCCACCTCCAAGATCCTGAGCTAAGTCTTCAGATGTCCTAGGTGTCCACCCAAAGAATTATCATGGAAATAGAATAAAAACAATTGTGCAAGTGCAGTGGGAACCACTAGCTGAAATCTGTAACCCCCCCCCTTCGGTATACCAACCCCTGTTGCTGGACAAAGGTGATCCGTTTAGGTCCTGCCAGAGATGGCATTTTCTTCTCATCAAGAAACTC
The DNA here is from genome assembly GCA_030684275.1 of Acipenser oxyrinchus oxyrinchus. Classification (NCBI taxonomy): domain Eukaryota; kingdom Metazoa; phylum Chordata; class Actinopteri; order Acipenseriformes; family Acipenseridae; genus Acipenser; species Acipenser oxyrinchus. The sequence continues at coordinate 37,438,600 of CM060256.1, forward strand.
TGTTACTGTTGGATCCTTTGCCTGTGCAGCCGCCACATCACCAAGTGAAGTAGGAAGATCGGTCCCGAAGTTGTTCCTCTTTTTAACACACACTGCTGTAACTGCCATGGGGTGACCGAGCACGGACAGGGCATCTGGGACTACGTTGATGCTGCCTTTTCTGTACAAAACAGTGGAAGAAAACTGCTGAAGTGTCCACCGTGTTAGCCGAGAAGATCTTCGGAGCATTAAACGCCCATGTTAGTGCGGCATGATCTGTCACCATATAAAACAGTACTCCCTCCAAGTAGTGACGTCACTTCTCAACCGCCCACACTACTTACAGACATTCTTTTTCAGAAGTGGAATAATTACATTCCATCCTGTTGAGCACCCTGGAAGCATACGCAATCACATGCTCCTCATTTTCCTCTCTCTGGGCAAGCACTGCACCAAGACCCACCTCGCTCGCATCTGTGTAGACCCAAAAGGTCTTAGAAAGATCTGGGTGTGACAAAACCGGAGGGGCTCCTTCACATCCTTCCTTTTTAGATGGTTGAGAGGAGCTACGATGTCCGCAAAACATGGAATAAATTTATGGTACCAACCTGCCAACCCGATGAAACGATGTACCTCCTTAAGGTTGGTAGGTACTGGATAGTCTTGGGTGGCTTTTAACTTCTCCAGGTCAATGGCCATGCCTTCCTTAGCCACGATATGTCCTAAAAACTTCAATGAGCTCTTGAAGAAGTTACACTTGACCAGGTTTAAAGTAAGACATGCTTGGTGTATTATTATTATTATTTATTTCTTAGCAGACGCCCTTATCCAGGGTGACTTACAATTGTTACAAGATATCACATTATTTTTTACATACAATTATATTATTATTATTATTTTTTTTACACATTATTTTTTACATACAATTACCCATTTATACAATTGGGTTTTTACTGGAACAATTTAGGTAAAGTACCTTGCTTAAGGGTACAGCAGCAGTCCCACCTGGGACTGAACCCACGATCCTCCAGTCAAGAGTCCAGAGCCCTAACCACTACTCCACACTGCTGCACTGGTGTAGCTTCTCAAACACTAGCTTGTGGTCCTTCAAATGTTGGGAGTCACTGGGAGAACAGATGATGATATCGTCTATGTAAACAAAACAACAGCGTCCTTTCAACTCCCCCAGCATGTGTTCCATGAGACGCTGGAAAGTAGCGGCAGCGTTCTTAAGCGTCTTGGTTTTCTTTTCCCCGCAACCACTTACACAGCACAGATGTTTTTTTTATTTTTTTTTGATTGAATGCAACATTAATCATAATAATACATCAAAATACAACATGCGAAGGAAACATGTACAATGTGAAAGATGTCTACTACACAAAATGAAAGCAGGTACAACTTCCTTCCTTATGTAAAATTAGACTGACCATGTTTGTCACACAGACTAGTGTGTTTCCTCACGAGGTATTATAGCTTACACGAGGTAATAACGCTTCATTGGTCACCGGCATCTGACAGTACACGAGGAAGTTTTTTGGCTCAGAAGAGATGCTCTAGAAGAATGATTTTGGACATTGGCAGGGCAGCATTATAAACATTTTTGGACGCATACGGATTATTATACAATGACCAAATACATTCGGAACAGCAAGGTGGGATTGTTTATGTTTTGTCATTCATGTAGTGCTGATGTACCCTTTAACTAGATTTTTAAAAAACAAAAATAAGTAAACACACAAAAAATAACAAAGTCACTGTAATAATGCTGCTTTATACAAATAAAAAATATAAGATAATTAGCATGATATGATTAAGGGATAACCACAGGGTCTGGTAATTGTAATGTACAATGCAGTAACTTGCCTCTTAAAGATTTGATTTATTACAGTCAAGTAGACAACATTTCAGCACAGTTCTCTGGCTTGTCTATTTTAAACACATGAGAAGTCAAACTTTCTAACATTCTGTCTTCTATCTCAGTCATTTATGAGTGATAGCCTGCTTGATCTGCTTGATTGAAATGTAAGGGAGTCCACTAGAAACATGACATGCATTGATGGCTGAATGGCCTTGTCTTGGTCATAACGTTTCTAATGTTCTTATTATCCATTGGTGACCGGGAAACCGTGGAGGTGTCCATCCATCCATCCATACATACATACAGTAGGATCCAAAGTGATGGACACAGTCACATAAATAAGCAGTAGCAGCAAGAAGAATACAAGTAGAAGTGTGTAGGAAAAAAAATGGTTTGCAGAGGATGCTGTAGGTCATACTGGTTTATTTAACAGGTAAGATGAGTATTCTGAGTAATTAGTTTAAGACTGTGAGTTCACATACTGGATTTTTTTTAACAAGTGACAAATGGGTATTCTCAGTAATTTAGTTTAAATCTGCAAATGTGAAGACACTGGCTGTCGCCAATTAATCAAGGTCATTTACTCAGTCTGCTAATGCAGAGACTGTGTCTACACCTTAATTTCAGAGGACGTGTGGGCTCTGATGTGACCAGCCAATCAGCAACTTTCTCTGGCCACCTTTGTTCCAAAAATCCTTTAAGAACAAGAGTTTTAGCAACTAAAATTGTGTTCCTTCAAAATGACTGCAAAGTTGTATTGGTGGTGTACCACGGCTCCTGGTCTTCACAAATGGCTTCGAAACTATTAGTCCTGTACCATGTTGTGGACAGGATGACGTCACAGGTCAGGCTGTAATAACCAGGAAGAGACTCAGAGGCAGAGAATGCAAGTTAAAACTCTAATGCTCACTTTTTAATACATAAATAAACACAAACAAAATAAAATGGTACAAACATTTAACTAAACACACCTTGCAAAATAAACGGCACAAGAGCGAAAACAAAGGACTGCACAAAAACTCCCGAAATGTAAACAAACAGGACACGGACACAGCAACACGAAACACCATAAATCCAACATTAAATCCAACACTAACCATTTCACCACCCGTGATCACCTTATTTATACACCTGTAGCTGGAGCCTAGCATGATCATTTCAACGTTTATTCAGTTGATGGCTCCAGCCACATTCCCATGTGTGTTTTTGCAGGGAGGATTTTAACTCCCCCCGCCACCCACACACACCAGTGCATCGTCAGAGCATTTACCCTGCCTCACATGTTGTTCAGATTGATGTCCTTACTGCTTTACCTAAACAGAACTATACACAAGCTTATCGCTAGAGCTCCGTGTTTTTCGCAAATACGAAATAACACGAAATAAAAAGAAATGTAAAATATAAAACAAAATGCAAATATAAAAAGAAATTAAATTAAAAATTATAAAGCAAACATAGAATAACATTTTTATTTTGGGAGGTTTATACAAAAAATACTTTTAAATAAATACTTGCAATCGTAGTTGTCAAGGCTCAGACGTTACCATAGACACGGTCTGAAGGGAAAAGGAAGCTCTGACTAACACTTGTGCAGATGTATAATTTGGAGCGAGTCATTAAAATTGTGATGGAATAGAAGAGACGTTTGTTTCTAAAATGCCTAAACTGTGCATAACAGTTAAACCGCTGCAAATAATTTGAGCATGAGAAGACAAAAGGTGACAAAAGCTATCTCATTAGCTATTTATTCCTTTTGGGGGAAATATGACTTGTTTGCTTGTACAGATTAACCCGCTTTATATCATGATTGCCGTGTAGGCATAATCTGATATAAAGCGGGTCATGAGCATGTTACGAGTGAATTAAAGAGCAGTGTTTTAATATTGTACGTTTAGTCGTTCTTTACATTTAAACAAGTGCATATAGTTTACTACAGGACAAATACGTTTTATATCATGAACTGGAACAGAACCGTTTGTGTCTATCTAAAAAGGGCATGAATTGTCGACTGATGAGTGCTATCGACACTTCTTTTTTTTGTGTGTATTTGTGTAAGACTGACTATTAATTTGGTGACGTGGTGTTTTGTAACTGAACTGTATCCTGTTAAGACCGCCCACACAGCATTTGACAGGCTGCACAAAATGTCAGTTTATCAGCCGAGATGATTATTGGTTGGTAGTTGCGATGGAAATTAATTATATCCTGTGGTTACTTAGTAAAGCCTTGCCACGCAGCAATTTACAAGCTTCACAAAACGTGACAACAAGCGGGTTTGTGAGATGATATTAAGAGAGGTGATTTCTCAAAGAAGCTATGGTGCATGCCGAGTGTTTTTTGAAAAATTGTGATATAAAACGGGTTAATCTGTATTTTGTATTAGCACGCTAATTATTTGTTTTATTTCAAGTGGTGCAAACTTTGCACTGGAACAAATGCTGTTTTGGTTTTGAATTAATTTGAATGAATGAATCTGCTTTGCTTAGGCTACGTACACACACTGCAGTTGGCTCGACAACCGTATTTACAAACGGCACTCAAGCACAGCTATGCTCTTTTCTGCAAAACCAGCGGAGACGTCGTTTTGCTTTTTCTGCACTGGTATTTACAGTGGTGACGATCTGCAGTACCATGACGGTAGATTGAAACATTTGGGCGATCTTCCGACCAGAAGGCTGGTGGGAATGACTTGAGTGGTTTCCAAATGACTGCATTAAAAATGTACGCCTACCTAAGGAGTCGTATATGCATCTGACATTTACTTAGACATTTCCTGGAGTGCCAAAACACACAGATGAGACTTTCGGTATAGATGGAAAAATGATTTGCAGATGCACTGTGGCGTTTGGGGATACAAATTGTCCCGTATTGTTTACCGAAAATACAATTTTTTCTTTGATTAAATAAAAAAGTATATTATGTATGCATTATTTACCATTGTTAAGAATTTACTATTGATCAATATTACAAAATCAACTTGGCTCATCAGGCACCTATATATTTTTGTTTAGCCATGTTTATCATATGCAAATGTCTGATAAACAATGACATCATTAGTTGCGCAGAAATCCACTGAGCACCTGAGGTTGTGTTAGTGCGGGTGTAATACACACACACAGTGCGCATTAACTAAACAAACTGAATTAATAACCGCACTCGATACTTGTTCTGAAAAGGATTAACTAGTGCAGTTGTCGCTGCCCTTTGTAACCGAACTGTGTGTGTATACAAACCATATTAAGAGCAAAAGGTGAACTCACAACCGCATTTAGCCTGTGTGTGTATGTAGCCTTAGTATTTAAATACTGAGAAATCCCAATCTTGTTGTCTGGTACTTCGTCAGTGCAATGGGATTGAAATACAAATCCTATTGTTTTTTTTTTAATGGGTAGATTGCTGTATGTGCAATTATTAAGACAGCCCCACAGTGGTAAGGCAGTGTAAATACACCACCCACTTGATATATCGCGGGTGTCAGGGTCCAATATAAATCCTCTATATATCGAGGGTCGTGATATAGTAAGAGACCCATAGAAAAACAAATAGGCTAATAACAAATACTGTATAACCACATTCTTGTTTTATCGGGGGCGTCCGGGTCCAATATAAGTCCTCTACGCAACCGGCTTTTACTCATTGTTCGTATAAAAAGCAGCACACCGTTTTTATTCGTACAGCGGAGGGTAATTGCTTCTCATCAACGTCAGTCTCCAATTAATTCCATGAGTCTTCCTCTCCTTTCTCAAATGCACAAACCCGCTGCATTGAAAGAATCCATTCCCAACATAGGAGGCTTGTTGCTAGGAAGCTGACGTCACTGCCTTGTGACTTTTACTAGTGCATTGCTGCCACAAGTGAACACCTCGTTGGCTAAAATAAAAACAGTAGATAGAACTGTAGTAGATATTTAATTTGCTTTGTGTTATTGTGCAATACGTGTGTACGTGATAACAGTACGATATTAATGCTTTGTTTTTAAATGTTTTGTATATTGTTGTTTGTGGTGTGCAGTACGAAATAAAACGAGCAGTAATTCTAAGTGCCTATGTATATTGCAGCTAAGGCATACGCAGTAAACAGTAAAAAGTAAACATGGGGAGGCAACTCCAGGACCGCGATATATCCGAATCTGCAGTATAGCGAGGGGCGATATAACGAGGGTGTGTGTGTGTGTGTGCAGACTATAAGCATTTGTGTGTCCAGGGTATAAGCATTTGTGTGTGCAGACTGTAAGCGTGTGTGTGTGTGTGTGTAGACTATAAGCAGACTATTCAGAGTATGTTTTCCTTCACCTTTACTTCAGACCTATTATGCCTATGATATTGTGGTCCTGCAACTCTTTTTGGTTTCTGATTTTATACAGACCAAATGCTTTGAGATATTGGCTTCCTATTTGGACAAGTTTACAGGTAAAATAAATATTTCTCACAAGGGCTTTCATCAGTATCAGGTAAGTGAGTGAGAATAGTTTGTAATCTGTAAAAACCCATGCAGCCATCACAACACAATTGTTAGCAGGGAAGCTTACACAAGGGTGGGAGGTGAAACTAACTACTAATCAAATTAGTCTGACATTGACACAAAAAGCCCTTGTGGGGACTAACTAGAAGCATGTTGTAAGGTCTTAGCACAGAGTGTCATGATTTATTTATATTTAATACCATGTGAGTGGAACGGAGCGGGAATCGCAAGCAGTGGAGCGGAATAGAAGAAAGAGCGGAGGATATTATGAGCGCTGAGTGGAATTCTGTCACCACAACACTCTGCTCACATTCTCTGGGTCTTAGTAGAGAATATACAGTACTGTGCAAAAGTTTTAGGCAGGTGTGAAAAAATGCTGTAAAGTAAGAATGCTTTCAAAAATAGACATGTTAATAGTTTATATTTATCAATTAACAAAATGCAAATTGAGTGAACAGAAGAAAAATCTACATCAAATCAATATTTGGTGTGACCACCCTTTGCCTTCAAAACAGCATCAATTCTTCTAGGTACACTTGCACACAGTTTTTGAAGGAACTCGGCAGGTAGGTTGGCCCAAACATCTTGGAGAACTAACCACAGTTCTTCTGTGGATTTAGGCAGCCTCAGTTGCTTCTCTCTCTTCATGTAATCCCAGCCAGACTCGATGATGTTGAGATCAGGGCTCTGTGGGGGCCATACCATCACTTCCAGGACTCCTTGTTCTTCTTTACGCTGAAGATAGTTCTTAATGACTTTCGCTGTATGTTTGGGGTCGTTGTCATGCTGCAGAATAAATTTTGGGCCAATCAGATGCCTCCCTGATGGTATTGCATGATGGATAAGTATCTGCCTGTACTTCTCAGCATTGAGGAGACCATTAATTCTGACCAAATCCCCAACTCCATTTGCAGAAATGCAGCCCCAAACTTGCAAGGAACCTCCACCATGCTTCACTGTTGCCTGCAGACACTCATTCGTGTACCGCTGTCCAGCCCTTCGGCGAACAAACTGCCTTTTGCTACAGCCAAATATTTCAAATTTTGACTCATCAGTCCAGAGCACCTGCTGCCATTTTTCTGCACTCCAGTTCCTGTGTTTTCGTGTATAGTTGAGTCGCTTGGCCTTGTTTCCACGTCGGAGGTATGGCTTTTTGGCCGCAAGTCTTCCATGAAGGCCACTTCTGACCAGACTTCTCCGGACAGTAGTTGGGTGTACCAGGGTCCCACTGTTTTCTGCCAATTCTGAGCTGATGGCACTGCTGGACATCTTCCGATTGCGAAGGGAAGTAAGCATGTGTCTTTCATCTGCTGCAGTAAGTTTCCTTGGCCGACCACTGTGTCTACGGTCCTCAACGTTGCCCGTTTCTTTGTGCTTCTTCAAAAGAGCTTGGACAGCACATCTGGAAACCCCTGTCCGCTTTGAAATTTCTGCCTGGGAGAGACCTTGCTGATGCAGTATAACTACCTTGTGTCTTGTTGCTGTGCTCAGTCTTGCCATGGTGTATGACTTTTGACAGTAAACTGTCTTCAGCAACCTCACCTTGTTAGCTGAGTTTGGCTGTTCCTCACCCAGTTTTATTCCTCCTACACAGCTGTTTCTGTTTCAGTTAATGATTGTGTTTCAACCTACATATTGAATTGATGATCATTAGCACCTGTTTGGTATAATTGTTTAATCATACACCTGACTATATGCCTACAAAATCCCTGACTTTGTGCAAGTGTACCTAGAAGAATTGATGCTGTTTTGAAGGCAAAGGGTGGTCACACCAAATATGGATTTGATTTAGATTTTTCTTCTGTTCACTTACTTTGCATTTAGTTAATTGATAAATATAATCTATTAACATGTCTATTTTTGAAAGCATTCTTACTTTACAGCATTTTTTCACACCTGCCTAAAACTTTTGCACAGAACTGTATATCGCTATGAACCTTGAGCTCAAACTTTTTTTAAAAGTTTCATGGATGTGATGAAAAACAGAAAAAATAAGAAACCAAATACCATGAATGGTATGTGGGTGAGAAAATTATTTAATTTGTTCATTTTAATTTATACTGAACACTAAATTGTATGGCCCCATAAAATAGAAAAAACACTCTCAACCTTGAGATTTTCACTATACATTCTCAACTAACCAACTATTTCCCTGAAAAACATGGTACTGCTAGTGTTTATGTTTGTTAAAGGAAGACCATGCCATCCCAAAACAATCCCATTAAATAAAATATGATCTCCAGTGGGGAATCCAACTTCTGACATTTACATTTTTTTGAACTCCTCAAAAAGACAAAAGCATTAACACTTAAAAAGAAATGGGTGTGACTGGTTTATAATTTATTTTTGTCTTAGAAGTCAGAAGGAGCAGGGATTCTTAAAAGGAAAACCACAAATACCCTTATTTTAGACAACCTCAGTGAGGACAGATTTATCAGCTTTTAGTTTAAAATAATTATACGGAAAGAAAATACATTTTAATCATTGTCTTGGTCCATATTTTCAACAGGAAATACCAAAAAAATGCTGCTGCTGTTAATACATTGTAAAACTACCCATTAATTATAAAACAAATTGGTTGATAAAGCTTAACATGAAAAACTTGATTTACTGGTACAGTTAGTAAATTGTCAACTTAATATGAAAAATGAATTGAGGCCTTCAGTGCAATGATAATCACAGAAAAACTTCTGACGGCAATAATTTTAATGAATTTACAGGTTATTGTTCTGACGGCAATAATTGTAATGAGTTTACAGGTTATTGTTCTGAGAGCAATAATTAAGCGACAGAGCCTGTCGATGTGGACCCATCGTTGCGGGCTCTACCGTGTGGTAGATGACCGCGACTGGAGTTATGCGCTGACAAAAGTCAAGGTCATCTACCACATGGTAGAGCATGCATCGAGAGGGCTCTATTGCTGTTAGAAAACTATTTTCGTTGGGTAACCTTCTGCTGAGTAAAATAGTCCCTAACATAATTAGAATAGAAAAACGATATACACGTAGAGAAAACGTTTATTATTATTATTATTTGGCTAACATATTTATTTATTTATTGGGGTATTACTCTTTCTTATTGCAATTTATCTGGACATTGCCAGATATAAATTAACTGTACAATTGTTGAATAGTCCGTGTAGTGTAGAGTCGGACTCAAAACTTGGAGGCGGAGCGTCATTCAAGCTGGCAGGGAGTGGATTGGCTGGTGCAGAAGGAAGTGAAGCAGGGTTGGCAGTTTGACTGGCTGGTTTTGAGGGAGGGTGTTGTTTGGAACCAGCTGATGACAGAATTGTGGACCAATCATGTCTTTCCTGTTGATTTGCTGTCCAGTAGCTGCGAATTGAGCCTTCATTACGGTGTCCTGTCACAGACATGATTTCCCTTGTCTCTAGACCAGCGTCAGAAAGTATCAATGTTTAACACTAGAACCGACGCGGGATTAATGAGATTTAAAATGTAAACGAATCTGCAATGCGGTTGTCCGTTTAAAAAAAAAAAAAAAAAAAGCAAGAAAGAAAGAAAAAAAAAGGACAACCGCATTGCATTCACAAACGCAGATTCGTTTACATTTTAAATCCAAACACGTCAAAATGACTACTGTGGCGGTTCTAGTGTTAAGTAGCTTTTTATGTTATCAGATTAGTTGTAGATTAGAATGTTAAGGGAAAAAGCCCGTATTTATGCGCGGATTGATTTAAAAATTAATTCACAGTTAAGCACGTCAATGTTTCAGCGGCATCTATGCAAAATAGAAGCCTGCCAGGCCTGGAAGCTGATTGGCTGTTCTCACTCAATCATTTTCTAATTTTAATGAGTTTACAGGTTATTGTTCTGGCTGCAATAATTGTAATGAGTTTACAGGTTATTGTTCTACCATAAATATTGCTGACAGTAAAACTTTGGACCTCATTTACGAAAGCACTCTAAACATTATGGTGCACCATAATTGCAATTAAAGTGCATGTTCCTGATTTCCGCATTTACTATTGCAATTGTATTCATTATCACGCGAAATAGCGGGTATATCATGGCATACACTGATTTTATTGTGCCACACTATGGTAATAAGAATGAATATGTGATTTTTATGGTAATTCATTATAATGTATTTAAATGAGGCACCCACTCTGAATAATGAGATGAGCTTCCTTCGCACCGTATTTACTAAAGGGCGATAATCGCAGTGTGCACCTTAGAGTGAGCGATAATTCGTTTGTTTGGACACCAGGCTTTAACCACTGATAGGTGCATTATTTAAACCTATTTTTCTGGACTGAAATCTATCTAGCATCATGGAGGCATTACTTGCATTAAAGTTTTCATATAGAGCAGTGAAAATATTTGGATTTGAAGAACAATTCAATAAACTGGAAGATAGCAAAACGGACTTTCAGGACTAGCTGAAACAAATTGTCTCAAGTGTGGAAAATGCACATCTTAAGAAAATATTTTTAAAATACTAAGGGATTTCTATAGATATTAAGAAATGCCCAAGGAGAAGAATATAACATTTTTAGCTATGTTAGTCTCAGAGCTGGAATAAACCGCTGTCTAAATGAAAACAAAACTGGGGAATCTGTCCGTATACATACTCACCCTGACTTCGTCACTTCAGATAATGTATTTTTAGCGGTTTGTAAATGCACAGAAAACCATAAAGACATGTCTGCACATTATCCACCCTCTCCGACAAAGACCTTAAAACATTATTGAAATCCGAGATGGCGTTGAATTTATTTTTATTCCTCCCATCTGTTCTGCTCAAACAGCATCTGCACTGAGAGGAACAAAATAATAACTCAGTGCCGTCTCAACTCCGCCCCCTAGTGTATCTTTTCAATGGCAATGTACACAATATAAAAAATAAAGATTTACTTTTGCATGTTTCAATTAAATTAATTTACTCAGCATAATTTAACGTGTAGTTCAAAATTATTAATGGGACTACTTTATTGGCATAAGGATATTAATAAAAAAACGAATCATTTTTTGCCCTAAACATGATTCTGCTTTTTTTTTTTTTTCAAATCCACTGTTTGACCTGGAAATGCAATAAGGCCCTTCAGGTTGTCAGTATACGTCGAATGTACATACTTCTCGAGGGTTGGAGGCTCCGAGTTGTCCGTTTATTCAACGTATACAGACACTCTGTCGGGCCTTATTGCATGACCCCTGCGGAGTGCTGTTGATCGCTCATTTTTTGTCAATGTAAGCCACCTCCACCTTTCACAATAAGCTAACCAAAGCTAACCAAAAGATACGCTTGGACTGCTGGGGCTTTTTATGTCACGGTGGTCACGGGTAAGTCTTGGAACATTATCGTGCACATTAAATTGTCTCTCACAATACATGTCGTGTGTGTGGTATCATGGTATGTAAATTAGCCAAATAGTCTCTGTTACTAAATTGGACAGAAAATTTTGATTTATGATGCACGTTAGGCTCACTACTTAATGTTACAGCTACATTTAGTGCCCTTTTATAAATGAGGCCCTTTGAGTTCATTGCTACATTTTCATGAACAATTATGAATTTGAAAACAAATTTACACTTTAATCCACTTTACGATTCCAGCTCGAAATTGGTTTACATGCAGAATATATAGAGAACAGGTAGCTTAAATATGATTAGACTGTGTATATAAATGAGGCATAAGTCTGAAACCTCCTAATTACAAGATTGTAATGCCTCATAATGACTTGTATGCATACCCATGACTTTAAAATTATTATATTAGGAGGTATATTATGGGGAATTGATACGCAGTTTTGATTAAAAGGGAGAGACACCAACATAACATTACATGCATTCCAACTACTGTCCAAGCTCGACCTTGCTTAGCTGCTGAGATATGATTGCAATCGCCATATCTATCAGTTTTGATCTCTTTTTGGAATCTGTCTTGTATCATTCAAATCCAAGGGCAGGATGACTGACTGAATCATACTGTTCCAAATTGTTCTGCCTTGCTCAGCAGATGCAGAGCTTGATTTAAGGAAAGTTTTAGTACATGCTTTCTCATTGTGTATGATCAGTCAATGAAAACATACTTTAATTAATACCTGTCAGCAGGTTCCAAAATATTCATTTGAATACTAGTTTAATTTAGATTGCTTATGTTGCATGTATACACTTTTCTCTCTGTTATAGATGACAGGTCATTGTGAGATAGTCATTGAGATCATTTTATCATAATAACATGCTAGCTAAAGGGGAGGATATTATACCTGTAAAACACTTAAACATAATCATCAACTAACTCTGCAGCTCTGAAAACAGGAAATCTGTTGGCGGTACCAGTCACAGGGTTCACAGACCTTATTGTTTTTGTTTTCTATTCCAAGCTTTTAGAAATCATGGGTGGTTTAAGGAACCAGGAACGTTTCCTGTTTATCAACAGCAAGTTATCTATTTTTGTGATGAATTCATACATGTTTTATTTTTACTCTGCATTTCCTTGAGGTGCTATACAATGTAAGGGTTGATTATCACAAGCACCCATCTGGAATCAAAACAGGTAATCCATAAACCAGAGCTTTTCTGCAAGGCAAATGGAAGACTTCCAGGTGAATTCAATACCACTTTATAGGTCAAATAAATATGTGGTAGTCATTCTGGCTGACTTTAAAACATCCCTTACTGAATTGTTCTGGTATAACTAACGCACAGAACATCCTGTCCCTAAGGCTTAGTATATATTTAACTTCAAGATTCCAATTTTATGACAGGAAAGACTTATAACAACCTTATGAGGTATTCATTGTAATATGAATGTTGAATTCTTTTAATCTATAATACGAAACTCTACAGTTCTTTTTAATCTTTTTTTCCGGGTAAGGTACACTGTAATTACAGTTTAACCTAAGGATATTACATTTTTGGCACCTTTCTATCAGTAATAATAACCTCTTGGGTTTGTAGTTTTTCTGATGCAGTAAATCAATCTTTAATGTTTAAAAAAAAAAAAAAAAAAAAAAAAAAAAACTTTCCTCCCATTAGTATCACAGCTTTCATGTCCCTGTTTAGATAATGATTTTCTAATAGGAAATTACTGGGACCCCTGCTCTTTCATATCTTCGTAGACCTGGACAGAGGATTAGTTAGCATACTAAATTTGCAGACAAAATGAAGCTGGTGGGAATCAGTGGCCAACACGCACACTACAGCACAGACAGTCTGGAATCTCTTAAGTTTATAAAGCATAGTGAAAGCATGGGTAAAAGCTTTAACGCCTTGAGAGATATGGTAAAGCATATTAAAAAATAAATGTTAATGCTTTACTTTTAGATGTGTGGAGTAGTGGTTAGGGCTCTGGACTCTTGACCGGAGGGTCGTTGGTTCAATCCCAGGTGGGAGGCACTGCTGCTGTACCCTTGAGCAAGGTACTTTACCTAGATTGCTCCAGTAAAAACCCAGCTGTACAAATGGGTAATTGTATGTAAAAATAATGTGATATCTTGTAACAATTGTAAGTCGCCCTGGATAAGGGCATCTGCTACGAAATATATAAATTAATTAATTAATTAATTAATTAATTAATAATAATAATAATAATAAGAAGAAGAAGAAGAAGTTTTACTTGCCAGTGACAAAAATATAGAATTCAAATACCAAAAGGGTGGTAAAGAACTAGAACAGGCCTGTCCCGAGAAAGACCTGTCAATAATCAGAGAGTGTAGGGAGGTAATTGAAATGCAAACAGAATGCTTGGTTATATAATCAAAACTGTATTATAGTGAGACTGCACTAAGAGGACTGCGTTCACTCCTGGCCCCTGCCTTACAAAAAAGGACACTGTGGCTTTGGAAAGAGTCTAACAATGACGAGTGACATTTTTAAAATAGACACTACAGAGACCAGGACTAGAGGACACAGTCGAAAATTGAGTAGGAGGCACAGGTTTACAAAAGAAGTGGTGACTAGGGATGAGTTATTGAGTCAAGTTGTTGCTGCTGAATCAGTGGAATATTTTTAGAATCGACTGAAGTGCAACTAGGGCCATGTAATAACCCTTTACTAATTGCTTACTGTACCTTTATGTATACATTTCTATTGCACCACCTACTGGGTTGTTCTAGATTATCTTTGAGTTGCGAGGAGGGCGGAGAGCTGTGTAGATGTGCCTTGGATGTATCCAGAGTAACGTGGGCTAACTAATCGGCTAAATAATAGAAGTGCCCGTATCAGTGCATTGTATGTTATTGAATAGAACTGTGGAACTAGGCTATGTTTGGTCTGAAACATTTGACTACTAAAATAAATGTGCACTGGGCTTATATCCACAATCTGTGTCTGGGACAGATTGACATCAAACCAGCCTGCCCATCGTTGTAAATCAGACAAGCATTGATGGGCCAAATGGCCTCCCCTTGTTCATGACTTTTCTTATGTTCACTTGATAGTTACTGTGGGCCAATGTCTTGTTTTAAACTAAATCGAGTGTATTTCCCCTACAATAGCTGTAAAAGCTAGCTGTAAAGGTGGAGATGAAAATGAATTACCTTCCACTTTTAGTATTATCAAGAATATGCTTTGTTCTTTCTATTTCCCTTATTTATTTTTGGCTTCAACTTCTAACATCGTCATTAATGAGTGAACAGGAAAATCCTTCATAATAATAATTTGCTACTGAAATATGCCCTTAGCTGCTTTGAAAGCCTCCTCGGTGCAAGTCAGTGGAAGCATGTAGGGAATTAACTTTACAACCCAGGGAAGTATTCATCGTAGCCAGTTTCCATTTTGTTATTTCAAGACCTTTTTAATAATAGGTTGCTGCTATTTTTACATTAATATTGTAAAAAAACCCGCCCCTTTCATTTGGTTTTGCTATAGTAAATTAACTATTTCCTTTTTGGTTTAGGTATTATGTGCGTGTGAATTTGATGTGTTAAAGAAACTTCAATGTTATTACAAAGGGTAGAGGACAAAATTGTACCTTTGCATTGAGTAGTGATGCCTGGTAACCTGGGAATGATAACTCGTAACCAGGCGCTGCTGCTGGATTAATGTACTGTATACAATATTATAAAATAGACAATACAAATCTATACAATTGCAATTGGAGCCAACGTACATCTCAAGTTGTAACCTTTAAAACACGCCGAAGTCAGTCATCGCATTCGCCAGCAACATTAGCTGGTCCCAGTACACAGAGATTAAAAACTACTATTCTTAAAGGGTACATAGGGACCTTTTTATTTTATTGTGTTACATGTTCCCATGTGTTGCTACAACTGTTTACTTAAGGTATGTGTATTGTTTAAAAAAAAAAAAAAAACAACACCTTTTGACCACTTTTTAAAACTTTTAAATTGCATTCCCTGCCTCAAGAAAGGCTTCCCATGTGCTGCATGGACCTCTCAGAACTACATTTCCCATCATCCTCCTGCTCACTGGTAAATCCATCTCAGTTACATATGTGAGCAGGAGGATGATGGGAAATGTAGTTCTGTAAAAAAAAAGAAAAAACATTTAAAACAAAACACACACCTTAAATAAACAGTTGTAGCAACACATGCGAACATGTGTAACACAATAAAATAAAAATGTCCTTATATACCCTTTAACAAAAAAAGATGTGTACTGCTCACTGGCAGTATAAGTACTCTGTCTGAAAACTGAGCTGTCTTTTGAAGTAAGAAAATTGCAATCTTTTCAAACACACATCAGCCAGGCTTCTGCCATTTACCTTTTCCTTCTGTGTTTCCTTACACTTGCTTTAAGAGCAGATCCCTGAAGTGAAGTTTTCAGCATCACCTTGTAAATTCTGAGTCCTGGGCTTTCCATGTTGGGTCAAGGTATTTTATTTTCTTAAATGCTATCATCCTGACTTGCGGCATCTGGGGAGTAGCAATAACGTATGACATGGTGTCAAAGTCTTTAAGTATATATTAAGAGCTGTGTCAACAACAAACAACATTTGTGTGGACTTTTAGTAAGTTGGTGGGACCTTTAAGAGAAGACAACCTTTACTGAGATTGTATTTTGAGAACAGTAATGGAAAAAGGTGATTTTATATACTTGCTGGGTTATATTTAAGTGAAGTGTTGTTCCATAAAACCCAGATGTCGTATAGTTTAAGTACTCTCTCAAGTTGTTTGTTTCTCAGTTAAATTAAAATGGAATTTTACCCTAATAAATTACTTACAGTCCTTCCTGTTCCCAGCTATATGTACCATACAAGACTTTGTCTGAGGTAGGTAAACATGCCACATCCATTGGCGCCTGCCACATCCATTGGCACGTAATGATGACATTAGTTATAGTGACTGTGAGAGTATGATTAGAATGTTGCCAGCATAACAGATTTATCTCGTTTTTCCCCTAGTTTAAGTCTGTATTTCAAATAGGTTTATTTGTACCCTTTATTGTTGTGGACTATTTGGCTGACACTATAGTTGCTGTTCTCTCGATGGCGATTTCTGGGGGCTGCTGGCCACATCCCCAGGGTAGCTTGATTAGACACACAGGGCAGGATTTTCAAAAGTTCCTAAATGATAACTCCAGTCTTAATCAAGAAATATGTATGCAGCATTGATTTTGGCATTTTCAAGCTGTCGTTGTGCCTATTTCGTTATTAAATAATTGTCCTAATGTGATTTCCCGAAATTATGTTGATTTACGAAAAATAATGTTAATATCTGAACGAGCAGTGCTTCTTCGGACTATTTCTTTTGTTTGTGTGGGAATTTAAAAGCAAATCCATGTTAATTGTCATAATTTATCAGGAGTTAATTTGCACTTGGAAAAAGAGGATTTTAATTAACGAAAGAGTATTGTTGGAGAAACATACACTTTACGAGAAACTATAATTTACAAAATTAACTGGGTTTTAGATTGAGTTAGTATTTGGGTTTTAGAGTTAGTTAAGCTGGTTAGATGCTTCTGGGTTTAATATTGATTAATGGAGCAGGAAAGCCAGATGGCAGGGAGGTTTTTAGTGTACCCTCGATTTTATGACAACTTGAAAGGTGATTCTACTCTATTCTGTGTTTTAAGGGAAATTGCACCTGTCTAAACATCCTTTCCCACAGTTTTAACTTCAAAGGAAATAGACAAAAGTCTTATTCCATCTTTCTTCTCTCTTCCTCCTTCTCACATCCTGGAAAAAGATCATTTCATTTAAGTGTAATGTGCTTGATGTCCTTTGATTGTTTCTGGTTGCTAGGAATCATGGGAGCCACAGGGCACACAACAAATAGAAAGGAGTTCCATACACAAATACATACTTCAAATAAAGAAATAAATACTTCATTTTGTAATGAAGCGTGTTGTTGCATTGTAATAGCACAACTATATATTTCATTGAGATGTTACTACACTGCAGTCAAAGAACCTTAATGGAAAGTGTTACCAATAAAATGTACATAACATTGAAACAGCATGGGCCAGTAAGCTAGTGAAATGCAATCAAGTGCATCTTGCAATACTCAAAGAGGACGGGCTTTGCTGGGTTATCAAAATTCAGTGTCCATATAGGACTATGACAGACTGCACAAAGCCAGTCAGTGGATGTGTTGGCAGACATTGTTGAATCGGGGATTGATGTGTGTTCTGTATGATTTTGTTGGAAAAATGAAAACTAATTTTAGAATCTTTTAAAACTATAAGGGCCTATTAGCTTTGGCTATTACATTTTTACCAGATCAAACACAGCTCTGTTTTCCCTACCGGGACATGTTCTGCTACAAAGTGGAAATCGCCTCATGTTTATACATATTGGCACATGGCACAGAGAACACATAAGAACATTTTACGAACAAGAAGTAATTTTGCCCATCTAAGCCTGTCCGGTTCCTAGTACCTGATTGATCTCAGAACTTTGTCAAGTTGAGTCTTAAGGGATCCGAGTGATTCTGCCTGAACAATGTAACTAGGTAGCCCTTTCAATACCCCCATGTAATCAAGTGTTGCCTTCCCTTAATCTCCACTTAATTTCCAACTGTATCCTCTCGTCCTGGTTTTTGTACCATCAAACAGAAATCAGCCACATAACAATAAAACACTAGCTCCATCTTGCAACACCTTTCTACTTACCATTTACTGTAGTCATTTTCCTTGTCTGTTATACCTCTGAAGTTCCAGGGGTGAAGCTGACACAGAGTTCCCCTCCAGACATCCTCACGGACAAGACTGCTTCTTCTGCTGTAAGCCTCCACACTGAACCTTTCCTCTACCAGGCTGTCATACCTGACGCAGCCCCTGTACCTGTTCCTTCCAGCGTACTTCCAGCTGTGCAGCAACAGGTGAGCTTGTTCTTAGTACCAGTGTTTTCATTTGTCCTTGATTTTGTTATGAGTATTGTTTTCGCAGGAGGTGCATATAGCCACATATTTAAAGTAGTTATAGTGGAGGCACCACAATGTAACAGTTATTATCATGAGAACTGCTCATTATTATTATGAGAACTGTGAAAGCACTTGAGCGTTTCAGAATCTAGATACTGGAGATCTGTTGTCAGATTGGTTGGGACATGGCATATTTTGGGGGTAGTTTTCTGCCTTTCAAAATTTGTATATTTCTTGTGCAAGAAAATATTTATTTAATTTTTGTCTGTGAAATTTTATAAAAGCAGGTACAATATAAAAATATGAATTATTACCTTCTAATACTTTTTTTTTTTTTATTACCGCTGATGAAGGGTTAATAAAGTCTGCAAATTGTCCAAACTGTGCTGTATTTTGTGGTCGTTTTGTCATTGTCACTGAAGGCTAAACTGTGACACTAAACTTTACCCATGACCTAAGCTAGATTTAAACCCAGATGAAGGGAAAGGAACGGGCATTAACTCACTGTGTCATCTGACCTCCAATTATCCTAATATTGGAATTATCCGTATATTCATATTCAGGTGCCGCTCCAGCTTTCTCTGGATAATCCATCAGGCTCTCCACTGACATTGCCAGAAGAAGCCAAGCAGGCACCTGCTTCTCAGAAAGTAAATCTGGCAGCGAAGGAATCCGAGATTCAGCTCCAACAAACACTAGCCAGCTTGGAGGCTAAACTTTCAGCTGCCGAAGAGGAAAAGGTTCAAATTAAAAGTGTGAGTATAATTATTAAGAAAATATTTGTGAGTGGAAAAACAAAACTGCAGAAAAAGGTAATTTTTCTGTACTAAGTAGCAATAATAGTAGCTACAATATTAATAGCCATCAGTAGACTGGTACAATTACATAAAAATCAGCAACTCAAACAGTTTAAAAGTTTGTTGCACATTTTTAATTCTGAGAAATAGTTTAATAAATAATTCCATAAATCTTGTGTTGCACTTCCATCAGCTATCTCCCAGGACACTGGGCACATTTCCTCACTGAGAGTAGTGAGCGTATGGAATGGACTACCTAGTCATGTTGCTGAAGCAGAATCACTTGGATATTTTAAGACCCAACTTGACTAAGTTTTGGGAACAATCGGCTACTAGTAACTGGACAAGCTTAGCTATGCATTCGTAAAAGCAGCTCTGTCTCTTTGATGTTTGCAGGATTTGGAGGAGCTTATGGAGAAGCATTCAATGTTAGAAAAGGATTTCCTGAAAGAAAAGGATGAAGCAGAGTCTTACAGAGACCGCTACACACAGCTACAGGTAAGCTAGAGTGTAGCAGAGTGACTGGATGCAAGTAGGAGCATGAGTTTATGGGATGGAAGTACCCCTACATACAGGACTATTTCAGAAAAGAGGTTGAGCAAATGCAAAAATCTATTAGAAATTCAATTGCAAGGTTTTAATGTGATCTTTTATCAATGCTACTGTCACAACTAACCAAGCTGGTAAGTAATAATGCAGTTCTGTCTCAGCTCCTACAGCTTGCATTTACACTTCTATCTTTATTTGTGGAGTCTCTGTAATGGTGGCTGCCAGGACTGGTAGCATTTTAAAATGCCCCATCCCGAGTTGTTTTACATGTTATTGCTACATATATCTAACCAGAGATAATATGGTATTTAGTAAGAAATTGATCTTGAATGGGGTAAAACAGGCAGCAAATAACCAACACCAGTCTTTTGGCACTTGTTAATCTCAATGGTTTCTCAATATTTCCATAATCTTCAAAAGATAATGATACATGGGTTTATTTCAGATCATTTTCCATGGCCTGTATGTCCCTCTCACTAGGTGCTAATGTCCTCCTTTCCTTTCCTTTGTTGTGAAAGTATGGGGCTTGCCGTCGCTGGTTAAGCACACCTAACAGCAGAGCTGCACTGGGAATCATGTATTAAAATCAGGCATGGTAAAATATCTTAAAGCAGGGGGCACATTTGATATCAAGCAAGAGTGTAATGCAGATGCACTTTGTGACCTGTAGTGGGTGCCTGTTTGCCACTTTGTGGTATGTGTTGTCTGTCTGTAAGTACTGGGTAGAAGTTGTGCTGGGAAACCTGCCTGTGAAACCTGCCAGGCTTTATCCAACATCCATTTGATTCACCAAAGTGTTGCTTGTGGTGAGCCAACCTCACAACTGGAATATCCTAAAGCTATTGGCGAAGCCACAACGCATGTGACTGGTTGGCATTCTCTGTAGTTCCTCTGTGCTATTCCTCTTTTTAACAAACAATCTTGCTATTTGATTTGATCTTTTACTTGGTACAATGTGTATTACATACCGTTTCTCTTGTGCCTGATAGTAATAGTATGAAGAAGGAGGGATTTATGCTGTTTTACTGTGCCTGATATTAATACATGACAAGGCTGGTTCCTTCACCAGCCACAGGAATCCTTGCCCAACCAGTGGTTCCCAATGCAGCACTGCTGTTAAGTGTGGTTAACCAGCTATGGCAAGCCCCATACCTTCACAACAAGGGGAAGGAAAGGAAGAGATTAATATGATCATTAACATTCAGCTTGGTGAATGTCAGTGATCATATTAAGCATGCATTTTACAATGCTGTAAGTGTGAAACGCTTCAATATTATTGATGGTGGTTACTTCGTTTAAGTAGAATTTTTATTGACAAGGAAAACACAGTGCTGCTGTTATAGGCACCCCTTTATCCAGTGGGACACACATTGCACTTCCCAAATACAGCGTTATAAAGGGGGAGCACTGTAAATGTTACAAAAGTAGGAAGAAGCAGAATGTTAATTTAACTGCATCTACCTAAACCCAAGAGTACTGCAGTTTCTTGCTGATATTATAACATTGAAATGATTACAGGGCACATAGATATGGACAATCTGCACAAAGCATTGCTTCATTGCAATAGAGCAGCAGTTCTCAAACTTCGTTGCAGTGCGACCCCAAGTTCTAGCAATAAAAATGACTATGCGACCCCCACTGCCCTGTGTTATTGTAGAATAGTTAGTGTTGAAAAGTAAAACATGCATTACAAGGCAATATCAGCAAAACTAGTATATAGCCATTTCTTATTTTTAATTAACAATACAATCGCAAGATTTTTTACAGCCAACAGTAACGTTTAAAAAATACTTCCAGGCTGCCACGGTTAACATGATCGTAGCACAAGGACAGCTTCTTGATCCAGCTTTCGATTTAGTCAGTGAGAGAAAAGACAGATGTGTCTCGTCCTTGGACTGACGTGTTAAGAATATTTAAGCTATCAAAAATATCTGCCAGGTAAGCTAGCAAAGCAAGCCATTTAGGCTTGTGGTCCAGTGGTTAAAGAAAAGGGCTTGTAACCAGGAGGTCCCCGGTTCAAATCCCACCCCGGCCACTGACTCATTGTGTGACCCTGAGCAAGTCACTTAACCTCCTTGTGCTCCGTCTTTCGGGTGAGACGTAAATGTAAGTGACTCTGCAGCTGATGCATAGTTCACACACCCTAGTCTCTGTAAGTCGCCTTGGATAAAGGCGTCTGCTAAATAAACAAATAATAATAATAATTTACAAGCTTTTCGTTTTTTCGTTTTTTTCTGCTGATCAGGTCCTTGTTGTCGGTAGTTCTTTTGCTGCAGTGTCACTCGAGTCCCCTTCATTACTCCCGTTTCCAACACTTTTTAGATATTTATACAAAGCAACTTTTTGAACTCACTTCACACAAAAAAATCAGAGAGACTGGACTAAACAATACAGAACTGCATTCTGCTGATTGGCTGACATGCAAGTTGGTTGCTAGGTAAGGTAACCAGTTCAGCCAAAGGCAGGTAGAGCGAAGGAGTCATTGGGAGTTAAAATTTGGACTAAAAAGTGCCATTAATAATAGTAATAATGATAAATTAACATACCTGTTTCTTAAACTAAATAATGTTTTTAATTGTGCAGGTGTTTGCGACCCCATTAAAAGGCACTTGTTACCCACAGTTTGAGAGGCGCTGCAGTAGATAATATACATTTGTATATAAATCGACACATTGGTAATCAGTTTATGAAACTCAAGGTAAAGCCTAAGGCATTAACCTGTTACACCACCTGGCCCCCCTCCTGCTTCCTGTGTTTGGGCACAGCTTGCTGGCCAGCGGGAGGCACCTGGTTATCCAGTATACACGTGTCATACCCAGAGGTCGCGCATGCTTTTCTGTTCACGTGTTCCTGAAACGCACATGCCCAACATTTAGTGTCCCATCCATCAAATACAACATTTTAACACAAAGGCTAATAAACTCAAGGGATGTGCATTTTGGTACATTTTTATGAACGTTTAAACTCTATGGCATATGTATAGATATACATACAAACACAGACACACTTTTTTTCTTTATTATATATACTAACAGTAGACCGTTCGCATGACAATGAGACGGGATTCTAAGCATTGTTTGTTGCCTTAATCTACGTGTGTTTTAATATTTTTCTGCATTCCAATAAGCAACAGCATCGCCGTGTCTTTTAAGAGAAGATTCTTGAAAATCTGTACATCTGTGTGTATATGCTTTTTTTTTTTTTGCCCAGCAGCTCTTTCACACACAGTATATCTTGCCATCTCGATAAACAACCCATGTATACTTCATCTCCCATTTAAAATTATAATAACATATTTTTTGTTTGCGTTTTTGTGCATTACTTCTACTTGTTGCAACTGCTTCGGTTACTGTAGTACTTGTACAGTCAGAGGTAGATGGCTGAGATGCAGATGTCAGGATGTTAAACTAGTGCGGAAAATAACAAAAGCACAACGTTAAATTAGGCGACTGCAAAAATGAAATGCAAGTTAAAAGTAGAATCGGGGATGAACAATTCACATAATTTGTCAGCTCTGTTTGAAATAAAATTAAATTTTACCATAATTAGGCTCAGGCAAGATATGAATAAAAGCAAAGATTTGTTTTGTAATTAACAGCTTTTTCTGAGTTTAATTATGAAACAGAATCAGCTCAATTTGTCCTAAACATGAAACGGTACTTCAGTGTGGACGCTAAAGTTTGAGCTGGATTAATTAAAACGTTTTTGAGTACGGTTCTCGAGATCGGTTATGTTGTGTGGACAGGGCCTAAAAGTAAATATCCTTAATATTGCTGGCAAAGCCAAATATGAGGCTTATTGCTGCCACCTGCAGGACTGGAGTGTACCTTAATCAATGCTGTTATATTGCAGAACAGTTTTTTTTAAACAAGCAAGTATTTTACAGTCATTTTACTGCAGTGTAATAGATTACTGCGAATATGCATGTGTGTGTACCTTTCCCATTCTGTGCGTCCCGTGAAAGCAAGGCAAAATGTTTTTCCGTCCAATGGATTTATTTTGTGTTAACGCAACCTCTGCATACCCCTTGTGTTCAGTTTGTTATCACCTACTGTGCTGTGAGGACCTCCACTTCAGGAGGAACTTTCACAGGCAGAGCGTCAAAGACTGTTAGTTTCTTCTTTTTTCTTTTTAATTTATATTTACTATGGTTCATATATATTGGCCAGATGTATTAAAATCTTTCAAAGTGCAATTTGTTGTTAATGTTACAAAACTGGTAACAAGCTACTTATAGGTGCGTGTCTTCTGCTTTTTTCTGGTCATTGCAGTGCCATCTTGTGAGTTACTGTGAAACCATAAATATTTATGGCCAAAATATTTGACGAATCACAAACATAAAACCTATTTTGCTCCAGAAATGTTGACGACCTTTCTGCAATATACAAAGTATGTATTGTTAGTGGAATTTCATATTCGTGCCAAAAATGTTTGCCATTCCCTATCAAGTACGAAATGCAATACCGTCTAACCTGAAATATCAACGCTGCCCACAATGCCCGGGGGCATAAAAGGACTGCGGACACTGACATCGTCATCATTTTTCCTTTCACCGACCTGAGAGAGAGAGAGAGATCTACAAACAGATAAGTATTGAATAAAATACTTTTATCTGCTTTTTCGCTTGTGTGTTACACTATTAACACTAGAACCGCCGCGGTTATACTCATACCTAAAACCACCGCCGGCAGTCATTATGACGGTTACATTTTAAACAACATCAGTATTAAAATGAAAGACAAACTATCGGATACAACTACAAGTTTTATTCAAGCACGTCATATCAAACATCGGCACAGCCGAAATGCTGTATTTAAATGAACAATTAAACATAAAAGGGTTTATTTTCTAACGTACCACATATAAAGCATTACTTCAAAAAATGAAAAAATAAAAATAAAAATAAACATTTCATAAGAAACTAGTGTGTAAACAGGTATATGTACATACAAAACTGTAAAAAAACAAAAGTAGTTTTTAATTTAAAATGAAAGTAACATGTTTTCTCTTGAATGTGTCACTCTGTGCAGCACAGAATCCAGGTTGAGCTGCTGTAGTCTGCTGCTTTGCAGTTTTCTGATCGAAATGTTTCTGCTGAAGCCCTGTGGCTGGCTTCTGATGAAATCTCTCCTACTGATATTTTCCCCGGTGCATTCCTTGTACAAAACGAAGTAATTGATGGCTGCCAGGTTCAGTAGAGATAACAACAGGCTTGTATATAAAAATAAAATAGAATATTGAAGGTTATATTCAAAATAAAAACATGTATTAAAAAAGGCAGTCAAAATGGCTGCTCTGACAGTTTTAGTTAGAGGGGATTATAACTTTTTTATTTTTGCGATCCTACCTTTCAAAAGCCTTCAGGGTATTTAATGCATGTATTTAGGAAAAGACAAAAATGGACAGCCGCGTATCTTTCACACACGCAGAGTAAGTCAAATTTTAAAAGCAAAAAACGTCAAAATGACTGCCGTGGCGGGTCTAGTGTTAATTACGTGTTAGAGTAAATACTTCACGTATTGTGCATTCAGACTCGGTTTTTCATTTAGTCCCTCAGCGGCCTTGTGCTCCGTTGGCATATGTGTGTATACCGTGCATTGTGCACTGTACCGTAGGTACCGTACCGTGCACTGTGCAAGCACCGTTCAGTGCAGTTGCATCGTACAGTGCGTACTGTGCATTATGCACCGCACCATACTGTGTATGCTGTGCCATGTGTCTGTACAAAGAATGTTTCTGTACAGCACTGTACTATTGTCTAGGCACCGTGCAACTACTTAAAAGTAACCAAGGCTAAGTACCACCCCTGGTCAAGTATCAGCGGATCTGGTCACTTGACTTGCCACTGTTGATGCATTACAGTACTTTTGTCAGTTGCATAGCAACATTGCTGCGTGCGCTGGTCAGCAGTCTTTTCTGGCTACTAGTACTATACGCTATACTGCTACAGTAATTACGGCTCAGTGGTTGTTTGAATTGTACACCACTGCTGCTGCATTTTTAATTTTTTTTGTTTTATTTATTTGCATTTATATAGCGCTTTTTATACAAAAGTATCGCAAAGCACTGCACAATACATAGCAGAAAAAATAACAAACCACAATACATTTGTATAGCATGTCACACATACAACCGCCACAGTCAGACCATTTAAATAACATATTTAAATAACAGTGTACACATAATACAAAATCAGCAATTTTAAAGTTACATTGAAACCTACTAAGATAAGATAGCTATTTTATAAAAGTGCGTTTTTAGTCTTGACTTGAAAACTGTAACGGTCTCAGCTTCCCTGACAAATGAAGGCAGATCATTCCATAATTTAGCTCTACAAGAAAAAGCCCTACCTCCCGTGTCGCTTTTGTTGACCCTAGGTTATTCCAGCAGCCCCGCATCGTGTGATCTCAGAGTGCGGTTTGGAAGATACGAGGTCAGTAACTCCTGCAAATAACTAGGTGCTATTCCATTCAGGGTCTTGTAAGTTAACAGAAAAATCTTAATATCAATGCTATACTGCACAGGGAGCCAGTGTAAAGAGGCCAAAACAGGGGTAATATGTTCACTATTTCTGGTTTTAATCAGAATTCTAGCAGCAGTATTCTGAACAAGCTGCAAGTGGAATACCACATGTTTTAGGACACCAGAAAAAAGTGCATTAATCAATTCTAGATAAAACAAAGGCATGCATTAGTCTCTCGGCATCAGATACAGAAATACTTGGTGTAAGGTTGGCTGTTTTGAAATGGTAAAAGATACTTTAGTAACTTCCCTAATATGAGTCTCAAATGAGAGATCAAGATGACCCCCAAACTCTTAATTTCTAGTTTAAGTTTTTGATGAGAGACTGCAAGGGTCAAGCTCATGCAATCCCACATTTCCTTTTAGTTGGAAAATTCTGTGACATCCAATGCTTGATGTCTGTAAGGCAATTAGCTAATAACATTATGCCTAGGTTTCACTGTTGCAATATGTGCAAGCCTGGTCTCCCCATGGAGGACAGGCACGGTAGCTGTGCTGCCTGTTTGGGTCTGGAGCATGCTAAGGAGGAACTCGCCAACCGCAACTCCAACCCCCCTTATCCTCAGCTCAAAAAGAAAGGGTTGTATCCTCCCCTGAGGGCTCAGTGTCTAGGAACAGCAGGAGAACGTCACTTAGGAGACCCCCTTCGCGGTCTTCCTCACCTCCCTCACCTCCTCTGGCTTCCCCTCCTAAAAAGACCAGCTCCCAGAGCTCTGAGCAGCTGGACAAGCTCTGGGAGGCAGCCTCCCAACAGGGCAGATGAGCTACTGCGTGAGCACACCACTCTGCCTACTCCCTGTAGATAACGGGGAAAAGCACACGTATAATAGCACCAAGAAGACCTGCTGTCTGATGCTGCCTAGGAGGACATGGCCAATCAAGAGTTAGCGCAACACCAATAGCGCACATGTCATTGTCAGCAGAGCTTATACCGCTGATTAAGAGGGCTACTGATGTGTTACAGGTTCCATGGCCTGTAGATGACAAGCGGAAGCACTCTAGGATGATCCCTCTCCCTCTCACATGTCTCCTTCAGTGCACCCAGACTTTCTTTTTGAGGTCCTTTCATCCTCGGGTCACCCGGCTACAGCGCCTGCTGCTTCACGTGTACAGCTTGCATGGAGCAGAGAAGCTTGGCTAATTTTCCACCAGTAGATGCCGCTATTGCATAAAGACGCTATCTGCCCGAATAAACAATGCAGGGTGTCGGAGACCATTCTCAGGAAAGCTTACTCAGCAGGTGCGTTCGACGTAAGGCTGGGCAACTACAGCAATATCTTGGTAGCTTACCAGAACTGTTTGTTGAAGTCTCTCAACCAGAGCCACTGACCCACACAACAAAGATAGAAGAACTGTGGTTGGTGAATAAGAACCTGCTCCGTATATCAAAGTTCAACGGGCAGGCAGTGGGCAGGAACCTTGCTGCGTTAATAGCTGCAAGATGGGGACAAGGCACCTTTGCTGGATGCTCCTCCTACTCCAGGGCACACATTTGGTCCCGCATTAGATGACATGCTGCAGCGCTCTCATCGGGCGCGAGAGTCTACAAATAAACTGGTGCGCCTGCTTCCAAAGCGGCCTCAGCCAGTACATAGACCAGCACCAAACTGGCGACCAAGGTTCCAGTAGCCTCAGAGAGCGGTCCAGCCGGCTGCTGCTAAAGCCAGAGGGGGGTTTCACAATCGACCTGCGGCTGCGCAAAGGGGGAACTTCAATAAGTTCCGCCGCCAAATGCAAAGGCTAAGCCCCAAGCAAAGCAGCAGCCCTAGCAATTTGCTGCCATAGGCCCAAGGCCCCTTTTGAAGGACTCATCTGCAAGACTGGTGTCAATGCACCAAGGACACCTAGGTGCTCAATACTGTATAGATCGGCTATTCTCTAAAATTGAGACACGGTCCCCGTCCCTTTAAGTGCATGAATACAATGTTAGTCAACGACCTGTGAGGCACGTTGTCTCAGGAGGTGCTACAGAAGCGGGCTATTTGTACATTTCATCCTTCTCTTCTGGAAGAAGGGTTTTACTCCAGGTACTTCCTGGAGCCCAAATGGGATGGTGGCCTCAGACCAATCCTCCACCTCAGATATAGGTTGACCTGTCTGAGTCAACGGAGGTTCAAGATGTTGACCATGCAACAGCTGTTGCAGTCAATAAGGCCAGGCGACTGGTTCACCACAGTGGACTTAAAGGATGCTTATTTTCACATCCCCCAGGGTCTCCATATAAATGTAAACATCACCTCCTTTCACTGCGAGCAGTACATCAGCCAGGGGGACGAATTGGGCAGTGGACCTCCTTTCAAGGGAAGTCTCCAGTGCCTCAGAATGGAGGCTTCACCCAGATGTAGTGAGCCTCATTTTGCAACGATTCGGGAGAGCACAGGCGGATCATTTTGCCTCCCTAGAATAAACCCATTGTTCCCGCTGGTTCTCCATAACAGGAGCCGGGGACACGCTGGCAAAAGATGCCTTGGCACACCAGTGGCCGAGGCAGCTTCTGTATGTTTCCACCGCTCACCATGCTCCCGCTGTGCCTGGAGAAGATCAGGCAGGACTAGGCCAGGGTGCTATTAGTAGCCCCTTATTGGCCCAGGAGACTCTGGTTTTCAACCCTGATGCAGCCCCTGAGCAGCCAGCCGTGGAGTTTGCCAAAACGCCGCGACCTCCTCAGTTAGACGCGGGGGACATTGTGGCATCCCGACCCATCGAGCCTGCAGCTTTGGGTCTGGCCCCTGAACGGCAACATCTGAGCTGTCTGGGGTTATACTGCAATTTTTACAAGACCTATTTGATTAGGGGAAATCCTCCTCTACATTAAAGGTCTATTTGGCAGCCATTTTGGCTTGCCATATTAAAATTGATTCAGTCTCCGCAGGAGCTCATTTCTCGGCAGGGCAATTTTTAAAGGGAGCTTGGCGGGTTCAGCCACCTATGAAGGACATTGTCCCTCGCTGGAGGCTTAATGTGGTGCTGGAAGCACTCACAAAGCCCCCCTTAGAACCCTTGCATTCAGCAGAGCTGAAGTACTTATCTATGAAACCGGCCTTCTTGCTTGCAATCACATCAGCTAAGTGGGTGGGTGAGATGCAAGCTTTTTCAATTGCTATTTTTGCAGAGGCCAGGGCGAAAGTTACACTTCGCACCAGTCCTGCTTTTTTGCCGAAAACCATCTCAGCATTCCACATTAACTAGACTGTGGAACTTGAGGCTTTTCATCCACCTCCTTTCCAGTCTGATAGAGAGCGGCAGTTCCATACTTTTTGTCCGATGCGGGCACTAGCATATTATATGGACAGACTTCACAGTTGGAGACAGTCTGAGCAGTTTTTTGTCTGTTATGGGGCAGTCCCATGGGAAAGCTCTGTCTAAACAGAGGCTGTGTAAATGGATTACAGACACAGTTAAGACTGCATATGAACGTGGATCCACAACCCTGGCTTTGGAACAAAAGTGTTAATGGTGGCCTTGAACTTGACCCTTACAGCATAAACATAGTGGCAAGTTCTCCCTCCATTTTTTAGCCCTAGCTACTTGTACTGGGGTTCATCATGGTAATGTGCAAGGTAGATGTTGGCTTAGTCTTGTAGCATTCCAGTTGGTCTGCAATATTGCCTTGCGACAGTTTTGGTATGTCTACCCATGAGGTTATGGTTACATTTCATACTGGATAGGGATCATTAGGGCAGCAGTGTGGAGTAGTGGTTAGGGCTCTGGACTCTTCACCGGAGGGTTGTGGGTTCAATCCCAGGGGGGGGACATTGCTGTGTACTCTTGAGCAAGGTGCTTTACCTAGATTGCTCCAGTAAAAACCCAACTGTATAAATGGGTATGTAAAAATAATGTGTAAAAAAAATATAACATAATTGTATGTAAATATAATGTGATATCTTGTAACAATTGTAAGTAGCCCTGGATAAGGGTGTCTGCTAAGAAATAAATAATAATAATAATAATATTATAGCAGTAAGTCTTGAAGGAAAAATGATGACTATGTCAGTGCCAGCAGTCCTTTTATGCCCTCGGGGGCGGGCGCGACTACGTCACAGGCACTGTGTGCAGCTTTGATATTTCTATTTTATGGTATTAGAGGATTAATACCCATGAGGTAATGGTTACATTTCTATTGCTGGGAACCAGGGTTATGATAATTTTTTTTCAAAAATGCATAATTATTATTATTATTATTATTATTATTATTATTTATTTTTTAGCAGACGCCCTTATCCAGGGCTACTTACAATCGTAAGCAAATACATTTCAAGTATCACAGTACAAGTAATAATATAATTAAGAGCAAGATAAATACAATGACTTTCGTTCAAGCAAGTACAAGTGTGACAAAATATGATTCAATAATACAGCAGATAAGTGTCAGTGATAGTTACATCAGGATATGATTAAATACAAAATACTACAGATTAAACACTTGGCAGATTACAGTACTCTGAAGTACAGGATTAAATGCAGTAAAATAGGGGGCAGATAAGAGCAAGTAAAGCGCATTTAAAGGAAGGGTGATAAGTGTCCCAGGGGAAGAACAGAGGAGTTCTACAGGTGCTTTCTGAAGAGGTGAGTCTTGAGGAGGCGCTGAATGTGGTCAGGGACTGGGCAGTCCTGACATCTGTAGGAAGGTCATTCCATCACTGCGGGCGAGGGTGGAAAAGGAGCGGGCTCTGGAGGCAGGGGAGCGTGAGGAGGTAGAGCCAGTCTTCTAGTGCAGGCGGAGCGGAGAGGTCGAGTGGGGGTGTAGGGAGAGATGAGGGTCTGGAGGTAGCTGGGTGCAGTCTGGTCAAGGCATCTGTAGGCTAGTACAAGAGTCTTGAACTGGATGCGAGCGGTGATCGGGAGCCAGTGGAGTGAGCGGAGTAGTGGAGTTGCGTGGGAGAACCGAGGCAGAGAGAACCCCAGGCGGGCAGCGGAGTTCTGGATGAGCTGGAGCGGACGGGTGGCGGACGCAGGGAGGACAGCCAGGAGGGAGTTGCAGTAGTCTAGGTGGGAGAGTACCAAGGCCTGGACCAGGAGCTGGGTGGCGTAGTTGGTGAGGAAGGGTCGGATTCTTCGGATGTTGCTCAGGAAGAATCGGCAAGTGCGTGCCAGAGTGGAGATGTGCTGGGAATAAGAGAGGCAGGGGTCCAGGGTGACCCCAAGGTTCTTAGCGGAGGAAGAGGGAGAGAGTGTGGTAGATTCCAGAGTAACAGAGATAGAGAGATCAGAGGAGGGGGAGGAGGAGGGAAAGAAAAGGAGGTCAGATTTAGAGAGGTTGAGTTTGAGGTGATGTGAGTGCATCCAGGAGGAGACAGCAGACAGAGAGGTAGAGATACGGGAGGGGATGGTGGAGTCAGAGGTGGGGAAGGAGAGGAAAATCTGAGCATCATCAGCATAGAAATGGTATGAGAAGCCATAGGATGCGATGAGGGGGCCCAGGGAGCGGGTGTAGAGAGAGAACAGGAGAGGACCCAAGACTGACCCTTGGGGGACTCCTGTTGAGAAAGGGCGAGGTGTGGAGGTTGCTCCACGCCAGGTTACCTGGTAAGTGCGGTTGGAGAGGTAAGAGGAAAACCAGGCCAGAGCAGTGCCAGAGATTCCCAGGTCAGCGAGAGAGGATAGTAGGATAGATTGATCGACAGTGTCAAAGGCAGCAGAGAGGTCGAGGAGAATTAGGACAGAGGAGAGAGAGGCAGCTCGGGCAGACTTTAGTGAGTTGGTGACAGACAGGAGGGCGGTTTCAGTGGAGTGAGCAGAGCGGAAGCCAGGAAGGGAAGTAATAAAAGGCTGGCAAAAATTTATGGCTTTACAGTGATTGAGCAGGTTGAAAATGGAGATGTGGTTCTTTACAGTGATTGAAGCAGGTTGAAAATGGAGATGTGGTTCTTTACAGTGATTGAAGCAGGTTGAAAATGGAGATGTGGTTCTTTACAGTGATTGAAGCAGATTGAAAATGGAGATGTGGTTCTTTACAGTGATTGAAGCAGATTGAAAATGGAGATGTGGTTCTTTACAGTGATTGAAGCAGGTTGAAAATGGAGATGTGGTTCTTTACAGTGATTGAAGCAGGTTGAAAATGGAGATGTGGTTCTTTACAGTGATTGAAGCAGGTTGAAAATGGAGATGTGGTTCTTTACAGTGATTGAAGCAGGTTGAAAATGGAAATGTGGTTCTTTACAGTGATTGAAGCAGGTTGAAAATGGAGATGTGGTTCTTTACAGTGATTGAAGCAGGTTGAAAATGGAGATGTAATGATATTGTTTGGGTCAAAAAACATTAAACAGACTGTAAATATAATTTGCTTAAAGTAATTGTCGCTAACAAAAGAATAAGTCTTGTTTTCCACCTCCATTAACTACAAAGGTCTCAAAAGTGCAGTTTTGAAAGTAACATCTTACAGCACACATGTATTTTAATTTTAAAACGTGATGGCCCATATGCATAGAACTTACTGACTCCTTTATCGTGCCAGCAGTGGCGTTTAGCATGACAGTATTTCAATCATTGCCATTAATTGACCAGGTGGGGAATGAGATGTGTCTAAACGGTATAATTTCCAAGCATAATTTCTATGTTTAAGCCAATAGTAATAATAAAATAATAAAAAAGTCTACTGTATGTTTAATTATCCAATAATTAGGTAATTAAGCATTTTGTTATTTGTAACACATACTTGTAAATTGCATTGCATTGCAACTCGTCTGAACAGGATATGCTACTTACTGGTTGAAAAACATAGAAATCTGGTTTGTTATTCATTGCTTTAAGTGGAGAAAATGTCAGGCTTGTGTGTGCTATACACTAAGGATGGAGATATCTTGGAAGATGATCCTCCCAGAACAGTGATAAGACCCTGCAGATTTGACCCTCTGGATTACTCTGATAATGTGATTCGTAGCAGGTTATCAGGAGCACAATTATTCACCCTTGCAGAGAACTAGAACATGATTTGGATTCTGATGTGAGCGAGTTTTTGCAGTTAAATAAAGTGACCCCACATTCCTCATTTCCAGTTTTAGATTTGATGAAAAACTGCTGAACCCTAACTCCTGTAAGTCAGTGAATTTTATTTGATTCTAACCTTTGTTTTGTCTGAATTCAACATAACAAAAAAATTGAGACATCCAATACTTTATATGAGCAAGGCATGCAACTAATAGCACCCCTAGAGGGGTTGCCTGGATTTACAGACTACAGTTGTGTGTCATCGGCGTCACAATGTCTGCGAATAATGTCGCCTAATGGCAACATAGATAAAGAAAAGAACAAGGGGCCTAAAATAGAACCCTGATTTTGCCAGTTTTACACTGGCACGCTAGGGTTGGCTTCTTTCATTTACCATTGCAGCTTACAGACTCGATTGTGCATGAAAACCTGTGGCACTGTGGTTACCAGTGTAATGGATTGTGCCCCACTTGAGATGACTAGATCTGACCTCTTCCACAGAAATGGTCACAACAGAAGTGTGAGACACTTTACATGAAGTATTTAAACTCAATACAATGGGCCTGAGTTTTTAAGGCTTGCAGTTCTTTGTTGTCTGCCTGAATAAAAAATGTGTTTTCCTAATTTGACACACAAGTGTGCTGCCATGTAGAGTTCAAACGGCAAAATTCTGGGAAGAAAATATGAGTCAAGGGAAATGACTTGGGGCATTGAGTGAAGCTGATTAACAAACCATGAATATCTTCACAGGAACAAACATTAATACTGTTGAACAGCTGTATTGAATTGCGAACAGCCCTTCCTGGTGAATTGGGAGGCTAGTTTTATCTCCTTGATACATTTTTGTTGCACAGTTTGAAGGCATCGGTAGAAAGAAGAATAAAACTTGAAATAGCAAATGTATTAAAAATAGAAAATGACAGACAGACTTTGGAATGCTGTTAATAATATTGAGCATCACTGGTGGCATGAAGCAGTGCAACTAGCGGGGGAGGGGGTTTCCTGGCTAAGAAATTGGCAGACCTGCCTTTCTAACTGTTGCTATTAAAGTAGGTCAGTGAGTGCAGCTGTAATTGTTAAAATACCATCATTGTCTAGCTGATATATGCTGGTAGCAAGGCTCTTTTCATAAGACCAGTGGTACTCACACACTCAGACATGGACAACCCTTCTACACAAGGATTAACAGATAAAGTAGTTAATGACTTCAGGGTTAGGGTAGAGGTTTATGGTTCATTAAAACAATGAAGAACATGATTGGAACAAAAACCTGGTCAAGCAAGGCCCCCTTCACTTGTAGATCCTTAAATCTATTCCATTGCAGTTCCAACTAGGGGCGCGCTGATAGTCATATTTTCAGAGTAATTACCTTTAAGAAGTGTTTGTCAGTAGGCATTAAATAAATCTATTCATTCCATGTGTTGATTTCAAAACAAATAAAAAGCTTACCTTCCATCACCTGTACAATTCAGTACCAATCAATGGCAATTAACTTCCACATTGCTGTATTGCCATACAATTTCTAAGGAAAGTGAAATAAAAATATTTTTATATTAAAAGTCTGAAAGAAAAGTAAGACAAGTAATCTCTTAAAAATATACATATAGATATAGTTAGTTAGATCATGACAGGTTCTATATTAAAAATTCTGTCAGAGTTGTTAATGATTGAAACTTAATAATTGTGCAAAGAAGGGAAATTGAGGTACCACATTGCTTTGCGTTGAGTAATTAACACGTTCCCTTTCAAGTGCTAAATGTAACCATTACCGTATGCGGTATTTACCTCCTGAAGACCCGAAACCTGAATATTGATATATCAAAACTGCTCAACGAAGGCACAAAAAGACTGCGCTCACAGATCTCAGAACCATTATTCCTTTCAAGACTGACCTGACCAGAGAGCCTGGTTCAGATAAGTACGTGTTGCTTTTATCTGTATATAATTTTCGCATTATTGTGTTTTTATACAAATTATATGTGATATTAAACTCATCGCTGCAGTAGTTTTTACTAATTATGTGTATTGTGTACACTACAGCCTGTTGCTTGTTACGTCCCACTGCAGTCTTGTGCCCTGCATGAAGCCAGTGATTTGAGACGCCCCTTTCCAGGGATCTAGCAACATAAGTCGGCTGACTTTGTGCTCTCCCCCCAGGCTGCATAGCTCCGGTTGGAGATACTTATTTCTTGTTTTGTTATGTTATTTATGTAATTGTTATATTACTGTCTTTTGTTGAGAGTGACTTTTCTCGTGTGTGTTTTTCTGTTTTTTACAGAGACTATGCGCAGGCCTGTCTGCAATGTGGTGCAACAGCCCACATGCAGCAAAAGCAGCTCAGCAGCACTGCGCAGGACCAAGATACTTGCTTTGGTTGTGGTTGCTTTCAATCTCTTACACAGTATCTTGATGCCATTTCGGTGACAGCTTTAGCATCACCATTATGAATGCTGTTAGTACCTTTCTAACAAGCAGGCTTACCTCAGTCTTGCGTGTGGTACTGACTGAGTAGTTTTGCCAGTGGCTTGTACAGGTGGGCATCTCTGAGCATCTTGTCACTCTTGGTGCTTGCGAACCGGTGGACCCGTACTGGTACCGAGGTCACCGACCCATTCTGTTCGCGACCCAGTACTGTACTGGTACCGACCCGGGACCAATGTTACCGCACCGGTACCAACCCAGTACTAAAGTCACCACACCAGTACCAAACCAACCCGGTACTGACCCAAGGCCGTACCGTACTGACCTGGTGCTAAAGTCACCGAACCGACCTGGTACTGTCCCGGTTTCTACCTTGTCCTACATGGCCCGCTACCAAACTGGTGCTCAGGTCACCAGTCCGGTACCAAACTGGTTGCCCATCGATATCTATAATCAGATTAAGGCAGCACCTGTACAACTGTATCTGTACATTGCTTGTCCTTTCATCATGCCCAGGCTCTATCCCTGTGAGACATGCAAGGCCAGTCTGCCTATTGAGGACAAGCACGGCAGGTGGTCTTCCTGCTTAGGGCCAGAGCACGACAAGGAGGCACTGGCTAATCGCAGCTTCTGTGAGTTGTGTCCCTTTTTCCAAACGCACGCTTGAGAAACAACTATCCCACATCTCTAAGGAGTGCTCTGCATCCCTTACTCCTGCTCAGTGCTCTTCCCCACCACCCTCTTAGAGAGGTGGCTGCGTCCTCACCCCATGGTTCTGTGGCAAGGGAAAGTGGACGATCCACCCGGGAAAGTAGCCCAGGTAAAAAACTGTCCTCTTCCTCCTCTGCTTCTCCATCTCCCCCGAGGAAGAAGTCGCCATTCCAAGCGATTGGCAGAGCAAATGGAGAAGCTCTGGGCAGCTGTTTCCCACCAGGGTACTGTTCTCGCAGAATTACTGTGGGAGTGTTAGGTGCCGCCTGCCCCACCTGTCCCCTCGGGGCCCCAGGGGGCTACGAGCGCAGATTGGCCACAGGAGGACACACTGTCCATTGCCTCTGAGGAGGTGGGCGAACAGTTCCTGTCTGAGGACATGGAGTTTGACAGTGCATCCCTACAGATAAGCCTCCCTGTCGACAGAGCTTCTACGTCTTATCAAGAGGGCCACTGCAATTTTGCAAGTGCCCTGACCTACAGAAGCCAAAACAAGGCAGTCGATTTTTGATGATGAGCCTACCACCTCTCCCGTGGCCCCCCCCAGTTCATCTGGATTTTCATTCACCATGGTGGACCTCAAAGACACCTATTTCCACATCCCCATAAGACCAGTGCACATGAAGTACCTGTGGTTCGCCTTTCAGCGAACAGCAAACGAGTTCCGTGTCTTGCCATTTGGCCTCTCCGTAGCTCCCCATACCTTCTCGAAGTACATGGAAGCTATCCAGGCCCCATTGAGACTCAAAGGCATCACAGTGCTCAATTATCTGGATAACTGGCTTATTTGTGCTAAGTCTTCACAGTCAGAGGCCCACACAGAACTTGTCACCAGCCACCTGCAACGGTTAGGCCTTACGGTGAATCATGTGATGAGCCAGCTCACGCTGGACTCCAGGGCCAAGCTGTCCAAACTGTCGGATGGCAGAGTGCAGAGAATAGCCGCCTGCTTGGAGCTCTTTCAGCTCAGCAGAGTGCTAAAGGTAGTGATGTTACAGAAATTTCTGGGCCTGATGGCAGCAGCTTCCCAGACCCTTCCATTGGGTCTTCTGCACATGCGCCCTCTGCAGGCCTGATTCAACAGCAGGGTTTTTCAGCCCACGTTGAACCGTGGCTGCCTACTGACAGTATCTCATCACTGTCTAAAGGCACTCTCTTAGTGGAAACAGTCGGCCCATCCACGCCTAGGCTTAGGACTGGGTAGTGTCACCAGAAGAAAGGTTGTCACCATGGCAGGGTCTCCACATCAATGTTTTAGAGAATTTTTTGCAAGAGGTTCAAGGGAGGAATGTGCTTGTCCGTGGCTTACATCAACCACCGTGACGGCCTCACGTCACCCAGTCTCCATTGTGTGGCCTGCAAGCTTTTGCTCTGGGCACACGAGAACCTCCTCTCACTGCCGGGCAATACATCTGACCGGGGTGACAAACTGGGTGGTGGACCTCTTCTCAAGGAGAGTCCCCAGCAGCTCAGTGGAGGCTTCACCCCGAGGTGGTGAGCCTCATTTGGGAGAGGTTCAGGAGAGCAGAGTTAGATCTCTTTGCCTCCCAGGAATCAACCCACTGTCCCCTCTGGTTCTCCATAGTAGGAGGCGAGGACCCACTGGCAATAGATGCCTTGGCACACCAGTGGCTGAGGCAACCGTTATATGCCTTCCCACTGCTCGCCTTGCTCCCTCTGTGTCTGAAGAAAATCAGGCAGAACCGGGCCAAGGTACTCCTAGTAGCCCCTTATTGGCCCAGGAGACTGGTTTTCAACCCTGATGCAGCTCCAGAGCAGCCAGCCGTGGAAACTGTCAGGCACGGGGAACTTGATGGCATCCTGACCCATCGAGCCTGCAGCTCTGGGTCTGGCCCCAGAATGGCTGCTTTTGAATGCCAGAGCACCATCCACACGTTCCCGGTACAAGTGGGGTGTTTTCCAGCAATGGTGTCTGCCTCGTGGGTTTGACAACACAACCTGTCCCATGGCAGTTATACTGCAATTTTTGCAGGACCTTTTTGACGAGGGGAAATCCACCTCCACGTTAAAGGTCTATCTGGCGGCCATTTCGGTTTGCCATGTCAAAACTGACGGGACAGTTTTTGCATCGAGCCCATGCATTCAGCATGGGCTCGATGCATTCAGCTGAGCTGAAATTTGTATCGCTTAAAGTGGTACCACCTCCACAAAGCGGGTGACTGAGATGCAGGCATTCTTTTTTTGTTTTTGTTTTTAAATTTCAAATCGCCAATTGTATTTTACCCCATTTTCTCCCCAATTTGAAATGCACAATTCGTAAGCCTGTCTCACCGCTGCAACCCACGCACTGACTTGGGAGAGATGAAGACAAACATATG
Organism: Acipenser oxyrinchus oxyrinchus; assembly: GCA_030684275.1. NCBI lineage: Eukaryota > Metazoa > Chordata > Actinopteri > Acipenseriformes > Acipenseridae > Acipenser > Acipenser oxyrinchus. Next base: position 37,477,456 of record CM060256.1, read on the forward strand.
CATCCTCCGAAACGTGTGCTGTCAGCCGTACACTTCTTTTCACTTTGCAGGCCTGCCATGCAGCTACCTCAGAGCTACAGCATCGGAGGACCACACAGCTCTGGGTCGCTTGCAGGCAGGCCCATGGGCACCCTGCCAATCTACAAGGGTCGCTGGTGCACGGTGAGCCGAGGACACCCTGGCCGACCTAAGCCCTCCCCACTCTGGGCGGTGCTCGGCCAATTGTTCACTGCCCCCTGGGAACTCGTCCACGGCTGGCAGTGGAATGGCCTGGACTCAAACCGGCGACCTCCAGGCTAAAGAGCGCATCCTGCACTCCATGCGGAGTACCTTTACCGGATGCGTCACTCGGGAGCCCCCAGATGCAGGCATTCTTGATAGCGAAAGCCTGCTTCTTTTTACAGAGGCCAGAAAACGCTTCGTACCAATCCTGCCATTTTGCCGAAGATGATCTCAGCATTCCATGTCAACCAATCTGTGGAATTGGAGGCTTTCCATCCACCTCCTTTCCAGTCTGACAGAAAGCAGCAGCTTTATACGCTCTCCCCAGTGAGGGCCTAAGTCCCATTTCTGCCCATTCCACCAGGGGCATGGCAACTTTGTGGGCTTTATTCCAGTGTGCATCTGTTAAGGTTCTAGAGGCTGTCGTGGATCCTCAAAACCCTGGTTTTGGAACTAGAGCGTTAAGGTTTTCCCATCGACCCTTACAATACAGGCATAGAGGTGAGTTTCTCCCTCAGTTTTTTCACCCTAGCTACCTGTTACTGGGGTTCTGTGTGGTAATGCACAAGGCAGCCTCTCGGCTTAGCCTTGTAGCATTCCAGTCGTTCCACAATCTTGCCCTTGTGACAGCTTTGGTACACTCACCCGTGAGGTAATGGTTACATTTCGTACTTGAAAGGGAACATTAGGTTATCATAACCCAGGTTCCCTGAAATAGGAATGTAACTATTAACCTTCAAGGTCGGTCACTGCATCTGTGATTGCAGAAGGTTTAAAGGACGCTGAGATCTGCGAGATCTTTTTGTGCCCTCGGGGGCAGGCCATGACTGTGTCACAGGCTCGTTGAGCAGCTTTGGTATATCAATATTCAGGTTTCAGGTCTTTAGGAAGTAAATACCCCATGCGGTAATGGTTATATTACTATTTCAGGTTATGATAACCTAATGTTTTATTCCATTTAATGGATACCTAACAATTTCACATTTCTTGGAAAACACGGGTATTGGCACACCCCTAGTTCCAACCATGTCCTTATTTATTGAATTGAGCAGTCCAGAGTCTTGTTCCAAACAAGTATTTAAATGTGTCCAAGTCAGTAATTAAGGACCTGGTTAAAACAATGTCCTAGATCAGAGTGGACTGAGATGCTTGTGATTCCCAACTCTGTCCATTGAGATCTTTTCCAGGTCAGGACTTTGTTCCAACCAAGGCCTAAGTTAGTTAAATGAGGCATAGCCAATTCAATTAAGTAATTTCGGATGTGGTTGGAAAAACATGTCTGCTGGAATGGATCTTGCGGACCAGATTATAAAGCCATCAGTAACAGATATCTTAGTAGTTTTTTGACAGAACCTATTTGAAGACCCATATTGAAACATAAAGCAAATGCACTATCCTCCAACATGAACTGGGACACATATATAAATGTACAGTGACTCTGTGCTGGGATGGGTCAGTGTAGTCAAATACACAATTATACAAAAATAAAATACTATTCAAATAGAACATGACTTATTCAAGTACACAAAAAGCCTTATATATTAACTACTAGTAGAAGCAAATATGTCTTTTTGTTTAAATGCTGGCGCTTGAGTATTAAGTCAGACGTTGTTATCTGCACATCAAACATACATGTAAAGACCCTAATTAATTATGCAATGCTTGTAACAGCAAAATTCTGCTTGAGTAATGATGGCACACAGCAGCAACTTCTGCGCTGTTGCTAGGCAGTCGTGAAACCACTTCCAGGAGCGTGGCACCGGTGAGCTTTAAAGTGTGAACTGAAATAAAATAAATGTATAGCATGGGGTAACATTGAAGTTAGAAAGGTCATTTAACTAGGATGAATATAAATACATACTAAATGGTAAACAGAACAACGCAGTGACTAATAAGAAAAAGCAAGAGACTTGGAAAGGAGTTCAATGGAAAACATGTACTGTTGACTTTGAATGGATGCAGTAACGTCAACATTTGCACTGACCTTTAAAAACGATTTGGCCGTAGCAGCTGCTATTTTGGAGGTTCTGCTACGACACTACAGTGAAGGGGCACAATACTATGATTTTTATTAAATAAATAAATGATAGATACTCCCTGAACGTTTATGAAATATTATTTGAATACCATGTGTGTTTTCCTGTTTAATTTTTTTAATGAATTAATGGTTCTTAAATAATACTGTATTTCACTGACAGTTTATTGTGGCATTTTAACTGACATATTAAAAGCTCTGAGCCGGGTTGCTTAGTAACTAGTTTAGGCGTCCGCAACCAGCAAACTACTTGTTACTGTTTATTGTTTGTTTGTTTGGCCAACATGCCGTTTTGTTTGAGTGTTTTGTTTTGTTTAAATCTTTTGTTTTATTATGTAACAAAAGCACTGAGCGCCGTAGCATCTCAGTTTTGCCCCGCCATTCCTTGTTTTGGTTTAATTTACCTGGTCTGACGTCACACCTGCAGCCATCCAGATCACACCCCTATTCAACAGTGGTGCATATTTCAAGTATCTAAAGAGTGCAGGGGTAAAATGTTATCCATTTTTTTAGTAGTGCACAACAACCAGGTGGGGGGTAAATATTGCCTATTTTACCCCCCTTTCTTACTAATTAGATATTCAGGGGTCCTCAAGTGGCTCACCTGTTAGAAGCGCAGCCACGTGGAGTTTATTTATTTTCATTATTTATTTACATTTTTATAGCGCCTTTAACCAAGGTGCTTTACAAGTTTAAACAAATTGGGACAATCAAGAAAAATGGGTGAAGAAAGAAGGTAAGTTATTGGGCTAGGGTGGGGGGATACAAATTAGTTGCTAATATGAAAGCAGAGGGCCAGAGGCTAGGTCAGGGTCAGGGTCAGGCAAGCAGGATCATAACAGGAGGTCAGGGGCCAGGAGTATTAGTAGGATGAGCTAGGGAGAAGGGATTATTATTATTATTATTATTATTTATTTCTTAGCAGACGCCCTTATCCAGGGCGATTTACAATTGTTACAAGATGTCACATTATTTTTACATGCAATTACCCATTTATACAGTTGGGTTTTTACTGGAGCAATCTAGGTAAAGTACCTTGCTCAAGGGTACAGCAGCATTGTCCCCCAATTGGGATTGAACCCACGACCCTCCGGTCAAGAGCCCTAACCACTACTCCACACTGCTGCCCTTTTGAGGGAGGAGCGGAAACTACGTAGTGTGAGTGACTGATATATGATAAGTGGGAGTCTATTCCAATTAATGGGAGCAAGAAGGGAAAAGGAACGGGATTGGGCACAGGGCGAGGTTGGGACAGAGAGGGACAATGGGGATTGGGAGCGTAAGGGATGTGGAGGAAGTGCAGCCAGATAAGGTGGGGCAAGACCATGGAGAGATTTGTACACAAGGGTAAGGAATTTGAACAGGCAACGACAATAGACAGGGAGCCAGTGTAGCTGGAGGAGGAGAGGGGAGGTATGAAAGGAGCGGGGGAGGTTGAATATGATACGGGCAGATATTATAACAGCAAGAGAACATTCAAAGAGGAGGTTAAATGTCTAAGAGACACAAATGGCAAAATCATAGATGAAGAAAAAAAAATAGCAAATATATTAAATGATTACTTTTCACAGGTTTTTACAAAGGAGGACATGGACAACATGCCCCACATGTCGACCTGTTCCTATCCAATTTTAAATAACTTTAGCATAACAGAGGCAGAAGTGTTAAAGAGACTAGGAGCTCTTAAAATAAACAAATCCCTGGGCCGGATGAGATCCTCCCAATAGTACTCAAAGAAATGAAAGAAGTTATTTACAAACCGCTAACCAAGATCATGCAACAGTCTCTTGACACAGGGGTTGTACCGACAGACTGGAAAATAGCAAACGTAATACCGATCCACAAAAAGGGAGACAAAACCGAACCAGGTAACTACAGACTAATAAGCCTGACTTCTATTATATGTAAACTTATGGAAACTATAATAAGATCCAAAATGGAAAATTACCTATATGGTAACAATATCCTGGGAGACAGCCAACATGGTTTTAGGAAAGGGAGATCGTGTCTAACTAACCTACTTGACTTTTTTGAGGATGCAACGTTGAAAATGGATAACTGCAAAGCATACGACATGGTTTATTTAGATTTCCAGAAAGCTTTTGACAAAGTCCCGCATAAAAGATTAATTCTTAAACTGAACGCAGTAGGGATTCAAGTAAATGCATGCACATGGATTAGGGAGTGGTTAACAGGTAGTAAACAGAAAGTACTGATTAGAGGAGAAACCTCAAAATGGAGTGAGGTAACCAGTGGTGTACCACAGGGATCAGTGTTAGGTCCTCTGCTATTCCTAATCTACATTAATGATTTAGATTCTGGTATAGTAAGCAAACTTGTTAAATTTGCAGACGACACAAAAATAGGAGGAGTGGCAAACACTGTTGCAGCAGCAAAGGTCATTCAAAATGATCTAGACAGCATTCAGAATTGGGCAGACACATGGCAAATGAAATTTAATAGAGAAAAGTGTAGAGTATTGCATGCGGGCAATAAAAATGTGCATTATAAATATCACATGGGAGATAGTGAAATTGAAGAAGGGAACTATGAAAAGACCTAGGAGTTTATGTTGACTCAGAAATGTCTTCATCTAGACAATGTGGGGAAGCTATAAAAAGGCTAACAAGATGCTTGGATATATTGTGAGAAGTGTTGAATTTAAATCAAGGGAAGTAATGTTAAAACTCTACAATGCATTAGTAAGACCTCACCTAGAATATTGTGTTCAGTTCTGGTCACCTCATTACAAAAAGGATATTGCTGCTCTAGAAAGAGTGCAAAGAAGAGCAACCAGAATTATCCGGGTTTAAAAGGCATGTCGTATGCAGACAGGCTAAAAGAATTGAATCTATTCAGTCTTGAACAAAGAAGACTACGCGGTGATCTGATTCAAACATTCAAAATCCTAAAAGGTATAGACAATGTCAACCCAGGGGACTTCTTTGACCTGAAAAAAGAAACAAGGACCAGGGGTCACAAATGGAGATTAGATAAAGGGGCATTCAGAACAGAAAATAGGAGGCACTTTTTTACACAAAGAATTGTGAGGGTCTGGAACTAACTCCCCAGTAATGTTGTTGAAGCTGACACCCTGGGATCCTTCAAGAAGCTGCTTGATGAGATTCTGGGATCAATAAGCTACTAACAACCAAACGAGCAAGATGGGCAGAATGGCCTCCTCTCGTTTGTAAACTTTCTTATGTTCTTATGTTCTTATGTTTTGAATTTGGTGTAATGGTGTAAATGCGTAGGAGGGGTTCACGTCCTGGCTGTATGAAGTAGATCAGTCTTCACTTGTGAGCTCAGAGGCGGACACTTGAGGGCTGGCTTTTGTTTTCCAGAGGTCGATAGCTTGCTGACATCCGCTCTCAAGTTCCTGGGTGAAAAAGTAAGCTGGCTTGGTTGTGGGATCGGAGGATGCCCACTTAACCTTCGGAACTCTTGAGCCGTGTGGGAAATCGCTTCGGTGAGGGGAAAAAGTGATTAGAATCACTTAGAGAGAATCTGGGGTAAAATAATAATTAATAGAGGTGTGATGTGAAACCAGGAAATCTATTACATGTGATGTGTATTTGTCCTAGACTTGGCAGGGCAAATATTGATACAACAAAGATGATATGAACTCTGAGATGGTATGGCAACCTAGAATAATCGTTCAAGGCAATACTGAAAGATTGGAATAGTATTCCAAATCAGTTAAGTACTGAATAAAAGAGTAATCCTTTGTAAATGGGGTCAGTCTTACACTCCAACACTTGAGGAATGGAAGGACACTATATTGGAAACAGTGAAATGTGATGGAATTCTGGCCTAATGACTGTGAATTTAGAGGGATATTTTAATAAATGGGAGTGTTTAAGTAAAGTATTATTAGAAATACATTGAAATATGGTTTGGCCTATTAAATGAGATATATTTTATGTTATTTATTTCTATTTTATTTTTACAAGCACATATGACAGGCCGGGACAAAGGTTGGAATTGAAAGTATAATTAAGAAAAATATTTATTTTTAAACAGATGCATTAAATTGGAGATACAGAATATCTGACTTGTATTGTACAGTGGTAGCCACAACTAGCTATTAACCTGATACTGTCGCGGTGCGACAATGCAAAGATGCTGCATCTTTTCAGTTGTTTTTTCTGATTACAGTAAGTCAGCTGCACTTCATTAGTCCTGCCACCAGGTGGGAAAAGTGAGCAAAAATGCATTAAACAAACCAGCCGGAAGCGCAGAGGCCAATCGTGCATTTTGTCAGTTTTGCTAAAAGACACATGGTTTGGAGTTCTGCTATTATGTCAATTTTTCAAACGGAATTATAGTTATTGAACTAAAATCAGTATAGCAGGCTGTATAAAAAGTGCTTACAAGTATAAATACCCCACAAAACATGTATGCTTTTTATAAGTGTACAGGAGATGATCAGTCCAGCAAGAATCTCAAATGATCAGCAGCATCCTTATTATAATAGTAATGTGAATATGTATTGTGGCAGGCAGATCCCTGCCTGTAAAAAATGTGTGTATTTTGGTGGTGGTTGGCAGGGATGGGGTTAATCTCCAGCCTGCCAAAATACATGTGAGAAGGTGGCTGGTCTCAGGTAATTAGTGTTGATTGGGAACAGTCACACAGAATAAAAAGGGAGCTTGAAGCTCCATTAGACAGGACCACCAGGTAGCTGGTAACAGAAGAAGTGCTGTAAGTAAAAACCATAGAAGAAAACCAGTGAAGGCTTTTACCCAGCCTAGTTAAATAAATAAAAAAGGGGGATTTGTTGGGAAAACGGCTTAGCCATCCCAACCCTTTAGTTAATAAAACCAAAAGTTTAGTTATTACTCTGATGGGAGTTAGGTTTTAGTTTGTTTTATTTTGGTTTTGTGCATAATAAAATTGCACGAAAGTGTTTAACCCTATAGTTCTTGTGTCTGGGTCAGTATTTTAAAGGGTGCAAATGAGCCCGAGCCAAAGGCTTGGTCACAGTATTTATACTACCGGTACAGTACTTGCAAATATAATGAATCGCTACTCTCTACTTTTTGTATTTGTTAATATATGCATGAAAGGTGGAAAAATTATAACTTGTTGAACTTAATAATGAAGGCGATAATCGAAAGCATAACAGCATAACAGTGTATATAGTCTTAAGAGTGGCACAGATCTTGCTATGTAATTGGGGTGCGGAAAATTGAAGTCATATGTTATGCACAGTTGTCATAACTTGTGTTCTATGAAAATACAGTAGGTCAGTGATTTTTCTTTTTCTTTATTCTGACTTCAGCCGGGACGCATTTAATGGGACAAGGTACAGGGGTCCCCGAGTGGCTCACGTGGTAGAAGCATAGCCGCGTGGTGCGCAGGGGGAGTCATACAGTGGCTCACCTGGAGAAGCACAGCCGCGTGGTGCGCAGGGGGAGTCATACAGCGCAGGTACGCGTCCTGGCTGTGCTAAGTAGGCTGGTCTTCGCTAGGGACTCCGAAGGGAGCGTCGCTTTGACCCAGGTGCTCCCATTGGTTAGGGAGGTAAAACCGGCAGGGACTGTTTCTCCTCATCGCTCTACAGTAAACCCTGCTGGCCAGGCGCCCAGTCAGCGCAGAGAGGACACCTGCAGGGCTGGCCTTTGTCCTCCAGAGGTCGGTAGCTCGGTGCCATCCACTCTCGAGTTCCTGAGAAGAGGAGAAAAGCGATTGGGCAATACAAATTGGGAGAAAATCGGGGAAAAAATTATAATTGGACACTAAAATAAAAATACAAATAAAAAATGCAGCATGTAAAGATTGAAACTGAATTCCCAAACGCATGAGACTGTTTTTTATGTGCAACTGAAACCATTCTAAGAGCTGAATTTACCGTTTAAGTGTGTGTATGTGTTTTTTCTTGAGTCTAATGATCATTAAACAGCGACAACGACTGTAATGTTTGTATTTTTGCTTTGGTCTGATTGAACAAAATTCATATTTATTATAGTCATACTGTAGCTTACAGCATGTTACATTGTTATAATGCCTAAATTAATGTGAAATGAGAGTAAACCACTTGCATAACTTACTTCGGAATCAATAAAGTATGATTAGAGAGTGTTACTTTTTAAAAAAGATATCTATTTTGTATTAAGTGCAAATTCATTCAAACACGCCGTTTACATAACAGCTAACTGTTATTGTATGGAAGTCCATCCGGGTCAAAAACGCATTATTTATTTAGTAAGATTCAAATATTTAGTACACATTCTAATTTGACTTTTTGTATGTGTTGTAATTCTAATTATTGCAATCAGATGACTGAAAATGAAATGAGAACCAATTAATTTAAAGAAAATAGTAAGTGTAATAAATTAGCAAATTAAAAGTTGCCATACATCTGCCATTCACACCCAATTCATGGCGGTATATGGACTTGGCATTGGGTAAAGTCTAGTGAAATTGAATTTGTATTAGCTATGGGAACCTACATTGAATTTGTATTAGCTATGGGAGCTCAATATTTTAGCACTGCATGACTGTAAAATGACCAGCCCCTACATAGGTACTACTGTAAAATGACCAGCCCCTACGTAGGCACTACTGTAAAATGACCAGCCCCTACATAGGTACTACTGTAAAATGACCAGCCCCTACGTAGGTACTACTGTAGAATGACCAGCCCCTACGTAGGTACTACTGTAGAATGACCAGCCCCTACGTAGATACCACTGTAAAATGACCAGCCCCTGCTTAGAAAATGCGTAGTTCCTTTACATTTATTTAGAACATGTAGTATTTTATGTATTTCCGATTGGGCCAAATCAATACGTGTACTAAATATTTGAAATGCTTACTTATTGTTAACATCCTGACAAGAACTTTAAAGTTTGTTCCAAAGCTCTTTTCAAAATGTCCGCTCTAGTGCCCTGATAGTGTAAGGATTATTGCCCACACTGTTAAACAGGCAATACAGCAATAATGATCCATGATGTTTATTTTTATTTTTATTATCACTCTTCCTGCAGTGATTTAGAGGACAGGTCTCAAACACAAGTGCACTAAGCGGTCATTTTGAAAAGAGCTTTGACACATTAAAGTTCTAAGTGTAAAAGGTTGTCAGGGTGTTAACAATGAGCAACCGTAGCAACATGTGGAGACGCATAACACTATATTTTTCGGAACTCCGCCTACTTAGTCTTCAAAGTATTTTATTTATTATTATTTATTTCTTAGCAGACGCCCTTATCCAGGGCAACTTATAATTGTTACAAGATTTCACATTATTTTTACATACAATTACATTATTTTATTTTTTTTCATACAATTACCCATTTATACAGTTGGGTTTTTACTGGAGCAATCTAGGTAAAGTACCTTGCTCAAGGGTACAGCAGCAGTGTCCCCCACCAGGGATTGAACCCACGACCCTCCGGTCAATAGCCCAGAGCCCTAACCACTACTCCACTATAATTAAAACAGAGTTCTTGAAGCATCTCGATGTTGTACAGTACCAAAATGTTTGTTTTTTTCCCCCCTACATAAAAGACTTATACCTAATGCTTATCCTGTCAACATTCTGCCATTTACTACACAGACTCATTTAATTTGAAGTTTTAATGAATCAGAGCAGTATTTATACTCCTTCGATTTATTATATGCTTTGGAGTTTTGGATCCCTGCTAATAGGCAGTCTGGGCATTTCTAGTGCCTTTTACAGGTTTAGCAGCAGTAATACTTCAATACAGTAATACAAATATGGACTATACCACTCACTTAAGACTAAATACCTTACCTTATAGCAATGCATCCAATATAAACAAGATATAAATTCAAATATATGCTTACCTTTCCAGTATATGGAAGTGTAGTGTAGGATATATTGAAAAATAAGAACTGTCTTCAAAAGGCATAGACTTCTGAATACGACCAAACAGCAATCCATTTTTCAGAGACCCTCAGAGCGTGGACCACGTCACCTTGCAAGATCAAGTTCAGTGGTATCGAATGGGGTCTTGTTCTGGGCTTTGTAGGATTTTCCCTCCATTGAATATATCAAGAGTCCCAATTAAATCTTATCATCAATCTGCCTTGACAGTTCTTATCTTTGAGTTATTATATATTCTAGAAGGATCCGGTCATCTCTTTTTAAAACTAATTGGAGTTATATAAAAAAAAAAAAAAAAAAAATCAAAATTAATTGGATATAACACCTTTCCAAAATACTGGAACATAACCTCATGGTTCTCATTTTCTACCCCTCCTTTCTCTAAAAGGTTAGGTGAACCAAAGTTCATAGGGTCCTTGCTACAATACAATACAATACGATACAAGTTTATATGTGTATTAAAAGAGATGCTACTTTATATATAACATCAGCTTTCTGTGTGATTATATTAACCTGGGTCTACAATATATTTCCTCTGAGCAGCATACCACATCACCTTTTCAGATTAGTTTACTTTCATATACAAATGTGTGTTAACAAAATATTGGACAAAAACTGTAGGGGTTTATCATAAGCCTTTGAGTAAAACCACTAAGCATACAGTGGCCAGTCCAGTTATTTTCATTTAAATTTAGGCTATAATGAACATGTTAAATATAATAGCCTCATATTAACTGTACCATGCCTGGAGTAAGCCTGACCTCTCTCTGTTTCTAAAAATTCGCCTGCAGGTTTCAGACACCCTGTTTACTTGCCAAGGCTAGTGTTTTAAGTAATATGAAGCTTCTCTGTAAGCGCTGTTCCAAAGTCACCGCATGAAGTCATTTTTGGCTCACAAACATCATCCCAATTAAAGTCGCTACCTTCCTGATAAGAACCGATACTGTAGACAACTTTTCTGGTACGAAAAGGTATTTCATTAGTTAATATAAACAAGATCGTTCATTATAGAAAGGACCTTGGCTTCTAAATTGCAGATCACCAAAAAACCCAGCTTCATTGGCCAAGACCGATTAGTCATCTCTAACACTGCTTCAAGCAGGTATGGACAAGGTCAGAAAATTAGTTATTTTCCTTCAATCGGTTCACTGTATACTAAAGTTATTAAATACAGTTTACAATTTATTGTCTTATATTTAAACTTAACAGTTCCTCTGTTTTTTTATTGCAGTAAAACCTTTAGATAAACTAAACATTTATATTCTTTAGTTTAATTGATATTGTAATGTCTAAAATACTTTTTGTTTAGTTGAAGACAGAAACTGAACTAATTCTTAAATTGATTAAATTAAATGCTCGCTCCTGCTTTTACAGTATATTTGTATTACAGTAGAACCTTAACCCTTTGAGTAGAATTAACGTATTGTTTATTGTCTACCTGTTATTTTTTAATCAAAAATATGACAAAATAAAACATTATATTTATTTGTTTTATTTATTTACGGTAACAATTATTTATCTGTATTTCGTCAGTGTTCATTACATGCATACAAACATTTAACTTTCAGCTTGTTTGTAAGCTGTACTTTTAATAATCAAGTGCGTAGACAGAAAAAAAAAACTCACTCCTGTAGGACCGGCAGTGCATTTTAGAACGCACTATTCAAAGGGTTAAACAAGCAAAAACACGTGTTAGTTTAACTATTCTGTTTCTTATTTGATCAAATACTTTTTAAAACCTCTGTGCTTAGTTACAATAACTTCAAATAGGTATAACATAGCTTTTTTTAGTTGTAAACATTTGTTCTGTCTAGAAAGGGATATTTTTTTCGTTTTGTTAAGTTTCAATACCTAGCCTCTGTGTTTAGTTCCCCCAAATGCCTGCTTCTGCCAAGGTTACAGGCTTCTGCACCAGCAGCTCTTAAATAAGGGAAAGCTTAGCTCATTTCACAGGTGTTTTCTGGTCAGCATGACCTCAAGCCAGTGCGCTCTCTTTACACAGAATTACACAGACTCTATAATACTTATTTTGTTGTACAGTTATACTGGACTTTTCATATATATATATATATATATATATATATATATATATATATATATATATACAGTACTGTGCAAAAGTTTTAGGCAGGTGTGAAAAAATGCTGTAAAGTAAGAATGCTTTCAAAAATAGACATGTTAATAGTTTATATTTATCAATTAACAAAATGCAAAGTGAGTGAACAGAAGAAAAATCTACATCAAATCAATATTTGGTGTGACCACCCTTTGCCTTCAAAACAGCATCAATTCTTCTAGGTACACTTGCACACAGTTTTTGAAGGAACTCGGCAGGTAGGTTGGCCCAAACATCTTGGAGAACTAACCACAGTTCTTCTGCTGTATGACTTTCGCTGTATGTTTGGGGTCGTTGTCATGCTGCAGAATAAATTTGGGGCCAATCAGATGCCTCCCTGATGGTATTGCATGATGGATAAGTATCTGCCTGTACTTCTCAGCATTGAGGAGACCATTAGTTCTGACCAAATCCCCAACTCCATTTGCAGAAATGCAGCCCCAAACTTGCAAGGAACCTCCACCATGCTTCACTGTTGCCTGCAGACACTCATTCGTGTACCGCTGTCCAGCCCTTTGGCGAACAAACTGCCTTCTGCTACAGCCAAATATTTCAAATTTTGACTCCTCAGTCCAGAGCACCTGCTGCCATTTATCTGCACCCCAGTTCCTGTGTTTTCGTGCATAGTTGAGTCGCTTGGCCTTGTTTCCATGTCGGAGGTATGGCTTTTTCATACCTCCTTTTTAGATACCATAGTATAACTTGAAGAAGGTTCAATTGAGACTGACCTCTTCTGTAAACCTACTGACATGCACCAGTATTTACACATGTCCTCTGCACATCCGATACACACTAAAAGGGCAATCCCAAAGGGTCTAGGAATAAGAATACGAAGAATATGCTCAAAAGAAAGTGACTGTAAAACAAAGAAATGTATTAAAAACAAATCTTAAAAGACGAGGATACAAAGAAAGAATTATAGAGACGGAGTTAAGAAAAGTGGATAAACTAAAAAGAGATGATCTACTAGATTATAAAACTAGAGATAAAAAGGTCAAAAGAGTCCCATTAATAATGACTTACTCTAAACTTTTGCCCAATATTTCTAAGATAGTTTGGAAACACTTATGATTCTACATAATTCAGAAAAATTAAAAAAGTATTTCTTAAGGCCCCAGTTGTAGCATTCAAAAGAGAAGCTAATTTAGGTGATATTTTAGTTCACAGTAAACATAAAAGAATAATTGACAAAATAGGTTCTACTGAACATGTGCACCAGTAGATGTAAAGTGTGTAAATACATAGATAAAAGTAAAAATATAATTAAACATAAGAACACCACATATCCACTAAAAACTAATACCTACTGTAAAAATAGCAATGTTGTTTATGGAATAGCCTGTGAAAAATGTGATGAAATCAAATATGTTGGAGAGACTGGAACTACTTTATATAAACGAATTCAGAACCACCTTTCATTAATTAGAAATAAAAATGAATGAACCAATAGTACAGCACTTCACCAGTCAAGGACATGACATAAATGATGTAAAGTTTGTAGTATTAGAACAGCTAAAATTAGACAATGCGACATATAGAAGAATAAAAGAAAGTAAATGGATAAATAGACTGAACACGATTATGCCAGCGGGACTCAACAGAAAAGAATGAACTAATTAACTTCAATAGATATATAACATTTAAATAAATAAACAAAGTTTGTTCAAAAGTTGTGCATGCTGATGCGCTGGGGAGGCCAAATCTAGACTGATCCTCAGAGCCAGCATTGCATGATATAATAAAAAGATAAATTTATATAAAGTAATGTTAATTCGAATTAATGCAGATTCAAAGATAGAAGTAAAAATGATGACACAATATATAGAACAGCATTACATCATGTAAGAATAAATCATAGATTTGAATGTAAACAATAACAAGTAGTTGTCATGCCGTCAAAAACCTATAAATACCTCCAATGTTTTGATTCAAACACAGGCTCCCTTGAGAAAGATATGTGCAACATATCGAAACGTTGGGCAGCTGGCTCTTTGAGCTAAAATATATATATATATATATATATATATATATATATATATATATATATATATATATATATATATATATGAAAAGTTTAAAAGATTAAAAAATCTTTTATTTTCAGGGCGTTTCAGACAAAAGCCCTTCTTCAGCTGTTTAAAAAGAAAAGTAAACACAGTGCAGTAAACTTGTTGTTATTCAGGAATTGTAATTATACAACAATTCTGTGGATGATGTCATGACGATTAGAATAGAATGTTCATTCCCAGAGGTTCCAAAGTTCCCAGTTTGAAGATAAACTCTCGTTCCTTTTGTTTCCGAGCAACATTTGTTCCATAGCACTGATTGATCACACAGACTGTGATGTTTTCAGCAGTGTGATCATGGGCTACTGGAAATGCAGTGGTGTTAATGCGAATGCTTCTTAAGTGTTCTACAAACCGGTCTGCTAAACACCTTTTAGTTTCCCCAATATACGATTTGTTGCATTTCTGGCAGATAATGCAGTAGACTATTCCTGTAGAGGTACATTTCATGAATGTTGAATGAAGATTTAATGCCTGTAATCTCTGTTTCAGAATGAATGTATTTACAGGTATTACATTGTAGTCTATTACATGGATATGTGCCTGGTTCCCCAGAAGGATGAATAGCACTGTGTACCACATATTCTCTTATATTCATGTCTCTTCTACATGACATCAAGGGGAGAGTCTTGAAAATAGGCGCTGTAGATGGGTCTTGCTGTATAATTGTAAAGTTTCTTTGCACAATTGTCTGTATCTTTCTGTTGGTAGGGTGGTAAGTGAGGACCAGAGGGATTATATCATCTGTGTGTTGTATATTGTTATTATATAAAGCATTTTTTCAATTTATATTTGAAATGCAGGATTTAGCTTTAGTGATGATCTTGTCTGGAAAGCCACAATTTCCTGAAAACACACACATTTCATTGCTTTTGGTGAAGAAATCTTGATCGTCACTGAAAATAAGTCTGTCTTAACAGTTGAGAATAGGGAATCGAGTCACGGCAAGCCTTAGGGTGTGAGGAGTCATACTGCAGATATGAATGAGAATCAGTTGGTTTGTAGTACACAGTGGTGTTAATGGTGGAATTCAAAACAGTGATGGAAGTGTCTAAGAAAGATATACTATTGCCAGTTTCTGATATGTTCCATGTGAAATCCAGGGCTGGGTGGAAATTTGTGACTGACTGAATGAACTGTTTTAAATCCTCACTGGAGTTGGTGGAAATTCCAAAGATGTCGTCAATGTACCTAAGATATAGTTTAGGTGTGTTTCCATTGTATTGCTGTAAAAATTGTTTTCAAACAATCCCACAAAAAGGCAAGCATGTCATGGTCCCATTTTAGTTCCCATGCTAACACCCCTTACTTTTCAATGTGAGCACAAGTTCAGCCAGTCTCAGAAGGATATCTGTTGGAGCTTCTTTCACTGTCCGTTCATAAAGAAAGTGCTTTACTGCAATTAACCCTTCATTATTTGGTATAACAGTGTAGAGGCTTTTAATGTCCATTGTAAAAAGAATAATATTATCACAAGGGTGCTATATATATATAGATAGATAGATAGATAGATAGATATCATCATCATCATCATCATCATCATCATCATCATCTTCAGCCTTTTTCAATCCACTGCTGGATGAAGGCCTCCCCAAGATTCTTCCCCAAAAGCCTGTCTGCTGCGTCCCTCATCTACGTTGCTCCGACGTGTTTCCTAATTTCATCTTGCCATCTTCCTGGAGGTCGTCTTCTTGGTCGCTTTATATCTCTTGGGATCCAGTCTAGTATCTCAGTGGTCTGTTTTTCTTGCTACATGTCTGGCCCACTGCCATTTCAGTCAAAATGAGCAAGCAGGATTCGGGAGTGGATTTTGCACAATGGATCATCTTCAAATTGTACGGCAAGTGATTCAAACCAGCAATGTGTATGAACTACCACTTTGCTTGGGATTCATCGACTATGAAAAAGACTTTGCACAACATCTGTATTAAGCTCTCTGAAAAAACAAGGAATTGAGAAAACATACAGAGACTTGATCAGCACCATATACAAGAATGCAACATCCACAGCAAGACTCCATAAAAAGAGAGACAAAATCAAGGTGATACAATTTCCCCAAAGCTCTTCATGGCTACCCTAGAAGACATTTTAAAAACACTGGATTGGGAAAATAAGGGCCTGAAGAGCAATGGAGCCTACTTGAGTCACCTATGATTTGCTGATGACATCCTGATATTTACAACCTGTCCAGAAGAATTACAAACTTGAAGAAGTCAGTATGTATGTATGTATCTGTCTGTCTGTCTATATACTGTATATTGTAAACCGGCTGCACTCTCTGCGGTTCGTTGCCCCTTTAAAATACAGGACACAGAAATATGACACTCTGTTTTTTTAATAATACACAAAAAGAAACAAAACGTAAACAAACACCTAGCTCTTACGAGCACTAACTAAACACAAGCTGGAACACTAAACTAATAACCGGACAGCCAAGCTGTTTACCGGCTAAAAACAAAACAAAAAACACAGTTTTATACGGCACAAGAAGGTTTTTCACACTACCTTTGTTTAAATATTATGGCTGTACACATGCACACAGTCGGGCTTCTTCACACACACAGCAGCCCCGAAGAGAGCTTCTAATTTAAAATAATAGCCAGTTGCAGGGGATAATTAACCCTTTGCGGTCCATTTATTAATTCTGCGTCAGGCTCGCCAGGTCTAATTTATTTTCACACGCGCAGTTAATTTTAGACGCGCTGTTTAAAAGTATTTTTTTCCACAGTCAAACGGGTTTAAATGGCCCTGCATATCAACAAAGCACTCACTAGGCATCTCCAGCCCCGCCCCACCCTTTCGTTTGCTATCGCTTTCACATATGCTAAGAAATAAATAATAATAATAATAATAATAATAATAATAATAGTCGTACATACCGATCAATGATCTCCTGAGGACTCGTTTTATCACCAAACTCCTCAATAATGCAATCCAAGTCATTATTTTATTGCTATAACATCTCAAAAAAGCTCTGCAAATGTCAGTGATAGTCTCTGTGCGCTGATACTGTAACACCCAGCTTGTTTCCATATGACCGCCCCATCTGATGCCAGGGGCTAGTATGACTATTCATGAGATTTTTTTTTTTTAAATCGCTTGTCTCGCTCCTTTCGCTCCCACTCGGCCATTGAATGGTTTTCTCGGCTTTTTCCGTTGAAAAACCGACTTTTTTGCGTTTTTTGGATGATGTCGGACAGGGTCCGACAAAGGACCTGATAGGAATAATTGCAATGTCGGACCCAGTCCGACAATGGACCGCAAAGGGTTAAGGACTATATATATATATATATATATATATATATATATATATATACACACACTACCGCTCAAAAGTTTGGGGTCACTTAGAAATTTCCTTGTTTTGAAAGAAAAGCAATTTTTTGTCCATTAAAATAACATCAAATTGATCAGAAATACATTGTTAATGTTGTAAATGACTATTGTAGCTGGAAACGGCTGATTTGTAATGGAATATCTACATAGGCGTACAGAGGCCCATTATCAGCAACCATCAGTCCTGTGTTCCAATGGCACGTTGTGTTTGCTAATCCAAGTTTATCATTTTAAAAGGCTAATTGATCATTAGGAAACCCTTTTGCAATTATGTTAGCACAGCTGAAAACTGTTGTGCTGATTAAAGAAGCAATAAAACTGGCCTTCTTTAGACTAGTTGAGTATCTGGAGCATCAGCAATTGTGGGTTCGATTACAGGCTCAAAATGGCCAGAAACAAAGAACTTTCTTCTGAAACTCGCCAGTCTATTCTTGTTCTGAGAAATGAAGGCTATTCCATGCGAGAAATTGCCAAGAAACTGAAGATCTCGCATAACGCTGTGTACTACTCCCTTCACAGAACAGCGCAAACTGGCTCTAACCAGAATAGAAAGAGGAGTGGGAGGCCCCGTGCACAACTGAGCAAGAGGACAAATACATTAGAGTGTCTAGTTTGAGAAACAGACGCCTCACAGGTCCTCAACTGGCAGCTTCATTAAATAGTACCCGCAAAACACCAGTCTCAACGCCAACAGTGAAGAGGCGACTCGGGATGCTGGCCTTCTAGGCAGAGTTGCAAAGAAAAGCCATATCTCAGACTGGCCAATAAAAAGAAAAGATTAAGATGGGCAAAAGAACACAGACACTGGACAGAGGAAGATTGGAAAAAAGTGTTATGGACAGACGAATCTAAGTTTGAGGTGTTCGGATCACAAAGAAGAACATTCGTGAGACGCAGACCAAATGAAAAGATGTTGGAGGAGTGCTTGACGCCATCTGTCAAGCATGGTGGAGGCAATGTGATGGTCTGGGGTGCTTTGGTGGTGGTAAAGTGGGAGATTTGTACAGGGTAAAAGGGATCTTGAAGAAGGAAGGCTATCACTCCATTTTGCAACACCATGCCATACCCTGTGGACGGCGCTTGATTGGAGCCAATTTCCTCCTACAACAGGACAATGACCCAAAGCACAGCTCCAAACTATGCTAGAACTATTTAGGGAAGAAGCAGTCAGCTGGTATTCTGTCTATAATGGAGTGGCCAGCACAGACACCGGATCTCAACCCTATTGAGCTGTTGTGGGAGCAGTTTGACCGTATGGTACGTAAGAAGTGCCTATCAAGCCAATCCAACTTGTGGGAGGTGCTTCAGGAAGCATGGGGTGAAATCTTTTCAGATTACCTCAACAAATTGACAACTAGAATGCCAAAGGTCTGCAAGGCTGTAATTGCTGCAAATGGAGGATTCTTTGACGAAAGCAAAGTTTGAAGGACACAATTATTATTTCAATTAAAAATCATTATTTCTAACCTTGTCAATGACTATATTTCCTATTCATTTTGCTATATTTCCTATTCAAACTCATTTCATGTATGTTTTCATGGAAAACAAGGACATTTCTAAGTGACCCCAAACTTTTGAACGGTAGTGTATATAATTTATTTATTTCAGGAACATCTTCACCCCTTAAGTAAATTGAAAAAAATAGATCTGTCATCGGTATGACCATGTATGTCTTGGCCCTGCTGAGCAAGATACAATAGTGGTGTGATGCTTTTAACACCAGGCGTGCAACGTGCATTATTTAGTTTTTCTTGTCTTCACTTATCATTGCACACACGTTTTGCGTGCTTGTTATTTTGCTAGAAGCCTCACGGTAGCAGTCAGATTTTTCATGCTTTCGAAACCTTTCTAATGCATGATGCCATCCATTAAATCCATCCTCAATAAATGCAGATTCAGATCTTGTAGAGAACTGTGTTAAACCCATACCTTTTGCTTCCTGACAAATTTTGCAAAACACCTTTCCATCATCAAGCCTGAGCCACATGAAATTTGATATCCACTTTTGTTGAAATGTTTGGCCTTTCTTCGGTTTTGCTCCGGTGCTTGTGCTGGCTTTCTCGTCATCGTTTAGCTCATTAGCAGATCGCTTTCTGTTGTTGTCAGTAGTCAGATTAACTACAGATACTGGGGTTTCTTTTTTTCTGTTGATTTTGTTTTCCGAATTACGAATTTTTCCATTTAAAAAACATTAGCTACACTCCAAAGTTAAATTTGTTTGTTGACGATGCTTACTGAGCAGACACGTTTTTAGCAGACAAATCAATTGTGAACAACAAAGGGGTGTTTATAACTAAGGAACTAAATTTTAAGTTGTGGAAAATTGATTGATTGCTATATAAATACTTATAATTTTTTATAAGTATTTACAGTCAAATGGTTTGTGTTCTGTTTTTGTGATTGAATAAATAAACAACTGATTGCTAGTCATACAGTGAAACTGAACACCCCTCTCGGGAAATCGTCTGGGTTCTACTATAGGTCATCATTGACACTATTAGGAGAGGAATAAAAAAACAACCAATCTCTGAACCATAATTTAGTCAAATGGCAGTTAACCCTTCCCCGAAGGTCCTACACAATCTGTGGACATACACAGAGTAGAAGTGCTTGTATTCACACATTTTTTCCTCCAGTTGCTACATAGTTGCTGTTTTAGTTTTATTCCATTTTTGGATGTTTACATGGGGTGTTTAGTAACACTTGCATAAATAATTTTTGGGAGTGCTCGAGCACACGCAGCACCCACGGAGCTGG
Source organism: Acipenser oxyrinchus oxyrinchus (assembly GCA_030684275.1). Classification (NCBI taxonomy): domain Eukaryota; kingdom Metazoa; phylum Chordata; class Actinopteri; order Acipenseriformes; family Acipenseridae; genus Acipenser; species Acipenser oxyrinchus. Next base: position 37,497,840 of record CM060256.1, read on the forward strand.
CGCCAATGGGTGCAACAGCTGCAGAAGAAAGAAATCCAGCATTTTCCGGGTGTGCAAGAAACGTAGGGAAATGAAGCCGCTGCAGAACTTTTGGACACCAGTAAACACTGCGATCTCTTGGTCAGACTTAGGCAAGAATTTAATGACAGATTTCATGATTTTCAGCAGCTGGAACCTTGTGTAATGTTTGCCTCAAATCCCTTTATGCATGTGGATGTAAGTGACATTTTTGAACAAGTGGGGTCATTGTTTAATCCGGATTGTGTTGAACTGGAAATGGAGATACATAATATTCCAAACGATATACCCGATCTGACTTCTGGACTTTAGTGGACAAGGACAAGCACAGACATCTCTGCACAGCAGCAAAGAAAGTGGTGTTCTTATTTGTTTCCACTTATGTATGTGAGTCTGCCTTTTCAGACATGAACTTTATCAAATCAAAATTTCGAACCCACCTGAGTGACGAGCATCTGAATGAGTCCATCATGGTTGCGCTTTCTAATTAGAAGATTTTGCTGGGCTGGTAGACAGCATGCAGTATCAAGTCTCACATTGAAATCTAGGTAAGAATAACATTTGTCTTTACTTTTAGCTTGGAGTTCTTTGAGGAGTGGCTCACAAATGTTTTTGCAAATCAGAAGTAGCTCTTCATAGTAAAAAGGTTGGAGACCCCTGCCATACAGGCTAGTTGATAATACGTCCCCTGACAGAAAAGCGAATCAGCGGACCCTCCCTTTAAATTTAGACATTTGCTCATGTGCAGTATTTACAATGTCACTTAATTCCCGTTTGACCAGTTTCTCTTGACACCGTGACCAGACACCCGTGGTGTAATGTGAAAACCCTTGTGGCAATGCTGCGTTGTGCATGCCCCCCAATCACTTAATGAGATGTTTACTTGTGTTTAAAAGCCCTGTGAGGTCTACCTACAGCATGAAGTCATGAAGGAAAAAAGCCAGTGGCTAGGGTCAACATTATTTATTTATCAGTTTCCTGCTTAGCCCATAGTGTGGTAAGAGGGAGAAGGGTGATTCTTAACTACAACATTCAACTAAGGAGCACCCTGTTTATTATCAACAACAAATCTTAACAGTTGCAAAAATAGCATTGTTTGTCCTGTAACCTAATTTTCTGCTGCCTTGTTGAATTTCTTTATGGTGGAAACAAGAGGTCAGAGTTGTCTAATTGTTCCCACTCTGGGCTGGTAATTTTTGTCTGTCTGGTTGTGGGTTTGAGGCCCTTTTCAGTTGTGGTTCATTGGAAAAAGATTCCATTTTAATAAAGTGCAGTGTTCTTTTTTTCCATTTTATTTATAGTGGTACCCAAGTGTTTTCTTTTTGCTCTTATTAAAGTTATGTAACCAAGAAAACCACACATGCATGTTGTAAGAATAGGCCCCTTAGAGCTGTGCTCATATTTTGGGTGTCACGCATCATAAGAACCATACACATTACTTATTGTGTGCTTACAACAACTTTATAAAATTTTAGAGTATTACAAAAACTGTCCTATTTTACCTACTTAACCTTGACCACCAAGGTTACAAAATATGTAATGGGAGTGTTCTTTCTTTCTCTGAGAATGGTTAAATAAGGGCATTTCCTGTTTCAAGGAGAATGCATAAACTATTAGCCAAACAGGGCATGGAATATAATGTTATTCTCCAGGGATTTTTAAACAACAGGATTTTTTTTTTTTTTATTGGGTGTAGATCTCTCTTTAAGCATTACATTTCTAGATGTATTTAGACTAAAATCCAATTTGCAGTAGATCCACCCCTATCTAGGATGAAGGGTCTGGGGGGTTGGTCAAGACCAGTGCCTTGGCGAGAGCCTCCTGCAGCTGTCCAAAGGCAACGTCGCAGGCAGTTTACCAGCAGAACCGGCTCCCCTTCTCTGTGATCCGGTGCAAGGACCTGGTGATGTGCGCAAAGTTCTTCACGGAGAAGGCCCAGACAGTGGTGCAGTCTCAGGGGTTGGTCAGTAGGTCAGTGGTGACGCTACCTGTCCTGATGGATGCATTCCTCCAGTTCTCCAGCACTCTCCGGAACGTGGGAGCGTACACCATCAGGTCATCCAGGTAGTGACGCATGCTGTCCGAGGAACTGAGACGAGGCGCTCAAAAGTTGCGGAGGAATTAGAGTCCGAACAGCATCAACCTGAACTGCCTTCATCATTTAAATCCTTAAAATGGAAGTTTCCTGGGTGTTTTCAGATTTTTACAAACAGAGAGGCAAGAAACTAACATGTTGGATTTTTTATTTTGATACCCTTGGGTCCTTATGAATTATTCTAACTGTGGCTCTAACTATTTCGATCAGCCATCTTTTAGATACATTGATTATATTCCAGTATCTTTACAGTTGTGTGGCATAGTGGTGGGTGGTCAAGGCTGGTCAGCGGTAGAAATAGCAAACCACCATGGGCTCCCGAGTGGCACATCCAGTAAAGGATGTGCCTTATAGTCTGGAGGTCGCGAGTTCGAGGCCAGGCTATTCCTTTGCCGAACGAGGACGGGAACTTCCAGGGGGTGGCGCTCAATTGGCCGAGCATCGCCTGGGGGGAGGGAAGGTTAGGTCGGCCAGGGTGTCCTCGGCTCACTGCGCACCAGCGACCCCTGTAGTCTGGCCGGGCGCCTGTGGGCTTGCCTGTAAGCTGCGTTGTCCTCTGACGCTGTAGCTCTTGGGTGGCTGCATGGCGAGTTCGCAGTGTGAAAAAAAACGGTCGGCTGACGGCACACGGTTCGGAGGACAGCGTGTGTTCGTCTTCGCCCTCCCGAGTCAGCGCAGGAGTGGTAACTGTGAGCTGAGCCTAAAAATAATTGGCCATTCCAAATTGGGAGAAAATAATAAAAAATAAGCACTCTATTTTAAGCACTTACATGTACTTTAATTATTTCACAAATAAAAGGTTTAAACAAAACTCTAACATCAAGCAAACTCGTATCACCAACATACAAAACGTAACCCAAGCTCCAGCTATCCCAGTGCAGGGTGAAACACACAACCTGCTGCTCTCAGCCCTGCTCTCCACACAAACATTTCATTTCCTTTTATATAGGGTGTGGCCAGGGGTGACTGGACAAGCAGCAAATCAATCACCACCTGGCCACATTCCACACTTTTAAGTTATCTAAAAAAACAACTAAACATTATATTTGGGATGCTTTATTTTCGTTAAAAATAAAAAGAAATCACGCATTCAGCACAGAGCAGCAATAGATTCTGCACATCCTGTATTTTCCATCTGTATTTTATTATTTGGATAAAGCTTGATTTTTTTTTTTTATTTTTTTTTTTTAATAAGAATCCCCAACATCGTAGTAGATTACTGTACTGGTGACGAAACTTCAGCAGAGCCTGTATGTTAACTGTAGAGGGGAGAAGTTATTGATCAATTCTGTGCCATCCCCATGATGAGTTAATTCTACCCCATTTACTGCCTGTTGAGGCCCCTTGTAATTGGTACACTGGAAGAACCTCTAAAAGCAGGTCTCTTGTTATGACAACTGAAAGGGTTAATGTTTACAGGATTGATCCAGGATTTTATTTCTAAGCTAAAGCACATGCACTTAATTTTCAGCAGCCTTCTCTAAAGTGGCGTCACCGCAGCGGCCGTGGTGGGCCAGGTGTACAGTTGGGCTGTGTGACTTTGCCAAGGCCTGCTGGCACAAGGGCAGGGCATGGAAAGTTCTGGAATTCATCTGTGCTGGCAGGGGCCCTGTCAGTCCTGGTGTTGGTTTTGTCTCCCCTTCAGCTTTCTGTGCTGCTAGCCTTTGGCAGAGGTCAGTGTGGCCACACACAGGGACACGGAAACAAACACTAACAGCAGGTACAAACATTAAGACACAGCCAGCAAGTCACAAATTCGTAGACACAGCCAGACAGGCAGGCAAACACACACCCACACCCTAGGGTGCACAGAAAGACACACCCACACACACAAATGTAGACAGACACACATATATGCACCCAGACAGAAGGAAAGGTGATCATACAGTATATAGACAGTAGCAATTACAAAAACAAAATAAAGAAGTCTGTTTTCACAATGACTTGTCATTTAAAACGTGCATATCTTTTAATACAAAAAAAAGTCTATGAAAAGTATACTACAGCTGCGTGACCAAAGACTTGCTAGACAGCCAGGCAGATGTACAGACACGAACATAGAGTACACACACACAGACAGACACAGCAAGACAGCAGACAGACACACTGAGATGGACAAACTCAAATGGACAGATCAATAAACAGACACACGCAATTGAGGCTGTATTCAAGACCACTTTTTGCCTGGTGAAAGTAACAATTTTACCCCATTTTGGTAATGACAATGGGATGAGATCTGCTGTTTTATAATGCAGTGTGTAAAAGGTGTTGTTTTATAATGCAGTGTGTAAAAGGTGCTGTTTTATAATGCAGTGTATAAAAGGTGCCGTTTTATAATGCAGTGTGTAAAAGGTGCTGTTTTATAATGCAGTGTGTAAAAGGTGCTGTTTTATAATGCAGTGTATAAAAGGTGCTGTTTTATAATGCAGTGTGTAAAAGGTGCTGTTTTATAATGCAGTGTATAAAAGGTGCCGTTTTATAATGCAGTATATAAAAGGTGCTGTTTTATAATGCAGTATATAAAAGGTGCTGTTTTATAATGCAGTGTGTAAAAGGTGCTGTTTTATCCTGAATCTTTTATAAGATATATTTTATTAAGATACAGCTCATTATGGTTATATAGTCATTTCTCCATGTATCCTTAAGCTTGGGGTAAACTTTGGGGAATATAGTAAATATTATAGCTTGTGAAAAGTTGCCACCCTGCAAATTCCTTGAGATTAATGTGCAGACCAAGCTATCTCTCCAGCTTCATGTCTAACAGAGAGATTTATTCAATGGAAACATTAAGTCCTTCAATATTTGCAACCTAAATATTTGCCTGATCAGACCCAAAAGACTATTTTCTTTTCAAAAAATGTTGGCATCTTGCTTAAAGCTATGTAGTATTGATGGTAAGTACTACTGGTAAGGCTATGTAGTGTTCTGCAATAGGTAGGGGTTCTTCCATTCATCTTTATGTTCTAAGACATGCATTAGCCTACGTGTTGTAACTGAGAGGTTTGTGACGCAGGCAGAGAAAGGCAGTAATCATTGGACAAATAAAGATACAGACACTATCGTTTTATAAATACGTGCATGGGAGCACACTGATATAAAGCATGGAAACTCATGAAGATTCAGTTATAAGAGTGCTCCCCAGGAAGTAATTATAGACACCCACGGTGCAGATGCAGGTGGTCACAGGGTCCTAGATAAGAGTATTTTTCTCTGCTTGTGTTACGGTGACTTTTCTGTGAAATGTGAAGTGTGACAGTGTGCAAAGCAAACAGCAGCTGTACAATGGTTGCTGAACAACTTTCCACTATTGTGAGGTAATGTCCAATTATATTTAAGTGTTATTGTTCAGGGACGATAGGCTACATTACACAGACTGAGGTTTGTTTTAACCTACTAAGGAAGGGCAACAAAAAAGGATGACACACCTATTGACAATTAAAACAAAATGTCTGGGATCGTCATCGGCACAAATGGAATAAGCATTGAGGATGTGGTTTTGTGGCTCAGTCACTGATCTTTAAGGACAGATGGGATCAAAAATAATGTTAGATCATCCATGCAACAGATAATGTTAACCCCTTTAGGCATTTCATTTGTATAGCCTGTCTTATTAATCATTTGGTCTTCCACAAGTGGAAAACAGCACAGCAGCGTGTTGCAGACATTTTTTTGTTTTTGTTTTTACAAAATAGATATTATGTATTATTATTTATTATTTATTATTTATTGCATTTATATAGCACCTTTTTTGCAAAAGTATCGCAAAGCACTGTAAAGTACATAGCAGAAAAAAAAGAACAAGCCACAATACATTTGTATAGTATGTCACACATACAACTGCCACAATCAGACCATTTAAATAACATATCTAAATAACAGTATACACATAATACAAAATCATCAATTTTAAAGTTACATTAAAACCCACTAAGATAAGAAAGCCATTTTATAAAAGTACGTTTTTAGTCTTGACTTGAAAACAGTAATGGTCCCAGCTTCCCTGACAAACCAAGGCAGATCATTCCATAATTTAGGAGCTCTACAAGAAAAAGCCCTATCTCCCGTGTTGCTTTTGTTGACCCTTGGAATAACCAGCAGCCCCGCATCATGTGATCTCAGAGTGCGGTTTGGAATATACAGGGTCAGTAACTCCTGCAAATAGGTAGGTGCTAATCAATCCAGGGCCTTGTAAGTTAACAGCAAAATCTTAAAATCAATTCTATACTGCACAGGGAGCCAGTGCAGTGTTCCCTTTTCTGGTTTCAGGTATTGTCAAGCTTGGTACCAGACCAGTACATGTTCACATTTTACTCACCCCACATTTTACTCTAAATCATACACATCAAATCATATTACAGCAGCAGTGAGGAAACAATATGCTTCTCCAATATGACTGGATATGACATATGTCAATAAACTGAGACTGTCCAGTGCATGAGAGAGAGGGGGGGAGAGAGAGAGGGAAAAAACAAAACAGGAAGGTTGCAAAATATTGGTACTTTCTTCCTCTGTATCGGGACACGGGACATTTGTTAGGGAATCGGGACCAGGTATGCGTGTGTGTGGAGGGTGCCCCCGCAGGGTTATGGAGGGAAATCGTCTGGGGATAGTTTACCTCACTGCACCCAACAAGTCTAGGAAGGTACTTCACAGGCTTGACCTCACCTCCAGGGTTCACTAGCTTCATACCATCCATGACTTACCCTAGCAGGGCTTGAACTTGCACTAGTCCTAACCCTAACCCTGCACGCAGCACTTGGTTTCAGAACTTCCCTGGTTTAGGTGTATTATTGAAAAAAAACAGGGCCTATATTTATGATTTGTGCTTGAATAAGTGACTAGATTTGTTCGTAAGTTTAGAATTTTTGCATGCATAATTAAATCCTGATTTATCAGTCTTGCCTAAGGCACTCTGACAGGGTAGCGTCATGGCCCAAGCTGTTACTGGCAGGAGAGAGACCCAGAGACAGAAAGCTGCAGTTTAAGCGCGCATGCGCACGTTTTTTTTTAACAAAAACAAACACGGCACAAGGGTAAAAATAAAAGGTTTAAACAAAAGATTAACGTGTATACTGGGCAGTAGCCTTCATTACCACGTTGCCAACCAACACAAACACACCCCCAAACTCCTGCAACAAACAAATGATTTCTGGCTTCTTATATATGTGGCCACTCCCCAATTAGCACCAATTACCTAATTGGGGAATGGCCAGACCTGTGATCGCCGACAGGGACGGATGTAATCCCATCCCTGCCAACCTTACATTCCCACACACACACTATTTAGAGCAGCATGGCTTCTGCCCTGCCACACACTCTTACGCACATTTCTAAGTAATAGGTGTTAATTAATCTCAATATCACTAAAGTTATTCGCAAGTGGCAATTTATATTTAAAAGGACCCTATATAGCCATATATGGTAAATATAGCCAGCTGTCACTGCTCCGTTTTCTAGCCGAGTGCCCAAACTGCTGTTTTGAAGAATAAATTAACTAGGTTCTGCCTGGCCATTTAACCACAACATTAAGTAGATGGAGACGAGCATCAGATATAACCTGCACAATGAAATACTGTTTTCTGTTCACTCTTGGTGCTTTAATTGTTACGTGAATATAGTCTATAGCATTGATCGTATTGGGGAACCCAGTGATTGAATAGAAATTCCTTTTTACTCCAATTTGCTGTTCTTCCATGCAGAAAAATGTAATGGACCGAAGACAGAGTGAAGTGATTGAGTCCAAAACCTCAAGCATCAGTGTGCTAAGAGAGGCTTGTGAAATGCCAGTTATGTCTCTGATCTGTCTTTGAAAAAAGCCAGTAGTAGTAGACAGAACTTGGATATGTGCATCAGTACGATGTGTGCTGTTGGTGGGTCTGTGCAGCCTAGCACCCTACATCTCTCACAACTCCATTAGGACTGCCTTTGGAAAGCGGTATCCTGCAAAGTTCTTGTGTACTTGCATGTCATATCAATCCTGAAAAGCAGCATTAGCAAAGCTTTTCCAGAACTGTGAGATCAGCCATTTTCAAATTGTTTTGATGTATTATTGTATGTGAATTTTTAGAAAAAAAATGTCTTTAATAGTCTACACACCTGCTGCAATTTATCATATTACTGTTTTCTCGAATTACCAGTGTACAACCGAAACAAGGGCGTCACAAAAACTTTACCGTCTACTCATTAAGTAATAATCACTGTGGTGATAGACAACATTTAAATCACACTACTGCCTAAATATTAATATCAATATTAATATCATATTGGGTATATAACAGCAATAATTTACAAAATAATATGTGACAAACATTGCAATTTCAGCAATACTTGCATCAGTGACCATCAGACCTAATGAGTTATTATTTCACATATTGCACTGATTACAGATCTTTAGCAGATTTAACAGGAGTTTGACCTCATCTTGTAGTAACGTAATTCTAACACAAGGAAACGATCGTATGCATGGTCCAGTCTTGATAGATGTGTTGATGAACGATATACTTTCTGTTTAGATTATGCATACGCATGGTGTAGAAGGGAATGCTGCGCACTCAAGAATGATACATATAGACCCAGGTCTCTTAAGCCCTTTGAAAACCTAATCAATAACATCTGTTTACAGCAGAATGGCAAAAAACCATTTGTGTGCTATAAATGGATGCCTGTGATGATATTACTGCCTGCTTCGTGACTGCAAAAGGGGAAAGGTGTAGAAGGCACATATTAGTTACACACATACGTATATATATATATACCATATTCCTTCGAATTGAAGACACCCTCAAATTTAAGATGCAGCCCAAATTTCCCATCCTCAATTTGAGGAAAAACTACAAACATTCTCACGCAAACGTCTGTGTTGATAAATCACATACTTTCTGTTTGAATGTTTGTGCGCACGGTTTAGAAGGAAAACTTGTGCACGCATGAATGATAATTATACGCCCAGGTGCCAAGAGTGTGAAGAATCAGGCCCCTGGTAAATCTGCATGAAAAAAATGACATCATAAAATCATTTAAATAATATTCATAATTGAAAGCAGTTTTGAAACCCAGAACTGGATCCAAGTTTGAAGCCCTGCTGTAGGCTTGGCAGATCGGTCAGCGGAAACATCTGTAGCCCGTTGATCACTAAGTGGGTTGGAGAGGTGAGGAGTCATCATTCAAATTAGGAATTTCAAATTGGCTAGAAAAAAACAGTTGTAAAATATTAGTTACAGTGCTCCTTCGCTATAAGGCTGTCGGTTATAACGCGCCTCAGATGTAACACTCCTACAACATGTCATCCACTTCCCTATACTAGTGATTCATGCAATATTTCTACAGTAAATACAGTACCGGTGTTGTTCAAACTATAAACAACTTCTCAGTCTAACTTCCATTTCTGTCTCTCCCTTTTGATACAGTATCTGAACTGAAGAAAAGCTGCGCTGGCACTTTATAACACAGACATCTTATTCAGCATTCGTTTTATAACTAAATAAATATTAGGCTTATTACGTGGTTATCTTTCCTAATGTATTTACTTTTTTTGCTGTGAGAGGAGCTGCAGCTTTCTCCAGGAGACAAGGCACTTCAGCTTCGCTTCAGCCCCGCTTCGGCAGCCGAACCTGGGGCGAGCCCATTCCCTCTTCCCCTCTCCCGACCCGCTCTCCTTCTCGCACTTGGTTTGCTTGTCTGTCACTTCGAACTGAACTCCTGACCGCCATTTAGCCTGGCTATTTATAGTTTAAAAACTGCTAATTAAAATGATCCACGAGTGGGAATGTTTTTTTTGTGAAAAATATAGCGTTGATTACATGGTGCTTTATGCCTGCTTAATTCACAGAAAAGTTAAATTGTTGCTTCACTATATGTGCATTATAGAGAGGGAGTTAATTTATTTTGTATTTTAGTCAGTGTGTTGTTATGTGTCCCGTGGCCCCACCCCTCCCGTTTATAACGCTCTTTGGTTACAATGCTCATATTGTGTGTCCCCCGAGACCCGCGTTATAGCGAGTGAGCACTGTATTAGAAAAAACAACAAATGTGGTCTCAAAGAGGTTGCTGGAGGTTATGGACTGTATATTAATTAAACATTTTGCATCAGGGTATTATAGAATTAGCATTAGCTAAATATCCTAGTTCTTTAATTAATACATGCTCAGATTTTCCCTTTCCACATTCTATTTGTCCCACCTTCTTTGGGCAGGATGTCATCAGGAATGGAAAACGTTTTCTAACCGAGGGAGCAGGTGCTTGGAGCAGTGGAGTTTTCATAGCGTCCACTTTGACTGTGTTTTACTGTTTTCTGTGGAAAGGTGTTGTGACAGGGGCAGGCTTGTCATTGGCGCATGCGAGCCTTCTTTGCGCATGCGAGCCTCTGTTCCAAATTAAAGGATATTTAAATATTCGGTTACATTTGGTTCACAGGACATTTTGGAAAAACGGACATCACACAGGGTTCAATGAGACCTGCTGTTTTATATTCAATGGGCATTCATCACTTTTATAAGGCTCATTCTAGTGAAGATGGATATAGAGTAGTAATGGATGACATTATAGCAGGGTAAGAGGGCCCATGAAGCTTATTCCTCAGGAAGTCACCATGGACACTCACAGTGGTCAAAGGTTTTTTTTTTTCTCAACACTTGTGTTACGGTGACTTTTCTGTGAAATATGAAAGAGATAGCGTTTAAAACCTCCTCTTTAATGATTCAAATAACAGAAACCCAATTAGAGCTTTCTTGATTAGCTTTGATTCTAATACTTTGTTTTAACATACAAGGAGATCTATTATCTGGATTTTGAACCAAGCAATTTATCCCACCTGGACTTTTATCTTCTGCCATTATTTTACAAGGACTGTAAGTCCATCACATAAAAACAGGTACAATTATTTGAATTAAATACCAGTGGACATTAGCATTGGCTTTGCTCCTTATCCCAGATCTATTGTTGGACTTTGGTAGTTTGGCATAACACAATGTATGTCTTTCTGTCTAACTTGTATTAAGAGGATTAAATTAAAAAATATTGGCCATCTACAGTGCAACTTTTACCTACACTGACAGAACCATTAAGCTGTTACATGGATATGCTCTAGATAAAATAATAACAACTGTGGGAAATGATTTTATTCGTAATAAAATGATTGTGTGGAATGTTAAACTCAATGTACCATATGGTACTACTAAAAGAAACAGCTTAATGATTTCAGCCTAAAATATGAACAGAAAAAATAAAAGATGATGGGAATTATTTTATTTGAAACTTTATTTGTGTAGATTGCTGCATAGCTTGGAAACAAGGGAACTATAGAGTGTTTTTGATCATTAATTTATTACTTACCAGCAAAAGAAGGAGATGGCGAGGGAAATAAAATGTATTTCTGTGGTAATGTTGGCTGTGTTTTTTGGACACATAGGTCTTAAACTAAATTTCAACTTAGACTAGGTTAAAGGAGAGGTGAACATGAATTTATTTTGTGTTTTGTTTGTTTCCCTTTCAAGTATGAAATGTAACCATTATCCGATGGGATATAATCTCTTATAGCCTGAATTACCTGATAGGATATAATCTCTTATAGCCTGAATTACCTGACCACAAAGCTGCTCCACGAAGAGCCCCGTATGTGTCAGACGTCGTCCCCTCCCCCGGGAGATGAATATGAGTGACGCATAAGGCTCAGCGCCATTTTCTCTTTCAGCCTTTGCCTGACGAAGGAGTGAGCTCTGACTTTGTCATAACTACAGAGATAAGTTGATTATTTCACTTTTTCTTTCTCTTATTTCATATTTTGAAATAATTTTGCTTTTTAAGCGATAATTGTTCTTTTAGGTTGTACTTAAGTCCCCATCGTGGCCGTGAGCCTTGTCCGATGCCGGTGGCTCTCCCGCCCCTTCCTCAAGATTCAGTACCTTGTTGTGGTTAAGTTCACGCTCTCTCCCTTGCTGCTCTGCTCTTCAAGAGTCGATATTAAAATTCTTGCTAGCACCTTTTCATAAGTATAGATATTTATAAACAATTATTAGTAGCAGAAACCCAGCGTGTGTGCAGACTGTCTATCTGTACTAAAGTCCACCTCTCTACACAGACAGTGTCCTGCATTAGTTGTCTGTTTTTTTTTTTTTCCCGTCAGCTTTTCATGCTACAGAGACACTGCCAGTGTTAACAGCTATACTGCGCTGTTGAATTGGCAGGAGCCTTTTCGACCGGAGAATATTCTGAGTGTCTCTATGCCTTTGCTGTGTTTGCTGCACTGACAACGAAGGCTACTAGATTTTCTAGTTAGCAGGCAACTTCAGCCCCTGTCTATTTTACAGTGCATGCTTGTAGACTGCCAGTGGCTTTTTCAGGTCTTTACCAGCCCGGTACCAGTGACTCGCTCTGCCAGTACCAGTCGGTACCAGATTCTGTACCAGAGCCGGTACCAGTCATCTGGTTCATACCAGAATCAGTATCAGTGACCTGGTTTGGTCCGGTTTGACACCAAGACTGTTACCAGTGCTCCATTTTTGTGTACTCTGTGTACACAACAGTTTTCAGCACCAGTCAGCTTGCTGCCTGTTCTTGTGCACGTACATTGCATGGCTAAACTGATTTTCAACCTTGGACCATGCCTGGGTTTCACCTTTGTGCTGGTTGCAACAGAAATATTCTATCAGAGGAGAAGCACAGCAGGTGCATCCATTACCTGGGAAGGGAGATTGCAGAGGGAGCAGTTAAAGGCTGCAGCTCTTGCAGTCTTTGTGCTCATTTTTCTAAGATTCTGTCATCTCGGACACCGGCGTAACATGACTTGCACCATTCGTCCCCTGCAATGCAGTCAACAGAGTCCCTACTCCCTGTTACACCGGGAGCTAGGAAACGATCCTCTAGTGGTAGGAGCAAGACTAAGAGTCTGTGCTCCTCTAAATCCTTCTCTTTGTCTGGCCTGAAGAACTACCCCTTCTCCACCAAAGAAGTTTTTTTGCAATGGCTGGAACTAAGGTTACTCTCCGCACTAATCCTGTTTTTCTCCCTTGAAGCATTTCTGCTTTCCATATCAACCAGTCAGTGGAATTGGAGGCCTTCCATCCACCTCCTTTCCAGTCTGACAGGGAGAGAAAGTTCCATACACTCTGTACGGTTAGGGCTCTGGCGTATTATGTTGACCGCACCCAGAGTTGGCGTTAGACTGTTGAAGCACTTTCTTTCTAAGTTATGTGTTAGCTATAGCCTGTCGGAAAAAAGGAACCATTACAGTTACAAGTTACTGAAAATGTAATCAGATTACAGTGATGTGTTATATGTAATGTGTTACTCCCCAGCACTGCTAATGTAGGCACCCAGCCAAGACCAGCAACTCAGTGCGACCAGGATTCAAACCAGCGAGCCCCTGCTCATAAGGCTCTCCTTGTACTCCTGTGCTGCAATGCTTTAATGGATGACCCCCCCATAGTATCTGCCCCCAAGTACAGAACAATTGTCATTGCAGTGCAGAATTAGAAACAACTGATATTGTCACTAATCTGTGACAATTTCATGATGCAGTTGATCCCAGGAAACACAGATACCAGAAAAAACATGAGAAATCAAAAGAGCAGTTTACAATGGCTTCCTTTCCGTCAATGCAAACAGTAGGACCTGCAGAGTGAATGGCAGTGCACTTCAGGAATGATTGGTCGAATCATTTCATTTGCGTTACATAGTTTAAATACACCTGGACGGCACATTATAAAATGCACAAGTTGTTTTACCATATTTCATTTTGCATAACACTTTCACATCTTGTGTTTTTAGACTCCTGTCTCCTGGCTGGATTGTAAATTCACTGTATTAGGAACTCAACACAATCGCTCGATTCAAGAGCTTTTGTTTATATTAACATTTTCATCAGCCAAAGGCTTCTCTTTAAATCTATTTCTTTTACCAATGTCCGGAGATTAAAAAAAAAAAAAAAAAAAAGTATTTTTGTGAACATTTTTAAAACCTTCTGTGCGAAATGGGAAGACCCTCAAATATGCAGACATTGTACCTTCAGTCATTACCGTGAATAGAGACACAAAAGCAGTCTTGGCAGCCTGACACCCATCTATAAAATAGCTGTATTTCAACACATTTTCAGATTCTCTGTTGTGTTCATCCTTGAGTGGAAAGGCTGATAGCTTGTTGAAATGAAGTATTGCCTAAATCAGATTAACGCTTCCTGCTGAGCTGTATGTCTGTGAACTCTTGTTCTCTCCAGCTTCTGGGGAGCAGCACATTCTAATTTTAGGAAAAGCCAAAATAATTAGGTTTTCATGTACATTGGATTTGATGACAAGCTTTGACTCATTGAATGTATAGCTTTAATTCAAAACACTTGGATTGCACAAGGTGAAAAATACAGAGTGGACTGTTTGATTCCTCTTCAGATTAATATTTTAGTTAATACTGTTTTTTTTGTTTTTTTTAAGTCTACCTGTCATGCTTAAAGTTTTTTTTTAGCAAACTAATTCAATACATCTTACTTGTTTTGCATTAGCTACAGGTCCCAGATGTACAGTTATAGCACAAGTTAAAGAAAATATTTATTTTCAATATAAAACATGATCTATCTGGTACTAAAGAAAGTTCTCAGTTCCCATGCCTTACTCTCAGGAAATCTGTTACACTTGCACTTCCTGGGTCATTTCACCTCAGCGATGTCTTTTGGGTAAAGCTTGTTACTGGCTGAAAGCATTTTAGTCAATGGGGGAAACAGCTGGTTGGTTATTGACAGCAATTAAGCTGTTGAAAGGGTGGGGACAGGTGAAATGACCAAGACAAGTGCAACACTATCCTAAAGCAACTTTTGCAAACAGAGATTTCTTAAACTTGGTGTAGTACCGAATATGTTTTTTAAAGTAAAATCCATGTTTACAATAACAGTACTTTCAAAACTGCAAGATTGAGTACTATATAACTAATGGAAGTGAACAACAGCTTGTTTCTCAGAGAAGTCATCCATAGCTATTAAACACTACATTTAGATATGCTAAAATAAGCCTAAGAAATTCAATGACAAGTGCTTGACAAGAAGTCTTTCTCAGTGTCATCTGAAGAACAAACAACTTTGAAAAACAGAACTCAACATTTACTCTTTTTAAACAATCGTACGAATGTTTTTCTATTTTATAGAACAACGAAAGTTCACCTTGTCATAACACTAATAATAATAACAGTAAACCGTGTGTTTTATGTAACAGGAAAAACACAAGACTGAACTTGATGAAATGAGGAAGGCCGGACATGGAGCTTTGAGCATTATCGTAGAAGAATTCAAGGTGGGTAGCTTTGAAAGACAGCTTTATTATTTTCTGAGAGGCAGGGCGTTCTGGTCACAGTGCTGTGCTCCCCCTCCGGGACTGGCATTGGCTGGGTGGAAAACTGACTGAAAAAGCCATCACCAACATCTGGGCTTGGATCTTAAACTATGCAAAGAGAAAATGAAAAATTAGACTTCTGCAAAATGTGTATTTACATTTTCCTGCTAATTTTTTAATTGCATATCGTGTGTGTGTTTATATTACGTGGTAAATGAAAAAATAGACCCACAAAAAGAATGTTGAAAGAAGTAATTACAGGAAGAGGAAATTACTGATCTGTATGTAAATGGCCAAACGGTTTTCCAGTGACTATTGTTCTGGAAGTCTTTAGCCCATATTTTTCTTTCTGGGCTGCTTTTCGACTACATCAAGAAATTTGATAAATGTAAGTTGCAGATCACTGACACTCACATGCACTGTACTTAATGTGAGCTTGTGTTGTGTAACTTCTTTAAAAAAATACAACTATACACATCTATAAACTAGTGGGCTGGAATTAAGCCCTGTTTTTATTTAACTTTGAATATTTATTTAAACGTTATCCATAGACATGGGGTGAATTACCGTGGTTATGCGGACGACACACAGCTTTATTGGTCTGTAAAGCCAGGATATACTTGTGCTGGCGGGCTAATTACGGCTTGTCTAGCAGATATTATGCGCTGGATGACTCCGAATTTTCTGTTGCTGAACTCAGAAAAAACAGAAGTTATGCTAGTGGGTTCCCAAAAACAAATAAATAATGTGGTATTACTAGAGCCCAAGCTTAGTAACTTCTCTTCAGGTCTTAAATCAGATATAAAAAACGTAGATATTATTTCTGACCCCGCTCTGTCATTTGAGAAACATATGAGAGAAGTTACTATAGTTTCCTACAATCATTTGTGAAATATTGCAAAAAATAGACACATAATTTTCATATGTGATGCAGAGAGAGTTATGCATGCATTCGTATCATCCAGACTTGATTACTGTAATGCACTCCTCTCTGGTATCTCAAAAAGTGTGCTACAGCTCGTCCAAAACACCTCCGCTAGGGTCCTAACTAAAGCTAGTAAAAGGGAACACAGGACCCCTGTTCTGGCTTCTTTACATTGGCTCCCGGTGGAGTTTAGAATTGATTTAAAGATTTTGCTGCTAAGCTATAAAACCCAGAATGGCCTGGCACCCGTTTATTTACAAGAGTTCCTCGCCCCATATGTACCCAGCCATTCAGTGAGATCACAGGATGCAGGTGTTTTGATTGTCCCAAGGGTGAGTAAAATTAAAACAGGTGGAAGGGCTTTCTCACACAGAGCACCACAGCTATGGAATGCCCTTCCTAAATCAAATAAAATTTGATTTGATTTGATTTGATTAAAGATACTAATAGACATCATTTAGTAGGTACCATTCAGGTATATTTACCTGATCTAAAAGATCCAAGATTATAACGACTGTATCAGATATCTAATACTTTACTTTTACTTGCATGACTTCACAATCAAAGAGTAAGCGTTACACGTCCCTACAGATCTCAAACCCCAGTGCACTAGAGTGTCCATTTTGAAAAGAGCTATGAAACAGACTTTATTACAGCGAGTGGTTGGGGACAGCGAGTGGTTGCTGTGGCAGGCTCCATATTTTTAGCCGACATTACTGGAAGCGCCATTGTGTTAATGCTTGAGGACACGCTTTGAATAAGCAGAAGAATTAAATGAATCTCCTCCTAGCAGCTGATGAGTTAATACCGACATCGGGATAAGACGTATGCTTACCTCTCAACTAGAGAGATTATTCTTTAGTTGTATGGTAAGTAGTTTGAAAAACACAAAAATGCATAATACATAAATAAAATACACATCCACTATATAGACTAAATACACATACATACAGTCTCCTCCAAAATTATTGGCACCCTTGATAAAGATGAGCAAAAAAGACATAAATAATGCCATTACTGAGCCATATTGTAATTTTCCAACATGTGGAATATATTTGACTTTTTTAATGATTCAATGGAATCAACCAAAATTGCACATTTCTCAAATTATAAATTTATTTCCAAAAAAAATGAAGTGTAACAATTATTGGCACCCTTGTTTTCAGTACTTTGTGCACCCTCCCCTTGCAAGGATAATGGCACTTTTTCTATAATGTTTAATGAAATTAGAGAACACAGATCCAGATCCTTGATATCCTTTTGTCTGCGCTTATGGACTGCCCTCTTCAATTGAAACCACAGGTTTTCAATGGGGTTCAAGTCCGGAGACTGAGATGGCCATTGCAAAATGTTGATTTTGTGGTCAATTAACCATTTCTTCGTGGATTTTGATGTGTGCTTGGGGTCATTGTCTTGCTGCAAGATCCACTTGCGGCCGTTTCAGCCTTCTGGCAGAGGCAACCAGGTTTTTGGCTAAAATATCCTGGTACTGGGTAGAGTTCATGATGCCGTTGACCTTAACAAGGGCCCCAGGACCAGTGGAAGCAAAACAGCCCCATAACACCAAAGATCCACCACCATATTTTACAGTAGGTATGAGGTTCTTTTCTGCACACGCATCCTTCTTTCGACGCCAAACCCACCGCTGGTGTGCGTGGCCAAAGAGCTCTATTTTTGTCTCATCTGACCATAGCACCCGGTTCCAATCGAAGTGTCAATGCCGTTTAGCAAACTCCGGGCGCTTACATTTGTTGGTTGCTATCAATAAAGGCTTTTTTTCTGGCAACCCTTCCAAATAGCCTATTGGCATGGAGGTGGCATCTAATTGTAGATTTGGAGACTTGGTGACTCCAAGATGCAACCAAGTTCTGTAATTCTCCAACTGTGGCCCTTGGATTTCCCTTTGCCTCCCGAACCATCTGCCTCACTGTTGGTGGGGGCAAGATATACTTGCGTCCTCTACCAGGCAAGTTTACCACTGTTCCAGTGGTTTTGAACTTCTTAATTATTGCCCTAATAGTGGTAAGTGGTATATTTAGTTTTTTAGCTGTTGTTTTGTACCCATTGCCTGATTTATGAAGGTCAACAACCATTTGTCTCTTTTCATTTGTGAGTTCTTTGCCTTTCCCCATGGTGATGGATGACAAATGGATTTCATATGCGTGTTACCTCATTTTTATACCCCAGTGAAACAGGAAGCCATGGAAGGCCACAATACAGTTCCTTAAGACTGAGATGAACTTAAAGAAGTAGAATGTTAATGAAGAATTAATTTTGTTTGATTTTATTTATAAGAATCGTTAGGGGTGCCAATAATTCTGACACCTATCTTTTTGAGAATTTTTTAAAAATAAAAAAAAATAAAAAACTTTTTCTCTGAGCAATTGAATTAGAATAATAGAATATGGTTTCCCCATATATCTGAGCATAAAATATAGCTCATTACCTGTGTTGTTTATTTTATACAGCATTTTTTGCTCATCTTTATCAAGGGTGCCAATAATTTTGGAGGTGACTGTATATATAGCCTCAGCCCTGCCATATACGGTATGTCCACTCCTTTTAAGATTTTAAGGACTTCAATCATGCCCCCCCTTTGTTTCAGGATAAATAGATTCAGTTTTTTCAGCCTGTCTTCGTAGCTCAGTCTTTTAAGCCCTGGAATTTCTGGTTGCACTTCTTTGGACTCTCTCCAGGGCCACTATTATTATTATTATTATTATTATTATTATTATTATTATTATTATTATTATTTATTTCTTAGCAGACACCCTTATCCAGGGTGACTTACAATTGTTACAAGATATCACATTATTTTTACATACAATTACTTTTTTTTTTACACATTATTTTTTTAATAATGTCCCTTTGGTGCTGTGATGACCAGAATTGGACACAGCATTCCCAGTACAGTATCACCAGTGCATTATACAACCTCATGATAGCCGTCTTGGATTTGTACTCTACACTTTTGGCTATATGTTCAAGCATTCTGCGTGGTTGCTGACAGCAATAAATCTGTTACAACACTGAGGTTTTTCTCTTGGTGTGCCTGTTCTAGTTCTCTCCCCCACCTCCCCACACCCCCCATTTGGGACTGGGATCTTACATTTTTGTGAGCAGCATGCAACACTTTACATTTATTGAAATTGAATTTAATTTGCCATGTTTCTGCTCAGTTCTGTAGATCTAAATCTTTTTGGATTGCCTGGAAAGTTGACAAGTTTCCTAAGTAAGTATTCCTTGATCTAAGTTGTTGGTGTAGATAAGAAACATCAATGGTCCAAGGAAGGAGCCCTGCAGCATCTCACTGAGTCATTCCAGTCAGAGGTTTTCCCTCTTAGAAGCACTCTCTACCTCCTGTGTTTTAAACGTTTTTATATCCACTTGCATGTAGTAACTTGTATTCCCACAGATTGCAGTTTCATGTGGGACTTTGTAAGTCCAAGTGTATGATGTCATAGGCTCTTTTTATGTCCATCTTTTCAAGGCCCCTTTTCTGAATCTGTGTTGGCTGTCTCCTATGATGCTGTTGATTGCATAGATACTCCTCTAGTCTCCCTCTTACAAATGATTCCATGATTTTACATGTTATGATGGATAACTTGCTACAGATGATAACCCTGAGATTCAGAACAAATTTTAATCCAAATGTCATCCAGAATTTGTTCTTGGAATTAAAAAAATATATATATGACCTTTCCTGAGAACAGAAAAGATTGTTGGAGCAGAGGTGGGGAAATCCACCCAGTTCTGTTTAATTTTCTTCTTGAATCTTTTCTTGGTTTATAAACAATAACAGCTGGAGTTCCCTTTCAAGTAAGAAATGTAAACATTACCGAATGGGTATTTACCTCCTAAAGACCCGAATCCTGATTAATGTATATCAAAGCTGCTCTCTGAGCCTGGGATACAGTCGTAACCCTGCCCCCGAGGGATCAAAAGAGCTGCAGTCACAGATCTCATCGTCATTTTTCCTTTCAAGACTGACCTGATCGGAGAGCCTTGCTGGAGATAAGTACACAGTACTTACATGTGTTTTACACAATTTATGTGGTATATATTTAAAGAATCGTTAAAATTAGTTTTTTTTTATATATAAACTACACTACAGCCTGTTGCTCGTTTCGTCCCGCTTGGCCGTGTGCCCCGTTGAAGTCAGCGGCTTGCGTCGCTCCTTTCCAGCGACCCAGCACCTTAAGTCGGCTGACTTTGTGCTGTCCCCCCAGGCTGGAGCTTCTTATTATTTTTCTCGTTTTTGTTGCTTTTGCCACTATGAGACGTTCTATATATTTTTATATATTTGTAATTGTTTTATTTCTGTTTTACAGATGTCACGCGCAGGCCTGTCTGTAACGTGGTGCTTGACACATGTACAGTAAGAGCAGCTGCTGCACACGACAGAAATACTAGCTTCGGCTTTTTTGTTGGTTGTATTACAACCAGAGTATCCCAATGCCCCATTATCTAATCTCCATTTGTGACTCCTGGTCCTTGTTTCTTTTTCAGGTTGAAAAAGTCCCCTTGGTCAACATTGTCAATACGTTTTGGAATTTTGAATACTTGAGTCAGATCGAGGCATAGTCTTCTTTGTTCAAGACTGAATAGATTCAATTCTTTTAGCCTGTCTGCATACGACATGCCTTTTAAACCAGGAATAATTCTGGTCGCTCTTCTTTGCACTCTTTCTAGAGCAGCAATATCCTTTTTGTAACAAGGTGACCAGAAAACTGAACACAGTATTCTAGATGAGGTCTTACTAATGCATTATAAAGTTTTAACATTACTTCCCTTGATTTAAATTTAACACTTTTCACTATATATCTGAGCATTTTGTTGGCTTTTTTTTTTTTTTTTATAGCTTCTCCACATTGTCTAGGTGAAGACATTTGTGAGTCAACATAAACTCCTAGATCTTTTTCATAGATTTCTTCTTCAATTTCAGTATCTCCCATATGGTATTTATAATGGACATTTTTGTTGCCTGCGTGCAGTACCTTACACTTTTCTAAATTAAATGTAATTTGCCATATGTCGGCCCATTTCTGAATGCTGTCTAGATCATTTTGAATGACCTTTGCTGCTGCAGCAGTGTTTGCCACTCCTCCTGTTTTTGTGTCGTCTGCAAATTTACCAAGTTTGCTTACTATACCAGAATCTGAGCCATTAATGTAGATTAGG
This sequence comes from Acipenser oxyrinchus oxyrinchus, assembly GCA_030684275.1. Lineage (NCBI taxonomy): Eukaryota > Metazoa > Chordata > Actinopteri > Acipenseriformes > Acipenseridae > Acipenser > Acipenser oxyrinchus. Next base: position 37,519,366 of record CM060256.1, read on the forward strand.
TCGCCAGTTCAGGCAGCTGTTTCCGAACAGGGAGCAACCCTCACGCAGTTGCTGCAGGAGCCCTCGCCGCCACCAGACCCATCTGCCCCCTTGGCAGATTGGCCACAGGAGGACGTACTGTCCATCACTGCCTCTGAGGAGGCTGGTGAACAGGAGCTGATGTTCCCATCTAAGGACGTGGAGTCATACAGAACGTCCCCAGCAGAAGAGCTCATGCTGCTCCTCAGGAGGACACTGCAACTTTGCAGGGTAAACAAGGCAATCCATCTTTGATGACGAGCCTAACCCCTTAGTTCACCCAGATTTCCTCTATGAGATCCAGTACTCCAGAGACCATCCAGTAGCTCCTGCTGTTTCCCATACGACGGAGACCCTATTCAGAGTGTATGATGATGAAAAGCTGGGCTTGGCTCATTTTACGCGGGTCGAGGCATCCGTTGCTGCCTTGGTCCAGGCAACTAATTTGGCTCTGCTGTCTAAGGACGCTGCCTGGTTTCTGAGGTGATCCTCAAAAAGGCCCACTCAGCTGGGGTGTTCGCCACAAAGTTAGGGAACTACAAAAGTTTCCTGGTCGCAGTACAAAGTACTACTGTTGGATGCCCCGATCACTCCAAGGCACACATTGGGTGGATGAGATGCTGCAGCGTTCTCACTACGTGCCGGAATCCACTAAGGAGATGGTTCACCTGCTTCCCAAGCGACCACCTCCGGTACATAAACCAGGGGCAAACTGGCGCCCTAGGGCCCAGCAGCTCAAAGATCAGCACAGTCGACTGTGCCCACTGCCAGAGGAGATTTTGGGACCGCCTGCGGCTGCTCGCCGGAGGCCATAATAGGTTCCGCTGCCCTACGTAGACACAGAAGGCGCAGGCCAAGCCACAGGCCTAAGAATTTGCTTCCACAGGCACAGGGCCCCTTTTCAGGGAGCCATTTGGACTACTGGCATCAGTGCACCACATCTGGGTGCTTACTACTGTTCAGACTGGCTTTTCTCTTCAATTGAAGCACGGTCCCCCTTTCGGGGCGTCACTACAGCATCAGTCATGGACCCACAGGACGCCCCTGTGGTGTCTCGGGAGATAGCAGCTCTGCTATTCTCATGATTAGACCCCCTCGTGCTGGAGGAATGGTTCTACTCCAGGTGCTTCCTAGTGCCAAAGCGGGATGGTGGCCTCAGACAGGTCAGTCTGTATCTGAGCCGAAGCCTGTTACAGTCAATCAGGCCAGGTGACTGGTTAACCACAATGGACCTCAAAGACGTCTATTTCTCATCCCCGTAAAACCAGCACACAGGAAGTACCTGCAGTTCGCCTTTCAGGGAACAGCATACAAGTTCCATGACTTTCCATTTGGCCTGCGAAAAATGAGAAGAGCCAGCTGACACCTTCCTAGACAGCCTCCTATCTGGGAGTGTGCTTGGACTTCGAGTCCATGCTGGCCACTCTGTTGGACGGCAGAGTGCAGAGAATAGCCATCTGCTTGGAGCTCTTTCAGCTCAACAGAGCACTAATGGTAGTGACATACCAGAAACTTACGGGCCTGATGGCAGCAGCTTCCCAGACCCTCCCATTGGGTCTCCTGCACATGCACTCTCTGCAGGTCTGGTTCAACAGCACACGTTGAACCGCGACTGCCTATTGACAGAATCCCACCTCTGTCTAAGGACACTCTCTTGCAGGAAACAGCAGACACATCTGCGCCTAGGCGTAGTGCTGGGTAGTGTAATCAGAAGGTAGGTCGTCACCATGGACGTGTCCAGACTATCTGAGGCGTGCAAGGTGTGTTTAACCCCCCGTGGAAGGGTCTCCACATCAATGTTTTACAGCGCACAGAGAACACAACAGTGGTGGCCTACATCAATCACCAGGCAGCCTGCGGTCGCCCAGTCTCCATTGTGTGGCCTGCAAGCTTTTGCTGTGGTCCCCAACCACTCTTGGGAAAATGTCACAAGGTCAATCGCTTAAAGTTTGCAAAACAGCATTTGAATGATGGATATGAGTGCTAGTCAAAGGTTTTGTGGAGTGATGAAACAAAAATTGAGCTATTTGGTCACGCTGATAGTCGTTACGTTTGGAGAAAGTCTGGTGAGGCGTACAAAGAAAAGAACACCATACCTACTGTCAAGCATGGAGGTGGTAATATCCTTCTATGGCTGTTTTTCCTCTAATGGCACAGGAAATTTAGTTCCAATACATGGTAAATGGATTCCATAGCATACCAAAAGATGTTTGCCCTCCGCTATAAAACTTGGTTTAAGCGCAACTGGACGTTCCAACACAGCAATGATCCAAAGCACACATCAAAATCTACTTCAGAATGGTTAAAGAAGAAGAAAATCAAGGTTCTGGAATGGCCTAGTCCCGATCTAAATCCGATTGAGAATCTTTGGTATGAGTTGAAGAAGCCCTCGGAATTTGAATGAACTGGAACAATTCTGCGTTGAAGAATGGTCAAAAATAACTAAAGAATCATGCCAAAAGCTCATTGACAAATATCCTAATCGTTTAAAAGAGGTTATTATTGCTAATGGTACCTCAACTAGCTATTCAATTACTTTTCCTTGTCAGGGTAAGAATACTGTTGAATTAGCATTTTTGGAGTTTTGCAAAAAAAAATTGTTGAAATAAATAAATGTAGGCATCTGTTTCTTGTTACTTGTTTTCCTCATCCACAAAAGCAAAACATTTGCTACAAAAGATTTTTCCTATAATTATTTGTTTTCGAGAAATTTCTATGATTTATAAATTTCACTGGGGTATGTAAACATTTGAGTACAACTGTACATGTGAGAACCAGTCTCATCTGTATTGGATTCTATAATTAACCTTGTTTGATTACAACAAACTGAGGATTTTGGCTTCAGTGCCCTTTAATGATGTGCTGTCCGAACAACCCCAGGGTTGCTTACCAGGGTCCTAATGCCCTCAAGTTCCTCAAAGGTAATTGGTTGGGCTATATCATTTTTATTTGAATGTATTATGGTGTAATATTTTTTTAAAGCCTGTTAAAGGCTATACATGTGCATTTTGGAAGAACTTTTGGACTTGAAAAAATGTTTATCCAAGAAGTTAAGTCCCATCAGGATTCCGCGATTGCGGGAAAAATTGCTCTCACTCTTGCAGAATTTTCAATTTTTTGCAAAAAAAACAAAACTCAAACATTTGCTCCCTACTATCACTGTATATGTCACTAGAGCGCATACACGCTATTTGTATAGTGAGAAGTGTGGCTGGGTTTCAGTGCGAGCTTTAGTTCAGCAATGGAAAGATTCCTAAGGCCATCGATGAGCTCCGGAAACAAATCTAAATTAGTACCGAATATAACGGCAAAAGATAGGGCACACATGCAAAATGCAAGTCCAGTATTTCCAATAACTCATCGTCATAGCTTCTGTTCAAATGGTAGAAGACCGTGATAATGACCATGGATAGACTAAACAGTGGCTACTGAAGAACAAGGTATTATTATTATTATTATTATTATTATTATTATTATTATTATTGTTATTTATTTTTATTTTTTTACAAAAGCATTTCATAGTTTAGTCACAAGTTAAAAGCTAAGCGTTGTTCTGTTATTCCTATGTGAAAGGTCAGAGAAACAATTAGGACCTTGCAGGTCCTGAAATATGTCATTCTAATTATATATGGAAATAAACAAGTTTTTGGTGTAGTAACATGAATGCTCAAAAAGGAAAGGAGCAGCGAACTATATTAGATATTATCCGATTACCTGGGATGACAACATTTTTGTTACTTTCCCATTTGTTTTGTGGTATGTGATGGTAGCACTTTCACATTGTGGCCTTAGTCAAAGAAACAATAATGCTAGTTTATCAGGTTATTCAGGATAACAAGCTTGTCAGCAGAACTTTCAAAGCTTGTGTTTTTGCATGCAAAACAATCAACAATATTTGATTTCTGTGTGAAACTGTAAGTTGTTTATTATTGTTTTTGTTCACCGAGTTAATTCTGTATAATGTACATTTGTTAACTTTTGCTATTTAAGCCGTCAAATTAGACAGTACAAGCCAAAACCTAAAAGTATAGCCAACAGTTTGTGCAGTATGTGGTTGGATTGTTTTCGTAAAAATAAAGCTGTAGTTATTTTATTAATTCTTATTTCAGTGGAACTATACGAGTTGCACTGAGTTTGTACAGTACTGTATACTGTAATTGATTCATTTACTGCATTTCATTCAACCATTTTCATAAGGACATTTACCTAAAAAACAAACTTGTAAATACTGTAATACTGTAAACATGTGAGTTCTGTTGCTTATATGCATGTTAATGCCATGGCTCACATGCACCCGTGGTTAACTCGACACCTTGGATAAGTCAACACTAAATGGCATCCGCGTGGGGTGTTGAGTTAATCGAGGCTGACTGTGTATATAAATACAAGTAGCTTTTGAGTTAAGGTGGGAGAAAGCAATAACTATAGAATTATGAGTAATCGGGATATGCAAATGAAAAACATTATAGGAGCCAATCAAATCGTGTGAAAGTCACCAAAAGGCTGCTACAGTCACAGTGGTTTAAACTTGTTTTTTTATACGTGGAGGGCAGTCAAATTACTTGGGTGGGCAATGGCCTTGATTTTCCACCTATTAATTTATGTTGAAAATAAACTTCATTTAAGTTACTTATCCCAGTTTACGGGACACAGAATGTGAAAAACAAATGTAATTTAACAATAAACAGAAATGATATATGTGATTAATGCATCCCTTATTGAGCTTACTGAATTAAATACATCATGTCTTGTCAATACACATCTGTAAGCAGTGAGAAGTTTTTTTAAAAGTCAAGGGATGTTCGCGCTTTAACTCCTTCTTACACCTAATGATTTACTGGTGGACCTCAGCCATGCAGTACAATTCCAAGGCAGAAAGTCTGGGGATGATTAGCATGAAATATTTAACCAGCCCGATTCAAAGTTTACTTTGGGAGACGAGTTTGTGTTGGAGCTTCGCTTTCCCGTTTGTTAAAGCTTTGACCTTGTAATTTTAAATTGGCCACTTTGATCTTTTCCTCCTTTTGAAAACGGATCTCGGTGATTAAATGCACTTAATGATCACATGTAAATGGTTTTAAAATCACGTAGGTTGAATTTCATCTAATGGAGACATAGTTATTTTCTGTGGTAGCTATTTGGACTCCAGAACACACGCACATTGGTATGAATCTTTTTTTTTCTTATAGTATGAGTTTTCTCACTAATTATCGATCTGTATACACTGCCAAAGAAAATAACCCCCAAATGCAACAGCTTAGTGGTGCTGAGCTATTCACTTTTCTAACTTAATTCAGCTAAACACAATTTTGATTCTTGACTGTTGGCTTTTTTAACAAAAGTCAAAAAAGTTTAATGAATATCAACTCCTTCTCAGTAATAAACCCAAACCTGGAATATCTTGGACTCCTCTTCACAAACAAATGGAGTGAGAGCATGTCTTTCTTAACTTGTACCATTTGTGTAATCTGTCGTTACAGCTATTCTGTACCAGTAACAGGTCAGGCTGATCCTCTTTTTAACTTGTTTCTTTTTGCAGAATCCAATATCTCATTTTAGTACCATGGATCCCTTTATACCAGTGCATGTGAAATATCATTGTTTGATCACGTTTAACAAAATGCTGAATGAGGGACACATTGAAGATCCCACAACCAAACCAACTGCCTCTTCACACCAAGCAGCTTATAAGGAATATCAGCGGTCCATCCAGACCTGCTTACATGATGGGCTTTCCTGTGTTGGTTTTCTGGAATGTTGCTCTTCCAGGAACACACAGGAGGCTCTTGGTCGTTGATGCAGCCAACTATTTTTTGTCAAGTATACAACATACTTCTCATTCCATTGGGAGATTTTTCAAATACACAGAAGGACATTAAGATAAGCTCATGAAACACCACCTTTAACTTTGTTATATCTGTCAGTAAGCACATCTTTAGATCTATAAACTGTGTTATTAGATACATGTATAGAGCCACCTGGTTAAAAACTTGAGTTTATATTAATTTGTTAAATACAGGATTACCATTTACAAAAGGTGTATGGTGCAACTTTATACTGTTAATGTAGGCTCCTGATTTTGTTGAAAACATATGCATTTCTAATAATTTTCCTAGAATTTAATTTTTATAAATGTTATGACAATCAGTGGCTTATGAAGAATAGCTGCCTACTCAGACTGATGAGATAGCAATAGAAAATCAATAAGAAACACCCTAAGCATAAACATTCCCTCATCCTCATAGTTCTGTGCTACAAAGTACAAACCCTCAAGCAACGCTCATCAGAACTTTTGTAATTCAGACTGACCCTTGGATTTTGGATGTAAAAGTGTTGTATTTGGCACTGACAGAGGAGATCAGATATTTCATTTATTAGTTCTTGTAAACCATGTTGTTATAAGGATTCAAAATAAAAGGGCTGGAATAATGTGCCTGCAAAATAAATAAATGAGAAGCTTTAGAAAATGTAAATGTAGTCGTTTGTATTATTTGTAACATAAAAGACTTTCCACACATTTTAGACTTGGCAAGCTTCTAGTGTTGCTTTCTCCCTTTCTTTTTTCATTTTTTTTTTTAAAGAACGTTATTGCATTTCATTTTGTTTTGTGTATCCATTTGTTACAAGTACAGTATCCACTTCAAAAAGGTTCTTTGCTTTAATGTAATAAAACTCCTTAGGTTTTATTGGCAGCTGGCGTGTTATGAATTTGAAGATCATGGGAAGAACATTGTGGAAAAAGGCTTACTTTCTAAACTTTTCTCTGCCTGGGTATTGAAGAGATTGGTGGGCAGAATATGTACATACAAAAATTTTGGATAAAAACACAGAATATGCTTTTAAAATCAAGGTTTAATTTTCAGTTCCTAGTAGCTGATTGATTTTAAAACTTGATCAGGTTCAGTCTAAGGATCCTAATGATTCAGCATCAACTACATGGCTTGGTAACCAATTCCATAACCTCTGTCCTAAGTCTGTCAACACTAAGTGTTCCTGAACAAGTTGTAGAGTTTAAACGCAATGCATTACTTCCTCTAGCTTTCTTTTATGTTCTACATATTCCTGCAATACCTTTTTCAAAATAATTGTTTTGGTATTTTTTAACCTATCCCTGCTCATAAATCAGTTTTGACCGTTATTTTCGTTTCAGATTGGTTATGCATCAGGTCTTCCTGTCAAAATGTCTTCTAAAATCCAACCAGTTAAATCGGAAGCATTTCATTGGTTCCCAACTCCTCTCTCAAAGTCCACCATTTTGATTGGTTCATCTGTCCTACCTGCTCGCTCCGGCACAGGTTCAGAGGGGCAGGAACAGGTTAATGAATATACATGACAAGCCCTATATAATGGCAAAACATAAATACGTCAATTATTTTGGTGGAATAAGAACCAATCAAAATGGTGAACTTTGGGAGAGTCGTCGGGAACCAAGGAAATGTTTCTGATTGAACAGGTTAGATTGAAGCAGCTAATGTTGTGAATTCAGAACACATTTTGATTGGAAGACTCGATGCATAACTAGTGAAAACTGATTTATGACAAGGGTTATGCTAATAAAAATATCAAACAACCACAATTATTTACTAGTCACCAATGACAAAACGAAGTGAAATATAAGAATAAAGACCCAAAAAGTATTTTGTGGACTTTAGCACAATCTGATGTGCTGATACGCTGGGGAGACCGCACTGTGGTTGATCTCTGGAGCCAGCGTCGCAGCCCTTGTGTGTGCTGATGCGCTGGTGATGCATAGGAGGCTGTGTGGTCCAGTGGTTAAAGAAAAGGGCTTGTAACCAGGAGGTCCCTGGTTCAAATCCCACCTCAGCCACTGACTCATTGTGTGACCCTGAGCATGTCACTTAACCTCCTTGTGTTCCGTCTTTCGGGTGAGAAGTAGTTGTAAGTGACTCTGCAGCTGATGCATAGTTCACACACCCTAGTCTCTGTAAGTCGCTTGGATAAAGGCGTCTGCTAAATAAACACATAATAAATCCCTAGAGCCAGCATTACACTTCAGCCATCAACACCAGGCAGAAGGATATCAACATCATCAAATGGAAAGAAACGCAAATGGATGGAGATGCAGATGGATCACATTAGTTTACTGTAAAGCTACGTCTTAATTGGTGCTTATCTTGGCGAGAGCCGAGTTTAAATCAGCATGAAGTTTTAACATCTACTGTCATGTAATGGAAATCATATATATATTTCCCTTTCAATTGCGAAATGTTATCCATTACTGATTGGAATATACCTCTGTGTAGCCCGATTTTACCTGAGCACGAATGCCAAAGCTGCTCAAAGAGCCCTCTCTGTGTCAGACATGGAGTCCCCGCTCCCGAGGGGTAAAGTGCTTCCTTGCCAAGTGGCCTCCACAGAACATTCACTTTTCTGCGCACCAGTACCTGTTGTACCTGTTGAGAAACAAGTGCTCCTTTTCTGCCAGCATAGCCTGGCTTTTTACCGTCACTACCAGTGATTTTACACTTGGTATCAAGAGCACATTGCTCAATATTAGCTCAGTGCCGGCATTAAATATCCGGCTCCGATAGTTGCTCAGTACTGGTCGGTGCTGAGCACACTGGTAGTTTGCCGAGTCCTGCACGGATATTGGGTGATTGCATCTGGTTCCAAGCCGGTACCAGTTTATAAAAGAGACAGATATGTCTCTTTATTTTAGTGCATCTCTCTTCCTTCACTTGGACAGCTCCGCTGTACCGTATGTACTGCACACAGCACTGCAAGTTACTGTATATACCTAAATATATTCAAATTTATCCACATTTACTGAACGGCTGTTCTGTGTACGGCTCTCTGCACCATGCCTGGGTTTCACCCACATGTTTTATGCAAGAGAAACATGCATGATAAATGCATCTCCTGCTTGGGTATGGAACACGCAAAAGAGGCTTTGAGGGACCGCGATTTTTGTGGCTCATGTCCCCTGTTTTCCATGTGGATGCTGCAACCGCCTGTTGAAACAGGGATCACAGCCAGCTTAGCCAAGTGTGGCAAGGTTTCCTTGTGAACTCTAATAACTTGCTGCAGCACCTGATTAGTGGTCAGGGTGTTGTACTCTGTCAGCAGGAGGGTGGACAGCACTCTGTACTCATTGAGCATGTCCTCCGCTCTCACTTCTGTGCTGTAGCGGTCAGTGAGTAACTGGGAACAAAATATACAAGGTGCAAATTCAAGGAAAGATAATGTAATTTTTTTAATGTTCATCCTCCAGTCTGTGAAAATGTTGTTTTAGAAATTCATGCCCATCAAAAGGTAAATAAACAATAATAAATACATGGTACACAGAACCAAAGGAAAAAAGTTGACTGAGTTTATCATAGAACTGTTAAATAATAAACAAGACATATGCCTGTAATATTTTACCTCCAGTCGATGGGTGTAATCTTTGTCTGCCTCATCAGGGTTGAAGACGTTGAAGGCAGATGTAATTAGGTTGTCAGGAAATCGGTCCATGAGATTCCTTATGACATTGTCCAGGAATGGTCTGTAAATCTAAAATTTTGAATCAGCGTCATTAGTGTGCGATAATGATTGCATGATAATGGGCTCATCCAGTTTATATTTACCATATCACACAGCCGTGTGATACAGGAAACACTCGCTCATTAATACAGCAACAGTGCGCTACCCCAGTGCGAGCTGTCAAACAGCAACACATCTCCACAATTCAAACAACACATCTCCACAATTCAAACAGCAACACATCTCCACAATTCAAACAACACATCTCCACAATTCAAACAACAACACATCACAATTCAAACAACACATTTCCACAATTCAAACAACACATCTCCACAATTCAAACAGCAACACATCTCTACAATTCAAACAACACATCACAATTCAAACAACACATCTCCACAATTCAAACAACAACACATCTCCACAATTCAAACAACACATCACAATTCAAACAACACATCTCCACAATTCAAACAACAACACATCTCCACAATTCAAACAACAACACATCACAATTCAAACAACAACACATCACAATTCAAACAACACATCTCCACAATTCAAACAACAACATCTCCATAATTCAAACAACACATCTCCACAATTCAAACAGCAACACATCTCCACAATTCAAACAGCAACACATCTCCACAATTCAAACAACAACATCTCCACAATTCAAACAACACATCTCCACATTTCAAACAACAACACAACTCCACAATTCAAACAGCAACACATCTCCACAATTCAAACAGGAACACATCTCCACAATTCAAACAACACATCACAATTCAAACAACACATCTCCACAATTCAAACAACAACACATCTCCACAATTCAAACAACACATCACAATTCAAACAACACATCTCCACAATTCAAACAACAACACATCTCCACAATTCAAACAACAACACATCACAATTCAAACAACAACACATCACAATTCAAACAACACATCTCCACAATTCAAACAACAACATCTCCATAATTCAAACAACACATCTCCACAATTCAAACAGCAACACATCTCCACAATTCAAACAGCAACACATCTCCACAATTCAAACAACAACATCTCCACAATTCAAACAACACATCTCCACATTTCAAACAACAACACAACTCCACAATTCAAACAGCAACACATCTCCACAATTCAAACAGGAACACATCTCCACAATTCAAACAACAACGCATCTCCACAATTCAAACAACAACACATCACAATTCAAACAACACATCTCCACAATTCAAACAACAACACATCTCCACAATTCAAACAACATCTCCACAATTCAAACAACACAACTCCACAATTCAAACAACAACACATCTCCACAATTCAAACAGGAACACATCTCCACAATTCAAACAACAACACATCTCCACAATTCAAACAACAACGCATCTCCACAATTCAAACAACAACACATCTCCACAATTCAAACAATAACACATCTCTACAATTCAAACAACAACACATCTCCACAATTCAAACAACAACACATCTCCACAATTCAAACAACAACACATCTCCACAATTCAAACAACAACACATCTCCACAATTCAAACAGCAACACATCTCCACAATTCAAACAGCAACACATCTCCACAATTCAAACAGCAACACATCTCCTCTATTCAAACAGTAACACATCTCCACAATTCAAACAGCAACACATCTCCACAATTCAAACAACAACACATCTCCACAATTCAAACAGCAACACATCTCCTCAATTCAAACAGCAACACATCTCTACAATTCAAACAGCAACACATCTCCACAATTCAAACAGCAACACATCTCCACAATTCAAACAACGCATCTCCACAATTCAAACAACAACACATCACAATTCAAACAACACATCTCCACAATTCAAACAACAACACATCACAATTCAAACAACACATCTCCACAATTTAAACAACACATCTCCACAATTCAAACAACAACACAACTCCACAATTCAAACAGCAACACATCTCCTCAATTCAAACAACACATCTCCACAATTCAAACAGCAACACATCTCTACAATTCAAACAGCAACACATCTCCACAATTCAAACAGCAACACATCTCCACAATTCAAACAACAACGCATCTCCACAATTCAAACAACAACACATCATAATTCAAACAACACATCTCCACAATTCAAACAACAACACATCTCCACAATTCAAACAACAACACATCACAATTCAAACAACAACACATCACAATTCAAACAACACATCTCCACAATTCAAACAACAACATCTCCATAATTCAAACAACACATCTCCACAATTCAAACAGCAACACATCTCCACAATTCAAACAACAACACATCACAATTCAAATAACAACACATCTCCACAATTCAAACAACAACATCTCCACAATTCAAACAACACATCTCCACATTTCAAACAACAACACAACTCCACAATTCAAACAGCAACACATCTCCACAATTCAAACAGGAACACATCTCCACAATTCAAACAGGAACACATCTCCACAATTCAAACAACAACACATCACAATTCAAACAACACATTTCCACAATTCAAACAACACATCTCCACAATTCAAACAACAACACAACTCCACAATTCAAACAGCAACACATCTCTACAATTCAAACAGCAACACATCTCCACAATTCAAACAACAACGCATCTCCACAATTCAAACAACACATCACAATTCAAACAACACATCTCCACAATTCAAACAACAACACATCTCCACAATTCAAACATCAACACATCACAATTCAAACAACAACACATCACAATTCAAACAACACATCTCCACAATTCAAGCAACACAACTCCACAATTCAAACAACAACACATCTCCACAATTCAAACAGCAACACATCTCCACAATTCAAACAGGAACACATCGCCACAATTCAAACAGCAACACATCTCCACAATTCAAACAGCAACACATCTCCACAATTCAAACAGCAACACATCTCCACAATTCAAACAGCAACACATCTCCTCAATTCAAACAACAACACATCTACACAATTCAAACAGCAACACATCTCCTCAATTCAAACAGCAACACATCTCTACAATTCAAACAACAACACATCTCCACAATTCAAACAACAACACATCTCCACAATTCAAACAGGAGCACATCTCCACAATTCAAACAGGAACACATCTCCACAATTCAAACAGGAACACATCTCCACAATTCAAACAGGAACACATCTCCACAATTCAAACAGCAACACATCTCCACAATTCAAACAGCACATGTCTCCACAAATCTCTAGTGTGTACTTGATAAGGAAAATCCTCCAGAGCCGTCCACGTCCAATGAAAATCAGGTAAATCCAAGAGAAACTTGTGAAGTACTTGCTTGTTTGTTGTTGGTGCAAGCGCACAAGGAATGTGAACACCTTGAAAGCATGCAGAGAGTAAACAAGTACTTACATATAAAGTAAACAAGTAATACTGCAAATAAACTTTACAAAAATGAAAGTAAATGCTATGTATGCACCTTTGCTGCTGTATCTTCCACTCTTCTCAATGCACTCACAGATGCAAGGGATGTTTGCGCGAAATGCGGTTGGATAAAAAGTAGCCAGATTGTGTTTTTCAAACCAGCCAAAAACCAGAACTTACATTTAAGACTTAAAATATATACACTGTATTACAAAACCAGTGCTGCTCATTTATTTAAAATAAAAAAAAAAATAACACGGGTAAGTAATGTTAATTTTACTGATAGAGTTCTTAAATTCATGACTGTAACAGGGCGAGCAGCCCTGTACATTGATTTGTTTACTTTATTTTAGAACGGGGTCCCCCCCCCCACCCGTGTTATTTTGTATTTGTTTATTATGATTTAGTATGTATATATGACGGCGAAGCGCCGGTTGTTTTGTTGTATTTATTTAAAAATGTATTTACGGCGTAGCCGTGTTTTTGTTTTAAAAAACCTCGTGGAAATGCGTGACTGTCAGCTGGCGATTATTGAATTAGCTGGCAGTCATGCATAGTAATGCTACCTGTGCAGACTGTGGCCGAGGGGTAATGAGAGAATTGATCGCCAGTTAACCCCTAGGCCAGGATATAAAAGACCTGCTGTTTTAGCTGCAGGATGGGTGTTAGAGAGGAGAGAGCGAGCAGCGAGACAGAAAAACGAAACAACAATTAAACATAGGAACAGTGAAGGCAATCTGCCCAGCCTGACCTGTGTTGTGTTATATTTTGTGTTCGAGACTTGTTTTGTTTGACTGTTTTGTTTGCTCTGTGAGCACAGTGTTTTTGTTTGGATATTTTATTTAATTTTGTTAATAAAAGCAGCCAGCCGCGTCTTTCTTTTGAACTGCAGTGCCTGGTGAGAGTTTATTTACCGTTCCTGCTTCTGTCTGACGTCACCGCCCAGTCACCCTGTCACAATGACGAATAAAAATACTTTTGATTTCTCCGTATTTCAAATGCATATGAGTGTCATGTGTAAGAATCCCCATTTAACCAGTCCTGAGGAAAGAGGTAGGCATGTTCACCATTCAATTGAGCTGGATTTGCTGAATGCAAGTGTGAATGTTTGTGTGATTTGTAATTTTATTGGATGCAGTTCCAGAAAAAAGACTGATGGCATGATATACTATACAGGGCATTGTGGTGACTGAAGACAGGGAGAGGATGTGATATACTATACAGGTCACTGTGGTGATTCAAGACAGGAGGATGATGTGATATACTGTACAGGGCATCGTCGGGATTGAAGACAGGGAGGATGTGATATACTATACAGGGCACTGTGGTGATTGAAGTTCTGCACTGGTGATGACCTCATAATCGAAATGAATAGAAAAAAAACATACACAATAAAAATAGCCAAACCACCAAAGACAATATTTACCCACTAGATGGTTTCAAAACGAGCCAAATTTGGCTGGAAAACCAACAATCTGGCAGCACTGCGGTCAACCCCAACCTCCCTCCTTGCCCGACTATAAAACAAACATTCCACAAGTATATAACATGCTCACTGACAGAGCAGGCTGAAAGAAACCCCATAGACTAGATGGCAAACCTTGCCGTACACAGGTATGGCGTGGTACGGCACGTGCTCTGGCTTTTTATGTACCTGCGTACATCCTGGAGCTGAAGAGGTTAAATCAATGTAATAAATTCAACAGGTTGTGACATATTTTGGCTACGTGTGAGACAAAATATCAAAACATGAATCAAAATATCTAAGAAGCTAGCCGTGCAAGAATACAAGTATGGAATGTGTCATAAACTGTTGTTTACTCTGTATGAATTCAAAAGGAAATCGGATGTTAGTTCAGGGCTGCAGAGCGAGGTCATAATATAATAACATTAGTTGAAAGATTGACACAAATCGGTCCACCGTCCAGTTTTTTATAGCTTTATAATTTTTACCCAGTAAACCTTTGACTCAGCTGATTTTGGCTTTCTCCGCAGGCTTTGATGAAGTCAGCTGTTTTACAGCAACAGGAGACCAGTGAAAAACACCTTGAAGCTGCAGTACAAAAGCAAGCCCACAAGTGCGAAGATCTGCTGAATGCCCAGGTAACGAGGAACAAAATCGTTTTCATTGTCAGAACAATTTGTAAGAGACCTGTTTTTATAGCAAATCTAATTTTTTATCACATTGGCGGGATCCAAGGTTTGACCCCATACATTTTAAAGTATTAAACATTGACTCATAGTTTTAAATAACATTAATTATTTTATAGCTCGAATCAGTTTTACAAGTTCTTGTTTCAAAATACTTTTTTTCAATGTTAGTTGCCATGCAAGTTAGTATTGTAAATCTCAGCCATAACTTCATAACTATTAGTAATTTTTGTAGTGAAAAGGAACATTATGTAAGTGGTAAACAACTCAAAGTGTTGATTTGGTAAAAATAATTCACTGTTTCCAGTGCTGTTTGGTATGATTATTTTCTTATCAATTCAACACTTAAAACATTTCTTCCTAGTTGATACTTGTTCGATAATGAGATTCTATTGAATGTTAATTTGGTAATTCGATTTGGTTTTTGCTCTTTTGTTATGGTTAGTTCAAACATTTAAATGTTTGTCTCTCATATTGCAGGAATGTTGTCATGAGTTCCTCAGAGTTTGAGTTTGAAATCTCACTTACAACAAACAATAGTTTCTGTTGTAAGTGAACAGTAGCGAGGGCTATGTTTTAGATGTAGCGCATGACAGTTGCATTAGAAAAATAAAAATGCAAAAAACAAAGGAATGTGAACCGGGAATGGAGAGTAAAGTTATTGATCTTTTTACCGAACCTAAAGCAGATGAAGACCTAAATATCATTGCCAGCGATCGGTTTTCTAGAAGTACTCAGGTAAAATGTAAGTGGGCTGTAAGCTTTGAACAATGGTTAAACAAAAGAAATGCAAAGCTCAGTTTAAATCTAACGTGTAGTTGATGAAGATTAACTGGTGATGAAATTGCTGTTGTTCCTGAACCTGTTCAGAAGACATGTGAAATAAATGTGTTTGTGGAAATTAATTTGCAATTATGAAAACTTTTTTTTTTTTTACATTGTTTAAGACCCTGTGTAAATCGCAATTTCACGGCTGTGTGGAAATCATGAAATTAGCCCAGTACCGCGATTTTTACAATATTCTTAAGAAATACAAATACATTTTTTCATAATTATTTGTATTTCATACAAAAAAATCACATTAACTAAACTGTACAGCTCTGCTGTGTGCCTGCAGCAGATCACATAAAGCAGTATCCAGCAGGAGTTTTACACAGTGATGGGGGTAAGCTCTTCTGTACGTCCTGCAACGTTATTGTAGATCACTACCGAGAATCGGCCATGGACAGGCATTTAGATTCACCGAAAGAGTAAGACATAAATCCAAAGCAGTACTGCGACTGCTTTACTTGCAAAGAAACAAAAAAACGGTGACTTCCATGTTCCAAAAGTCCACTGAAAACCGTGAAGCACAAAACACATTAAATTTTAACCTGACAGAGGCGTTTGTTTGTGCAAATATCCCTCTTGAAAAATTGGACAACCAAAAGTTATGTAAATTCTTCAGACTGAGTGTAGCAAATGGTGGAGATTTCTTGATCAGCCCAGCTGAGACATGAATACTTACTTAAAGCTGCAGAGTATCACAAGCAGTAAATTATGCAATTGGTAAAACGAGTTGACTGATCCCCACGATCAGTATGGGTTAAACATTTTATTTGTTTTGCAAGACCTAAATGGTGAACATGCACCTGATGTACTAGAACCTGTCCTTGCAGATACACTTTACCTACAGGCTGTTAATTACAACACCGTTTCACAAGTTATTGTAAAGTGCTTGAGTAACTTTGATGTTGATTTTGATGTCAGTGCATTTATCTGTATATTTTATGTTTAAAAAAATTAATGTACACATAATTTATAAAATAGTTCTGTGCACATTCTGCGGAATACGATAGTTTGCCCGTGACACTGTCGTGAATTTTAAAGAAAATTGTTACTGTGTAATTGTATTACTTTCAAACAATGAAATGCTAAACTGAAATTGCAGGCCCTTTTTTAAGTGTTACGTTTGAAATGCGTAATACCATAATTAACTACGTAATTGTTGAAATGATTTGTATAATAAAATGGTATTCACTTTTCTGTTGAATTTTTCTGACTGTGGTTTCGTTGACAAATCAACAGTTTTCTGTGGATTCGTAGCACAAACTGAATTCATTAATCAACAATATATCTGCCCCGCACTCCCCCTCTCTTCAAAGTCGCACAGCCGCTTGTAGTTCGAAGATTTGTACAATTAATCAATCCAAAGATCGAATAGTGACATCACAGAAATATATTATGTTTATCTCATAGAAAACTAGAATACTTCTTTCTACTGTGCTTATAATTTAGGTTGTGGAACTTGATATGCACATAACTGTTCTCCCACTAAACTAGAACATTATATTATGCAAAATCAAAATGCAGTAGAACCTGTCCTATCTGATTTAATTGGTTCCAGGGGTGCATAGTATCTCAGAGGGAGTCATTACACTACATTGTAGCTGCTTTATTAACATTGTTGTGTTAAATTAACAATGTCAGGTACATTAGGTGTGTCTAAAACACCACCGTACAGTACTGCACATATACTATACAAAGTAAACCAGTGAAAAATATTGCTAAACAAAGCACTGTAATACCCTATTTGGCAATTTACTAACAGCATTCCAAAAACAGTTCTTTCCGTGCTTTCTCAGTCCGTGCCAAAGTAATCCAACAGTTTATCTTGCACTGTAAGTGTGTGTTAACCCGAGACAGAAATAGCAATTAAAACAACAACATAAGTGCACACAAACCTTTTTTTACAGTACTGTAATTATATTAATCCCTTTGCTTGTCTTCTTTTATTGAACATGGTTAAACTGGGAAGTTTGTTTTACGTGAAGACAGCATTTAAAAAAGTTAAACTAATACCCAAATGCAATGTTTTTTTTTTATTATTATTTGCAATGAAATCCATTCTGTCCTGTCCTGCTTCTGTCCTATGCATTTACTGTTTTAGACACCATAATAAAATGTGCATTGATCAGTTTCTATTGGTACCGTTCAGTTGGTAGCAACATGTGTAAATGACACATTCCAGAGGTCCATTGGTTAATAGAGGGTATCATCTCTTACAGGATTGGATATGAGAGGTTCTACTGTATAAACTTTAATCAGATACGGTTAATGAACCTTCATGTAATTTCCAAAATAACCCACTGAACTCTATTGCCAATAACAAATCCTTTTAAAAAAAAATATATATATAAATATTAAACATAATGTCCAAGCATCACTCATAGAGCTTTAACAGCAACCAAATGGCATCACCTTCACCCAACCAGTTGGCAAATTTAGCAAAACCAATTTTTGGATCACCAGCAGTGCAAAAAAATGTAGCATGCTTCTAACACCATTGCCACTTCAATGTCCCAAGACCTCTGTCTTTTGAATTGTAGGTTACTATTGCTAATATCAACAGGAAATTCCTGAAAACAATATATTATAGTGGATATATCTCAAGAAAATATCAATACACTGAAAAAGGATTGAGCTGTTGTGGTTTCACACCCACTGTGCTTGTGTAGTCTGTGTATAGAGAAAGGATTGAGCTGCTGTGGTTTCACACCCACTGTGCTTGTGTAGTCTGTGTATAGAGAAAGGATTGAGCTGTTGTGGTTTCACACCCACTGTGCTTATCTCGTCTGTGCATAGAGAAAGTATTGAGCTGTTGTGGTTTCACACCCACTGTGCTTATCTCGTCTGTGTATAGAGAAAGGATTGAGCTGTTGTGGTTTCACACCCCCTGTGCTTGTGTAGTCTGTGTATAGAGAAAGGATTGAGCTGTTGTGGTTTCACACCCACTGTGCTTATCTCGTCTGTGTATAGAGAAAGGATTGAGCTGTTGTGGTTTCACACCCACTGTGCTTGTGTAGTCTTGTATAGAGAAAGGATTGAGCTGTTGTGGTTTCACACCCACTGTGCTTATCTCGTCTGTGTATAGAGAAAGTATTGAGCTGTTGTGGTTTCACACCCACTGTGCTTGTCTTGTCTGTGTATAGAGAAAGGATTGAGTTGTTGTGGTTTCACACCCACTGTGCTTGTCTCGTCTGTGTATAGAGAAAGGATTGAGCTGTTGTGGTTTCACACCCACTGTGCTTGTCTCGTCTGTGTATAGAGAAAGTATTGAGCTGTTGTGGTTTCACACCCACTGTGCTTATCTCATCTGTGTATAGAGAAAGGATTGAGCTGTTGTGGTTTCACCCCCACTGTGCTTGTCTCGTCTGTGTATAGAGAAAGGATTGAGCTGTTGTGGTTTCACACCCACTGTGTGTCTCGTCTGTGTATAGAGAAAGTATTGAGCTGTTGTGGTTTCACACCCACTGTGCTTGTCTCGTCTGTGTATAGAGAAAGGATTGAGCTGTTGTGGTTTCACACCCACTGTGTGTCTCGTCTGTGTATAGAGAAAGTATTGAGCTGTTGTGGTTTCACACCCACTGTGCTTGTGTCCTCCTCCTCTCCAGAGGAGGCAGCTCCCCTGTTTACATTCCCAGCAAAATGTTCCAGACAGTTTGTCTTTTGCACAGAAAGTTGCCATCATGTTGTGATGCGTCAGCCAGGAATATTCAATGTGGGTGCTCTCCCACCCATTGCAACATATCCAGATATTTACAGGCACCCTGAAACCTACCCGGCTTAAAGCAAAACAACAGTGACTGCTAGATCATTGCTCGCAGTAAGGCTGTTGAGCGTTTTATAGATCTTCAATGTTGAAAAAAGGCGATAATTAAACCACCTACTGCAGGCTTCTTGACTTACAGTTGAAAAACCAGCATCGTCAAATCAAGCAGTAATCCCACAACAACTCTACAGACCTAATTGCTGAAACCAAGGACATGCTGTTTTATCTGAAAACAAAGCCCTACCATTTACTTGAAACATGGTCAGCTTAGAATAATCATAGGTATTTATTTATTTTATTTTATTTGATCTGGGATAGCCCTTTGAGGTCTCTGTAAGAGGTCCCAGGGGAAACTGGTAGAAATAACCGCTTTGTCAGTGGCATACTGTGGCGGAGTGTCCCGCCCCTATTTATTATTATTTGTATTTTTGTTTGCAGCGCGGATAAAGCGCCGCGTCTTTTATTATTTATATTTAAAAACCTTGTGAGGATGCATGACTGATCAGCTACTGATTATTTAACTAGCTGACAGTCATGCATCCTTACCAAACACGTGCAGACTGTGGCTGAGGGGTAATAAGATAATTAACAGCTAGTTAACCCCTCGGCCAGAGTATAAGAACCGGCAGCTGTCTGTGCTGGAAGGAGAGTGTACAGAGGAGAGTACGGGGAGTGGAGAGAGAGCGCGAGCGAGCAGAAATAACGACATTTAAGAACGACTGCTAAACAGCACTTGTTTATTCGTTTGGCCCTTGTGCCTTTTTGTTTTGTGTTTTGTTTAAATCTTTTGTTTAATTATTAATAAATCCAGCTGAGTGCCGTTGCACTCAGCTTCACCCGCCCATCCATTGTTTGACTCAGTTACTTCCTGGTCCGTGACGTCACCACTGCAAGCCAGCCTGTCACACATACACATTGCACAAAAATGTCATTATTAAACATTCATATGTTTCTCTTATGTATCTCAGAAACCATTTGAGTTGCCTTTGTATTTTAGTTCAGGGAACTCCTAGGGTCAAATCTAATGATTCCCATCACTTTGAACTGCCATATTGTGGTCATGTGAATGGTTTCCGGATGATACAGACGCTTTGAGATACTGGCTCATAATTGGTACACAACAGCCAAGTATGGGTTAGTACAAGAAAAAAACTTGCGTTAATCAATGGTCATGTCAATGACACATATACCACACCTTTCCTTTCACATACACATTTTAGTTCATGTTTACAAACCATTTGTTGACAAAAATCATTATCAGTTACTATAATAATCCAAAATAACTTCATTAAAAAATATTGTTAAATAATGGCAGCTATTGGCATTGTTAAGAAAATCCTACTGTGTAGGAACTCAATCACTGCAACATAACTGAACAGCTGAGCTGCTTGTGAACACAGCAGAACTACAGCAGCATTAAAGGAAGATGCACATTTACCTGCTTCTCCTTTACAGAACTGAACAGCTGAACTGCTTGTGAACACAGCAGAACTACAGCAGCATTAAAGGAAGACACACATTTACCTGCTTCTCCTTTACAGAACTGAATAGCTGAGCTGCTTGTGAACACAGCAGAACTACAGCAGCATTAAAGGAAGACACACATTTACCTGCGTCTCCTTAACAGAACTGAACAGCTGAGCTGCTTGTGAACACAGCAGAACTACAGCAGCATTAAAGGAAGACACACATTTACCTGCTTCTCCTTTACAGAACTGAATAGCTGAGCTGCTTGTGAACACAGCAGAACTACAGCAGCATTAAAGGAAGACACACATTTACCTGCTTCTCCTTAACAGAACTGAACAGCTGAGCTGCTTGTGAACACAGCAGAACTACAGCAGCATTAAAGGAAGACACACATTTACCTGCTTCTCCTTTACAGAACTGAACAGCTGAGCTGCTTGTGAACACAGCAGAACTACAGCAGCATTAAAGGAAGATGCATATTTACCTGCTTCTCCTTTACAGAACTGGGTCAGATTGCATTTAGACTACATGGCTCACATTAAACTATATTTCAGTCTTTAAGATTGTACACTAGTAAACAACTATTTTCAACTGCTGTTTAGTCCAAATTTGAACTCTACTTTTGCTATTATAGCAGTAGCAACTTTCACACTTCCTTGCACATTGAGTAGAGGAAAGTGTATGCAAGGAACAATATTTTTCTCATTAAAAATTTACAAGAAAAAAATTGGAGTTCCTCACAAATAATATGAATCGCTATTCTGAGAAATATTAAAGAAACATAGTTATAAAACTAGAGTAAAAGCCTTTTGGAGCAGTGCTATTATAATAATGTCTCCCTTTACCTGAGGGCTCAGGAATAGAACATGTATTCTGTTATAGGAGCATTCCCTTATTTAGATAGCAATCATTATTTAATCCTTACTGTACTGTGAAAAAAGTTACATGAAGGATTAAAATGAATACAATGCAAGAAGTACAATTGGGTTTTATATAGCGCCTTTCATAACAGAGTTATCGCAAAGAACTGAACAATTAAGAACAAGCCAAACCAAAAAGTTACATTTTTAACCCTTTGAGTAGTACGAACGTACCGGTACGTTCGCTGCTGTCTGGTCCCCAGGGAGTACGAAAGTACCGGTACGTTCTGCAACTTTAAACTTGAATTACCGAGCCTACAAAACTTCTGATAGCAAGATATTGTAAAACTAGGTTTCTGTAACACCTTTTTTGGTCTCCTGCACCCTCTTCTAGATATTGACTGAATTACATACAATAAACCATCACAAAAATGACAGCGATGTCTGTAAATTGGCAAAAATTGCTCAGTGAAAAAGAAGTATTAGAAATAATACTTAATTCAGATTCCGATTTAAATTCAAACACATAGAATTCTTCCACTGAATTGGATGTCAGCGAGTGTGTCAGAGAAGACATAAGCGAAGAGACAAGGCCAACTTCAACATCAAGCGACTGCGAAGAGACGAGGCCAAGCTCTGTGCGTTGATCCATGCTACAAGGAGTATCATACGCTGAAGCATTAGACACTCTCACTCCCTCCGCACCCACCACCTGTTTACCCGGATATGATTTATTCGTGTCTCTTTCTCTCTCTTTCTCACTCTCTCTCTCCCTCTAGTTCAGCCTTTTTTTTTTTTGTTAGGACGTGTTGTTGTGGCTGTTCCACCCTGTTGTTTATTGTCTACCTGTTATTTTTTAGTCAAAACCTTTCCCTATGACAAAATAAAACATATTTATATGTTTTATTTATTTACGGTAAAAATTATTTATCTGTATTTCGTCAGTGTTCATTACATACATACAAACATATAGCTTTCAGCTTGTTTGTAAGCTGTACTCCTAATAATCAGGCGCAGGCAGTAGACAGAAAAAAAACTCTTTAGGCAGTAGACAGAAAAAAAACTCCCGTAGGACCTGTAGTGCAGTGCATTTTAGAACTCAGTACTCAAAGGGTTAACCTACTTTTAAAAATCAGGAGCGAGTCAGCCATACAGCTTCACCCAGTTCCCTACAAGCCTTATAGGCCAGAAGTAGGACTGTAAACTCAAGTATCTGCTTAACATGCATCAGTGTAGGGATGCCAAGACTGGGCTAATGTGCTTTATTAATTTAGTTTGTGTTCGGAGGAGCACAGCAGGACTTTGGAGAAGCTGAAGTAGTGGTAGAATCAGGAAGTTCCTATAAAGAGAGAATTACAATAATAAATCCTGGAAGAGACAAAAGCGTGAATCAGCACCTCTGCATCCTGTGAGACAGCATGGGTCCAATTCTAGAAATATTCCTAAACTGAAAATAGGTTTTTGTAATCGCTCGGCTGTCAAAAGAGAGCTCAGGATCAAAGACAACTCCAAGATTCCTTGCTGCAGATTTAAGTTCAAGTTGATTGTCATCAAAGGACAGTGAAAAAAAGAGGATTTTCTCCACTGGATCCTATCAGCATTACTTCAGTTTTGCCTGAATTTAGCTGGAGAAAGTTGTTCCAGAATCAAGTTTGTATCTTGGTCAGCAAGTTGGTGTTGAAACGGATATCGATTTTGGACTGTTTCTGTCACATTTTGCGAGACTGTAAATCTGTACATTTCTTCACATTGTGTGATCATGAATAGCTAATGATTACACCCAATTACACATGCAAATGTACTTCCTACCAGTGAGTTTGAACATGAACAGTTTGACTGGTGTGCCTGTTTTTAGTAGCCCCATGTTAGGGTGTTTTTGTGACGAGAATGTACAGTTCCATGTGTGTTACATTTCCCAGTGTATACAAAAGGGTTCACAATTATCAAAACATACTTCTCAGCCTATTGTTTATAGTTTTTGATGGAAGTGGACGAACCAATAAAGCCCAATTCAGACAATATATTCATAGACTCAACTAGATTGTTTTTACTTTAATCTTTTTTCTTTTTCTTTTTTTTTTTTTTTAACCACAAAGGACAGACTAAACATGTTGTTACTGTAGCCTACTCTGTTTGGTCCTGTTTCCTTCAACAGGGCTTAGAAAACACTTCTTTCCGTGTGAACATCTGTCTCAAGAAAAAATAATTGTGTGCACCACTATTAAGAACCATATTATCAGTTTGAATCAATTTTAAACGGGCGAACTATCGCAATAGCATTTCAAAGTCTACTTTTAAACGTTCTACAGTTACATCTTGTGACTTATTGTGATGAGCTAACAGTATTATTATTATTATTTATTTCTTAGCAGATGCCCTTATCCAGGGCGACAATTGTTACAAGATATCACATTATTTTTACATACAATTACCCATTTATACAGTTGGGTTTTTACTGGAGCAATCTAGGTAAAGTACCTTGCTCAAGGGTTCAGCAGCAATGTCCCCCGCCTGGGATTGAACCCACGACCCTCCGGCCAAGTCCAGAGCCCTAACCACTACTCCACACTGCTGCCCATCTCATATATATCTTTTTTTCTGACTTTTATATCAGACTAATTGGTCTGCTCAGTGGAAAGGAAAACTCCTGTAGGGGGAGGCCAGCTTTAGAAATGAAGGAGCAAGGTGGGAAGAAAAACATTTTGTTATGATGCTGCGATTGTAATCGATAAACAGAAGGTAAGACGGACACAGGGCGTATGAAGGGAAAGATTGTGATATAAGGAAGAGAAGAGACACTGTGATATAAGGAGAAGTTAAGCTGAACAAATTGGCCTTGGCGGAGATGGTCTGTTGAATCTTGATGGAAAAGGAGAAAATGACATTCAGGGACACAGGTAAGGTAACAGGAACGGAACCCTAGAGCTGGGAAGGAACAACAAACTCAGAACAGCAAAGAAAAAAGAAGGCAGTGAGTCAACGGGATTCCATGACTACATTATTGAAGGGGGAGCAATATCATTGGCAGAAAAAAGTAAATTAGTTATAAAAGAGTGCCAGGAGTAATAGGAGGGGGATTTTAGCCATACCACGGAAGAGGAGATGGGCAGAAGGAATAGAAGAAAGGGAGCAGTTGTAGGAGCGATCGTAAAATTAGATGCCTGCCAGGTAGGATTTCAGGGTGTCTGGCGCAAGAATTGCATGATTAGAGAGAAAAAGAACAAATTTTGATGGTATGCACTGTAGCTTGTAATGCCCAAGGAGGGAAAGCGGGTCTCGTTTAGAAATGGTGCGGCTGATTTGGAAAGAGGAGATGAGAGAGCAAAGGCGACCTATCTTGTGTCGAGGATGATGCTAAAAGTTGAGGGATTGAGCTGGAATGATTGTTTTCTCTTTGGAGAGGGAGATGCAGACTTTGATGAATATTGTCCGGGGCTGACTGAGGACTGCAGCTTGGGGGTCGGAGGGGGGGATGAGGAAGAAGTCATTGAGGATATGCAGGAGGAATGGGACAATGGTGGTTGAGCAGAGGGCTTCAGAAAATAAATAAGAAATCATACAATACAAGATACAATAAACCCTGCCACCACTTTACTACCCACCACCTCACCGGAGTCAAGGATGAAGAGATACAGGAAGGAGACGATGTGGAGCTTCACCAAGCCTCTGTTAAGTCTGTTAAACACAAAGATAATCAGCACTCTGCTGTCCCTCTGCATTCCCAGCTGCAGCTGCCTTACATAGTTATAGCATGCACTGAATTTAAATGGTAATCGTGCTTCACAGGTGTCACAGAGTCAGATCATACCATTAATACCACACCTCATGAATCTTCAACTTCCAGCAAGCTGTCTTACAGTGGAATAAGGGAGATATTGCCAGGGCTAATTATAAATATTTTTCAACCCTCAACAGCCCCACAGCTGAACAATGAAGGACTTCTTAAAATTATTCTCCCCTACACCATGCAGTGGCACCCCCCACACTCACACAGTATATGCTGGCTAATAACTCCCTGTCCCGCAGACACTACAGATATATCAACAAGGGGAACAGGATCTTTGGTGAAATTTCACAAGCGTTTTCCTATCCACATTACACATGCTGCATTAAGTCTTTCACTATTGGCTGTCCGATTTGCATTATTTTGAGATACGTGCATGCGTCAGCGTTTAATTGCATTTTGTCCATGTAATTATCACCGTGGTTAAAATGTGAGTTTTCGGCATTATAAACGAGATGTACTTTTTAGACATCAAAACCTCAGAACACATCTCACAATAATGCAAAATTCAGCATGACACCATACTTAATATCTTGTTTTTCTCAATGGATATTATGAAGTAAAGCACCACTGTTAAAGAAAGTTATTGCTTTTTATATGTAAATATCTGTTAACGTCTATATGTTTGATAGTTTTCTGTGTTTTGGAAGACTTCAATAGTATCGGTATCGAAATATGTCCACGGTATCGATATAACATTTTCATATCATTGCCCACTGCTGCTATATAGGTCTCAAATGGGTAGCAAAACATATATTGTTATTTTAAATGATATGTGGTACTACACTAGGGTTGGGGTTAGGGTTATATAGGTCTCAAATAGGTATTATTATTTTAAATGATATCTGATACTACACTAAGTTAAAGAAATCTCTGTTTCCAGGCCTTTCGGATAGTCTCTCACTTTCATGGAGAGTGAAATTGTCCCCACCCTGTTTGGCCTTCTATCCTGTCAGTTTTCAGCTAGCTGTTTCCCCTAATGACTGACATGCTTTGCAACCAGTAAGATGCTTGACCTCCAAAGAGATGTGAAAGGACCTAGGAAGTGCAAGTGTAACCGATTTCCTGGAAAGCAAACAGAACTTTCTTTTACTTAGTGTAGTACCAGATCCCATGTATTAAAATAAAAATACAGGTTTTCTATTTCGTCTGATTATTTTGAAACTTCGCATTAAGATTTATATAGTGAATGGAAGTGGGCAACGACTAAGATGTATGAAAGTATTTTGTTAGCTACAACCAATTCGGTTTCTTCTGTCTGTGCTAACAGTTGGTGTGAATTTAATATTTACATTGTTTCTTTGGGGTCTTCAGTCAGGATGCCTAATGCCATGGAGTGGGGGGGGGGCTTAAACCAAGGACATTTGGGGACCCTCGTTCTTGGGTGTGGGGATCAAGGATTATTACTATTATTTTTTTTTTCTGGTGAACATCTGTGGGCTTAAATATATCTTGTTTTTCCTTCTCCGCCTTTTTTAATAGACCAAAAAAAAGAAGAAAAAAACACTTCCTCCTTTGAGAGAAAAGAAATCTGGTTTGGTTTACTGGAAATAAAAAGGCAAATAAACAGGTCTAGGGGAGTGTTTCTCTCATGAAATGTTCACCGCCAAAGGTTGTGTTGACAGCTGTTCTCGTCCATGTGGTGATTCTCGACACAGAAGCCTTATGAGAGGGGGAAACATCTCTTTAACAGCGCTTTGTTGGTGTTCCCAGATATTTGGGGTGGCATGTTGGAAAATCTGCATTCTGTTTTCTTTAGGGATTACAAAAGTAGCTAGCTGTCGTTTTCCCAGATGCTTTGCCCTGTTTAATATTGCTTATCTTATGAGGAAGCAAAGACCCTTTGATTCCATCTCAGTGGATTATCTTGAGGTGTTTTCTTGTAGTCATTTAAAAATGTGCCTGGGAATCTGAAATAGTAGGACAGTAGAAGCTGCCTTTACAGTTACCTGAATGCTCATGCTCTTACCAGATAGTAAACTCTGGAATGGATTTTTAATGCATTTATTTAAGGAACTGAAGAGCAGCTCCTGAACTCGGATGAAACCACTGTAACACAGACTTATCAAAAAGTGAAAGCACAGTATCTGAAGAAAAAGCATGGTAAAGCAAAGGTAAGCCTTGTGAAGAGCAGTGAGGTATGGTATAGCACCACGCTACTGAACACATGGCCCATGGGCCACTTGCAGCCCCCTTAATGTTATGAACTTCATTCATAAATACTGTACATTATGTCAGTGTGAATATTAAAATACAAAAACAGTTTTAATTTTGGATACCAATGAGGAGGATAGCTCTTGGAAAGACAGGTTAGTGATTGGCATCCTCATCCAGTGTATGCTTTTTGACTTTTCTAAGGGTGGGATGAAGTGACATTATCGAGACGTAAATAGTCAGAGAGGGGACTAGGAAGGTTAACGTTAAATGTTGAAATGCAGTTCATCTATAGGAGAAAATAAGTGGCAACTATAAAATGCAAAATCAGGGTTGAACACAGATTATTCAATCCTAACTGGGAATTGCAGTTTGTTTTTAGTGAGGTTTATGGAGAAGACTATTGCTGTGTTGAAGAAGGCTAACTTGCAATGCCATTATGATACCTGTCTCCTCGACTGTGGTGATGCATACCCAATTGGTAGTGAGCTGATAATGTGTTACACAACCTGAGAACGTGTTACATAACCCGAGAACGTGTTACACAACCCGAGAACGTGTTACACAACCCGAGAACGTGTTACACAACCCGAGAACGTGTTACACAACCCGAGTACGTGTTACACAACCCGAGAACGTGTTACACAACCCGAGAACGTGTTACACAACCAGAGAACATGTTACATAACCCGAGAACGTGTTACACAACCTGAGAACGTGTTACATAACCCGAGAACGTGTTACACAACCTGAGAACGTGTTACATAACCCGAGAACGTGTTACATAACCCGAGAACGTGTTACACAACCTGAGAACGTGTTACATAACCCGAGAACGTGTTACACAACCTGAGAACGTGTTACATAACCCGAGAACGTGTTACACAACCTGAGAACGTGTTACATAACCCGAGAACGTGTTACACAACCTGAGAACGTGTTACACAACCTGAGAACGTGTTACACAACCCGAGAACGTGTTACACAGCCTGAGAACGTGTTACATAACCTGAGAACGTGTTACATAACCCGAGAACGTGTTACACAACCTGAGAACGTGTTACACAACCCGAGAACGTGTTACACAACCTGAGAACGTGTTACATAACCCGAGAACGTGTTACACAACCTGAGAACGTGTTACACAACCCGAGAATGTGTTACACAACCTGAGAACGTGTTACATAACCCGAGAACGTGTTACACAACCTGAGAACGTGTTACATAACCCGAGAACGTGTTACACAACCTGAGAATGTGTTGCAGGGCAGCAGTGTGGAGTAGTGGTTAGGGCTCTGGACTCTTGGCCGGAGGGTAGTGGGTTCAATCCCAGGTGGGGGACACTGCTGCAAGGTACTTTACCTAGATTGCTCCAGTAAAAACCCAACTGTATAAATGGGTAATTGTATGTAAAAATAATGTGTAAAAGATAATGTCATTGTATATAAAAATAATGATAATAATAACAATTGTAAGTTGCCCTGGATAAGGGCGCCTGCTAAGAAATAATGAATAATAATAAATAGTATAACACACGTACGTGTTGGGGGTCATAAAATATAATTTACTTTAAAATGACTTGAGCTGCCTCTAACGATAGATGGAATGCTATGAAAACTATGTAAAGCTAAGTAGCCTACAGTAGTGTATGGTAACCCTAGCCTCCATATTGACTCCGATTATCAAATTCAGACTAACGAACATCAAGAAATACAGAGTAAAAAGAATCTCTGGACAGCCAGCTTGTTATCCTTTTGATCAGCTTAGTGTGCTTTCCTATAGCTTTCAAAAACATGATATCATCACCCGAATAGAGGACTCCTCTGTACTACTGAGTACCACTAACTGAGACAGTTAAGGCAGGGCTAAGGAAAGGGTTTAAAAATAACTAACAGATAGATTACTAACAATCAGGATTGGGTCATTTTGTATGCATTCTAAGACCAAAAAAAGGTCAAAGGTCATATTTCAGGGTAATGCATTTTAACAAGACCAATATCTATTTATTATCTAATTGTTCTATTTGTTCTTAACCATTTTTTTTGTCTGAAAAAGGTGACATTGAATTTTGTTTTGTGAACTTTAGCAAAGACATATCTTATTGGTTTTTGCATAAAAATCTTAGAAAAAACTTTTTTTTTTTTGTAAATATATAAATCGGTCTCCTTTCCTTTGCCTTCTATGGCATACAGAAAAACAATTTTATAGCTTTAAAACATTTCTTTACATCAATTCTTTGAAACAAAACAAAAAAATGCATGTCTTCTGGCAAACATAATGAATTATATGCAGTAAAAAGCACTTGTGAGTAAGGCTCAGTCAGCACACAGATTTCCTACAAGAAATCAGTTTTTAGGAATTAAAAAATGTTCTCTATATCTGTGTGCCTCATAGTTACTCTGTGTTTTAGAGGCAGCCCATTCAGTCCATCATTTTTGACCACTTTTTACACTTACAGTTTTGTCACGCACACGTGACCTCTCCTTAGCCCTACCTTAAATTAACATAATATTCATTTTGTCGTGTTTAACTGTAACTCCCCTTTTAAAATGACCCTGAGCACCGTTTAATGTGTTTTGATTTCTGAATTAAAACAGAGAAACTGTTAATTGTGAAATTAGTTCGTCAAGGAGAGGTGAAAAGTCAGAAGAAAACACCGAAAGCCAGAAGCCCTAATGCTAACCTACCGAGATTGTTGGGAAATGTCGCTGTTTTGAATTGTTTCAAAAAAAAAAATTAAAAAAAAAAAAAGTAAACTCGAACTGAGGCAAAAGAAAGTTGCAACGGAGAAAAGAAAAAAAGCGGACTGCTTATATGAAGTTATCTGGAGTTTACTGTATTTCCTGCTTTTTTGTTTAATATGAGAAGACGAAGACCTATGAGCACCAATACAATCGGTTCAGAGGCGAACCAGAACGGAAACAAATCCCTGCACCATTTCATTGCACCGCTAAGTTTTTCAATTATTTCTGTATTAGTCTCTCTCTCGCGCTCCATCTCTCACTCCCGCTCTTTCTCTCTCTCTCTCTCTCTCTCTCTCTTTCCGCCCTCCAGCGTGCGCGTGACCAGTAAGAGACGCAAGTGTTTAGCTAGTGCGATCACAGGGCAAGTGGATTGGATTTTAAACTGTAAAATAGCAATTTTTATTTGTATTTATTTTAACCAGGCTGCGGGCCCCCTTGGCAGCTCAGGGCCCTGGACAAATGTCCCGGTTGTCCCCCCTTAAATCCAGCCCTGAATCTGGTTCGAATCCCTGCAGCGGATGATATGTTTTGAAGTGACAGGCAGCGCTGCAGAGAAGCTGCGTCATGGATGTCTTACGCATTGATAAAATATGAATTACGTATGATATTTAAATTTAATGTGTAACTGTGGCTTGCAGGTGCAGGTGTGATGCGGTGATCAATATCAGACAGTCAACGATAATCCAGGTGCAATGGTGTTTTATTTTATAATCCAAAGTCATTTGACAATGGTAAATAATAATGAATGGTAGTACACAAGGCTGTGTACTACACAGTTTAACCCAGGGGTTCAGACCCGAAACAATACACCCACAATATACAAACATGGTCACTAGTCCAAGGTGAGTGCTGTAGTGCGTGTGGTGCAAATACAATTTATCGTGAAACAAGTGCAGTGTTGTCCGGGTTTTGTGCTGACCTGTAGCTACCACTCCGGAGTATAATTAGACGTGACAAAAACAAACAAAACACTCACGATACACAATATGGGTCTCCTTACGGTTTAGCGTTAACCATAACAAAGGAACAGATCATTTCGCTATGTCCCCTTATATGCCATCAATCATGACCCCTTGGTCAATGATTGGAACCGCTCCTCCAATCCACGGCTGCCACATCGTTTCCTTTCTAGGTCGATGATTTATTGTACCGTAGCTCTGCCCCCTTTCTAGATGGCCGACCTCCGCCTAATCCTGGGAATGAATTGTGGAGCGGGCTCTGGGGGTGGGGGAGAAGGGGAGTTAAAAGGAGCGGAGGGGGCGAGAGGGGGTGTAGGGAGAAATAATAGTCTGGAGGTAGGAGGGGGCAGAAAGGTCGAGACAGCGATAGGCGAGTAGAAGAGTTTTGAGAGCGGTGATAGGGAGCCAGTGGAGGGAGCAGAGCAACAGAGTATAAACAAGAGGTTTCAGTATAGCATGTTAGGAGAGTCAGTAATAATTTAAATGAAATTATTCATTTAAATAAATAATACAGTATTGTGCAATTTTGCCAAAGACCGTCTATCCCCTATGCTGGTAATCTTACAAGTTGCAGTGTTTACTGTCTCTTTGTAATTCAATTTACTGTATATGCTTCCAAAGAAGTACACTAGTAGGTAAATAATGTATAATGTATAATGCCCCCAATACCAAGCACAATTCTAGATAATAATAATAATAATAATAATAATAATAATAATAATAATAATAATAATAATAATAATAATGCTCTGTGCTTATGGCAGGTATTTGAAATAAATATGCCTACTGCACTTGTTTGTAGATGTATATTATTATTAGTTGAAGTCGTGGTCGTATTAGTGAATGTATGGGTTTTATACAGTGACGATAATATTTTTCAGGTGTCATACTGGATTTACTTGCGACTACAAACTGGTAGGAACCTGTACATAGTTTCAATTACTGTGACTCATTCAGTGAGTATTTGTAAAACTAACTGGAAGGAGAAAAATGACTAACATTTCCACTCTCACTCTTGTTCATTGTAGAATACAAGAATTGTTAAAGCATGGGCAAGTATGGTAAAGTGTTGTAAAAACACTTATAGGAGGCTGTGTGGTCCAGTGGTTAAAGAAAAGGGCGGTTCAAATCCCACCTCAGCCACTGACTCATTGTGTGACCCTGAGCAAGTCACTTAACCTCCTTGTGCTCCGTCTTTCGGGTGAGACGTAATTGTAAGTGACTCTGCAGTGCAGTGAAGTGCTGACGCATAGTTCACACACCCTAGTCTCTTTAAGTCGCCTTGGATTAAGGCATCTGCTAAATGAATAAATAAATAAAAACATGTTTAAATGTAAGCCCTTATGCGAGGTTCAGAGGTCGGGAGCAGAGGCTCCAGCTATACTCTATTAATCAATTAACACATTTGATACATTAACACCCTATACGTTAATCACCTAATCCACCTATTTAAAGCCAAAACACAAGCACCGCCTTGTCTAAATGTTCCAGTTCTTCCCTTCTACTCCTTCTATACTGCCCCCCTTGCATCAGGTCTCCTCTGGGGGGTAGTGAGTCTCACTCCCCCCGACCTCAGGTTGGACTCATCACCTGCAAGCCTCCTTTGAGGGAGGTTCTCACCACGTGAGTCAGAGGGGACCCCCAGCCATACTGTGTATTAGTGCAACTAAGTACTCTACTTCCCTCACCAGGATGAGGCTCTGTTCCAATCGAATTCGGGACGTGGCCTGATCTTGCTCTCAGTGATCGAGTCCCAAACTAACCTAACACCTTGCTGTTTCCTTCCTCTTTGTGTCGACATGCTCAGCGAGCCGGATATCTATGCTGTGTTTTCAGGGTATCTCAGGGTTGCCGGGACAACCAGCCTTGGAGGCAGCGCCTCTTCCCAGCAGGGCTCCAGCGCGACGAGATCCCTCTCCCTATTCTATCCTATATCAAGGGGCCGCCAGCGAGCATTCCACAGCCTCGAATATTCGGCCGTTAAGTGGAAACGGCTGAAACTCAATGTAGCCCCTGCTTTCAACCCCTGAACCATGGTAAAGCCATTTAACTAATAGCTTTAGCCATGGTAAATTTGTATTTATAAAGTCCTGTGCATCTTTGACACTAGTATTTAGATGTGATTTAATCCATCTCATCCTGCAAGAGGATGTGTACGTTCAAAATCCCTGTCCCAACACTGAAATAGCAGTGGAGTTCCAGGGGAAGGGCATCTTTTAATATCCCCCACTGGGGATGCATATTAACAGGGCCCCAGTTTGTCCAGCTGCTTATCCAGTTACGAAACTTAAGGACCTTCTTTAGCACAAGTTATTGACAAGTTATATTTGGGGTATATAAGGTGCTTGTCTGTCTATCTACGTATGTATGTATGTATGTATGAATGTTAGAAATATTTTTACATATATCTAGTAAAAAAATTTTTAAAAAAACCCTGCCTATGTTGCACAAAACTTTACTGTCAATGAAGCTGCACAGGTAGTAATTAAAAGATTGTAAAGTGTTTATTAACCCCCAGCAGGGATTGTATACCCCTAGTAACGGATATATTGCAAGCACAAGTACATACATGCCACACCAATTTACAATTAGTGCACCACTTACCCAGGGCAAAATCTAGTAAAATTGAGGTGACTGATGTATGCCATATTTACATTTTAGGTCATGGTGGTCCACTTTATACAGATCTTGTAATTATAGCTGAGGCGGGAAGTTGCATAATTAACACCCATTGTAACAGCTGTAGTTTGAATTCTAACAGTATCAGAACCATTGCTACTGTACACCTGACAGTGCAAATGCTTGTGGGA
Source organism: Acipenser oxyrinchus oxyrinchus (assembly GCA_030684275.1). Lineage (NCBI taxonomy): Eukaryota > Metazoa > Chordata > Actinopteri > Acipenseriformes > Acipenseridae > Acipenser > Acipenser oxyrinchus. The sequence continues at coordinate 37,553,866 of CM060256.1, forward strand.
ATTAATCTCTCCATTTAAAATAGTTGTTTCAAGACTGTTCTTTCTTTTCTTTTCTTTCTTAGCACCAAAGGCTTCTAGAGTTGCTGGACACTGAGAGAGAGGCTTTAGAAGAAAAACTAAAAGAAGCATTGAGTCAACAAGCGCAACATCAGAAGGTACCGCTTTCTATAAGAGAATGTTTTAGTTGGCTTTGTTGCAGTCAGAAAAAGTCAGAGGGTTATCCTGACTAACAGAACGCTTTCTGCTAACACAAATGTTACATAGTGCATATCACACATCAAAGGTTAATCAAATATTCCCAAGTAATGATGAATCAAATGGTAATTAAATTATTTAATGAAGTACAGTGCAGTCATTCTTCAAAAACAACCAAACTGCACCCCCTTTCTCTCTACTATCTTTCTTCTACGCCACCCCATCCACTGTACCCCATTTTTACTGCTTTACCCCTTTTTTATTTTATCCTACTTTTTCAGTCTTTCCCATTTCATCACAAAAGTCGTACTGCCTAGTAACTCTAATAAACATTTCTGAATGTTACCTCTTTTTGAAAGTTTACTGCAAAGGTAGGTGAGAGTGTGTGTGTTTTAGTGGTGCAATTTCTACATTGAATGTCGGACAGGTAATAATCCACAATATCTGTTGCATTGGGATATATATGCATTGAGAAAACTTCATTATTAAAAAGCAATAAGCAAAAAAAGTAGACTCTTCACAGAAACCTTCAAACACATGCTAGTAATATAATTTATATACCGGTATATGTGTTATTCCCTTTCAAGTACAAAATTGTAACCATTACCAAATGGGTATTTACCTCCTAAAGACACCTGAAGGGCATAAATGGACTGCGCGCACAGAGCTCAGCGTCATTTTTCCTTCAAGCCTGCTGAAGTCATGGGCCTTGGCGACTGTTTCAGGAACCAGGGTTATGACGTTCCCTTTCAAGTACAAAATGTAAATTGGCGTTCTCCCCAGGAATTCACTTCCTGGCGGGACAATTTTTGAAAGGGGCTCTTTAGGAGGTAAATATCCATTCGGTAATGGTTACATTTCTATTTCAGGGAACCAGGGTTATGATAATAACCTAATGTTATCCTCCAAATAGGATGATTAATTGATCAAAGAATATTCAATGAGGTCCATAAAATAAAAGCCATGATGATTAAATGGATTATTCACCAATGGAAAAAGGTTGAAGAGACACAAGCATCTCTCTCCTTGAAAAATGGTGCCACTGGTTTGTAACAAGCCAGATAAACAACATAGGTTAATATAAAATACCTATATATATATATATATATATATATATATATATATATATATATATATATATATATATATATATATATATATATATATATATAAAAATTACTATAGAGATTATATTTTGTGGGTTTACAAGATAAGAACCCTGTAACACTTTAGATTACAGGCTATAGAAATATACTGCAAGAAGAGTTCCTGCTCGTGCATGGGTAGCTACTGTGTAATCTAATGACAACACCAAGGTAAAGATCACTTCCATGTAATAACACACTTATTCCACCAGTAGTTGGCATGTAAGAACATGAACTTACTTATCGGTTATTACTCCATTTTATGTCCCTTAAAACAGGAGAATTAGGGAGGACATGAAGTCTTAAAAATCTTAAATTAACCCTAACTAAAACAATTTAAGCGCAGTACAAAAACCAGGAACAGAGGACACAGTGAGGATAGACAGAAAGGAGGAGACACCACTTCACACAGAGAATGATGAGGGGATGGAATGGGTTACCTAGTCATGTTGTTGAAGGAGACACTTCACACAGAGAGTGGTGAGGGGATGGAATGGGTTACCTAGTCATGTTGTTGAAAGAGACACTTCTTCACACAGAGAGTGGTGAGGGGATGGAATGGGTTACCACGTCATGTTGTTGAAGGATATACTTCTTCACACGGAGAATGATGAAGGGATGGAATAGGTTACCTAGTCATGTTGTTGAGGCAGAATTACTTGGATTACTTTGAGATCAATCAGCTTACATGGGACAGGGAAGCTACAAGTTGTAGTTATACTTAACAGTGTGGCAATAAAGTCCCCCAGCCACTCCACACTAATGAGTGGTTAATGTAACTCTTCTGTAGTAGGCTCAACTACAATGACCTTCAGAATGTCTGTTACTTCCATCTTTACAGATTGCATTGCTTTTCAGTAAATATCTCTTTTCTGCTCTTTAGTGGTGTCCCATATGGTTTGACAAAATTGCATATAGTATTTTTTTCCGGTTCTTAGCTTATCATCTCATGTTGGAAAGATCAGCTTTATATTTGTTTCTTGTAAAAGATTATCAGTGAAATAAAACACTATTTGGAGCTACGTCCAAGGATGCAGGTCTCATACATGTAATTCAGAGTGTAAAATGAGGCAGGAGGAATGTACACACGTAAACCGACAAGATCTGATTTCTGTTAAAAGTTCACAAAACAGTGTTTTATGAAAAATCATAGTAAACAGTCACCCAGGAATAATATTGACAGTAAAATTGAACAGGATTGTGGCTTCCAAGTGGCGCATCCAGTAAAGGTACTCCGCTCGGTGTGCAGGATGCGCCCTATAGCTTGGAGATTGGTTGTTCGAATCCAGGCTATGCCACTTCCGACTGTGGCCAGGAGTTCCCAGAGGTCGGCGCACAATTGGCCAAGTGCTGCCCGGTCAGGGAGGGTTTAGGTCGGCTGGGGAATCCTTGGCTCACTGTGCACCAGCGACCCCTGTGGCTGTCCGGGCACCTGCAGGCCTGCCAGTGTGCAATTTAGAACTGCATGGTCCTCCGGCGCTGTAGTTCTGCAATGGCTTCACGGTGGGCTTGCAGTACAAAAAAAAGCGGATGGCTGACGGCTCCCGAGTTAGTGCAGGGGTAAAATAATTTGCAATTCCAAATTTAAAAAAATAAATAAATACATAAATGCAAATTGAACAGGATAGTGGGGCAGGGTATCTTAAGTGAATTCAGTTTATTTTCCTTTTTTCATACAGGAAGCCCAAGAAAAATGTTTACAAGAAGAAAGACAGAAGGCCCAGGAAGCAACAGAAGCTGCTGTTAAGGTAACTGCACTAAAAGTGCACTGAGGAGGTGTCACATATGTATCTATCTTTAAGCTTACCCATTTGTGATTTAACTTTCTAAGAATCATTTTTGATACCTGTCATTAAGCTAATCAAGTACGTCAAACTTATACGTGAATACTGTGGATGTACAGTAGGTAATTAAAATGTATTTTTTCATGATAGCGATTGTTCTAACGGGTTAGATTTACTAAACTTTACATTATAAAATTTGCAGTGTTTAATTTTCATAGTAATTTTGCAGTTTTCCCATGTTTTTCCTCATGGTTATACTATCTACCCTGGTTTCACTATGCTTTATTACTATTTGATATGCTTTTACTTCACACCAGTGCAAATATCTATTTATTTATCTGGTATGCTTATTTATAGTTTTGAAACATACAGTATAATGTAATAGCTTTTTTATTATAAAAAGTGAGCAAAGGTTTAGTACTGTATATCTAGCCCCATGGGTTTAATTTACCAGTTGCCTTGACTTTGATCTCTAACCTACAGTAATGTGTCTAAGGCACTGGCTCCATATTTGTTACACAGCTGTATTATATAATTCTCTCAGTTATGTTTAATTATAGGTATTGTCCAATAAAAATTGACTTTTTGGCAGTGGTCATCTGCATTTTAGTTCTGGATAACAGCGATTAAACACTTCAGATACTGGCTTTAAATCTGATACACATCTGTATTTTGTAATTCTCTCTGTCAATACAAAATTACCTTTGGCAGCAATATTTGACTGTGGTTGTTGTTGGACATTCAACACCTGAAATCTCACAAATCAGGGGTAAAATAGCACTATATTGTTGTCAAGGCTGTACACGTTAGCAGTGTTGATAGACAGAATTGTGTACAACTTGGGATGGTTTGTTTTTGTTCACAAGAACATTATAACTTCTCATTTACATTGTTTTATAGTGTTACTAGATTCCTAAATACCTCTTTGGTAATGTAATCTTGCTCAAACTCAATTTTAAATAATAATAATAATAATAATAATAATAATAATAATAATAATAATAATAATAATAATATAGCCTAGAGTCCTTTTATCAGGGAAGAAACCCCACAGATTTCTCAGATTCCATAAAAGGTCTGAAATTCCAGTACACTTATAATGGACTCCAAGGGACAATGGAAATCAGTACTTTATAAACGAAGTAGGTAGTAAACACAGTTTGAAATGCTGTATGTAACTGCGAACACCTTAAATATAAACAATACAAGAAAGCTTAACTGCCAAAGAACGGGAGTTTATTTTTTGTACAAAACACGCCCCTATGGGCCATACACTGTAATAAGTACAGTCAACCCTCTTTATACTGCCAGGTAAGGGCCATGGGCAAAAACGGGCAATAAGCGAGGGTGGCATTATAGTGAGGGTCAAAAAAACAAACAAACACACACACACAACCTTCTGTGTTTACAATACATTCAAACGTTTCATTTTTTAGTTACACAATTACAGTATCTCCAGGCCATTTTAACAAAACATTTTTTTTAAAACTACAGTACTAGTTCTTAACACAATAATAATAATAATAATAATAAAAACACTCATTTAGTTTCAAATCACCGAAACAACAATTCCATAAAAGCAAAAAAGCTTACAATTTTTTTTTTATTATTATTACTGTACTGTCATTTGAACTTTGCTGTTTGTGGCACGACTGTAAGCCTGCTGAATACTATCCCCCATTGAACGATGCTGTCTATTTATTTCACAAAGCAATTTAAGATCAACAGCATTCTTTTTTAAGCAGTTAAAAAAAACGTTGACTATGTATAGGCAAACACTTTTTTAAAACAAAAAGTAAAAGAAAAAAAAATTCTGCTGATTAAAAAACTGATGCTTTAGTTTAAGCCTTAATTTGTGCAAAACTTGCACGTAAACAAACAAACCTCTTACTGTACTTTTTTTAATTATTTTTTTTACATTTACCATGGCTTATAAAAGTCACTTATTTTAGACTGCGTCAAGCCTTTTTCAGGTTAAACAAATCGACCCGTTCCATCAAAGTAAGCCATTTGTTTTTATCCATTAGAATGTCTCCAATTGTCCTTCAATTAACAGTATATGCCTCACTTAGGCAAGCAAACATTTGCAATGTCTTGCTGACTTGCTTTCTTATTTTCAGATGCATACATGCAGATTTTTTTATTTATATTTTCGCTAAATGTAATTAAAATTGGATACGTTATACGTTTAAACTGTATAGCGGCTGCGCCAACAAAAACATTGAAGAATACAAGTACAAGACAACTGTTTTTCCTGCCTGACTTCACAAATACCGCCGTGACGGTCTTTTACTGCCCCGGATTTAACTTATTTCCACACCTACCTGTACCTAATTAAATGGTACTGTATGTATTAAACTGTACCTATTAAACACAAAAGACCTGCCCGTGGAACAGGAAAACTGTATGGATTAAACAGCATATACGTTATAAATGAGTCCATTTTAACCAGAGTAATTCCCCATTAAAGCCCATGTTGTTTGGCTGGCGCATGCCTCCTCAATATGTTGGAAACAGAACTCCGTTCCAACAGGATCCGTTATAAGTGGAGTGCACCTGTATGTCCTTATATGTACGCTTTTGGGTTAATTCTGTTTGTTATAATACATGGTAACAAACACATGTTGGTACTTCACTGAGAATAACATTTACTATCCAAGTGTCATGTGGGTCTAACGGAACTTCATAGCTCTGATGGAACTCTAGATTTGCTCTTTGGAAGACACAGCCTGACCACTTTATTGAGAGCTGTATCTAATGTCTGTTTGGGCCACCATTTACCCTGATCAAAGCCTTGACATGATGTGGTGTAGATTCCAGTCTACTAGAAGGTGTCTCAATTCAGTTACTAATATTTCATGCAATTGGTTGTAGAGAGGTAGGCAGAGGAGCATCATGGCGAATGCATAATTCAAGTTCATCCCAAGCCCACTCATTTGTTGAGATCTGGGGGTTGTGGGGTCATGGAAGATCCCTGAAGTCTCTGTCATGCTTTTCAAACAATTTGCTCACAACTCTGGCACAGTGGATGAGTCTTAAATGTAGCCATCAGGTTAAAGGAGCAGCATTGTTAGGTGGGCTTTATCCACAACAATGTGTAGTTGGGGTACCCAAGGTATACTAACATGCCACACCCACCAGGGCGATGCCAAATCCAATAGAGAAAACCAATCCTAATACAGTGCCCAGGTAGTATATATATATGTGTTTTTGTATTATTTTGCTCCTCAACTTAAAAACTAGATGTCATTGATAATTCTGCTGCCATTTTCTACAGCAATGCTGTATAACAGAATATGTGTTTTTAGGGAGGGTGTGGGGATTCAGTGAACACACGGGAGTCAGAAGGTTTCTTTGAGAAGGCACACAGGATTTATTGATACCCCAGCGGGGTGGCCCCAGGGAGGTACTCAGGAGTTCTACCAGCATCAGTTCGTTCTACAAATAACAGTCCAGAATAAAAAGGAGAAAATAAAAAGAGAAAACAAACACTGTAAACAAAACTACAAATAAAAGTTCTGCAACCAGCAGGGTCTTGCAGCTTCCGCTATTCTGCGAGGCGCAAGAGTGATTGACGTTCTGTTATACCCTCAGTATACTGTAACAGGGTTGCCCAAGTTTCCCCTGCACTAAAATAATAATGTCCCAGGCACTGTACTTCTTCAGTATGGGTACGTGGAAATGTAACTGTTGCGACTGTTTTCCTGCGTCGTGCTTGCTTGCCCCTTTCCTCACGGCCGTTTGCTGTAGCGTCAGAAAACCGGCCACCTCGATTTGTCTTTTCTCTCTGCAGACACTGGCATTCTTTTATTAAATCCCGGTCTCTGAACCGAGCTCCGGCTGTGTTGTCTCCTAGAAGGGCAAGACCGAAGCAATAACAGAACAACATTTTTCTTGGTCGGCTGCCCTCTCAAGACCTGCCTCCCAACCATTTAGAGAGAGCCATGCGACACACCCTCACCCAACCTCTCTGTGTCTTCGCCATGATTGGCAGGCGGGTCCTACAGGGCTTCCGACCCCCGGCTGCAGGATCACTCATGCGCCCAATAGCCAGAACAGATCTCCCCTGTTAGAGTGACTTCAGAAAACTACAATTGACTGTGAAAACCAACAATAAGAACACCACTTAACCTGCAGGCAATAGAAACAAAAGGTCACAATGTATTACAGTAATAATGTTTTGTTGTGGTGTATTGTGAAGGCAGAGGCGGCGCATATACAGGAATCTCTTTTGGAGGCAGTGCGGCAGGAGAGAAGGAGGATGGAAGAGGCTCACACTGAGGAGAAGGCCTTCTGGGAGGCAGAGCGGGCCATGGTGACTCAGAGAATACATGAAGCCCTAATGGAGGAAAGAAAAATAAGCAAGGTGAGGAAGAACACTGGCAATCAAACATGTCAGCTTTAAGATCCTCTTTAAAAGTAAGAAGTTTCAGATGTCAGTCTTTCTTTTTTACATTTCCCTGTCTATTTGATGGTGTTTGCAATCTAAGTGTTCTAGCTGCTTTGAGCTTGTCTGAAGAATCATAAGTGCCAGCACTGAACAGCATTCCTCACTCCATTCAAATCATGTGAGAAACAACCCTTTGAAACCTGCCAGCCCCACCTACTCTACATGCATATAGACAGAGTAGGTGGGGCTGGTAGAGTTGAATAGAGTGATGTGAGAAACAACCCTTTGAAACCTGCCAGCCCCACCTACTCTGCATGCATATAGACAGGTTGTTCAGTGCCAGCACTCTACCTCAAACTCAAAGTAAGTTCAAAGCCAAGTAAAGAAATATTTAGAGAAAAATTATAATACTCATAATTGGAGCAGCAGAACCCAGAGCCACTCAGAATTATCTTCTTGAAAAGCATTGTGAATGATATAGGCTAGTCCGTATATTGAACTCAATGTATATTTTCCACCTGGGAACATTCGGTTTGGCAGTGACTGAGTAGTACTATTGAAACAAGGTCTGAATATCAATGCTGTATCATGAGTAATGTTTGCGTGGTGCCAAGATTCTATAGTTCAGTAAACGTAAGGAAATCAGTCAATAAACCCGCAGTTGGCAATTCCACCTCATTGGGAATTTCCCAGTAAATGTATATTATAAACAACTTTTTCAATTAGTTTTACCAAGAAATATTAGGTTAGCTAGAATGGAAAGGGTTAAAAGATGTGTTTTATATATATATATATATATATATATATATATATATATATATATATATATATATATATATATATATATATACAGTACTGTGCAAAAGTTTTAGGCAGGTGTGAAAAATGCTGTAAAGTAAGAATGCTTTCAAAAATAGACATGTTAATAGATTATATTTATCAATTAACTAAATGCAAAGTGAGTGAACAGAAGAAAATCTAAATCAAATCCATATTTGGTGTGACCACCCTTTGCCTTCAAAACAGCATCAAGCATCAATTCTTCTAGGTACACTTGCACACAGTTTTTGAAGGAACTCGGCAGGTAGGTTGGCCCAAACATCTTGGAGAACTAACCACAGTTCTTCTATGGATTTAGGCAGCCTCAGTTGCTTCTCTCTCTTCATGTAATCCCAGACAGACTTCGATGATGTTGAGATCAGGGCTCTGTGGGGGCCATACCATCACTTCCAGGACTCCTTGTTCTTCTTTACGCTGAAGATAGTTCTTAATGACTTTCGCTGTATGTTTGGGGTCGTTGTCATGCTGCAGAATAAATTTGGGGCCAATCAGATGCCTCCCTGATGGTATTGCATGATGGATAAGTATCTGCCTGTACTTCTCAGCATTGAGGAGACCATTAATTCTGACCAAATCCCCAACTCCATTTGCAGAAATGCAGCCCCAAACTTGCAAGGAACCTCCACCATGCTTCACTGTTGCCTGCAGACACTCATTCGTGTACGCTCTCCAGCCCTTCGGTGAACAAACTGCCTTCTGCTATAGCCAAATATTTCAAATTTTGACTCATCAGTCCAGAGCACCTGCTGCCATTTTTCTGCACCCCAGTTCCTGTGTTTTCGTGCATAGTTGAGTCGCTTGGACTTGTTTCCACGTCAGAGGTATGGCTTTTTGGCCACAAGTCTTCCATGAAGGCCACTTCTGACCAGACTTCTCTGGACAGTAGATGGGTGTACCAGGGTCCCACTGTTTTCTGCCAGTTCTGAGCTAATGGCACTGCTGGACATCTTCCGATTGTGAAGGGAAGTAAGCATGATGTGTCTTTCATCTGCTGCAGTAAGTTTCCTTGGCCGACCACTGCGTCTATGGTCCTCAACGTTGCCCGTTTCTTTGTGCTTCTTCAAAAGAGCTTGGACAGCACATCTGGAAACCCCTGTCTGCCTTGAAATTTCTGCCTGGGAGAGACCTTGCTGATGCAGTATAACTACCTTGTGTCTTGTTGCTGTGCTCAGTCTTCCCATGGTGTATGACTTTTGACAGTAAACTGTCTCCAGCAACCTCACCTTGTTAGCTGAGTTTGGCTGTTCCTCACCCAGTTTTATTGCTCCTAAACAGCTGTTTCTGTTTCAGTTAATGATTGTGTTTCAACCTACATATTGAATTGATGATCATTAGCACCTGTTTGGTATAATTGTTTAATCATACACCTGACTATATGCCTACAAAATCCCTGACTTTGTGCAAGTGTACCTAGAAGAATTGATGCTGTTTTGAAGGCAAAGGGTGGTCACACCAAATATGGATTTGATTTAGATTTTTCTTCTGGTCACTCACTTTGCATTTAGTTAATTGATAAATATAATCTATTAACATGTCTATTTTTGAAAGCATTCTTACTTTACAGCATTTTGTCACACCTGCCTAAAACTTTTGCACAGTACTGTATATATATATATATATATATATATATATATATATATATATATATATATATCTATCATTCATGTTATTTCCAAATGAAGTCCATGTTTCATTTTTAATAAGTTTAAGCCCAGCACGGTTGTAAGCCACAAGCCTAGATGATGAAGACCATTTCAACTACTTGTCTGGTGTTTTTTTTTAAGACCGTTCTTTTAGGTCAATTAGGTCAAGATATGACCATATGAAAATGTGAATCCATCTGCAAACCTGTGCATGTACAAAAATATACCATGTGTGTGTTCATGGTCTTCATGGGTTGTTTATTTTTTAATTTAATTTCAGATATTACATTTTCTGGTAGTTGATTTCTCTCAATAGGGAAGTTTGGAACATAAAACAAACAAGGGTAATCTGTAGAGCTCCTCAAATGCATTCCCATCAACCCTACTGTGATACATGTGGCACCAAAAACCTATAATTTATGGATTATTGTGCCCTTTGGGCTTGCATTTCCTATAAAAGGGCATTTAATCAAATACCTAGTAGATAACAACAGTAACACTCTAAAACAAACCTCAAATGGGTCCACAGATTTGTATTTTGTAAGTTATAGTGAGTTATATTGCAAGATTCAGAATCAGTACCTTCCAAATAGCTCTGTCACTTTTATACATACACATTGAATAGCCACTGTTGAAACTGACGACACATGTTATCTTTGGGTGCTGGCACTTTAACTTGCTCTGGAGAGCTCTAATCTCTAAATGTACTAAATGATATTTAACAATAGTTTATGCATTGCTACTTTATCTGATCTCTAAATGTACTAAATAATATTTAGCAACAGTTTATGCAGTACCACTTGATCTAATCTCTAACTGTACTAAATAATATTTAACAACAGTTTATGCAGTACTGCTTGATCTAATCTCTAACTGTACTAAATAATATTTAACAACAGTTTATGCAGTCCTACTTTATTTTACATCATTGACATAAGACTAGGGTGTTCATTTTAATATCTTCCAGCTAATATGTCAATATTCAGGGTCAGCGGTCACCATAATGAAGGAGTTTCAGGCTTTTGGTTTCTCAATGTAGTGCCCATGGAAACATATATATTTCAGTATGTCTGTACTTGACACGCTTGTTTTTTGTACCAAGCTGCCTTTTTATAAGAATTTGGTTAACAAAGGCTGTAACATTTAACACATTTCAATCATGAAATATTAACTATAAAAGTGGTATATCAACAAGAGGTTTCACATGTTTTGACATACAATGTGGCAGGTTGACAATATCATCGAGATTTTATTAATCTAGAGAACTGTCCTTTTGAGTTTAGCAGGTTTCTTAGGAATCTCGTTAACAATAATGTTTTCAGACTTATTCGCAACATGTCAGCCACGATTTTAATAAATCACGATGTTTGACATAGAATCTCGTTAAAGGATGTTACTGTGAATGTAGATTATGGCAGATCAGTCGATACGTGCGTCATACTTACCGGTACATCAGAACTGATCATTGCATTGCTATCGAACTCCACATATTTCAAAACATTACATTATTTCAAATCTAACTTTTGGTGACCTACCTATTCATGATATTTGGCTTGTAATGGTAACATGTGATTGTAGGAAAGAAGAATTTGATAAACTTCAAAAGGTGTTGCCATAAGTTATTTAACATGCTATTCATGTTGCTAAAACGGTGGGAGAAAGCATTCTGGGTCCTTCGTGTTTTTTATATCCTACACAGGGGATGTGAATAAAGTGTATGTTCTGGTTGAAATTAATATCAATAGGTGAACCAATATTTTCTGTTCCACAATTGAGTGTCAGAGATTCATCATCCAAATGTCCTCACATTTATCTAGGCACTTTTAGATATAAAGCTAGTGGGTTTGGTACACGGCCAGGGATAATAGTTCTCCCTTGCCAGAAGTCTACACTGAATCCACCAGACGCAAGCTACAGTATGAATGCCTGTTAGGAAGCGATAGTAAATCTTTCATTGCCAGAGAGGACCAGAGAAAGAATCCATCCTCCATAAAACAAGCTACTGCGGTACCAGTTGTTATGTTAGTAGTACCAAGTTTATTAAGTAATAGTTAGGTACTGTTATGTGTTGCTAACAGTTAACAGACATACACCAGTGGTCCATCTGAGATATTCAAGTGGTAATTAAAAGGCAATGTGGTATTGGTATGATGTGTAACCAGCCAGTGGATGTAAGAAATACCACTTTGCTCTATGTGGTGTATTTACAGGGTGTTGCAGGGTGACATTTTAATGGTTACACTTAGGTATACCAGAAGTACTTGGAGGTTAGATATGATTCTGAAAGCTGTATTGATGTTTTAAAAAGTCAAGTGGACCTAAACAACAAGAAGACTGTATTAGTTGATATTTCATATAGCCCTAGTCTACATATAACAACTAGGTACTGCACAAGTTTGGTCCCACAGATACTTCTGCACAGGAGCCAGATAGTGTCAATCTACACAAAATCCATAAGAAATTCAGCACAAGAGGGGATCCCTACAGCACCAGGTCCTTTGAGCTGTAAGAAATACACAAATTGGTTTTATATTGCCGAAATCGGTTGTTTTAATTTTAGTAACACTGGACTGGCATAGTGTTTACCATGCACAGTAATTTGGCACTGATTCCCCTGTACTCCATGGACAGCCTGTTAGAATGAGGGTCCAGATGCAGAAATTGTGTGGTTTGGGGGGCGGATAATAAACTTGCATACAATTTAATAAAATCTGAATTCCTTTTAATACATTTCACTACTGAGAGACATGAAAACATGTTATCAATGTTACAAAACTGCAATGTTCACGAAAATGCACCCTGGAGGAAATATCTTTGATGAAAATGGGCCTCAGCGCTACCTGCGGCCAAGTGTTGTATCTTGCACATCCCTAACTGTATCCAAAACCCATTTCCATAGGAGGCTGTGAAAGGTGCGATTGAGGAGGAGCGACAGAATGGTGAAAAAAGAATAAAAGAAGCTGTAGTGAAAGCCCGTGAGGAGCTGATGGACTACATGAAAGAACAGAAGAGGGTATGTTTACCTGCCATGCACCTTCTCTGGCTGTGCAGATGCCTCATGTGAAACACATCTTATAGCAAACGTGTCATTATGTTATTGGGTCCCATAAACTAGGTCCTGAGTCATTTCACTCGAGAGTGACATTGTACCCACCTCTTCAACACCTTCTTTCCTGATGTTAACCAAACATCTGTTTCCTCTGAATGACCATTGACCTGCCTTGAACCCATAGGTGAAATGACACAGGAAGTGAAACAGTAACAGATCATCTGACAGGCAGGCATGCCAACAGCTTTATTTAATTTAGTAGTGTGCTGTACATACATACTATGCTAAAACATTTTAAAATTAAGATTTAAAAATTATTTCAAAACTGCACATTGCACTCCCCCTACAGAATTTGTCAGTGGAATCTGAAATTGTGAGTGATTGAAAGAAAATATGACTGATTAATCCAACTAGTTGTAAAATTACAACTTCAACACCATTGTGAATGAGAATATAGAACTAACTTACACAGGACATTCAAAATTCACACAAGGCCAAGTGCAGTTATCAGTAAAATAATTATTTTCTTTATTGCATAAGGTAGTTGTAAAAAAAAAAAAATCTAAATCTAACTACTGTGCTAATCTTTTTAGTTCTTCTCTTAAAAGATGTGTTTTTAAACTACAGTGCTTGCTGTCCTTTTAAATTGTGGAGTGGTTGCAGTAAAGACATTAGAAACACTTCCTCTCCAGTGTAGACAAACATGTGCTTCGTGCATTGAAATCACTACATCAAACTTTTCAAAATGAGTAGAAATCCAACATCTACTCAAATGTTACTAGAGGAGTCTTTTAAAACTACTGTAATAATTCCATTCCACTAAATATTTCCTGTGGGCAGCAGCATAGTTGTGTTATTATTAATAGTTACTAATTATTAAAACAGTCATTTAGATTGTAAGGTAAAAAATAAACTATCCCACAATCCCACACTTACACAAAACTGGAAATATGGAATGAGCTATTTCCCCATTTAACATGGAGATGCCATTGTTTCCAGTGATGGAGAATGTGGGATTTTTTTTAGGGAAATCTGCTTCAGAAGACATTGATCGCATGTATAAAAACATTATTACAGTTGAATTTGTTTGATACTTTTGTAGGTGATCAGGACTGGTTCCAAAACTAAAACATTCATATTTTATGTTATTTGGTTCTTAAAAGATGTTTGAATGTGGTAAAGGTTTTTGTTTGTTTGTTTTTATGTGGTACACCCAGGGACAGTACTGTTTTCTTTGAAAAGGTTTCCTAAGCAAGGATGTAACTATGTTAGTTATCTTCAGTGTCTCCCTTACTATTCTTTATAACAAATGTTGGCCATGGGAGACTGTGGCAGGATGGCTTGCAGTGGTGAGGTGTGGTGACGTCACGGACCAGGAAGTACAGAAACCAAAACAGTGGATGGGCGGGTGAAGCTGAATGCTACGGCACTCAGCGTATTTATTAACCAAATAAACTAAACAAAAGATTTAAACAATCAACAAAACAAAAAGGCACAAGGGCCAAACGAATAAACAAATACTGTTTAGCAGTCGTTTTTTTAAATCTAGTTTTTTCTCCTCGCTCTCTCCGCTCCCCGTACTCTCCTCTACACTCAACCCCCGCAGCACGGACAGCTGCAGGTTCTTATACTCTGGCCGAGGGGTTAACTAGCTGTTAATTATCTTATTACCCCTCGGCCACGGCGATGGAGGTGGCGGAGGCAGAGGCAGCTCCTGCTGCTCTGCCCCTAGCAGTGGCGGAGGCAGAGGCAGCTCCTGCTGCTCTGCTCCTGGTGGTGGCAGAGGCAGAGGCAGCTCCTGCTGCTCTGCTCCTGGTGTTGGAAGCGGTGGAGGTGGCGGAGGCAGCGGCAACTCCCGCTGCTCTGCTCCTGGTGGTGGAGGTGGCGGAGGCAGAGGCAGCTCCTTCTGCTCTGCTCCTGGTGGTGGAAGCGGTGGAGGTGGCGGAGGCAGAGGCAGCTCTGCTCCTGGTGGTGGAAGCGGTGGAGGTGGCGGAGACAGAGGCAGCTCCTGCTGCTCTGCTCCTGGTGGTGGCGGAGGCAGAGGCAGCTCCTGCTGCTCTGCTCCTGGTGGGGAAGCGGTGGAGGTGGCGGAGGCAGAGGCAGCTCCCGCTGCTTTGCTCCTGGTGGTGGAAGCGGTGGAGGTGGCGGAGACAGAGGCAGCTCCAGCGGCTCTGCTCCTGGTGGTGGAAGCGGTGGAGGTGGTGGAGGCAGAGGCAGCTCCCGCTGCTCTGCTCCTGGAGGCCTAGGTTCTGGACCTATGGGCTCCCCTTCTGGGCTGGATGCACGGACTCCCCTTCTGGGGCTGGATGCACGGGCTCCCCCTTCTGGCGCTGGATGCACGCTCCCCCTTCTGGGCGCTGGATGCACGCTCCTCCCTTCTGGGCTGGATGCACGCTCCCCCTTCTGGGCTGGATGCACACGCTCCCCCTCTTCGTATTGCGTGGGGCATATGGCCAACGTGTGCCCATATGCCCCACAGCCAGGGCATAACTCCGCCACGGGGTTTATATCACAAACCTCCCAGCCATCATCCCCGACCTCCTCCTGCTGTTGCTGCAGTTGCTGTTGCTGCTGCTGCAGCAGCTTACCTCTCCCCCTTCTCTTCCTGCTCCTTCTCCCTGCCTTCCTCTCCTGGGCCGGTTCCTCCTCCTCATCCTGGAAGGGGCAGATCGCGACGGTGTGCCCGTAGACCCCGCAAGCAAGGCACCAGCCTTGGTCCTCCAGACCACCGAGGAGGTCCTCCAGTTCCCCGCAGCCGTTTCTCCAGCTCCAGCTTTCCATTTTATTTATATATTTATTTATTTTTTCCCCAAAAACACAAAAAACGTTTTGAAAAACCGCAAACAAAAATACAAATAATAATAAATAAATAAATACACAGGGGCGGGACACTCCGCCACAGAGACATTATCTGTCCCCTCAATATATCACCTGAGGTGCCTGACAGAATTCAGCCAAAACGACACAATTCTGTCTTACGGCTGGTTTCACAGACCCTGATTAGCCATAATCTTGGACTACCTTACCTAAGATAACATTAGGTAGTCCAACATTGGTGCCAATTGTGGTCTGTGACAAAACTCATTTATATGAGCCGTCAAATATCTAGAAGCAGGTCAGTCGCCACTAACCTGAGCTTGAATTAACAGCACATATTACAGTCGTACAGAACAAGAAATGTTAATGAGAACTGTTAATGAGAACTGTTGGTCACTGAAGATGTGCCATTATTCTTGGGCCTTGTGATGGTAACAATTGACTAGCTGAATATAATGGAAGTCCTGTTGTGACGGTAACAGTTGACTAGCTGAGTATAATGAAAGTCCTGTTGTGAAGGTAACAGTTGACTAGCAGAGTATAATGAAAGTCCTGTTGTGACGGTAACAGTTGACTAGCTGAGTATAATGAAAGTCCTGTTGTGAAGGTAACAGTTGACTAGCAGAGTATAATGAAAGTCCTGTTGTGACAGTAACAATTGACTAGCTGAGTATAATGGAAGTCCTGTTGTGACGGTAACAGTTGACTAGCTGAGTATAATGAAAGTCCTGTTGTGAAGGTAACAGTTGACTAGCTGAGTATAATGAAAGTCCTGTTGTGACAGTAACAGTTGACTAGCTGAGTATAATGAAAGTCCTGCATGATGTGCAACAGGTTGTCTTGTACTGCATTTGTTAATTGTTACAACTAGTTAAAAGGATAAGTAAAAATACCTTTGAGAAAATGAAAGGCATTATATTCTCGTTTCTGTTTTTTAAATAAACTCAATTAGGCTCCTTTCTTACATAAACCCTGCCCACCCAAAACAGTCTTTATAGTCAGATAGCTGACATAGCTTGAAAAAGTGCTGTCGTATCTCAATAATTTTGAGATAACTTTACTTCCAGATAATTGTTTTTTCATGACATTCACATGCTTGGGGTGGCAGTAAAGGGATCACAGCCCAATACATTTAGGCCTACCTCCTGCAATGTGGCCTGGACCTCCAGAAAGGACAAACAGCGGTCACTAACAGCAGCTGTCTCCCCCGAGGTGGAGGGTTTTCATTCAAGTGGATACACATATACCTCCGTTTGTGTTGGCATACTGCTGCTGTTGATACGTGGTTTCAAAAAAGCTTCAATAAAACCACTTGAACCATCTTGATTTCTCAGCATGTGATTAAAGTAAAACATTATGGTTCCACTGTGTCCAATGTAGGAAAGGGCGTACTGATTTTCAGACAGAGTTGTTTTTTAATATTGTAAGTAAGTACCGTATTACTTTGAATTAACACAGCAGATTTTACATTGCTAAAAACAGCTGCGGCGCTTATTCAAGGGCAGCGGTAATTCAAAGTAATATCTACCATGTTGTAATGGTTTTGGCCAGCATTAACAGGCAGGCACTTTCTTGAACAAGCTGCTGGACTGTGGGTAGATATCAGCACCAGTTGCTGTGCTGTAAGAGACAGAGAGCTATAATGTTGAAGCAGGGTTAAGAAGATGCTATGTGATTCTCATAGCATCTTAAAATAAGTATTGATCATCGTATTACAGGCGATAATCATGTTTCTGACAGACAGCTAAAGATAAATAGATTTGTGGTTAAGTGCCCTGTAATAAAACTGGGCATCAGAAAATTACTTTATTTCAGTCCTCCCACTACTATAGGAGAGAACGGCGTTATGGTTTTATTTTATAAAGCCAACGATATAAAAGCAGTCTGAGAACAAAAGAAAACGAGTGTAAGAGAGGAAGAACTACTAACCAGGGAGAAAGTCACAAGTAATGGGGCATAGGGTCATCGTGACACTATACCGTGATGATTTTCTTCAGTCTTCATCATCCAAGCCTAGTGTTGTTGTGTTTGTATTGAGTATGACAAGTGTCATCTTTTCAGCTCCCTCAATAGCACTGGCTTACCTAAATGATCTTCAGTGGCAATGCAATAGCACTACAAATGCAATGCACTGGTTCTGTGCTAAGGATAGCCCACGGAGAGCCACAGTGGTATTAACCAAGAATGGACCTTAGTGGTAGCATTGAATGTGTTGCGAATGCACAATACCGTGGGACCATCTCAGAATCAGTGTGCTACCGTATCAGGACTACTGTTGAATTCCTCTTCTGAATCCACAAATGCTGTGGTCTCATAATGGTTCTGCTGGACTACCTGAGGCAATACACTGGCACTGTAATGGTATAAAATTCTAAAGCAACAACATACACTTTTTAGACAAGAACATAAGAACATTCACGAACAAAAGAAGGCAATTCAGCCCATCAAGGCTCCTTTTAAATGCTGATTAATATCAAAACTTTGTCAAGTCATGTCTTAAATTAAGTACTTTCTTCCCAAAATTTAGCATTTTTTTATTTCAAACTCCAGCATAAGCTATACCAAATTTGCAATCCACAATCCGCCTAGTTTTCAGATGGGTCCCAGTAAGTAAGCTTCACACTCACAATTCCCAACATTCAAACGTCATCAATACCCTACATACTATTTTTTTAATTTAGTCATTTATCTCAGTGTCTTGATCAGACAACACATCAATGACTACATTTCAACAAATTCTTCTCCGCCCGAAACTGCTGTTTGAACTGCAAAAGTTCTCTCCCCATGGCCAGACTTCATCTGTAGAAGGCTTCCACAGTCTCATCAACCAATTTGCACCCAAACAGTATCATTTTTTTCTGTGAGGGCATGCAGTCAAGGTAACATTTATTTAATCTAAAATGTATTGCAGTAACAATATTTACCCAATTCAGCTAAGTGTTCATATTTATGTATTTGGTATATTGAGTTGGTTTCAGACCCTCACAATTCTCTGTGTAAAAAAGGAGAACTTGCGCAAAGTTTTGCAAGAAGCAGTGTCTCTGTTTATTTGTACATTTCATACAAGGAGTTTTTTTTTTTTAAAACAGTAATTCTTCAGAATTATTTTTGTATAATAGAATATGTGGAAGGCTTGTGCAGCGAGTTGTACAAGATGATTCAAGACGGTGCAGCTTGCATGTCCCCTAGCCCACCACTGCTCTGCTCTGCATATGATCGCTCCTCAAAGGCTGATGTAGTGCAACAACACAATCTCCCTTCAGCGCTTAGAAAACAAAAAGGGGGCAATGATCATGACAAATTACTCTTTATATTCTGAGTCACCTTTAATTACTTAGAAACTTTATCCTATAGCAAACCACCAACATGATAAACAGTACAAGATGAATAATCAAATAAAACAACCTTTCTTTTCTTGTACAGGTAACACATGAAAAAAAAACACAGACAAACTTTCTAATAGATAAAATCCAAAAAAAAGATAATTTAAGGGTCATAAAGGTAGAAGTTTATGCCATTCAAATTTAATTGATAGGTTTAAGAGTTCCATTGTGGAGTGGGGCGCTATGTTCATGTCAATGAAAAGTTATGTCTGAGGTAGAAAGCGCAGTATGTATCACAACTCATTATTGTTTTACTGAGCTGGAGACAGTGTGCTGATGGATAGTAACATATAATAATTGTGATGTTCATACGACAATCAAAAGGCTAAGCATTGCATGATCACAAAGAGGAAACATGTTAGAAAGTGAGGTTTTGTTATAAATATTCACTTTAACTTTTGTGCTGTATGTTATATATGCAGAATAAGATGCAGTGGAATGTTTACAAATCCTTAACAGTGATGGTTGATTTCTTATTTTTAATGTAACAGAGCTTGCAGATATAATTTAGAACCTGGAACAGCTCACACAACTCAGTGGCGTGTTGCTTTCAATAGGAGAGGGGGTTGTGTTCTAACAACTTAGTGTACCCCTGGAGAACAGTAACAAACTGGACTGTCAACAAGGCCATTGTTTTTGTTAAAGTGCATGGATGGCTGAACTATTAAAAACATTGTAAACAGACACTGCTGAATTAGATTTAAGTGTACAATTGAATGTGACTGTGGGATACCACAGATAAGTTTGCTTGTGATGGTTAGTTCTGATATCGGGTTCAGTTCATTACAGAAAATAACTCCTGTGCTAGGAGTGCAGGTGGTTACAAGTCCACCAGGGCAGCTGCCATGCATTCTCAGTCTCATCTCACACAAGTTGAAATGACAATTTCTTACCTCAAACTAGCAGCATTATTACTGTTCACCTTTTCTTGTGATGAGATGGAATCATCAACTCAGTGTATTATAATTGTATTTTGGTATCATATACCAGACATGCTTATTTGATTTATCAAAATCTGGACACCCATATTGCCACAGGTGAATTTTTGTGAAGATCACACCTTGCCATTCTCAATTACTTTATTTAAAAAAATAAATAAATAAAAAAAATACTGTTCAAAATAGTACTAATCCTCTTGTTCAGTTACAGTTCTCATTCCACATGACTGAAAACAGAGGTGTTCAATGGTGTGGAGAACGTGCAGGGCCCCTCATCATGCAGTGGGCCTTTATACCACAAAAGGGGTATATAATATACTGGCTCCCATGTGCCCCATAATGCCACCCCACTACCACATGCATTCTCGATATAGTGTGGAGCAAAAATAATACAATGGCTAACTATCAGTATAGTTATAGTGGAGAAGCACTGTAAAGCAAGCATTCACATAAAAATCTCCTCATAAAAGCACTCAGTCCTATTTTCCAGACATTCTTTTACTCAGTACTCACATTTTCAGATATAGGAAGATATATGATCAGTTAGGAGGCTTTTCTGTTTTCTCCGATCTTGTAATTAAACAGAAAAAACAGAACGTGTACAAAAATGTAATGTTAATTTGTATTATATTTAGTGAGCAGTTGGCTACAAATTTTACACGGTAATAAACAGTGAGTCATTGAATCTCATCATTGCTAATCGCATATGACACTTTGTTACTTGAAAAGGACACCCTACCTTTGTTTTAGAAGCCTTTTTACAAGCTGTCACACAAATTAATAGTTTCTGCACATTCCTAACATGATCAAATTAGATTGCAGAACGCTATTTTAATCCACAATCGTTCCTTCGAGATAGGGTTTCCATTCACAAAACAATGAATTATTTTTATCCCAATTTCTTTACAGTGGCGATAAATTTGAAATGCTGTAATTTAATTAACACAGCAATAGCCCCCAGGCCTGATACTGTTTCCTGAGTGCCCCTCGTTGAATAGCTGAATGGCGTTCCATCTTGACAGGCTGCCTGTTTTCATTTAGTAGAAGATGTGGATTTAGCCTCCTGTTGCACTGCTTCTAGGCTTTAAATGGACCATGTGCAATGATAGTGTGTTGTCACCCCTGCCAACCCCTGTAATGGGAGTCGTTGGATGTTGTCGGATGCTGAAAGATTGGTTCATACTTTTGTCATCACCTGAATTGATTATATCTGGTAGGGTTATGAGTAGACTGTAGGTTGTTCAGAACTCTGCAACTTGTATTTTAACAAAAACTATGGCTGGACAGCACATTACCCCCATCTTAAAAACACTTAATTGGCTTTTATGTGTGATTGTGGCAATGTGGCCACGCCCTTGTGTGTAGTTTGTTTATATGTTTCGTGTTGTGTGTAAATGTTGGTGTATAGTCATCGGTACACGGGATATAAGCGGGTCTGTGTTTCACGTGTGTTTAAAAATGTATAATTGTATTTTGGCACGAGGATGGCACATCACTTCACGTGCAGATAAAATGTGTTTAATATGTGAGCACGGGGAATTGCACTTTATTAATTCACGTGCAGTTGTACCGAGACTCAATTGAATGATTGATTAGCAATCGAGTCTTGGTACAGCTGCATAAAGCTGCATGTTTTCACTCACTTTCGGGGTTGGGTGTTCGTGAGTGGAGAAGCGGGTGTGGAGAAGGAGTTTAAATAAAATATAGTAAAAGAATAATAATAACTGTAGAAACTCACCGTGTTTGTTTGTTTCCGTGCACCGTTTGTTAAGTGTTAGTTCGTTTTGTTTGTCTGTTTATTTTGGCGTAAGTGCCGTGTGCTGTTTTGTGTTCTTTTATTTTGATTATTAAATGCTGGAGCGATCACGCTCAGCTTCATCAAAACCTCACTGTCTCTGTCTGTTCTGTGTTGCTCCCGGTCTCTGGTCTGACGTCACTCACTGCTGCCGTCTTTGTGACAGTGATACAGGGTTGATTTGAGTTGTATTACTGACCCACAAGGTCCTGCACGGTCTTGCTTCAGCTTATTTTGCAGAGATGATCATTCTGTATGTCCCGTGTCGTGGCCTGCGGTGCAAGATTTTAGATTATTTGTGGAGCACAGAGTTAGACTCCCTACTCGGGGAGCACATGCCTTCTCAAGCAAAGCGCCTAAGCTCTGGAACTCAACCCCAAAAGGTATCAGGGACTCAGATTGTGTTCAGTCCTTCAAAACTAACTTGAAGACTTACAATATTAGGCCTGTATCTCAATTTTATTAGTGCTGTTTTGTACTCAATACACCCAGTGTTCGGAGGTGTGTCTCACACAAAAAGTTTGTGTAAGTGTTGGTGTAAGAGTAAGTGCAGGTGTGAGTTTGTTGTTGTTGCAATTGTTAGCACTATGATGTACTAGCTTAACTGCTAAACTGCTGACAGAAATCTGATAATAATGGAATAGAAAAGTTTTAGAGCTTTCCCTCATAATGTACTATGCAAATTGAATCCCCAACATGTATTATCATATGTTTGTGGATTTACCAAAGCAATATCATTGGACAGCATGTGAGAAGAAAAACTTATCACAAACACTGACCATCCCAGCGAACTTTGCCCTGATTCAACAGGCAAATCAGTTCTTAACAATCATGTCAGCTAAATTGTGTAGCATAACCGGCAAAGTTTCAGAAAGCTGTATTCAGTTTTTAGTGGATTAAACAGAAAACACAATGCTTCTGCATGGGTAACACAAACATTACCAGTTAGTGAGAGAAGATATAACCGAGTTGGTGGTCCCTGAGTGTTTTTTGTACCCTGTTCTCTGATTATTTTTGCAATAGCTACTTGGAACCATCACATACCCTCTATAAAGAAGATGCATCTCCGTGCCGTAAGTCAGTTTCCATCATACTGCTCATAGTTTCTCAGCTGGCAGGTGATTCTGTATCAAAAATTCTATAGAATGGTCTTCACTGCAGAGTCATCCCAGGCCTTAAAAGAATGAACTATGTAGATATGTTGATTGAAGTCTTTCAAATCTGGAACGGAGGTGACAAAGTTACCCCTTGCAAATACTTTTAAGTGCAGCACAGACATTACAATGGAGACAGACACAGGACAAAGGGCATGAGCCACTTCTTTACACAGAGAGTGGTGAGAGTAAAGAATGGTTCCCAAGCAATGTTGTATTGATGCTGAATCATAAGGATCCTTTAAGACCTGACTTTTGTTCATGCATACGAAGCTGACATTTGTAAAACCTGAAGGAACCAGAGGCAGTAATCACTGTGCAATGGTCACTTTACACTCCAGAACAATATTAAATACCTTTCAGACCCTGAATCAGTGCCATCCTGACTGCCCATGGTGCTAATACAGGAGTTGCCCAGTCCTGTATAGAGCTGATATATTAAGATATCTTGCTGTTGAGGTAGTCTGAAGATTTTTTTTATTGCGTCTAAAGTATATGATTGATAAATGATAACATCCGCAGGCAACCAACCCAGAATACAAAGGTCTCCTTTTCTGCGAAGTTCAAACAGAAGACAGATGAAACACTCAAAAGTGCACCTGTTGTCTTGACTAACCTGAGTGAATATAGGCCTTTGTTCCAGATTTTGATAAATCATATATTTTGATTATCTTCAAAACTGCCATTTGAAATGTGTGTCAGACTTTGAGATGCAAAGTAATGTAGACAGAACAGTTGCAGCAGGTGTTGGGATTATAGAACAATGAGTAATTGAAGATTACGGTTTTCTGTTTATTTTTGATAGTCAAACCCTGACAAGTGGACAGCTGTGGTGTATTGTCTTCTGGATGTGACTGTCTGTCTGACAATAAGAGCATGTGGGGCCTAATCTCAAAATATTTGACACCTGTCTCTAATTTACTCACATTTCACAAAACTGAACCCAAAAAACTGAGCAGTTCAATTTGAGAATTCTTAACATACTCAAGTTGTTTCTTTTTAACATATTGTGTGTGTTGCCTTTAAAAAACAGGACATAATTAGTTTGGGGACTATTTTAATGATCTAAACAGGCACTTTGTAAGTCTGTTTGAATCCATTTGGAGGTTTTGATCTGATTATGTGATTTATTGGTCCACTTATTGTCCCCTACTCGGTATGAAATCCTGGAAGATCAGATATAGTGACGGTCATACATACTGTATCTATGTATGTATGTATGTATGTATGTATGTATGTATGTATGTATGTCACACTTAAAATGTTTCTATATAATTGGAAGTCCATGTATTCAATTGTGATGACACTTAGCATTGACATTATTTAGCGTAAGTAATTGAGAGTACAAGTTTCTGTGAATATGGGGGTGTCTGTCCATACATTTGTCCGTCTGTAAGTCGCAGCTTTCTGCATTGCATGTTTTGCACTCAGAATGCAATGTACTTTTTTAACAGTAGGGGTCGTGATGTCATTCTTACCTGAAGAAAGGCCTGGACATAAAATTTCAGCTACGATAGTGTATTCTGCAATTGTGAAAAGAAACCAAAACCATCTGTTTACCGAAGATTTAAAATACAATTATAATCAGCAGTTACAAAATATCATAAGTAACATTTAACTTTAAAAGTATAAAATGTAATTTAGAAAATGCACAAACGATATTGTTTTCTTTTCTGTGGTCACAATTGATTCGTATTGACATTAAATGAACGGCAAGTACACAGTAAACAGGTTTACATGTTAAACTGTGGAAGTTATGAATTGTCTGTGTTGTAAAACGCAGACATTGTTTTCTCTCGGTTTCTTTATTATTATTATTATTATTATTATTATTAATAGTAATAATAATAATAATAATAATAATAATAATAATAATAATAATAATAATAATAATAATAGTATTATTCTCGTTTCTGACAAATTTTTGTCAACGCCTCCTACAGCTTTCAGCTGATCAACTCAATACTTTATGTACTATATCTGAAGTTACTTGCTATTACTTTTGGTGCCAATCGGACTTATGGATTTGGGGGTCACAGGTTGTGACCCCCAAAAACTCTAATGGCTATAACTTGGGAACCATGTCACGTAGAACTGTTCTGTTTGTGTATGCTGGTAGCTGTCAACTGACTATACTGTATATAATAGAATATGTGAAATATTGTGTATACTTGATGTAAAACCTTTATTTTTGATCTCCGAATGTGACCCCCAAAAACTGTAATGGCTATAACTCGGGAACCATGTCACGTAGAATTGTTCTGTTTGTGTGTGTTGGTAGCTATCAATTGACACTATATAATGAATAAGTGAAATATTGTGTGTACCTGATATAAAACTTTATTTTGAACTTTGACCTCTTTTGGGGGTCACAAAATATTTGACAGCTTATATCTCCTTACAGACTGCAGATAGACCCATATTTACTATTGAACATATATAGAAAACCAACTAAGACCTTTCCAAAAATGTTTTGGACTTTGACCTCTGGTTCATGGTCAAACTGGACAATTCACGGTTTTGACAGTATATATCTCCTTACACACTGCAGATAGAGTCATGTTTACTATAAAACCTGTATAGGAAACCACATATGCTGTATCCAGAAATGACCTTGACCTTGACTTTTGACCTCTCGCATTTTACGACACAGACAAAGTTTCTTCAGAAACTTCCATTCTAGTTACAACTGAAGTTAAAAAAATTGACACACGTGTCTAATGCTAAACACACAGCAATACTGTATGGTCAAGATATGGATGTTTCTACATGGGCTTTTGAAGATTGTTAATGTGTGGAATGAGATTTTAATCTCAGTGGTCTATCCTGGTGAAATAAAAAAAAAGAAATATAGATAATGTTGTAATCATTTCAAGCTGTGACTATTAAAGTAACAGTGCTAGCTTTTTACAGCCTTGAGCGCTTTAAAGTTTTGTTTTTCACAGCTCACTCATGCCATAATAAAATCTATAGCTCTTCGCAGAATATTTTTTTAAATGAAAGGTTAGCTAAAAATCAATGATTGATTGCCTGACAAAAAAATGTTTTCCTACTGTATCTCTAAAAGGAAACACCAACTGTCTGCCCAAAGTGGAAAAAATGAAATAATATTTACATTTCGAAATTACATGCATTGAATTTTCCATTTAAAGCTATACAGAGGAGGCACCGACCTGCTTGCCTGTGCTGTTCAATTTTCTTTCGAGAAGATTAATAGTGGTGGCTTATGGAAGATATCCTACAGAGAAGGTGCCCAGTCTTGTGGGGTTAAATGAATATGTAAAACATACTGGCAATTACATAAAGGGAGAGAAGAGCTCCCTTGTGACTCAACTCAAATGATCTGGTCTAAGTCACACATTTGTTATTATTTGTACTATTTAGAAGACAGAAACACTTTGAGTGAAATGGAAAAGTGAAATAAGATTTACATATTAAATTACATCTCTTTAGTTCCCAGCAAGAACTAAAAATTCTATGCAAATGATGAAATAGGACCCTAATAAACACCTTCTGGAACACACATGCTGAGACAGTGTTTTACAAGCAAAAAAATTGACCTGTTAAACCTGACTACCTGTGGTTTCAAAAATTAAGTGGACATTTCTTTTATGGCTGCTCTGTGGAGTTGACTAGACAGTACTCGTATAATCGCAGGATTATAACTGTGAACATGTGGTTGGTAGTGCACAGGTGTAGAGGTGAGGCAGTGATTATAAACAACAGTCCAACAACAGTTCAATGGTCAAAACAAAGCTTTATTGTTGCTTTTAAATTAATGTGACTGACTATGCACAACGATGTGTAGTCAAAACCACGGCCAGTCAAAACCACGGGGTTCAGTCCCGAAATAATAATACAGTAACACACACTTTGAAACATTTACACGATCACCAGTCCAACAGTGAGTGCTCCGGGTGCAAGTGGTGTTTTGAACAGTGAACTGTGAGTAACAGTGCAGTCAAGTGCAGTCCGGGTTTGATGCTGGCTGAATAGCGACAGCTCCCGGATATTTAGCCATCTTCAAAGACAAACACAGACAGTTAGCAAAACAAACAAAACATTTAACACTCACTGTATTTATTAATTATGTCCGTTCTCTCAACGGGTCCTTTCCGTAACCATAGCGAAGGAACAGATCACTGGGCCACTTCCCCTTAATACCCTCCGCCACGCCCTCTTTCGGGTGGTGCGGCCAATCACGTCTCCTCCAATCCGTGACTGACACATTGCCTACCGCATTAAGGCGCTGACTTCTGGTATCGTGGCCCCGCCCCCGTCCTGGATGGCCAACTTCCGACTGATCCTGGAATGAACTGTCTAACCATCCGTTCCGGGGCACTCTGCTCTGATTATACAGCGTCCTCACAGGTCGGGAGGGATGTATTTGGGAAAAGTCATAAACGGACAACCGCATAACTTTCAGACATGAAGAGTCATTTAAATTTCAAACTGTCAAAATGACTGCCGTGGCAGTTCTAGTGTTAAGTCATGTACAAGGTATCTCTGTATATTAAAAAAAAAGATCAGAGAGTTCTTTTAACCTTAAAAATAAGTAAATACAGTATCCTTTTATGTATTTGACTTTTTTCTGCTTGATGAAAGAAAATCTCTGTTCTCGTCACACCCTCTGAATGCTGCTTGTCAATGTCAGCAGCAATATAGTCAGCACAGCAGGAAGGGCAGCTAGTCTCCGGCTTGAATGACAAGTTATAGAAATCAAACAGCTAGATGCAGACTGATTACTTTGAATAAACTTTATGAACAAGTTACTGAACGAACAGCACGATCAGCATTGACACATGTAGTCTACTAGATACATTTTAGCCATTGATGGCAACTTTAATACTTACATAAATACATGAACGTTCACTCAACATAATTAAACAAATAAAAAGTTACGGGTACTTTTGTTCATTTACATGTTTTAAATTGTTATGTAACGCGTTCTCGGATTATGTAACGCGTTCTAGGGTTATGTAACACGCTCTCGGATTATGTAACGCATTCTCGGATTATGTAACGCGTTCTTGGGTTATGTAACACATTCTCGGGTTATGTAACGCGCTCTCGGATTATGTAACGCGTTCTCGGATTATATAACGCGTTCTCGGGTTATGTATGATGTAAGAGAGCACGATAGATTACAAAGCAGCATCAAAACAACAAAACCCGCAGAATGATGATACAGAACTTCCTTCACCAAGTTCAACCGTAAGGGCTGAAGAACAGCGAGGAGGTGGTGTTGTGAGTAAAAAACATAAAGCTGTTATTAACCCTGCATAATTAAGGAACTACGAAGACAGCTACTTGAATTTCGGTTTTATTTGTACTGAAAGTGGAGATATACCTTAACCGCAGTGTGTAATTTGTGCACATGTACTGTCCAATTAATGTTTGAAACCCTCCAAATTACAGAGACGTTATAGTCAAACTTAGACCAATTATTTCCGTATCTGATGCTGAGAGACTAATGCATGCCTTTGTTTCATCTAGAATTGATTATTGTAATGCACTTTTTTCTGGTGTCCCAAAATGTGTGGTACCGCCGTTAGAATTCTGACTAAAACCAGGAAAAGTGAACGTATTACCCTTGTTTTGGCATCTTTACACTGGCTCCCTGTGCAGTATATAATTGATTTTAAGATTCTGCAGTTAACTTAAAATGCCCTGAATGGATTAGCACCTAGTTATTTGCAGGAGTTACTGACCCTGTATCTTCCAAACCGCACTCTGAGATCACAGGATCGGGGCTGCTGGTTATTCCTAGGGTCAACAAAAGCAACACGGGAGGTTGGGCTTTTTCTTGTAGAGCACCTAAATTATGAAATGCTCTGCCTACGTTTGTCAGAGAAGCTGGGACCGTTACAGTTTTCAAGTCACAACTACAAATGCACTTTTATAAAATGGCTTTCCTATCTTAGTGGCTTTTAATGTAACTTTAAAATTGCTGCTTTTGTATTAAAGACCCAATATCCTCAAATTTGACCTCCACTTTTTATTCATAGAAAGTGATTTTTGTGTTATTGTAAGTCATTCTGGCCAGTAAAGATATGTAAATACAAATTTTAAATGTTTATAATGTGTTGAATTTCAGTCACTACAGTGTAAACACTTCGTCTGACATAAAACCCCGGCAATTTTTGATGACGTCAGTGGAGGTAGGCTGCCGGCAGTATCTCTATTTTACTGTATGGAAAACAATGGAGCGCAGTGAATTTTTAACTATCGTGCTCAGAATCTAGCACCGAATTTGATCAGACACCAGCATCTGATAACCAGGAATCCGAGCCTTTCCAAACATCTGGTGAGGAAAGTTCGGGCTCAGTCAGATGACAACCTAGACAGAAATGTCCCCAGAGACATTGAGAGGTTGCAAAATAAGTTATGGTAGGTCCTTTTCAGGAACATGTTTATAAAATAGGAAATGAGGCTGATTTCCTTCAAATTATTAAAATTGTTCATGTGCAGATGCAAGTTTAACTGTCACTGACCGTGTTACTAGCTACAGCTCTAAACCTTGGCATGCGATCAGAAATTAGGGGTGAAAGCTTGTAAAGGGACTATGCGGAGACGTTTACTGTTAAAATGATTATTTTTGATAAAGATGATACTTATTGCTTTTATTGTTTGTTTTAAAAAAGTGTACAGTGAGATTCCGCTACCTCTGATGACGTCACACGGTCATACAGCCAGAAAATGAGGGGTTGATCATGCTGCGGGATTCTTTGCGACATATATTGACTATCTTCTGCTGCACTGTTTTAATTTATCTAAAATGTCTTGCCTGCCATCAGTCCCCCTGCATCCTGACAAAATGTACAAAACATGGATTTTTTAACACTGTCAAACTTTAAGCCAGTGAAAATCTTTTAGCCACTGGTTGGTTTAACTTGTATATTCTTTTGGTACTCTCTGTCAACTGTGAACACGCTGTATCTAAGTAACCTGACCCTTTTCCAAGTTCCTTGTTCACATACCTTCATTGCTCATTTCGTGTAAAGATGCCGACGTATCTGAATTTTGTTCATCGCGGTTTTCTTTTGAAACTTCTCTAATCACATGAAAATAATTTGTTATTTTCCTCATCTTGGTTTGACAAGTTTTGTCTGGAAATGAGTAGCCCTCAAACTGATAAATCAGTGAAATTGGTGGGTTATGGGATTTGTAGTTTTTAATGTGTGGGCAGTTTACACCAATACACTAATTCCCAGAGTATATTATGATTGAGCTATGAGAGTTTAGATCTGTGAGGTGTTTTTTTTTATGTTTTATACTTTCAGCTACAAAAAAATTCACGTTCATTTTTTATAGTTAACCTTTAGGAATTTCCAGTGGCACACGTGTGCCTAAATTAAAATTTACGTTCGCACAGGCACATTTTTAGTCGAATATGCGACTAAATTAGCCTCACTGTAGAGCCCTGTTGTTATGTTGTTTTGTTTCTGATTTAGTTCCTGAGAATAGTCGCCGCAGTTATATTATTAAGGTCTACTTGCTGCTCACTGTGTTATTGTTTTTCTGTAAAACATTGATATCCTGTCAGTTAAGAAAAGGCTTAAATAATGCAAAAGCTTGTTTTAACATTGTCTTTATTACGCCGACCAGGGACCCGCACTTACAACTGTATTGTCATATTTTCTACATTTTCTTTAAATTCTCAAATTAATAAATGAAACCGGATAGTAAAAGAGACCCAGGTAGCATCAGGTAATTTAAAACCCGACGGGTACCCGGGTTTCCGGGTACCCGTGCTATATATATATATATATATATATATATATATGGAGGGGGCCGTGGAATTTTATGGGGGGTTCAGAAGCAAAAAGGTTGAGAACCCCTGCTATAGACTATGCTTGGCAGTATCTGAAAAATGTAGTGAGCGCATTCTTGTTTGAAATGTAATGTTTGCAGTGATGACCGATAAGTATGTTAGTCTGAGGCTATGTTCCCCTGTTAATGGAAAAAAAAAACTTGTAGTTTCTTTTGGGTGTCCTCCAGGGGTGCGTTCAATAGGCAGAGCGCTCCAGAGCGTTACGTGAATGACCTTCGTAACGTCAGCTAACATTCTTAGGAGCTACTCGGAGGGCGTTTCAAAATGACGGAGGTACTATACCAGTGTGGTGGCTGTGGTGTAATTTCCACACATATTGGACTTTTTGACCAATATATCTGTATACATTATTTTTCGTTAAAAAATATCTGATGGTTTATTTAAATTAACAGCGCAATTATTTGACTATTGTTCCTTTTAAACGCAGTGAATCTGCAGCATCGCATGCAACATTTGAAACACTCTTGTTATTGTTTGTTCGGTCGGCCTAACATTCAGGAATATTTTCTTAACTGCATTTAAAAAGAAAAATAATGGACGACTAGCGCTGTATTACAGGTGAACTATATGTAGCGCTGTTTTTTTTAAAAAAAAAATGATAGTTTTCGAGATTAGGCACCTCAGTTGGCTCAGCTGAAAAAGCACGGCAGTGTAGACTACACCGAAAACTTTAAACCCTTTTTTTCATGGCAGAAATGGGACACTAGATTAAGAGAACTTTACTAAAATGAGGTATGTTTGCAGAGTTACATGTCTGTCTAACCAAGAGCACATTTATAAACACAATGATATCTATACTATAAGACTTAAATCATATTGGAGAGAAGAAACAAACAAACAGTAGTACTTCAATTGTAAGACTTTGCAGAGGATCAGAAAAGGCAGACACAGGAGCTCATGGAAATGCAGAAGGTTGCAAAACAAAGAAAGAAAGAAACTGCTAAAGTTTCTAGGAAGGAAATCTAGGGTTATATGCCCCAGCTATTCCAGTTGTTTCAGTGCTATTCAGATCATTTTTGGACATCTCTAAACACTCTAACATTAGAAATAAAACAATAGTTTAATATCTGGATATACTGAAAGAGATCACATGATCAAAAGTAGAAACATTGTATTCTTCTCCTTCTCCTGTTGATGAGGCAAAACATATAGAAAATGAGGATGAATCTTCCTGAAACTCAGCATGAAGATCAACAAACAGGAGGTCAACTTTGCCCCAATTGTGTCTAGTTTACATTTCCCACCTCTGGGTTAACTCCTCGTTTTTCAGTCCTTGCTCCGACACCCCAAAATGATTTTCTTCTTTTTCCATAAAGTGAGAGAGAGTAATATTGTATTACTGTCACTAGGAAAGAAAGGTCAATTAATTTATCTTTTCCTTTTTCTTGTTTGAAGGCGATTGCTTCAGCACGGACGTGGCCTTGTCTCCCTGTTGCTAGGCTATGAAATCCTTTGCACAAGGATTCCACCAGGTGCTTGATGTATCAGCTGTGCCTCCACACTTGAGGACGAGACACACTCTAGTGTTAAAGGCTTCCATTAGCTACATTAGTGGGGCTGTGACTGGAGTCCAGCCGAGAAGGACATCTTCTCAGTGTCATATGCCGCTTTACTAAGCAGCTCGCAAAAGATGCTATCTTAGGCCCTATCCACACTACATAACCAATCCCAAGAACCCTACTCAAAAACATTTTAATAAATACAGCTCAAAGTGTCCACACTAAAGTACCGTTTCATGTTTAGTCGGGCTTAATGCGTGCAAACACAATATAAATAGTTTGGTTACAGTTCCTAGCAGTGCAATGGACTGTGGGACTTAATATGATACTATCCCACCATTCATTGTCTGTTTACAACCTTGCAAATATGGAGCCTGTGCCCACGGAAAACATAGCGCTTCTTAGCATGAACATTCTGGTTTTGTTTCTTAAAAACACAACATTTTTATCATAATGTGTGTGTTTCGTTAAGTTCTTCTTGACTGATTTCATCGCTCCAGATATTAATGTGCCTTTATTTCGGCATCTGTTCACGTCGCTCCATGATTCACCACTTTACAACAAGCCTCAAAAATGGTATACGGTTAAGCAGCATTGATAGTCATTCTCCACTCCTTTAGGAGCCTGTTGTGAGTATTTATAATGTCCATGAGCCAAAACATATTAGAAAACATTTTGGGATATTGGAGGATGCACAAAAAATGTAGTTCGGTATTACAGCGTCCACACTTCTGACAAACCGCACTACCCCATGGTGGTCTCGAGTCCGGTTCTTGAGCACGGTATCAAACACTGTGTAGTGTAGACGCTAACCGTATTTAGCACTTTTAAGACGGTTTAAAGGCAACTAATACGGTTTAAAGGCAAAGTGTGGACAGGGCCGTACACTGTCAGCCCTGTTACATTAACAGGCTATCCTGTACACCACTGTACACCTCAACAAGAGGTGGCGGTTTCTTTCCTGCAGATACGTGTCTTGGTGGTGAAATGGAATGGTGGCCTCAGTACGAGCCTCGACCTCAGACAGCTTAAAGAGTAAGTAGCAGGGTTCCGAAAAATATAGTGCTACACATCCCCATAACTGTTTAAATAACGTACTTGTAATTTTTCTTTACATTGTTAACATCCTGACAACTTTTTATACTTATTACCCACAACGGTTGGGGCTCTTAGTGAACCGGCACAAAAGCCATGAAAGAACACAGTCTCCACACAGTGTCTTAACACTGTATGAAAATTCTCACATGGTGGAAACACCCACCCCACCTGCACTTAGCATGAGGAGAGAGGTCATTACTACAGACACATCCAACATGAGCTGGGGGCGCTGTAATGTGGAGTGCGGGAAGTGTGGAAACCTCCATGGGAGGGTCTGCACTCCATCTTTTGGAAATGCGGGCAGTTCATCTGATCCTGCAGTATTTTTTCCAGGGGCCTACAAAGGAGACACATGCTAGTTTGCACGGGCAACATGGCAGTGGTGGCCAATATAAACCACCAGGTCGGTCTCCTGTCCTCCAACCTCCATTTTGTCGCCCATGAGCTTCTGCTCTGGGCCCATGAAAATCTCCTGTCCCTAAAGGCGGTTCATCTGCCAGGGTTGACAAACTGGACCCTCTTCTCAAGAGGTGGGCCCCACAGAGTGGTGGATTCACCTGGAGGTTTTGAGCCTCGTATGGGAGAGATTCGTGCACCTCTTCACAACCCAGAAATACACTCACTGCCCTCTCTGGTTCTCCCTGCTGGAGGGTGGCGCTGGTCCAGCTCTGGATGGACAGCATTGAGATCTGCCTGCACACCTCGATCTGCTCAGCCAGGTGTGAGGGACCATGTGGCATCCGCCTGCGGCTGTGGGTCTGGCACCTGAGCAGCTGCATCTAAGCCAGCTCGGTCTCTCGGATGAGGTTATTGCAACCCTCCAGAATGCCAGGACTGCTTCTACGCGTTCCCAATACGTGTTTAAATTGGGAACTTTGTCTGTCTCGTGGACTGGCCCCATCACTTGCCCCATGGCAGCCATACTTCAATTTCTGTGGGACCCTTTTTAACAAGAGTAAATATCCCTCTACTCTTAAGGTATACTCTACCTGTTCGCTATTTCATCTTGCCATATTAAAATAGACTGTCGCCCCAGAAGCTAATTTCCTGCATTTTCCTTTATTTGCTATGGGTCTATGTTCCACGGACAAGCCGTCTGAAACAGTGGCTGTCGAAGTGGATTGCAGATACTATCAGGATTGCCTTGATCTAGCTAACCTGCCCCCACCAGAGAAGGTCACTGGTCACTGGTCATTCCACAAGAGGCCTTGCAACCTCTTGGGCATTATTCCAGGGTGCATCTGTCTCTGCATATGCAATGAGGCCCCCATACTTTCACAAGGCTGTATAGACTGAATGTCATAGATCCACAATACCCTGGTTTTGGGTGCTAAGGGCAGCTACTCAGTCTACCCTTTGACACTTTTTTGTATCTAATTCTGTTCACTAGATGTCATGGATTCCCCAAAAAAAACCAGAGTGCTAAAGGTAGGTATTTGGGATGGAAATAGGGGACAAGGATTTTGAAAAGCATCTCTGGGTTATAGCATACAATCCATGTAGCAGATTATTTAGATCAGGCAGAGGAAATACTTTAAGATCTATGTTTAATGATTATTATTTTAACCAGTCAAATAGGACACCCAATGCCCAGGCAGTGTTCCTTTGAGTACTCTTTTCCGTTTTTGATGTTCAGAGGCTGCCCTTCAGTAACTTCAAGATGACTCTTTACTTTTAGGTTTTTTGTTTTTTTATTTCAACACTTGAATAAGGCTATCATTTTTTTTGTGTTTTGTTTTTGTTTTTTGTTTTTTTAAATTCTAGTGGCGAATAGATATTTGAATAAGGCTACCGTTTTTTAATTTGAATAAAGGCGACCTTGTGCTGACCCTGGTGATATATACTGTGTGTATATATATATATATATATATATATATATATATATATATATATATATATATATATATATATATAGGAGGCTGTGTGGTCACTGTGTCACTTGTCACTTATCCTCTTTGTGCTCCGTCTTTCGAGTGAGATGCAGCTGATGCATAGTTCACCCACCCTAGAATCTGTAAGTCGCCTTGGATAAAGGTGTCTGCTCAATAAACAAATAATAATAATAATAATAATAACATACTGTTACATCAACACCCCCATGTGACCTGTTTTAACCAATCAGGACAGTATTTAAAATACCCATTTTACAAACAGATATATTTTCAACCCCTGTAGATTACTCCACAGGACAAATTAAAAAGTTAAGGTTGGTATTTTTTAGTTTTATTTGTGTCCTTCACAGTGGATATGTACAGTACAGTATGTTACTTACGTATATTTTCTGAGCTATTTTGTTTTTTAAAAAAATGAAGGAGAGGGCTGCTCTGGAAATATTCTCAGATTTGGGGTTAATTTCAGAGCGGGCTTCAAATAGCCTGAGCCAAAAAAAAAACTCCTGTCAAAGACATTTAGTTTTATTGTCTTTTTAAAAGGGCTATTGTTATTAGTATTTCCTGTTTCATTCACAAAATTACAAATAGTACCCAGTAATCAACCAGAAATAATGTATAAGATGAAGTGTAATTGTTACTGTTGTTGTAGAGTGTACTGAATATTTAATTAGGTTTCTTTGTTTTTGAAGAAGCAGTCGTAATACAGTTTGCCAATTAAACAGGTTCATTTTTACCTGACTTTTTTTAGAGAACAATTTCTTGTTTTCCCCACTAATAAGTCTTCAAGCCCTCTTTCTAAAGAGAATAAAACATTTTCTTTCTTTTTTTTTTAAAGAAATTGTGTATTGACGGGATCAATGCAAAATAACTGTAAAGTGAACACAATATTAACAAAATAAATAAATACAGTACAGAAAAGGAGTGAGTGTGAAAGGGTAGCGTTGCCGACAAGGCTTGTTACCACAGGGAGGGAGCTGCAGTTTAAAGCGATAGTGTTTATTAACAAAAACACTGGAGCAAAATAACAGTTTAAACAAAACAGTACAAAACAAATACAAACCACTGAAGGCAAATGCTCAGCCCAAACTCTCCTAACTACCTCTCCCTCGTGGAGCATCTAACTCCCCTTATATATATATATATATATATATATATATGTGGCCATTCCAGAATTAGCCCTCAATTATCCAATTAGGGAATCCAATTAGGGCTTTCGCCCTGTCACACCTATGCAGTTGTCCGTTTATGACTTTTCCTAAATACATGTATTAAATACCCTGACGGCATTTGAAAGGCAGGATCACGAAAATAAGGACGTCATAATCCCACCCACCTAGAACTGCCAAAGCAGTCATTTTGACAATACATGTTTTTATTTTGAATATAACCTACAACAGGGGTGAAATTCTGCCGGTACTTACCGGTACTCTGTACCAGGACTTATTTGGATGCCGGTGCTGGGTACCAGGACTTATTTAATCTGTTTTTCATCCAACGCACTTGCATTCCGTTCATTCACACTAGCGCAACGTTTCTCAAATGCGCTTTTATTCAACACAGTTCACACTGCTTGCATTCTGTTTCCTCATAGTGCTTATGTTAGCTGCTATTGGCCACCATTAACGTCAGTATAATCACTGCATGTTGATTGGCCGAGCTTTCAGTCTGATCAGATTTCATTTTGGCATGAGTCACAAATCTCCGCCCATTTCGTTTTGTGTCAGTGAAAACAGCGGTATGGAGTAATTTTGATTATGAAGTAATAATTATTTTCTTTAGTGCTGCAGAGAAAGTATCTGAAATATTCTAAATGAACATTGCTGCACATAAATTACATAGTTGATAAATATTAGAAATAATTATCATAACACGTTTTGCTTTGCACCAAAGTACACGTTGCCAGAATTTGCATGAAAGGTTCTAAAATGGCAAGTGATGTGTGGGACAGTAGGGATTAACATTAAAAAAACAGGATCAACAAAGTGCAGCTTTAGATTTGGTAAGCTAGTCAAAATTGGGATACAGATAAGAACATAAGAAAGTTTACGAACGAGAGGAGGCCATTCGGCCCATCTTGCTCATTTGGTTAATGTAGGCGTGCTTCACACTTTTCAAACACAGACCTAACTTGCAAGGTACATGTTAAATGGTACATATGTAACTGAGATGGATTTACCAGTGAGCAGGAGGATGATGGGAAATGTAGTTCTGAGAGGTTTAAAATTAAAAAAAAAAATTAACAATACACACACGTTATGTAAACATTTGTAGCAACACATGGGAACATGTAACACAATAAAATAAAAAGGTCCTTATGTACCCTTGAAGTATAGTGATCAGCATTTTGTTTTTCTGTGATCCTTGTGTTTTCTGTTATGAGGACTGTAATAAACGAAAAACAAAACGGTTAGGTGCTTTTTCTTTGTACAATGCCCCCTTTTCTAAAACATTTTGAAGAGTGTAAGTTAAACAGGCATTTTCACTTGCGTGTGCATCTAAAATAATTTTAAAAAAAGGCAGAAGTAAACCACAGTAATGATATTACTTTATGAAAATGTGTCTTTTGACACTTTGTTTATTGTGCAGAAACCATAATCCCAGGGATACATTTTTTTTTAACTCTACTTTTATACTGGTTCTGCCTGGAAAATATTTTTATGGAATAGATCATGGTAATTAATATATGCAGAAACACAACAGAGAAACACACAGAATATATTAATGTTGGATAAGTAAGAAGTAAAAAATAGATAAAAGAAACAGGGTTATATGTTCTAATCCAAGGCTATTATTGTAGCATGGCCAGGTCCTGTTGTAGGTTTGTACCCAGGGTCTGGAAAGTATGGGGATGATTGTTGAGAATACTATGGGGATTAAAATGGCCAAGTCAAGTACATCATTAGTAGTAGTGCCTGTTACATAAACAATTTGAGGGGTATTTCAGCCCCTATTGTGCATTGTTTGACCTTTTTGTATCATGTTTTCAAACAGTTGTTTTTTTATAACATCATCCCTTTTTTATGATATCTTGAAACAAAACTCCCTTTCTACAGCAGTTACCACATAGTGTAATATTTCTTAATGCTTGTCATTTAAGGTTTAACTGAAGTGTTATATTACGGTACATGACTGAGTGATACAAGCAGAGGGTACAAAGCTTTCAGTATTTTCAGCTTCCTTGTTTATGGTGAATTGGTTACAATTGATCAGTTATTTTTTAAGGCTTATGTTGTATTTATAAATGCATCGTGTACCGATATGTATACATTTTAAAAGTATTTATTCATTGGCACTTCAATTGTCTCCATTTTTAAAATGTTTACACCCGGCTGTGCATGTGATTACCTGCACTTGTTTGTTGAGATTTTCACCCCTGACCTACAATATTCTGTTTTATTTGTATATACAAGTCCGTTGTTATCTCTACTGCACCTGGCAGCCATCAATTACTTCGTTTTGTACAAGGAATGCACCGGGGAAAATATCAGTAGGAGAGATTTCATCTTGAAGCTAGCCACAGCGCTTCAGCAGAAACATTTCGAGCAGATAACTGCAAAGCAGCAGGCTGCAGCAGCTCATCCTGGATTCAGTGCTGCACCCAGTGACACACGGAAGAGAAAACACGTTACTTTAGTTTTAAATTAAAAACTACTTTTGTTTTTACAGTTTTGTATGTACACATACCTGATTACACACTAGTTTATTTTGAAATGTGTATTATAGTTTTTCTTTTCTTGAAGTAGTGCTTTATATATGGTAAGTTAGTGAATGGGAGTCTGCAGTGGTTACAGTGTTTGTTTGTTTTTTCACTGAGAAGATATATTTATTTTAATAGAATAAAACACATTGACTGTAAAAAAATAAAATAAAATAAAGGGATTTAATAATCTTGTTGGGAGTCCTTCCTTAGCCTTGATCCATATCTCTAGTCTTGGCCTGGAGCAGTATGTTCTAGGACATTTATTGTTCTCAGTTCATGATGCTATACCCTAATCTCCAAAACATCTTCCTAACAGTTACCTTTCTACTATTGTTCAACCATATTTATGTGATAAATACAGTAAGCGTGTATGTGACTGTAACTTTATCATGTTTCCTGTGAAATACTGAGATTTAAGCAACTTTTTGTTAAAATGGGAGCAAAGTTTGCCATCACTTCAGAATCTGGCCCTAGAAATTGGTACATGTTTTCCAGATGGTTTATTGTCTTTTTAACATTAGAACTACCGGGCGTACATACATACCTAGAACTACCGCAGCGGTCTTTTTTATGTTACATTAAAATGCGTATAAAACTACTGCAGCGTCGCATGCTATGAAACTGTTCTGTGTTGAATGTAGTCAAAACAGCGTGTTTATTTTAACATACCAAACACAGTGCTTACCTTTAATTCTGATTTCCTCACTTGTATTTTCCCATCATTTCTTTGTAAATCAGATGTTCCCCCATCCTGCCTGTGATATTTGGAGCGTAAAAACTTGTGCATTTTGATGTTATTGTTTGTTTTCCTTCAGTTTTTGCAGCCTGCTTGTTGCACGTAAGGGAAACCTGTTACGACACGAGGTGGTGTTGGAAGGGGACTTATGATTGCAAATGCTGGGCTATAAAACAGAGTGGTTTTAGCAGCTCAGAGATGACTTTTGACATGCAGCGGGAGCTTACGACACTCTGTGGAGCAATAGAGTATAGTGCCAGAGATTTGTTTGTTTGATTGTTTTATACAAATGTTTTTACACTTTTATTTTGTGCCTGAGTTTGACTCTGTTAGCTATTGAATGGTAATTTCTGTCTCCAGTCTTGCAATAGCTGGTTTGGTACACTATTATTCAGTAACTTTTTGTTTGTTTTTCAATATAATCACGCCTAAGACTTGCTGTGCAGTCCTGCGTTGTATTGGCCTGTTCATTTTAACTACAAAATAAGTATTTTTAAATAGAAAATAAGTATTTGTACAGCTGGTGATAGATAAACCAAGTCTGAAAATGTTTCCTGTAGCTATTCAAAACAAGCGCGAAGCTCTCAAGTTCAGCAGCACTAAGCCAAACCCACTGTTTTTACTATGACAGTCAAAATGACAGCTGCGGTAGTTCTAGGTATACCGTATTATATCTCCATAAGTTTCTGCAACCCTGGGTCTACTGATGGTTTGAGATGTTTAATATATATATTTAGGAAAAGTAAAAAAAAGCACAGGTGCCTAGCTGCCAAATCAGTGGAGAAAAATGCATTTAAAAACCGTGATGCGCCAAAAGACCGCTCCAGTAGTTCTAGTGTTGAGTTGTATTGTAATGGCAACTGAAAGATCTGCCACCAGATATCAGCCAGTGTCATCTATTAACAATACATTTCCCAAGGCAGTCTCCATTTCTTATTCTCTGAAGCAAACTGCAGTTTTGTTAATGGTTTTCTTGACTCAGGCTTCACACTCCAGACCAGTGGTTTTCAACCGGGGACATGCATTCCCTTAGGGGTACTTCTGAAGAAATTAAAAAATTCCAAAGTAAAAGAAAATAATGATCTTGAATTGTTGTTTTTTTAACAATATTATATTTTATCTCTAAACCACTGTGCATACATATTTCATTTTTGTTTAGCAGCTTACTATAGTTTAAAAATGATCATCCACCTGTACGATTGCATGGATTTCCACTCATATTAGGCACGGCTACATTTTAGTACCAGCAATAGCGGCTGGTTGAATTTGTTATCGGTGTACATCCAGATCAAAAACTGATACATTTCTTACTTGCAAAAGAAGGAAGAAAACACAGAAGAGTCTACAGAACGATCCCTTTGGATCATTTTTATGTTGTCTTTAATAAAAAGTTTACCACTGTTAGGTATTATAGTTTTACCTTGAGGTATATTTTTTGATATTGCAAACATTTTAAATGGCACACAAATGGTGCTGGGATGGAAAGTAAATGATAATGTAAACATTTACAGTGCAAATTAGCCGAATAGAAAACGAATGTGTATGTTTCCGATGAGATTCTCAAATACTGCCTTTTGATTCTGTGCATCCAAAGACTTTATTTAGTTTTATTGCAAAAATTGTAAAGGGGTACTTGAGCTGAAACCTCCAGACAGAAGGGTCACATTTTTAGAAAAAGGTTGTAAACCACTGCTCCAGAGCACCATCTAGCTGCCTCTTTACAGTCTGTGTTCACCTTAGACAACCTGTCTTCGTGCTTGGTGGTCTTCTGAGGTCTTTTCATCAAAGATCTATACTCAACATGGGAGAGAGAACAATGAAACCATTCAATGAAAAACAGTCAAGTACATTATTTTATGGAATTAAAATTTTAAAAAAAAATCAGTTTAAGGGGCTTGTGGTCAGTTATTAGTTTGAAGGGCGCCCCATATAAGTACAAATGAAAACGTTCACAGCCCACACAATGCCTAGAGCTTCCCACTCTGTCTGGGAGTATCTTTCCCTACGAGAGTAGCTCTCCACTCTGGCAGGTTCTTCTGGAGAGCTTCTCTGGGCTAGTACTGCACTCAGACTGGCTGGACTTGCATCCAGCCCCAGCTCTGTATATTTTCTAGGGTCAAAGTTGGTCACTACCGAGTAGAACAGCTTTGTTATAATCTTTCAGCTCCTTGTGTCTGCAAGTGTATCAAATATGTTATGTACACCTTCTCCAGCATACTATAGCAACATTGCACGCTTTCTTGTGTCGTC
Organism: Acipenser oxyrinchus oxyrinchus; assembly: GCA_030684275.1. Lineage (NCBI taxonomy): Eukaryota > Metazoa > Chordata > Actinopteri > Acipenseriformes > Acipenseridae > Acipenser > Acipenser oxyrinchus. The sequence continues at coordinate 37,596,008 of CM060256.1, forward strand.
TTTAATATCCAATACCACCAGACCATTTTAAAAGCATTGTAGCCATTTATTCCAGCAAACTCCGAATGAGCTCTGTTCACCAATGACATCAAACTAAGGAAATTCTGGTAAAAGTGGCATTGCCATTGTGTTACAGTGCAGTATTTCTTCTCGTCGCCAATGTAATTATTACACAGAAACATGCATTTTGAAAAACAAACCTCTTTACTGCACTGTGCTTACTTTTCTTTCTATCTATACAGCTGAAGAAGGGGTTTTGTCTGAAACATCCTGAAATACATTTTTTTTTTTTTTACCATTTAAACCTTTTGTGTAAATGCAAAAAAACCCTATTTTTTTATTTATATATATATATATATATATATATATATATATATATATATATATATATATATATATATATATATATATATAAAATGCAAAATGTTAATAAATGCATTTCCTTCTAAATAACTTCTGTTAAGAGATTCCACTGTAACGATTTGAGTGGGTGTATCTAAATTGTACATTTAGTCTATTTAACTCATTAACCTAATGAGACCTAATTACATTGTTTTAAACAACAGAAGAAGCATGCAGTTGATGTGGCTTTCTAGATAATTCGATTTGATTTGGTTTAGTGCTGTTTTAATCATATCAATTAAACAGTAGAAACAATACACATACAGCCTATTTGCATCACAGTATGGATTCATTTTGATTTTGTAAGCTCTGACATCTGAAGCTATATATATATATATATATATATATATATATATATATATATATATATATATATATATATATATATATATATATATATATATATATAAGTACCAGTCAAAAGTTTGAGTACACTTGCTGGAAACTAGTTTTTTTAATAATTGACAATGTTTTCACGTCATTATACGTTTCTGTTAATACTTGAAAATGAAAACACATGTTACAATATACAAAACAAAACATAAGGAGTATCAAATCAATGTTCAAGAAAGTTGAAAATTGTCTCTAAATCTTGGATTCCTCAAAATAGCCACCCTTTGCCTTAATAACAGCCTCACAAACCACGAGGCATTAGGTTAACAAGTTTCAGCAGGAAATCACCCGACATGTCTTCCCAGCTCTTCTGCAGCAATTCCCGAGATGTAGGGCACTTGTGGGTAGCTTTGCTTTGACTCTTCTGTCCAGTTAGTCCCATACAAGTTCTATGGGATTGAGGTCTGGAGACTGTGCAGGCCAGGTCATTAGATTGATTTGTCCTTCACTGTCCTTCTTATGAGATAGTTCTTGCACAACTTTGAGGTGTGTTTCGGGTCATTATCTTGCTGAAGAATGAAGGACTGCCCAACTAGCCATAATCCTGATGGAATGGCATGCCTCTGAAGTATGCTATGATAGCCATGCTGGTTGAGCTTGCCACGGACTTGGTAAAGATCACCAACTCTGTCACCAGCAAAGCAGCCCCAGACCACGACACTGCCTCCGCCATGCTTGACAGTGGGAACCACACATGCAGAACTCATGCGCTTATCCTCTCTGCGTCTTACAAATACTCGGCGGTTGGACCCAAACATTTCACATTTTGACTCATCGGTCCATAAGACTGACTTCCACTCCTCAAACGTCCAGTTTCTGTGTTTTTTGGCCCAGGCAAGTCTCTTCCTCTTATTCTGCACTCTTAACAATGGTTTCTTTGCAGCAATTCTTGCAGTTAGGCCAGCTTCACGCAATCTCCTCTGAACAGTTGATGTTGAAACATCTGTACTTCTAGTAGCATTTAGCTGAGCTTATATTTCAGGGGCAGTTAATCGCTGGTTTCGCAGACTTGTGACTCGAATAAACTTGTTCTCTGATTCTGAGGTCACCCTTGGCCTCCCTGACCTTGTTTGGTCCTCATGAGTGCCAGTTTCTTCAAATCGTTTGATGGTCTTGGTCACAGCAGTTACAGACACTTCTTGAGATTTGTCTTAAAGATTGACCTTCATTTCTTAAAGTAATTACAGACTTTTTTCATTGCTTAACTGAGCGTATTTTGCCATTTTCTGCTCCCTTACATTCAGGAATGACAAACTTGTGCCGATAGTAATCATGGACCCTCACCTGTTAACAATAATTGGTGACAAAAGGTTAATTAGATAACATGCTAGTTAACTCGGAGAACATCTAACAAAGACACTTTTATACTTAGGCCAGTGTTCTAACACTGTGTTATACACATTTCAGACTTTTAACTGACTTGGACTTCAGACTGAAATCCCCTTGCTTTGGGTGACCATTTCATTGAAATTGACAAGATTTACATTTTCATTTAAAAATAACATTTTTGAATGCAATTCACTTATGGTTATCAGCTTATATAAGTACACATATCATATAATGAAATATTAAGTGTTTATAGACAAGTTTATACAGTTAAAAGCATAGATAATCATGAAAAACCTGGTTTCAAGCAGGTGTACTCAAACTTTTGACTGGTACAGTGTATATATATATATATATATATATATATATATATATATATATATATATATATATATATATAAAAAACTTCCAATTCCTTCACTTCAGGGGTCAATAATGACCTCACTGTCCTCATGTTTCCACAGGGAAGACACTCCTGGTTCCTAACTGGTCAGATCTAGCATGAATCTAACATGAAATACTGTACTACTACTATGGCTTCCAGTAGACTTTTCAATATCATTTTGTAGTTTCTTTGATTACATGATGTTAAATAAAATATCTAAATTATGTTCATATAGTTTTCTTTTTTAAATGATGTCTCAATCTCAAAATTCTAGGTGATGCAAAACATTTCTCCATAGCTGTAGATGTTCTTAAGGCAACGAATTCCCTCCAGTTGTATACTTGTTATGGAACTCCTCACATAACATGAACTGAAAGTAGAACTGGATGTGAATCAGGTGACTATCAGGTGACCTGTGGCTTGGCTACAATTTAGAGTCAGACAGTGTTTACTGTGTACTTTTTTCTTCCCGGTAGAGAAGGGAGCTGTTTTTCTTGTTTGTCGAGCTTTTGACATTTGTTTTGGTGGTTTGATGATTGTTTTAGAAGTTTATTTGAGTAAAGCTTGCTGCAAAGGTGGTACACTTGTTTCTTGTACTTTTTGTTTTTACTTTTAAGAAACCAGTTTTTATTATTTACCATAATATTACAGTGTTACTGAAATCAAGCCCAGAACTGCAGACAAAAAAACAAGGATGCAACACTGCCTTTCTATAAATATATGACAAAATGATGAACAACTTGATGAAATTAAACTTTGTCGTTTGTTATATTAAAGGTGGAAAAAACTCCTAATCGTGGTAATTTAACCTTCTGCTAGGGGTATTCCCTAATTTCTAAGCAATTGCATAATTAAAAACAAAATACCTTTGTGCTCAAGCTGAAGACTTAACAAACCATATCCTGTCTGGTCCAAATACTCTGAATCTGTTTTATAAGGGAGTAAACCCATACGACCCAGGTTTAAAAAAAGCTTGTGTCACCAGTGCACTTGAGTTCAAATATTTAGCTTGGCTTTTAGTACACAGCCCCATTTGCCAGCTACCGTCCAAGGAGCTTGTGGCTCGTGCTGAAAACAGGACTGCGGTGGGCATGAGAGGGAAAAAGTGAAGACATTCAGAAGTCGTGTTTATATTTTACCAGAGGTCACATTAACAATCACCCAAACCCCAATCCTTACCACTAACACTTTATTTGTTGGTTTTGCAAAAAGTTAATGCATGTTTTTTTTTTTTTTTTTCTTTACCTTTTTGTGTGGGTGTATGTGAAGGTTGGGAAAAAAGCTTAGATCTATGTACTGTAGTACACTGTGAAACACACAATGTGGAAGTGTCCCTGAATTGCTGTGTTTAGGATTAAAAAGGCTAAACGCTTTTATTTTCATCATACCATACTCTCACGTTATGGGAAGTTAATAATACACGATGTCCCCAAGATAGTAATAGATCATTGATATGTAAATTTTCATTTGCAAGTCAATAGAAGAAAGCACTTGAGTAGAAACAAGAAGTCATACAACCACACAAATTGTTCCTTCTGAAAAAATCATGCTACTATTTTGAGTAAAGAGCTTTGAAAATCATAGTCTTTAGCCCATAATGATCCACTTTGTTGCTGTGCACTGCAGTGAATGTTTCTTTTTTCCACAGCTGAAATGCAAAAGTGGCCTACTGACTATCTACCCACCCTGCATGTCTTGTTGAGAATGGCTTTGCGAGTGGAAAGAGTGCTGGCGTGTTCATCATGATTCATTCTTTCCCAGGCATTTTCTTATTTGCAAACAGCCTACATGAGAGGCTGGATTTATTCTCACAAAGCAATCAGATTATGGGGTAGGTTTACTAAAGTGTTGCGCCTGTCGCAACCACTTGCAAACGAGTTGGAAGTCTAGGGCGAAATGTACTAAACAAGTGCAATGCTATTTGCGACTTTTTAGGGAATGCTTTGCGGCAACAGTTTCTGCTTGCAGTTCAAGTGTAAATGAATATGTAATTATGGGCATTCCTGTATGAATTCACAAAAGGGGGCGGAGATAGTGCAAATGAGGGTTCTCAAATATTATAATGAGATGTACGAAAGCTGCAGGCAATTGCACCACTTACAATTGCATCAATTTGTTAAGAATGTTTGAAAGCATGTTTTAAACAGTCACAATTCCCAGTCCGCTTTTTCTCGAGCGTTGCCAGTTGTGTTCGATGCATTTTTGAGGCAAACAGCCAAATACCTATTTTTCCCTAAAAGCAGAGTGTACTTACAAGCCTTGAAAACAAATTTCTATGACATGTCTGGCTTCCCCAACGTGTTGGGAGCAATAGACTGCACACATGTGCCTCTAACCCCTCCAGCTCATTCTGAACATCTGTATAGGAATAGGAAACATACCTATTCTGTTAAATTAAAACAGACAGTATGAATTTGGCTTATAGGCTACTAATGATAATACGAATTAGTGTTATAATGCAAAATGTGTTGCTGGTCCTTTGAAATTCATATTAACGAGAATTGACTGTCCTCCTGTAAGTATCATAACTTGTCAATGCGGCACCATGATCTATTTTGTGTTACTTGTCTAGGCTGCCAAGTTAATAATAATAATAATAATTTAAAAAAAAAGCTAAAATAATTTAGTTCCAATTTAAAATAATCTTTTAATTGCATTGTACCCTTATGTCTACAATGCAGCAGTATAATTTATTTTGTGTTTCCATACCGGTAGCCTACAGGCTAAAGTAAAAAGAAAGTGTGCAAGGTCTTTTGATTTTACTACTGTACTGTATACTGTACACTGTATAGGCATACTGTACAAATTTATATTTTTGTTCATAACATACTGTGTAGCCTACCCAAAACACATTAGTGTTATTTCAGCACAATGATTTATACATTTAAAATACATTGAGCATTATAAATGTATGTGTGTGGTTTTATTGTATTTTTTTAAACCCGACACCTCCTAACAAAAACAATGTTATTTTGATTTTTGGACCCTTGCATGTATAAACGTTATCCTTCAGGCACCCTCTGCTGCAGCAAACCACAACTCAACTCCCGCTGTTTATTTGAACACGTCACACGACTCTTGCAATAGAGATCTCGCTGATCACTAAATCAAATATTTAAATGTGTCTATTTTCATTAGCATATGTTCTCTTAGTACATATGACAAAATGTGCACTTTGCTAAGTGTCGCAACGAAAATGCAAATTGCGGTATGTTTGCGCTGTGACTGGTTCATCTTAGTACACCTACCCCTATATGTTATTGTAGCCAGACTGCTTCTCAATGCATAGAGATATACATTTATTACATTTGGGCTTTGGAGGTGCACATTTCTCATGTATAGGCAATTGTGAACCATATAATGTGATGACAGCATTGTAATATATTACAACATGTAAGAATCTTCTGGGGAAAAATTCTCACTTGTCTAGCTAGCTCAATAACAGTCACAATCATTGTGCTTTCTCGAATTAAGCAGTTTATTTGCCAGATGCAAAGGTACAAAACATATAAACATGCTCAGGGTCAGGTATACTCTGCCAACTATATGGAGCTCCCATAAACCATTGGGGTCCCCGGTCACCAACAATAATATACAATAGGCATATATTTAATTAACACTTAAAGGGGAATGGTTTAACAGGGTTTATTACAAACAACATATATGAACAGTAACTCAGAATAGTATCCCACACCACAGCTGGTTTGTTCTATTTACCCCACTCAATCCCCTGTGCTTGAGAGTCACACATTTCTGACGTTTGTATTTTGCTGCATTTGTGGTTGCATTGTTGATATGTTTCTGTATTGCTGCTGAACTGTTTGAATGGTTCCTAAAACCCGACTCACAGTTCTTCCAGTGACCTTACCGGGTTGAAAAAAAAAATGACTTTCCATTGCCTAGAGAAATGCCTGCGTGGGTGCAAAAAAAGATACCAGAATGACAAAAATGCATTTTAATTGGCATATTTATATTTGAAAAAAGGAAAGATTTAATCACGATAAGTATGTGCTCTGTGGGTAGCAATGTTTAAAGATTTTAGAAACTGAAAACCTCATTTTAAATGAGAATGCTTCAATCTTCAACCTTTAACATCTTGTATGTTAGTCAGACACATATACATATTCAGGGCTTAAAATTAACTATAGCCCCGCATTCACTCCTGGGTTTCTTACTTGGGTAGATTATTGAAATAACAATTATACGGAAATTTATAATTGCTAGAAAACAAAGAATTTTAGGAAAAATCTTCTGTAGCAAAAGTTTTGCTTATGTGGATGAGGAAAAAATGTTACAAGAAATAGATGTCTACAATTATGTATTACAGCAACATTTTTGCAAAACTCCAAAAATGCTAATTCAAAAGTATTCATACCCTTTGATGCTATGATAGTATTGTCTAAGGTGCTAGAAATTTCAATATGATAATGCAGAACCTAATTCTTAAAAAGTTTGGAAAATGCTGGATTGTAGGTGAACGTTCTTAGAGAGTATAAAAGGGTTAGGCATAGGATGATTGCTGTCATTAACAATAAGTCAATATAGGGAAAAAGTAAAGAGCTATCTGAAGACCTCAGGTAGAAAATCATTTATTGTCATTGTAGTAGGGTGTGGGAAGACACAAGACAGACACAAAGTTCAAATATGAAACGCCGGCACAGGCGCCCAGATTTATTAGTTTGCGCTCAGTTGGCAGCTATTTTGTTACAGTTCGGGACACTCTACCAACAATGGTATTGTGCCCCGTCTTCATACAACACACAGGTGTGTAATCCAAAAGAACAATAAGTAAAAAGGCGAAAGGAAAAAGGAAAACAAAATACTTTAAGGAAAAACTACAAAATAAAGTGTGCAGGTTTTTTCCGCGGCTCGTTGCTCCCTCTAGCGGTGAGAGCCCCGAGGAACAGGCACTGCTCTGCACCCTCTCGTATACTGTGGGACGGCTCAGTCCCACTAAACTCGCTAACTAAAACAGTATCCCAATAAATGAACCCGTGTGCCTTGCTTGCACCCTGAGTCTGTAAGCCTCGCGCTGAAGTGCCATTCCGTCTCTCCGAGTCGCTGCTCCAGAGCCTCTGATTGTTCAGGATTCGGCCGTGAAGTCACGCTCCACTATGTTTCCTGCATGAGCCAGAGAGGATACAAAACAGCGCCTTTTTATTAATTCATTCACCCCGTGTAGTCCCACCCACCAGCCAATGACAGAACGTCAGGCCGATTTCCTCACAGCTGAGTCCCGTCATAACACACTGCCTGACAGCGTGGGAATACACAGAGAATACAACCCCCCTACAGGTTCCCGCATGCACCTGACGGTCAGTCCAAATCCCTCCCCTCTCACAGTCATAAAGCTGCAGAAGGATACAAGAAGATTTCCAAGCATTTCAGTATCCCAATTTCAACTATTGTTTCTATTATCAAGAAGTACAAGACTCGTGGTACTGTCTGGCAGCTCCCTCGGTCTGGAAGAAAGAAGGTTCTTTCACCAATAATAGTAGAAGAATTGTGAGGAAGGTTAATAACAATCCGAGATTGACTCTCAAAGATATTCAAAGTGAATTGGCTGCAAGTGGGACTGGGGTTTCTGTTTCAACCATAGGTCGAGTATTGCATGGAGAAGGTCTCAATGGTCGCAGACCAAGGAAAAAGACACTCTTAGGAAAATGTCACAATGACAATTGCTTAAAGTTTGCAAAACAGCATTTAAATGATGGATATGAGTTCTGGTCAAAGGTTTTGTGGAGTGATGAAACAAAAATCGAGCTATTTGGTTACTCTGATAGTCGTTACATTTGGAGAAAGTCTGGTGAGGCGTACAAAGAAAAGAACACCATATCTACTGTCAAGCATGGAGGTGGTAATATCCTTCTATGGGGTTGTTTTTCCTCTAATGGCACAGGACATTTAGTTCCAATACATGGTAAAATGGATTCCATAGCAAACCAAAAGATATTGGCCAATCATCTGAAACCCTCAACTACAAAACTTGGTTTAAAGCGCAACTGGACGTTCCAACACAACAACGATCCAAAGCACACATCAAAATCTACTTCAAAATGGTTAAAGAAGAATAAAATCAAGGTTCTGGAATGGCCTAGTCAAAGTTCCCATCTAAATCTGATTGAGAATCTGGTTTGAGTTGAAGGCTGTGTACAAGAGAAGCCCTCGGAATTTGAATGAACTGGAACAATTTTGCGTTGAAGAATGGTCAAAAATCACTAAAGACTCATGCCGAAAGCTCATTGACAAATATCCTAATCGTTTAAAAGAGGTTAGTATTGCTAAAGGTGCCTCAAATAGCTATTAATTTCGATTTCCTTGTCGGTATGAATACTTTTGAATTAACATTTTTGGAGTTTTGCAAAACAATTGCTGAAATAAATAATTGTAGACTATTATAATCTATTTCTTGTAACTTTTTTCCTCATCCACAAAAGCAAAACTTTTGCTACAAGAGATTTTCCCTATAATTCTTTGTTTTAGAGAGATTTCTAGAAATTATACATTTCCATTGGGGTATGTAAACTTTTGACTACAACTGTATGTTCAAGTTTACATTGACAATCTAATAGAAAATGATCAAGTACACATCAAAGGGGGACAATATAAGAGGTGTTGCACATATGTATTATACTGTACGTAACACCTGGAGAATGGTGTGCATATTTGAAATGTTTTGCATCTGAAAGAAATTGTACCTGGATGCTCTTAAAAAGACAATGTACTGGACAAAATTGATTTGTGGCACCCCTCTTAACCATACCTGACAATAAACACAAGCTGGGCATTCATAAATCAATTACTATCAGCCAGCTTCTGAGGTGTGAATGGAACACAGTGGCTTGTGCATTACAAAAATCCTTACTAACGCACAGCACAGTGTAAGAATGATCGCATTTGTCAGGCTCCACAGTCGACTTCACTTCTGGACTGCAGCATTTGCTGTGTTATTTGTTATTTTTTTGGTAATAGTAATAACCATAAGCATGTGACAAAAAACTTTACATACAATGTATTTCAATACAGTAACTTCCAAGTTCAATAGCAAGAGCATGTGGTCTGTGGTCTGTTGATTTGAAATGCCACCAAAGTTAGGTAATTAAATCAGGGTTGTTTGGGTAGCAAGGTTATATAAATCAGTTATCTATAGCACAAGTAAGTGTAAACACCATACTTATCACACAGTAGTTTTAGCAAACATTTTAAGAATGTGGCATTTAAAAAGAAGCAAAGTAAGCCTGCATGATTAAATATGTATGCAGGAGATAAAATATTCACCAAGATTGTGTCAAAAAGAAATTATTTCAAAATGTTTTCTCATAAATAGCAGTCATTTGCTCAGCACTTGAGATTATTGTCCTGTTATTTACTGTTCCGAGAGGGTTAGAACATACATGACAATTAATGTAGCCACATGGGATGCAATTTGAGCTTTTCACTGTAAAAAACGGCACCTACTACATAGATTACAAATGTGTTTTCTCTGCAATCTGTCTGTATTCCGGGCAGGATCCTGTAGGCAACTTGTAACTTTTCAGCAGTCTTTACTTTGGAATTTAGCAATGAAAGCTGAATAGTAGAATATATATTTGAATACATTTTAATACTGTACTGACATTGGATTGTAATATTGAAGACTATACCTTGGAAAATGGTTCTTTAAGTAAATATTTCAATTAAAATGCCCATTATAAAGCTTTACATTTGTTGCAGTATCTACTTCTAAATACACTAGTAACCAAAATACGACTTTTCTGCAGTCGAGGGTAAGGTTTCAGACATTTTATATTTTTTTATATACCATATGTATTGTTTTATATTCCTTTCAAAATGTCATTTACTAATCTGAGCTTCAAAACTCCATTCCTCCCTAAGCCTCCTAAGCCCTCTAATAATCTTCTTGGAGGGATAATAGGTGGCAAAAGGTTTACAAATATCTCTGAGCATAAATCATAATGATGTATTTCTATTATTAAATTAGCAGAGTTATTCAAAAACACACACCTCTCTTAATCTCTGTTTATTTGCAGGATTTAACTGCAGCTGTTAACCGTTCATTTAAAAAGGTGACCTGAGGTTTCTGGAGAACAATAAAAGCAAGATTAAAATGCGTTTTTATCTTCTTTATTTTACAAGTTTAAGTTGTGGTTATCGGTGGTTTCAGTATTTCCAAACCTAAATATATATTGACTGATGACAATTACATTTCACCACATTACTGCAATATGAATTTATTATTGCAATATGAATGTATTCCTGCAATATGAATATATTACTGAAATGTGAATGTATTCCTGCAATATGAATGTATTCCTGCAGTATGAATGTATTCCTGCAGTATGAATATATTATTGCAATATGAATTTATTATTGAAATATGAATATATTACTGCAATGTGAATGTATTCCTGCAATATGAATGTATTCCTGCAGTATGAATATATTACTGCAATATGAATTTATTACTGCAATATGAATTTATTCCTGCAAAATGAATATATTCCTGCAATATGAATATATTACTGCAATGTGAATATATTTCTGAAATATGAATATATTACTGCAATATGAATATATTCCTTTCTCGTGGCCTTTACTACTAGTTATGCCATCTAAACGGTCTGACTTTTTGATATTGTTAAAATAATTGGTTAGGAATTAAGTCAGGTACTTTAAAATACCATTTGATAAAGACCTAGTGCATTGTAATATGGGCTTCATATCTGTTGGTTTCCAGTTATAAACCCTGTATCACAATCCATCTGTGTGCTGCTGTAATCTTAAGTAAAACTGCATGCTCATTTTGAGGTTGTCATTAAAGGTTGCCTAAAAAAGATATTTGTCCGCTGCTGCTTAAAAATGTGGTCCAAAAAGTCTAAGGAAGTCCTGGGCCTTAAGTAATAATAAGAATAATATTTTTCATGACACTGTCCCGAAACACAATAGTGATTTGCTAAAGAAGTCCCTTTGTTTAGTCAAACACGTAATTTCCCAAGAAAGGAGCTTTGTTTAGAAGAAGTGGGTTGAACCCAGGCCATCTGCCGAGGGTTAATCATTTTGCAATAAATTTTGTAAACTATATTGTATTGAATACATTTTGAAGTTGGACCCATCAAGATTGCACTATTGAGAAATCACACCTACTGGTAAGTCACTACCCATATTATAATCAAGGTACTATAATATGTCTGTTTTATTTCAATTTGATTTTGATTAGGTACTATTCTTTATTATTCTCACCAATTGATTTTTAACTTAAAACAAGTAAGTGCAGTATATTGCTTATAATATATGCATCACTATAAAAAGTTACAGATTTAGTTCTGAACCACCACCCTCCACCCCCCCTCGATATACACGCCTTTTACAAAAACCAGGCACAAAGCAGGAAACCAGGACGTTAACCAAGTTTACCTCAAAGGCCTTCTAATATTACATTTAAAAAAAATACTATTGAAACTTCACAGAGACGTGTGTTAAAGGTGCACAAAACTGTTTCCTCATCTTTCTGAAAGACTTTTGTTATTTTTCAACAGTAACAAGATAATAACATTAGTTAGGAACATGACTTTTCTTTCTTTCTTCCTCAGCAATCTGTGCGTGGTTACGTTGCAGGCTGCTGCTTTCCTATCTATGGTACGTGAGTCGACTGCCTGTGCAGTATTGATTTAAAGGAGTGATTGTTGTCTTCTTTTACAACCTTTCACTTGTGTGGGAGCACATCCTGCACCAGGGCTAAGCTCTGCCTTACCCCTGCTGTCGAGCGACTCATCTGGCTGCCAAGTGACAGTTTTAATATATATATATATATATATATATATATATATATATATATATATATATATATATATATATACTGTATATAGAGATAGATAGATAGATAGATAGATAGATAGATAGATAGATAGATAGTGTTGTTGACTAAATACCTTTGCAGACACATCTGCGATATTCCACTTTCCTCCAAGGCCTTGTCCTCCACAGGCTGTATTTTTCCAGACCCGCTGTAGAGTAGACCTCGCTGCCTGCCCACCTCGGTGCATCGGACCTTCGAAAAAATCAACAACAGCAGTGTGCTCCCCTGTACTATTGTTGTTATTGTATTATTGTGTTGTACTCCGTCTACAGATTCAGCCGCCGGGGCTTCGCTCTGTGTGTCCCCTGGTATACGCTACGCACTGACCAGTTATGTGACTACATGCGGTTAGGGCAGGCACCACTGCTTGACCTGCCCCCCGGTGCTTCGGAACCTCGATGCATGCTCAGCCCATGGTACTTCAGTGCCTCGGTGCGCACGGTGCTCGGTGCACACGCGCCCGCCACGGCTTCGGCCTGTGTGTCTCCCCTGGTGCATGCTACGTGCTGATCAGGTGGCTGACTACACGCGGTTAAGGCAGGCACCGCTGCATTAGCTGCCCCTGGTGATTTGGTACCTCAGGGCACGCTCAGCCCTTGGTACTTCAGTGCACACAGTGCACACGGTGCTCAGTGTGCATAGCACCCTGATACGTACAGTACCCAGTGCACTCAGTGCGCACGGTGCTCAGTACGCAGGTGTCTAGTACCTGCCCTCGGGTGCTTGGTGCATGTGGTGCCTCGATGCCATCAGCCTGTAGACGGTGCTCCACTCCACTGTAGACTACGTGCTGCGCTGGTCATGTGACTGCACGTAGTCCAGGCTAGACACCCTTGTCCAGTTGCTGTGATCAAGACTGTGTGAAAACAGCTCTCTCTCGAGTTTTCTGGAGTTCCCCTGCAATTTCATTGCTGAAGTCGGCTTGCCACTTCCCTGGAATCAGAAACTCTGCTTCTGTGAACTCAGATAAACGCTGCACAACTGCGCTGTGTTAACTCTTTTTCTTTTCAACAGTCTACATCTCATTGCGATTGCAGTCTGTTTTCTAACCTTACAGCACTCGCTGTTTTGTGTTTTCCTCTGCTATTGCAGTTAAAAGAAGAAGAAAAAGGCATGATCCTCCACGGACCCGGCTCTGCCGCGCCCGCTGTGGAGTTGACTCCGCTGGATTGTCTCGGCCTGCCCTCTTGGTGGGCTTAAAAATTTCAGTTCACCTGCGTTGCCGTGGTGTCTTTTGTATTTACCCTCACAGCTTTGCTGTTGTGTGCTTGTATGTGTGGTTTTATTTCACTGCCTTGCAGCTGCGCCCCACTGTTGAGTTGCATACGCCGGCTTGTTTCAGCCCACCTTCTCGGTGGGCTGGTAAAAACAAAACAAAACAAAATCAGTTACCCACATTGCTGTAGTGACTGTTATTTTTACCCTCACAGCTTGCTGTGGTGTGTGTATTCGTTTCTTTACTGCCTTGCAGTTTAGAAATAAATAAATAAATAAATAAAAAGTAATACAAGCATGATTCTTCCACTGGGACCCAGCTCTGCTGCGCCCCGCTGATGAGTGGCATCCGCCAGAAAGAATAAAAAAATAACTCAGTTACACGCGTTGCCGGGTGACTGCTACTTTAACCTCACAACTTTGCTGTTGTGTGTGTATGTGTTTTTTCTTTACTGCTTTGCAGTTTAAAAAGAAAAATTAGCACCATGCGCTCCCCTGTACTGCTGTCCTGATTGCCTACCGCAGCCACTCGAGCCTGTGTATCCACCCCGGTGTATGCTATGCGCTACCCCGGGTTGTGTTTACTACACGCGGTTAAGGCTAGGCGCATCTCGGTGCTTCGAAGCCCTCGGTGTTTAGATGCCCCATGCCTCGCTGCTTAGCGCCACAGCATGTCAATAACACCTGCACTCGGTGTCCCAATTCTTCGGTGCACCAGTACTGTATTCTACCTCACTCAGTACGCTCAGTGCTTCTGCACCCTTGGTGCCTGAGTGCTTCAATACACAGGTCTACACCCTCTGGTATTTAAACAAAACCCTTGGGGCTGTGCAGACATCAAGCATGGCTAAAGTCCATGCTTACCGTCCTACTGGCGTCCCTTGCCAGCACAGCTGAGCCGTATGCAGCGTTGGGAGCACCTGTCCAGACAACAGACTCAAGCCCTTGCTCTGGCCCAGGTCAGCCGATAACGCCGGCCCTGGAGCTGACCCCACCTGCATCGGTGGTTGCCCTGGATGTCAGCATTACTGAGGAGGACCATGATGCGATTTTGATCGCGGCCTCAGGGGAAAGTGGCTCCTTCCTTCAGAAGCAGCCCCCACCTCCCCTGACCATTCCTTTGGACCAGCGTTTGAGGAATTGCTGCACTGTTCTTACCAAGAACGCAAGGCGTCTCGGCAGGTAGCTGTACTCTGGTACGGGAGAGAATGAGACGCTGGCGTCCGCCGTACTCACCAGGCTGTCCGGGCGGGCGAATGGTTTATAACAGTGGACTGAAAGGACGGCGTATTCCACATTCCTGTTCGTCCAGCACACAGGAAGTATCTCTACTTCGCCTTTCAGGGGAGTGTCTTTGAGCTTTCCGTGCTGCCTTCGGCCTCTCCTTAGCCCCCTGCGTTTTCAAAGTCCTTGCAGCTGCAAGGGATCAGGGTGATGAATTACCTGGACGACTGGTTGATCTGTCCCAGTCTCAGAAAGCAGCAGTGGCCCACACAGCGATTGTGACAAGCATCTGTTGATGCTGGGTCTCACCCTCAACGATGCCAGAGCCAATTAATACCGGTGCAAAGTTTGGACTACTTGGGTCTCCGGCTGGATTCCCTTACGATGCAGACGACAGAGTAGTTGCCATTCGCAACTGTCTGGCCCTGTTCAACAAGGGTTCACAGTACAATTGGCAAACCCTGTTTGCTTCGGAGGAGGATAGGAGATTGAATTTCCTCTGCCCGGTGTGGGCATTGAGGTGTTACGTGGATAAGACAAGAGCTCTGCGTCATACTGACCCAGCTGTTTGTCTGTCATGGTATACAGACCCTGGGACAGCCCCTCTCAAAGCAGTGACTGTTGCATTGGATTGCAGACACAGTCTCTGCGGCGTATGTCAGTGCTGGCTTACCCCCACCTGGGGGTGTAGCTGCGCACTCCACTAGAGGGTTGGCTACATCATGGGCTCTCTTCAGAGGGGCCTAGCTAGCTGGGCTACGCTGTATACATTCTCCAGGTTTTACCACTTGAATGTGGTAGATCCTTCTTTGCCTTCAATAGGCACGAGGGTCCTTGAGGTTGCACGCTTGCACCACTAACCTTCGGTTACACCTTCTGATGCGTCCCTCATATGCTGCCATTCCTTCTCCCTCGCGACGGCTCTGGTGTACATTTCCCATACGTAATGTCATTGGTGGTCATCTTCGAATTGAAAGGGAATGTTGGGTTACTTACCGTAACCCTGGCTCCCTGAAAGAAGACGACCATAACCGTGAGGTCGCATCGGTCGCCCCCGGGTTCGATGCAAAAGAGAAATGGCTTCCTCAGTTTGATGGTTTTAATCTCTCGATAGAGGGGACCGAGGGCATCATCCCAGGAAGGGACCTATCGGCAGCTCTGGTATAGAGAGCTCAGAAAATACTTACCAATAGGCAGGCATATCCCATACGTAATGTTGTTGGTGGTCGTCTTTGAATTGAAAAGGAACCAGGGTAACGGTAAGAAACCTAACGTTTTATTTTACTGTAAGTCAATACAGTGAAGAGAGCTGCTTATCCAATTGCTATGAAACTTGGTTAGGATAAGTTATTGTGACTATAATACCCAGTGTCCACTGCATGTATGAGCCACGGCAGGGTTGAGAGTTTCATGGATTGGTTCAGGTATGGCTCGGATAAAAGGAGTGCTCTGCCTGCTTGTGATAGTGAAAACGGGGTGGCCCCTTTCTGTCTGTCCGCCTGTATGTACGTCATGCGTTTACTTGTTTATACAATAGTGATGAAACTTGGTTAGGATATTCTTTAGCACAAGCTGAGACTATCAGATGCTGGGGACCTGGAGAGATGCCTGTCCATTTGTCACAACTACTTTTTTGTTCTTCTGCTGTATGTACAGAACCACTAGTTCCTCCTAGCTGATTAATCTCAGAACTTTGTCAAGTTAGGTCTTAAAGGATCCAAGTGAGTCTGCCTGAACAACATGACAAGGCAATCCATTCCATACCCTCATCACTCTCTGCGTGAAGAAGTGTCTCCATCCCTTTGTTCTAAGTCTATCGCCACTGAATTTCCAACTAGCCTCTGGACCTGGTTTCTGTACTGCGCTTAAAATATCAGTTGGGGTTAACTATATCAACTCCTTTTACGATTCAATCATGCCCCGGCCCCTGCCCGCATTCTTATGCTTTCCAGCCTAAACATATTCAGTTATTTCAGCCTCCAGTATCTTCACAGCTCATTCCTAGGATTCCTCATTCCTAAGCCTTGAAATTAGTCTGGCTGCTCTTCTTTGGATTCTCTCCGCGGTCACAATGTCTCTTTCCTAAGGTTTAACATATCATTTTTATTTTGTTGTATTTTTGAAGTAATGAATACTTTTGAGTGATAAATTGTGATAACCCCACTGTGGTAAGCAAAACTGCAAAGTCAAGACAGATCCTGACATGAAAGCCCTTTGATTTTTTTTTATTTCTGGGCAAAGCAAGTGACAAATATGTTCTCTATTTAGTTATGGCCATCTGTATGTCTCTGCTAATCTCTCATTGGTTGTGTGTGTGTTTTTATGACCTGGCTTTTTAAACTCATCTGTAAAACATTCCTGACTTCCATCCTCTTGAACTGATGCTTACAAAATAGTTGTGTCTGGTGAAGCCTTAGCCACGGACAATAAAATGGTTGTCTGACCCTCTCTCTCTCTCACTCTAAATCCCCAAGGCAGGAGCTGGTTATTTTTCTTGTATGGTGCAATCCCCCTCATCCCAAGGCGCATCTTGAGTTTTCCATTTTTAACCTCACCCCCCGGGAGGGCCCTAAATGTTAACCCTGTTAATTGAATGTGGATATTGCTTTGTGTGAGTGTGTGTCTGTGTGTGTGGGGGTGTGTGGTGTTTTCCTACATTTCTACACACAGCTGTGAGACAGGAGGAGACACAAAGGATTGACTGGGTGTTTTCCCATTTCTTACACCGAAGACAGGGCAGAAAGATGTGTGTGAACAAGAAAGATGTGCCGGACAGATGGTATTTTAATGGTACACAAGTTTTTACACAGTGCATTCCTTTGACCTAAAGGTGTTGAGTCAAGATAGTAAGGCTTTAGTGGTAGGGAATGCAGTGAGAGAGGGAAGTAATTTTGCAGCCAATGTGTTTAAATTGCACTTAAATACCCCCCCGCTTTGTATGCCAAGTCAGTCATTCCAGCATGCCTTGCCATCTTGAAGGTTCTTTTCATCCAACAAAAAAACAGTCCTTTGCAGGGTTGTCCTCAGCCAGCTCTGCTTCTTTGACACAGCACAGCGATGAAGATGTGCTCAAGGTCTGCCCTGCCTATTTCAGTACCACCGGAATACACAGCTGGTACAATATCAATAACATATAAAGACATGTTATAAGTTATAGGGCCCCAAGAAGGAAGTGTTGCAGTCTAGGCTTATCAGTGCCAAGAGGACATCTGATCTGACATGCTACATTAACCCTTAGCGGTCCATTTATTCAGCGCGTCTCAGGTGCGTCAGGTCCAATTTATTTTCACACGCGCAGTTTATTTTAGAAGCGCTGTTTACAAGTATTTTTTTTCACAGTAAAACAGGTTTAAAAGGCACTGCATATCAACAGGACACTCAGTACTGCATCTCCAGCCCCGCCCCACCCCCTGTTCACTGTATTTTTTACATACCTCTACATAGTAGTCCATACCGATAAATCATCTCCTGATCACTTGTTTTATCACCAAACTTCTCAGTCTGTAACACGTGCACGCACTTAGACATTTCACCTCTGTGATTTGGGGTGAAAAGTTGTCACTGGCTGCAAAGAAGTCTTTCACTTGCAAATAAGAACATCAGAAAGTTTCCAAACGAGAGGAGGCCATTCAGCCCATCTTGCTCGTTTGATTATTAGCAGCTTCTTGAAGGATCCCAGGGTGTCAGCTTCAACAACATTACTGGGGAGTTGGTTCCAGACCCTGACAATTCTCTGTGTAAAAAAAGTGCCTCCTATTTTCTGTTCTGAATGCCCATTTATCTAATCTCCATTTGTGACCCCTGGTCCTTGTTTCTTTTTTCAGGTCGAAAAATTCAATTCTTTTAGCCTGTCTGCATACGGCATGCCTTTTAACCCGGGATAATTCTGGTCGCTCATCTTTGCACTCTGACTAGAGCAGCAATATCCTTTTTGTAACAAGGTGACCAGAACTGAACACAATATTCTAGGTGAGGTCTTACTGATGCATTGTAAAGTTTTAACATTACTTCCCTTGATTTAAATTAAACACTTTTCACAATATATCCGAGCATCTTGTTGGACTTTTTTATAGCTTCCCCACATTGTCTAGATGAAGACATTTCTGTGTCAACATAAACTCCTAGGTCTTTTTCATAGATTGCTTCTTCATTTTCAGTATCTCCCATATGGTATTTATAATGCACATTGTTGTTGCCTGCGTGCAGTACCTTACGCTTTTCTCAAATTTTATTAAATGTCATTTGCCATGTGTCTGCCCAGTTCTGAATGCTGTCTAGATCATTTTGAATGACCTTTGTTCCTGCAACAGTGTTTGCCACTCCTCCTATTTTTGTGTTGTCTGCAAATTTAACAAGTTTGCTTACTATACCAGAATCTAAATCATTAATGTAGATTAGGAATAGCAGAGGACCTGATACTGATCCCTGTGGTACACCACTTATTATAAATTATTCAGCACTTACTGACTGAGGCATGATTATCATTCAAACTGTGTCTAACAGTTTGGGAAGCACTATATAATTGTCTGTTTTTAGTTATAACTTGTTTCTGCTACAGAGATTCAAAACTAAAGATTGTCCTTTGCTGAACCTTAGATTGCATGGTAACATCAGTTTAACAGCAGCAGCTTTTCTGAGCTTAAGCTAAACTAATGGTGGTCGAAGAGATCTTTTTATTCCATGGGGTTTTCAAAGTGGAGGTCACAACCCCTTGAGGGTCACACAAAGGTTCCATGGGGGCCTTTTGAAAATAGCCATAACACAATCCTGCCTACTGTATACTTCTTTTTTTAATTCCTGCTCTGTCAAATAGAAAGATCACATACATTATTGTGCAATCAAGTAGCACAATCAAATGATTTGTTCTCAATCATGTAGATTAGTAAGGTTCTGCATAGGGTGGCACAGCAGACCCATGTAATTTCTAGAAAAACTTGAAGTAGTTTGTGAACAGCTGCCTTATTCCATGTTTCATGATTGAATCCAGAATTCAGTCTGTTTAGTTTTAATGTGATTGAAGGTACAAAAGCATTTCCCTGTGGTTTGGTGTGATTGTTTTATACATCGGAAGCCAAATTTGTACCATTTGATGCCAATAAAGCAGACTGGTTGTATTTGTCACTGTTGAATCCTTCATTTCATAGTCTGCATTATCTTAGTTTGGGTCAGAATGTACTATTTCGTAAGTTTAGGTTTTATTTTTGTGACGTGTGAAAGGAAAGATGATTCTAGCTGTTTAAACCAGAGGAACAATACAGGTATTGTTAAATAATGTCTTTATTTATAACCTTGGTAGTCTTCTCTGACAAAATATTGTTTTGTATAATTACTCTGGACATCACTGTTATCATTGTATTGTTGAATAAGGGGATTTTTTTATAACATTGCTGCTTCTTGCGTACAACGTTTTTTTTTTTTTTTTTTTTTTAACACAACAGCAATTGCTAGGCTCATCAATGTTGGTTGGTTTCTTTTAGCTTATTGCATGCATTTGGTATTTGAATTCTGAATTTTAGTGACTGGCATGAAACATATTTTTCCAAGCTTGCTATTTATCCCCCTGTCTAATGGCGCCAGGTTGTAAAATAGTTGGTGGTGCCCAGCGGTGAGGAGCAGATTCCCCTGTGCTTGGGGTTAGGAGAAAAAAATGAAAATCATTTCTTTAGAGCCTTGTATTTATACAATAAAATGGAACATTTTCAGTAAACCCAAAATCTATTAGATAAAACATCTACCTTGTTATGTAGAATTATCGTTGCTGTGAACTTACAATATCTATTGTTTTTGGATGTATATATTGCTTGTCTATGACACATTGTTTGTACTGTAAAAAGGTGTAGAGGATAAATGATGAAGCCCCATGGTGAGCACACAAACACGACGTGTTTAAATTAAACTTGTTTTAATTTCTGAAAGAACCGGGAGATTCAAGTCACTGTCTGATAGAGTAAAAACAATAACTCAGATAGAGTTGTTTTTAAAGTAGCAGGATAGACAGAATAACTCAAAATACAATAATGAATCTCAATTATCGTAATTAAAACACAAGAATAAAGTCAATAAATAACAAAAATCTGCATGAATTACATTATAATGATTGACTGCATGTACACAGCTGAAGTAAGACTTTTAGTAACTTGTGTAACTTGGAAAAAAAAAAAAAACATGTTACACCAAAGTAATTAAGCCAAAGTAATTAAACCAGCAAACCAGGAGAAACAAAATTGGTGCATAATCAAGCATTTATACCAGTCAACTTAATTATACATTTGTGTTTATACAAAGACAGAAGTAATTATTGATTAGTGCATAGACAACTTACCTCTTAGTAAAGAGAAAACATTCAGGCGCTTTTCAGTTTGCAAAATGAAGTCGTTAAGGAGATTTTGTCTAGTTCATCGGTAAGATACTTTTTAAATGTGCAGAACTGCCAAGTGATTCAGTCATTCTTGGCTCATACATAGCTGTTCACAAGTAATTTTGTAGACTTGGTAGGCAGAACAACACACTACCATAATATTGAATGCAAAAATAAAATACAAACATAATACTGAATATGGAAATTACAAAAGTGGACCCAATCTGATCCTTTCTGGTTTTGTCACTGTGCGAGAGCCGGTGGTCTGTGAGAGGTTTGTGCCAGTGACTAGGGCTCCTGACTTTCATTTCTAATGAAGGAGAAATAACGCTGATTTTCCTGTTAAACTAATCTGATGTGAAATGTTATTCCAAAGGTACGCTGTTTCTCTCGTATTTTACCATTATGAGGTGGACTTTTAAAAACATATCATGTGTAAAGATATCGATCCCATCATTTATTATATATCAGCTCAAATGTTGGTGGTGCTGGGTCCACATTCCAGAATATCGGTGGCATTTGAAACTCTGCGCCTATGCCCCTGTCTAGGTTATTTATGTAGAAAAGAAAGAGCAGAGGTCCCAAAACAGATCACTGTGGCACCCCAAATGCATTGTCCTAAATAGATGTTACTTACCAGTACTCTTATGCTTTCTGTTTTAACCAGGTACATGATCTGATTCTTGCAGTGGTGTGTAGCTGTTCGATGTTTGCAGCTCTGGGACCACTTCTGTAGGATTGTCACACCCTTTTCTTCTGTCTAATTTTAGATTTAACAATCTACTAACTATTGAGTAATACTGTATGTTTGAAAACTGCCTGTGTTAGTTAATAGAATTAAGCACAGATGGGAAGCTATTTGAAAGGTTATGACACCCATACAATACTGGCATATTGAACTGTAAGCAGGAAAAAGATCCATCAAGAATATCAACTCTGATCCATTATATGATATGCTTAATATCGATTACCAAGGCATTGGTTATTCAAAGCACACTATATTGTGGCTTATTGTTAACAGAACTAGCGATTTTCTTATCTCCCGTAACAAGTTTTGTATTGTTTTACTGTGGATCTTTATTTAACTTAGGTTAAAACCGTTCATCCTGTTTTAAATTTGATGGAAGTTCTTGTTCACTTTTTGTGTAGCAAGTAATAGGTTTCCTATGGACAGCTGAATAAATGTGTGAGGCTATTTCCAATAACACAAGGGGAGTCATTTCAATAATCGTAACAGTGACAGATCTAAATACTGCAATCCATTATTATTATTATTATTATTATTTATTTATTAGCAGACGCCCTTATCCAGGGCGACTTACAATTGTTACAGGATATCACATTATTTTTACATACAATTACCCATTTATACAGTTGGATTTTTACTGGAGCAATGTAGGTAAAGTACCTTGCTCAAGGGTACAGCAGCAGTGTCCCCCACCTGGGGATTGAACCCACAACCCTCCGGTCGAGAGTCTAGAGCCCTAACCACTACTCCAACCTGCTGCCCCATATACTGCTACATATGCAAACAATACCTCCCTGACATTTTACCAATGTTTGATGAAAGAAATACTGTGAAGAAACTCACATGCAATATTTAATTTTAATTACCTTAGTACACAAAAGGCTCCATTTTTATTGTATTTGAATAAAAGCTCTAACCACAAATGCAGAGGAGCCTAGTAATTAAAGTAGATCTAGCATAATTTAGATATTTTATTTAACATCATGTAATCAAAGAAACTACAAAATGATATTGTGAAAGTTTACCAGAAGCCATAATAGTAGTACAGTATTTCGTGTTATATTTCGAAAAATGTCACATTTTTCAATTTTTGTCAGTTTTTCGTTAAGTATATGGAAAACCACAAAGTGGTACATAATTCAATATGTTAACGTAACATTTTTCAGCAGGTTTCATTCGACTTTATGAAGCAAAATTAGGTAATTCTATCGAGTGATGCAAAACTTTTGGCTGTATACTGCTTTAAAATATATGGAACTGAAAGTAATTGTGTAAACCGAAGACAGACCCTTAGCAGCAGTTTGGAGTTCTGACAAACCACCTCTAATTGAGGAGTACGTAGATCTATTAAAAACATATCTTTCCCTGAAGATGGCATTAAGTTTAGATAAAATTTGTAATGAACATTTACATGCTGACCATGCTTTTTATTCCATCTCTTTTTGCTCATAGACGATTTGTATTGTTATTATACAAAAAAGAACTATGTACTTTCAATTGTTCTTGTAAATTTTTATGGCACCTTCCTTTCCCCCTGTTTGGTGAGCTTTAATAATAATAATAATAATAATAATAATAATAATAATAAACATTGAACCTACGAAGACCTAATTATATGCACAAATAAAGCAAGCTAAATGATTAATTTGCAAGTTGTCACATCGCGCAGAATTCAGCACGAACTTTACACACACTTTATTATAATGAGCGTGGGGGGGGGGGGGTGTCTTGCTTGAGACAAAGACTAACAGTGTCCTGTGAGACAGTCAAAGTGGAGATGGTAATTGTTAACTCTGAAAATCAAATCAATATTTGTTTGTTCAACTTGATCTCCCTCTGATTTATTTTGTAATATTAATCAAAAGTCAGCAAAGCACTCGCTCAGTCAATTAATAGTTCACTATTTACATTTCCAGAACTGTTTGGCGAAACATCACTTTTTTAATGTTACGAAGGTAATATCGTTTGATTGCTTGTATTTATAACTGTGCCAGGATAGCTGGCGATCACATCAAGAGTCCTCAGTTTCGCATCACACACCATTTGTACATTAATGGAGTGGTAATGCTTCCAATTATGAAATATATTTTCTATATCCTGGGGTGGTGATGTGCTACTTGGGTGCAATCAATAGCCCCCAATACATTTGGAAAGCCACACTTCGTAAAAAGCCACTTTTATATCATGGAGAGCATCTGTCTATTTGATAGTTCATCAAGAACATCACCCAAAAACCAAGGCTGAAACTTTTTAACATGTAGCCTAGCTACTGAGTCAACTCTTTAAAAATGTACATTGTAACATTGGAACTCGAGTCACCATTGAAACAATCTTTAAAGATGTAACAAACTTTTGCAGGAAACAAGAGTTGTTTAAAATGGTCTGTGTTAGCTGCAAAAAAAAAAAGTAACAGTAGTAGTAGACAAAATAGATGTTTTTAAAAACAACCTTGAATGACATATTCAGCAACATTTGAGTTTTGTAAAACTTATGCTGACACATTAATTAAAATGGCTTTGTAATTCCCATAGCCTATGTTGCTGCCTTTAATTCCAAAATATTAAACACAGCAGAAACATTAACTGCAAACCTGAAATGACAAAACCAAAGCTTTTGTGTTTTTCTTTATACACACTGTACATTTCTAGTAGTATACAGAAATTATTTTTATGAAGTTTTAAAACTACAGATACCATCAAATTATTAGCAAATTATATAACATCATATATGCCACTGGAGCCTATCAACCTAAAAAAAAATATGATAAAAAAAAAATCTTATACAACTAAGCATAGACATGAACAGCTAGTGTTTCTCTCTCTATTACATTGTCTATTATTACAAGTCAATGCCATTCTTCACAAGCGTCTTAATGACAGCCTGGTGTACTGCTGTTGTGTGGTTAGAGTCTAGATGCAGTATATCACTAAGTAAGCAGTATGTTCCTCTGAATTAGCAGTTGTAAAGATATGTGGGATGAAAATAATGTACAAAACACAGCTGCTTTGATCATCAGTGTCCTCGTCGCATACAGTGGTTAAAGAAAAGGGCTTGTAACCAGGAGGTCCTCGGTTCAAATCCCACCTCAGCCACTGACTCATTGTGTGACCCTGAGCAAGTCACTTAACCTCCTTGTGCTCCGTCTTTCGGGTGAGACGTAATTGTAAGTGACTCTGCAGCTGATGCCTAGTCTTTGTAAGTCGCCTTGGATAAAGGCGTCTGCTAAATAAACAAATAATATTATTAATACAACACAAACAGACTCAGAATCGTTCATTTTGCCATTTAAATATTCTTTGTGTGCTACTACACTTTAGGGAGATACTCTTGTCTGAGTGCGTCACTGTTAGGCAGGGCTCCACAATTCCGGATTTTTTTCATTAAAAAATGTGTAATATTTCATTGACCAGCCGTTTATCTGCATGTTCGCTGCACACAGGCTTCCACTAATTCAGATGTGTTGATATTACGTGTTTCTCCACTTTCTGTGCTCTTTTTAAACAATCCTGTGATTGTGACCGGCTTGTTCAGTAATTGTTTAGCCTGAACTTCAAGTTTGATTTTCTTGTTTTTGTGTACTGCGCTGTCAAGATGCTTGTCAATAGTACCTTTTCTTAGACGATCCAAAGAAGCATTACAAGATGAACAAAACAGAATCCCACCATCTGCATGCAACATCCCCTTTTCTTAGCTCTGAACGCGATCTTCTGTTGAAATGAATTTAGCTTTTTTGATTTGTTAGCTGTCTGCATTTTTAATGTTAATCATACACTGCTAATAAATCAACACTATTTAAACAACCATTTTAAACTTCCCGTCTCGCATGTCATTGTACAGCATGAGGAATTCACCAATCATGAAGCCGGTGTTTGTTTGACCCCGTTGCCGTAGTAACCGAATGCACAGCATTGACGTTGGACCGTGTACAGCTACTGTAGCGCTGCTTCTACTTGATAAAAGAATGACATGAACAGGGGAGTTGAAGAGTCATGGAAAATACTATAAGGAAAATAAAATACATATTTTTCACGGTAGGCAGTCAAATACACAATTTCTGTGAAATTCGTGATATCGTGAATTTTCCTGGTCCCTACATATAAGGCTAGTATGATCTGTGCTCAATCTGTATCTAGTTATTACCTCCTCCTCACACAGCCCTAGTAATGTCTGCCTGGTCTGAAATACTCTCTCCCTGACTCTTCTTCTCGCTCTCCTGTGCAGCTCTTCTGCTGGTTCTGTGACACCACCTGGTTTCAATAAGTGGTACTTTTAACACACGCTGAGGCACCTAGTAAAGTTAGCACCCTTAAGTGAATATGGTTTGCATATCAAATACCTCCTGTGCGGTACTTGTTACATGCGCTAGGTTGCCTGCCACTGGTTAGTGAATACAGCAGGTATATATATATATATATATATATATATATATATATATATATATATATATATGAATCTCACCAGCTGTCACAAATGTGTTAATAGCTTTAAAAAAAAAAAAAAAAAAACCACATCAGAAACCACCCCCCCATGTTTCCCCAGATCTGCATTAATCACACAAATGAAAAACACCAACCAGCGGAGGAGATGTTTCATCTCTGGCTATAGTGTTGCATCACCCAATAGAATGAACTAATTTTGCTTCATAGTCAAGTCAAATGAAACCTGCTGAATAATGTTACGTTATCATTGAATTACATACCACTTACAAGTTTTCCAATGAAAAACTGACAAAAATTGAAAGATGTGACATTTTGAAATCTATCCTGAAATACTGTACTATGGCTTCCAGTACACTTTTGCAATATCATTTTGCAGTTTCTTTGATTACATGATGTTAAATATAAGATCTAAATTATGTTGACATTTTATTTTTATTATGTCTCAATCCTAAAATTCTATGTGATGCAAAGAAGTTTTTTGTAACTAAAAATAAATTGCAAGAAATATGTAGCGTTTTCTAATCCAGTTTTGCTATGAAACCGAGTAGTTCTGTGTGACAGGCAGGGTTTTTCAATCTAGCAGTATTTTTTTATTTTAGTTTAAAAAAAGCTTTTTGTATGGTAAATGGTACTGTATCACTGTAAAACCAAATGTTACAAATTAAACATGACATTAAACACCTACAAGAAACAGATAATAAACACGTCTTGATGCTTATTTTGGAAACACAATTAAACTAACAGATTATAATTTAAACACGTAAATTATTTATCTCCCAAAATGAATGAACGCATTCAAATAATGTTGAACAGGGATAGATAGACCTTGCTGTGTTTAGGTAGGTAATTATGAACATTGACATTATATCTCATTGTATTTAATTGTTTTTGGTCAGCTATATAGGCTTTAGACACATAACAGGAAAGCTGTTTTAAACATACAAAGCACATTAGTGTTATTAAAATAAACAGGCAAGGCGTATCTCGGATTTAGTGATGAGAAACAGTGTAGATGTATTATTAGTGTATGTGAATGAATTGTGCAGGTATTTGCACACTGAGAGAATACAGTAACAAATAAAAACATAACATATTCTTTCGAATTTAAGACCCCATCGAATTTAAGATGCAGACCAAATTTCTTACCCTCAATTTGAGGAAAAAATAAAACATCAAATAAATATGCATTTACAAAGATACAACCTCAATTACACATATGGAGGCAGTTTACGGCCGTCTACTATCACACAGAGCATTACAGTTATGTGCTTGTAACAAGGGGGGTTTGTTACATACGTGGGTCTTCACTGAACAATACAGAGGCAGACACAGAGCCTTGGGAGTTGACACGCCGCACAGGCACGAAGATTTAATATGCACAAGTGCTGACACTAGGGTACCAGCAATGATAGCCCTAGTGTCACATTTAATAAAGAAAACAAAACAAAGCTAAAAAATAAAAGTTTGCCACACAGATGGCCTGATTAAAAGAGATGTCCTGCTCCAGGAACCCTCTCTATACACGGTTTGGGATCAACCTCCCCTAAACTAACCTACTTGTGGGCTCCCAGAGTCCCAGCCTCTTCACACAGCGTTGGCTGGGCAATTCCTTCCTGAGCACTGTCTTAAGGGTTCCGTACTAGTTGTCTCCATGGAGTGGACACTCTCTTCCTCGATGTAAACAAGCTTTTCCTCAGTCTGTGTAGCAATGGCCATGCAGCAGCACCGAGCTGTAGCGCAGATGCACGCCCCACCCCCAGTCAATCCGAACCTGATCAGCACAACGTCTGGCAGCCCACCTGCTCAATTAGTTGCTTAGCAACGCGTCTCCTGTTTCACGTCCCAGCTGCTTCCCTAAAGGCTCACATGCATTCCAAGAACAAGCGACATGGTCTCCCTGTCACAGTGCTGCTTCTCATTTCCAGTCGGGATTACTCACGCCTGTTTTTCTCCCAATTTGTGAACTGTGGAATTGCTTGTCATGTCAAAAAATATGGGGGCCTGATCAGCATTTCCGATCTGTCCAAGCTGGTACTGTTTGTAAGAAACAGTTGAAATTGTAAAAGCTTATCTTTGAATTCCTCATGTATGTCATGGATGATTCAAGATTGTGCAGTAACGTTTTGGTTCGTCTTTTCCTGGCAGTAAGTCACGTTGCTGTTTGTGTACTCGGGTAGTCATGTCTTTTGTTGGCGATTTTTAATACACACATCTCTATACTGTACTTCGAATTTAAGGCGCAGGCTATTTTTGAGAAGCAAAAGGTTGTTTAAAAAGTGTGTCTTAAATTTGAAGGAATACAGTACTTTTTTCGCCATTTTACAAATAATTGTCATCTATTTTAATGTAACTGTGTGCTGCTGTCTTGCTGTGCCATTTGTCATTCAAACAAAAGTTTTAAACAATTAACCAGATCTTGCTGACGCTCCAGTGCCTTAGTTCTATATTTTGTTGTGCGTTGTAAAGGAAACATGTGCAAACATTAGAGGATCCTTTTTTTATCAACCAAAAGTAAAATACCATGACAAAAATTACATTTTCGGTGGTTACAGTTCTTTTTCAGGAAGGCATGTGCAACTATAAGTTATATAAAAATGTACTTTTTTTAAATGAAAAAGTGTACACTGTCCCTGACCTTTCACTCTCATCCAGCACCTGTGTGTGCAAATATATTTATTTATATTTTTTTAAACCTTTAAATCGATATTTTGGACTACATGTCTGCCTCTGTCATGGCAAAGTCGCCCTCGTAGTCCTAATTAAAATAATCATGTGGCGATTTCGGTTCGCATTTCAGAGTGAACAGAGTAAAAACAATATATTTCTGAATTTTTATGGCTATTTAATGTTATTTATCAATTCTGGATGCTTTACATTACAAAACTAAAATAAAACTAAAATAAAACATAAAATATGGTTTAATTTCTATCTATCTATATTTATATATCTTTGTGTTATTCCCATTATTCCCATTATTGTGTTAATATTAATCAAGTCTCTGTATGTTTTCTCAATTCCTTGTTTTTTCATAGAGCTTAATACAGATCTTGTGTAAAAAGAGCCAAAGGCTTTTTCTTAGTCGATGAATCTCAAGCAAAGTGATAGTTCATACTTGTTGCTGGTTTCAATCACTTGCCGTATAACTTGAAGATGATCCATTGTGCTAAATCCACTCCGAATCCTACTTGCTCACTTGATTGTGCTGAGTCAAATTTATCTTGAAGTCTGTTGGTGATTATATATATATATATATATATATATATATATATATATATATATATATATATATATATATATATATATATATATACAGTTCCTGTAGAAAGTCTACACCCCCTTTCAAAATGTTCACCTTTTGTTGTTGCCTTATTGCCTGGAATTAAAATGCATTCAAAGATTTTTTTTTTTCATTTATCTACACATCCTACCCCACAACTTCCAAGTGAAAAAAATATTCTAGAAATTTGTAGAAAATGAATTAAAAATAAAAACTGAAATAGCTTGGTTGGATAAGTGTCCACCACCCCCCTTGTAATAGCAATCCTAAATTAGCTCAGGTGTAACCAATCGCCTTCAAAATCACACCAAGTTAAGTGGCCTCCACCTGTGTTAAATTGTAGTGATTCACATGATTTCAGGATAAATTCAGCAGTTCCTGTAGGTTCCCTCTGCTGGGTAGTGCATTTCAAAGCAAAGACTCAACCATGAGCACAAAGGCGCTTTAAAAGAACTCCGGGACAAAGTTGTTGAAAGGCACAGATCAAGGGATGGGTATAAAAAAATATCAAAGGCCTTGAATATCCCTTGGAGCACGGTCAAGACGATTATTAAGAAGTGGAAGGTGTATGGCACCACCAAGACCCTGCCTAGATCAGGCCGTCCCTCCAAACTGGATGACCGAGCAAGAAGGAGACTGATCAGAGAGGCTACCAAGAGGCCAATGGCAACTTTGCAAGAGCTACAGGCTTTTATGCCAAGACTGGTGAAAGTGTGCATGTGACAACAATATCCCAAGCACTCCACAAATCTGGCCTGTATGGTAGGGTGACAAGAAGGAAGCCATTACTAAAGAAAGCCTACCTTGAGTCCTGTTTGAAGTATGCAAGTATGCAGATTCTGTAGCCATGTGGCAAAAAGTTTTGTGGTCTGCCGAAACTAAAATTGAACTTTTTGGCCTAAATGCAAAGCGTTATGTTTGGCACAAACCCAACACAGTGCATCACCCAAAGAACACCATCCCTACTGTGAAGCATGGTGGTGGCAGCATCATGTTATGGGGATGTTTCTCATCAGCAGGGACTGGGGCACTTGTCAGGATAGAAGGGAAAATGAATAGAGCAAAGTACAGAGAAGTCCTTGAGGAAAGCCTGCTGCCCTCTGCCAGAAAGCTGAAACAGAGACGGAAGTTCACCTTTCAGCATGACAATGACCCAAAGCACACAGCCAAAGCTACACTGGAGTGACTAAGGAACAAAAAGTTAAATGTTCTTGAGTGGCCCAGTCAGAGCCCCGACCTAAATCCAATTGAAAATTTGTGGCACGACTGTCCATCAACGCTCCCCAAGGAACTTGACAGAGCTTGAACAGTTTTGTAAAGAAGAATGGTCAAATATTGCCAAATCTAGGTGTGCAAAGTTGGTAGAGACCTATCCCAACAGACTCACAGTTTTACGAGGAGGAATTAACCCCATATATATATATATATATATATATATATATATATATATATATATATATATATATATATATACAGTGCCTTGCAAAAGTATTCAGACCCCTGACCAATTTTCTCATATTACTGAGTTACAAATGGTACATTGAAATTTCGTTCTGTTTGTTATTTTATTTTAAAACACTGAAACTCAAAATCAATTATTGTAAAGTGACATTGGTTTTATGTTGGGAAATATTTTTAAGAAAAATAAAAAACTGAAATATCTTGCTTGCATAAGTATTCAACCCCTGTGCTGTGGAAGCTCCCAGTTTACACCGATGAAAGAAATTGCCCTAACGAGGACACAATTACCTTACCATTGGCCTCCACCTGTGAACCATTAAAGTTGCTGTCACATTTTCTGGATAAAAACCCCACTGTTGAAGGATCATTGGTCAGGCTGTGAATCTGAAGGAAAATGAAGACCAAAGAGCATTCTACAGAAGTTAGAGATAAAGTAATACAAATGCATAAATTAGGGAAAGGGTCCAAAATAATATCCAAGTGTTTGGATATCCCAGTGAGCACAGTTGGATCAATAATCAGGAAGTGGAAGCTGCATCACACCACCCAGGCACTGCCAAGAAAAGGCCGTCCCTCAAAACTCAGCGCTCAAACAAGAAGGAGACTTGTGAGAGAAGCCACAGAGAGGCCAACAATCACTTTGAAGGAGCTACAGAGTTCAGTGGCTGGGAGTGGAGTAATGGTGTACCAGTCAACCATATCAAGAGCTCTGCATAACACTGGCCTGTATGGGAGGGTGGCAAGAAAGAAGCCATTACTCAAAAAGTACCATCTGAAAGCACGTCTGGAGTTTGCCAGAAAGCATGAGAGTGACCCAGCTGCGATGTGGGAAAAGGTTTTGTGGTCAGATGAGACCAAGATAGAGCTTTTTGGCCAAAACTCAAAGCGCTATGTGTGGCGCAAACCTAACACTGCCCATGCCTCAAGACACACCATCCCTACAGTGAAGTATGGTGGTGGCAGCATCATGCTGTGGGGATGCTTCTCATCAGCAGGGACTGGGCATCTTGTTAAAATTGAAGGAAGAATGGATGGAACAAAATACAGGGAACTACTGCAAGAGAACCTGCTTCAGTCCGCTAAAAAACTGAAGCTTGGGAGGAAATTCACCTTTTAGCAGGACAATGATCCCAAGCACAAGGCCAAAGCAACATTGGAGTGGCTCAAGAATAAAAAGGTGAATGTCCTACAGTGGCCCAGTCAATGTCCTGATCTCAATCCCATTGAGAATCTGTGGCACTATTTGAAAATTTCGGTCCACAAGCATCGTCCAACCAACCTGAACAACCTGGAGCAAATCTGCCAAGAAGAATGGGCCAAAATCACTCCGACACTGTGTGCAAAGCTGGCACATACTTACCCCAAAAGACTTAAAGCTGTTATTGCAGCGAAAGGTGGCTCTACCAAATATTAATGTGTGGGGGTTGAATACTTATGCAAGCAAGATATTTCAGTTTTTTATTTTTCTTAAAAATATTTCCCAACATAAAACCAATGTCACCTTACAATAATTGATTTTGAGTTTCAGTGTTTTAAAATAAAATATCAAACAGAACGAAATTTCAATGTACCATTTGTAATTCAGTAATATGAGAGAATTGGTCAGGGGTCTGAATACTTTTGCAAGGCACTGTGTATATATATATATATATATATATATATGCGCTTCAGTTGTTCAGATGTTTATGTGACGTACGCAATAAAAAAAAAACTAATTACATCCGACTGTTTCTCCTTTCGTTATACTATTTACAGTGTTTTGAATACAGCCGTCAGAAAGACTGCCTGTAACCAGAAGGTCCCTGGTTCAAATCCCACCTCAACCACTGACTCATTGTGTGACCCTGAGCAAGTCACTTAACCTCCTTGTGCTCCGTCTTTCGGGTGAGATGTAATTGTAAGTGACTCTGCAGCTGATGCATAGTTCACACACCCTAGTCTCTGTAAGTCGCCTTGGATAAAGGCGTCTGCTAAATAAACAAATAATAATAATAATAGGTATGAGTATATCTCCTTGGTCAGGGTCACACAGTGAGTCAGTGAGTGGTAAAGGTGGGATTTGAACCGGTGACCTTCTGGTTACAAGCCCTGGACTTTACCACTGGACCACACTGCCTCCTATAACAGTTGTAGTCAATTTCTCAAAAACAAGGAATTTTAGGAAAAATCTTTTGTAGCAGAAGTTTTGCTTTTGTGGATGAAGAAAAAAATGTTACAAGAAATAGATGTCTACAATTATTTATTTCAGCATTTTTTTTTTGCAAAACTCCAAAATTGCTACTTCAAAAGTATTCATACCATTTGATGCTATGATAGTATTTCTACAAGGTGTTAGAAATTTCAGTATGATGATGCAGAATCTAATTCTAGAAAGGTCTAGAAAATGCTGGATTGTAGGTGAGAATATAAAAAGGTTAGGCATAGGATGATTGCTGTCATTACCAATAAGGCAATATGGGAAATAGTAAAGAGCTATTTATTTATTGTCATGAAGCTAGAGAAGGATACAAGAAGATTTCCAAGCATTTGAGTATCCCAATTTCAACTATTATTTCTATTATCAAGAAGTACAAGACTCATAGTACTGTCACAATGTTCCCTCGGTCTGGAAGAAAGAAGGTTCTTTCACCAAGAACAAGTATAAGAATTGTGAGGAAGGTTAATAACAATCCGAGATTGACTGCCAAACATATTCAAAGTGAATTGGCTGCAAGTGGGACTGGGGTTTCCATTTCAACCATACGGCAGCAGATGAGGAATGCATCAGAACCGCATAACCCACGGTTGGCGGTGCGAGCTTGCAACCTCAAGGACCCTCGTGTGTAATGAAGGCAGGGAATGATCTGTCACATTAAGGCAATAGAACTTGGAGAAAGTATGCGGCGTAGCCCAGCTAGCCGCAGTACCAATATAAGACAGCGAATGCACTGAAGAGGGCCCAAGATGTAGTCAACCCTCTGGTAGAGTGTGTGGCTACCCGCCCAGGTGGGGGCAGGCCAGAATTCTCAAGATTGAGTCCACAATCCAGTGCGACAGTCTCTGCTTCGAGAGGGGCTGTCCTAGGGTCCGTATACCATGACAGACAGCTGGTCAGTGTGACGCAGAGCTCTTGTCTTATCCGCGTAACACCTGGCAGAGGAAGTTAAATCTCCTATCCTCCTCCGAAGAAAACGGAGGTGGATGGAAAGACTCCAGTTCCACAAACCTTCATGTGGAAGGTTGTGATCACCTTAGGGAGGAAAGCAGGGTTTGTACGTAGTGACACCCTGCTGCCATCATCCCAAATACCCATACAGGAGCTGTGCACCGACAGCACCTGCAGCTCACTGACCCGCTTTGCGGAGGTGATAGCCAAGAGGAAGGCTGTCTTCATAGGCAGATACTTCAACTCTATGGAGTGTATAGGCTCAAACGGGCCTTATTGAGAACCTCCAGTACCACATCTAGGCCCCATTCGGGGAGAACGTCCTTCTTAGGAGGATGTAACCGCCGAGCACCCTTCAGAAACCGGGTTGCTAGTATATGAGCGCCCGGGACACTGAATCAATGGGGACATGGCATGCAGATATGGCTGCTAGGTACACTTTCAATGTAGAGGAGGCTCGACCCGCCTCTAACAGATCTTGCAGAAACTGCAAAATAGTTGCTATAGGGCAATAATTGGGGTTGCTATAATTTTAAAAATACTTCCACTTATAGGCATGCAACACTCCTGTGGAGGAGGCCCTAGGGTTCTGCAGTGTACTGACAATTGCGTCTGAGAGCCCTAAGGCGGACAGACGGTCCCGTTCAGGGGCCAGACCCACAGTTGGAGTCTGCCCGGTTCTGGGTACCAGAGGGTGCCTTGTGCCTGACAGAGGAGATCCATGCACAGCGGGATCTTCCAGGGCTGGCCCTGCAGCAGCTGGCAGAGGTTTGAAAACCAGAATCTCCTGGGCCATCTGGGGGCCACCAGGAGAAGTGTTGCCTTGTCTCTCCTGACCTTCTGGAAGAAGGCAAGGAGCAGCGGTATCGGCGGGAAAGCGTACAAAAACTCTTTGAACTACTCGTGGGCTAGGGCGTTGAAGCCTAGTGGACCTCCGCAGCTGCGGAGGAAAACCACAAGGGGCAATGGGTCATCTCTGCCGTGGCAAAGAGATCGACTGGCTTCCCTGACACGTTCCCAAATGTGCTGCACCACCTGAGGGTGCAGTCGCCATTCTGATGCGTGAGGACCTTCCCTGGAGAGGAGGTCCGCTGCCCAGTTCACCACTCACGGGAGATGGTTAGCCTGGAGGTATAGTAAGTGCCTCTGTGACCAGATCAACAGCTGAAAGGCTATGCGGTGTAACCCTGGGGACAGAAGCCCTCCCTGGTGGTTCATGTACGCCACTACTGACATGTTGTCCGTGCAGACAAGGACATGTCTGTTCTGGAGCACAGGAATTAAATGTTGATGCGTGAGATGGACTGCTCTTAGCTCCCGCGCATTTATGTGCAGGGATGTCCAGCGACCCGACCAGGTTCCGCAGACTCCTCTGCCTGCCCAGACCGTCCCCCAACCAGAGTTGGATGCATCTGTCGTCACCAATTGATGGTTGTGTATCACTCCCATGCTTACGCTTTTGCTCTGGTGAGAGGCTTGCCTCAATTAGCATAGGGCTTCCCGGCATAGGCGAGATACGGTCAGCCTTGTGTTCCCTTGAGGCCGCGATCGAAATCACATTATGGTCCTCCTCAGCAATGCTGACATCCGGTTCTGTAACATCCGGGATGACTACTGGTGCAGACGGGGTCAGCTCCGGGGCCGGCGTTATCAGCTGAGCTGGGGCCACAGCAAAATGTAGGTGATGCAAAATTTGTGGCCATAGCTGTACCATCTCTCTCAGCAAAACGTAGTAGTTGATAGTTTTCAGGCAAGGACATTTAATTTTACTATAACCATTAAAATATTGTTAACATTTTGGATGTTCGCACTCATGAACAAAAACTAATGCATTTCGGTGCTAATCCATTGAACGGGGTCAAAGTTGTTAAAGTACAGAAATTGGGGTTTAACATTAAACTGCCTACTCAACCCTAACTATTGCTCTCGCGCCACTACAATAGATAAATATTTTCTTCTTCTTCTTCATCAGCCGTTGTCGATCCACTGCTGTATGGAGTCTTCCACAAACCACGATCCTCAGCTATCCACTTCCACTTTATTTCATCCTGCCATCTTCCAGGATGGTGTCTTCTGTATCATCATTTCTTCTTAAGATGTGCCCTGCCCATTGCCCTTTTAACCTATTCACTGATGTCACAGATCTTTGTTTGTCTTCTTATCCATTCATTTGTTTTTCTGTCTCTCTTTGTTATCTCTAGCATACATCTTTCCAAGTTTCTTTGGGTTGTCTGCAGTTTTTGTATCATTCTTGTATTCGGGGTCCATGTTTCATTTCCATATATTAGAACTGGAAGTACACACTGGTCGAAGACCTTTCTTTTGAGGCACAAAGGCAACTTACCCTTGAGAACCATATTTAATCTTCCAAAAGCACTAAAACCCATTTTCATTCTCCTTTTTATTTTGGGCATTTGATTATCCTCTGATGTTGTTAATTGTCCTAAATATACATATTCCTTTACTTCTTCTTGCTTAATGCTATTTACTATGATGACGTTTGGAACAGAATATTGTTTAAACATCACTTTAGTCTTAGCTGGATTCATATTCAGAACAGCTTTGATGCTAGCTTCATTATTATTATTATTATTATTATTATTATTATTATTATTATTATTATTATTATTATTTATTTCTTAGCAGACGCCCTTATCCAGGGCGACTTACAGTCGTAAACAAAAATACATTTCAAGAATCACAGTACAAGTAATAATACAATTAAGAGCAAGATAAATACAATGACTTTGGTTCTAGCAAGTACAAGTATGACATAATACGATTCAATAACGGAGCAGATAACAGTGTCAGTGATAGTTACATCAGGATATAATTAAATACAAAATACTACAGATTAAATAACACTTGACAGATTACAGTACTCTAAAGTACAGGATTAAATGCAGTAAAATAGGGGGCAGATAAGAGCAAGTAAAGTGCATTTAAGGAAGAGTGATAAGTGTCCAGAGGGAAAAAAAGAAGAGTTCTACAGGTGCTGTCTGAAGAGGTGAGTCTTGAGGAGGCGCCGGAAGGTGGTCAGGGACTGGGCAGTCCTGACATCTGTAGGAAGGTCATTCCACCACTGCGGGGCGAGGGTGGAGAAGGAGTGGGCTCTGGAGGCAAGGAAGCGTAGATGAGGTAGAGCCAGTCTTCTAGTGCAGGAGGAGCGGAGAGGACGAGTGGGGGTGTAGGGAGAGATGAGGGTCTGGAGGTAGCTGGGTGCAGTCTGGTCAAGGCATCTGTAGGCTAGTACAAGAGACTTGAGCTGGATGCGAGCGGTGATCGGGAGCCAGTGGAGTGAGCGGAGCAGTGGAGTTGCGTGGGAGAAGCGAGGCAGAGAGAACACCAGGCGAGCAGCGGAGTTCTGGATGAGATGGAGCGGACGGGTGGCGGACGCAGGGAGGCCAGCCAGGAGGGAGTTTCAGTAGTCTAGGTGGGAGAGTACCAGGGCCTGGACCAGGAGCTGGGTGGCGTAGTTGGTGAGGAAGGGTCGGATTCTTCGTATGTTGCTCAGGAAGAATCGGGAAGTGCGTGCCAGAGTGGAGATGTGCTGGGAATAAGAGGCAGGGGTCCAGGGTGACTCTGAGGTTCTTAGCTGAGGAGGAGGGAGAGAGTGTGGTAGATTCCAGAGGAACGGAGATAGAGAGATCAGAGGAGGGGGAGGAGGAGGAGGGAAAGAAAAGGAGGTCAGATTTAGAGAGGCTGAGTTTGAGGTGCTGCAAGTACATCCAGGAGAAGATAGCAGACAGACAGGTAGAGATACGGGAGGGGATGGTGGAGTCAGATGGGGGGAAGGAGAGGAAAATCTGAGCATCATCATCATAAATCCTAGCGCCGCACTGAGTGTAATCATTAACACACCTTTAACATTTTTAGAATGTTAACTCTTCTTTAACCACATTACAATCACTATATACTGTAGGTCTCAAATGTACAGTTTTGAAAGAACCATGACATCTGGTACTACATCATGTTAAAAAAAGTTCTCAGTCTCCATGCCTCATTCTCAGGAAACTTGCACCTCCTTGATCATTTCAGCAGTAACTTCTTGGTCAAGGCTTGTTAGTGGATGAAAGCATGTCAGTCAATAGGGGAAGCAGCTGATTGGTTATTGACAGGATAGAAGCTGTTGAATGAAAAAATGATACCAGTGAGCCTTAATTTTGACGACTACCATATTCCTTCGAATATAACACACCCTCAATTTTGCGATGCATCCCAAATTTCTCATCCTCAATTTGAGGAAAAAATAAAACCTGAAATAAAGATGCATTTACAAAGATACAAGCTCAGTTATGCATATAAGAACACAACGTATGGAAGCAGTTTGCAGCCGTCTGTTGTCAGACAGAGTGTTACAGTTATGTGCTGCTTCTCATTTCCAGTCATGATTTACTCACACCTGTTTTTATGTGGTATTGCTTGGCATGTCAGAAAATACAGGGGTCTGATCAGCATTTCCGATCTGTCGAAGATGGTACTGTTTGTTATAATGGAGCCTAATAATGAAACGCTGAAATTGTAAAAGCTTGTCTTTGAACTCCTCAGGAAGCTAATGACGCTTCTTTAAAAATGACTGTATGTCACAGATGATTTGAGATTGAGTCTTTTCTCTGCAGTCAGTCACATTCCTGTTTGTGTACTCAGGCAGTCATGTCTTTTGTTTGCGATTTTTAATACATGTATCACTATTCTCGAATTTAAGACGCACGCCATTTTTGAGAAGAAGAATTTGTTGAAAAAGTACGTCTTAAATTAAAAAAAATATGGTATTTGCATAAAGGTCCATTATCTACAGGTATGTATAGTGCAGAGGATATTAATGCCTTTATTTAAATAAAATATCTATTAAGACATCTTATAAATGTGTTTCATAGGGGCCACCAGTGATTTCAGTAAATGATTTAACTAGTGCGTGAGAAGTGTAATGGAGAAGAGGCTGTGTGCAAACCATCGACCACACACATCGCATGTGGGCATCATAACCACTGTGCAAAAAGCTGGTCTGTTTTGCATCCGTGGTTATAGTGCTTTTAACCTCATCTCATCTCACCGACAAGGAACAGAATCCGTACTGATCGTTCTGTTTGATAAAGCACTCATTCATGATTTATTCTTTTCCTTACAGCTTGACCAAGTGACCAGGCAGCGAAACCTGTCCAGCCTGGAGCTATTTCTTTCCTGTGCACAGAAGCAGCTGACTGCACTCATGGAGGATAAACCTGTAGGTGTTGACAGTGAAAAGATCTGAAGAACATTCAAAACGCACTGTGAAGAATGCAACGCCAGGGTGAGGGTCTTTGAGAGGGTTGGCTTGTTTCTTTGTTTCTTTTTATTATGACAAAAAGATTGTATCTTATCTATAATGATGGAAAGTCCTGCTAAAAAGTGCTTTAATTATGATCTCTTTCTTGGGAATGGTTTCTCTGATTTCAAAATGGCTTGCATCAAAAACTGCTGTAGTTTGACAAATAATAAAATACTTTTTAAATCATTCTGCTTTTATGGGAATATGTTTTGTTTATTATGTTTATTTAATACTCATTTAAGTTGAGTGCAATTGCACTGGCTACAAGTGAGACGACCGCCTTTTATGCCGAATTGTGTGAGCCCATCAAACTCACACGGGATGATAAGTGTATTTTTCTATCTCTGTCTATATTTGAAATCACTATATTTCTAGTACAATAATCAAGCTTTTTCCTGTAATTGGACTGCCTGTGTCTCAGCTGAACTCAGACAGTCATGAAGAATGTCACTCATATTTGTCAATCTGAACAAAACTGCTCACCACATTACTATACACACTGATGTCTGCAATTACTGTACTGCATTTTACTTTTATACCATGTATTATTATTATTATTATTATTATTATTATTATGTTGTTGTTTTGTTGTTAATAATAATAATAATAATAATAATAATAATAATAATAATAATAATAATAATAAACTCATACCTGATTGCATACAGAGTCTACATTCCCTCATTCAAGCTCTATGTGCAACATTTCATTAAAATGTGCTTTATGTGCACTTTTGACTGCATACCAGCCGACACTGTAGGCTATCTAGTGGAGTGCAAAATAAATAAAGACATACTGAAAGTATGATGCTTTATAAAAACATTACGTAAGTTTTGGTACTGTTCTTCAGCATTGCAGGTGCACATAATGTGCTACTTAATATTCAAGCAGAAAAAAATGTTTTTCATTAAACTACTATTAATAGAGCTTAAACACTGAGAACATTTTTTGAAATGGGCATTCATCTGCAAATCAGAAAATCAGACTTCATCACGATGACATGCAACACAGTGGGACCTATGTTAAAAGAACCCTTTTTCATAGGGGCAACTGTCAAAACTGAACAGATTTCACCTTCACTTAAAAGAAGCTGAATGCAGAAGTCACCTGTCTAGGACACTTTTTTCCTGCGTCCTACAGATGGTCTTTGTGGACAGGTTACCCTACCTAGTGCTCAAGACACAACCCCTGAGTGCTTGGCATGCAAAGTGACAGAGACCTGGCACACAGGATTAGAAGTTTAGCACCTGTATTGCTGTGAAATTGCATCAGATTGATAATAGGGGCAGCAGTGTGGAGTAGTGGGTAATTGTATCTAAAAAAATAAAAAAAATAATGTGATATCTTGTAGCAATTGTAAGTCGCCTGGATAAGGGCGTCTGCTAAGAAATAAATAATAATAATAAAAAAATAATAATAGAAAAGAGACACCCTCCTCCAGGAAAGTCTCCAGTTTCATAGACTAACACGTCTGTCTCCTCTTTTAAAAGCACTACAAACAGTCCATCAATACTCCTCAGGTTCCTAGTAGCTGCTGATCCCAACATGTCAATTCCTTAAGGAATCCCAATGATTCTACATCAACAGTATGGCTTGATTACTCATTCCATATTCCATCACATCCTTATTTCCAACTTGATTTGTATACTGTATTAAAGTTGCAGCATCTATTAAGAGAATTGTGTGTAAAGAGATGATCTAAGCAAAATAGTCAATCAAAACTATGTAACTGTTTGACAAAAAAGGTTGCCAGCTTCAACAAAACAAGCCAATGCAGATGAAAGTAAAAAAGAAAACAGATTCTTATGTAAACCCCTTGCAGACTTGAATCTTCTGATAAAGTGCCATCTATTTGGTTTTAATATTCCTGCTCAGCATGAAGTTGATAATATAAAAATTGTCATTTGCTACTGTACATAAATGTACTTCTAGGTCTGTCTTATATGAAAGATAATGATAAATGAGTAATTGATTTATAGAAGTAAAATATCATCATGGATAATATCTGTAACTTACTTGAAGAAAGTAATTGTACAGTATTTTTGGTAGCCAAGGTAACTGTTCAAAATAGTGACATTGTACATAAGCTGAAGAGAAATGGCAAACAGATGTTTATTGGTCTTGTACTTTCAAAACGTTGTGAACCATTGTAATACTAGTGTGTTACACTGAAGAAACCCCAACAGCACCATTATTGAACCAGAATTGAACCATAATTGCCTGATACAATACCAGACTCTAGTGCTGCTACAGCACTATGCTTCTATAATGAATTATATAATTAATTACCGAACCATCTGTATGTTGAAATATAAAACGTTCCAACTGTGGTATCATTATAACCAACTGCTCCTACCATGTGCAGTGATACTGCATAGCCATTAAAGGTCTTTTGGTAAGGGTGCCGAGATACATACTGAGTAATACCAGGGCTTGTTACTGCCAACTAAGACAACTAGGAGCTTTTGATGCTGGATTATAAGCTGCTACCCGTTCACCAAAACAATTATGCATTACAGTAATCCATCACATATCCGACTGCGGTGGGACCAGAGTAAGGGCGGGTATGTAAAAAGTCGGGTAAATTATTCCTGTTTTAAATCCATTATAAGGAGGTTGTGTGGTCCAGTGGTTAAAGAAAAGGGCTTGTAACCAGGAGGTCCCCGGTTCAAATCCCACCTCAGCCACTGACTCATTGTGTGACCCTGAGCAAGTCACTTAACCTCCTTGTGCTCCGTCTTTCGGGTGAGACGTAATTGTAAGTGACTCTGCATCTGATGCATAGTTCACACACCCTAGTCTCTGTAGGTCGCCTTGGATAAAGACGTCTGCTAAATAAACAAATAATAATAAATACACAGCTGTAAAAATTACTATGTTCACACATTTTTTGTTTTGAGATTCAGCTTTTATTAGGAAGCTCCCCTAAATCCCTTTTTAGGAAGATACAGGGTATTAATGCTTGTGACAGAGTAGCCATCGTCCGAGTGGGTGTGTGCATTCGCTGCTGAGTGACAGGCAGGAGATCGAGACGGAGGTTGTAGTTAATACGTCTCACAGGCGAAAAGGATTTATTTACATATCAGCACTGAACAGTTCACGTGACACTACCAGCCAAGGTAGCACACAGTACATACATCAGTGTACGAAAATTTTGGCAGGATCTACAATCTCTGAACTAATCTTCTCTGTTCAATAATAAACTAATGTTGATGAAGAGCTTGATCATGGTGGATAAACGGTTAGGATGGATATGTTTTAAATATTAATCATTAAATAACGGATATGTGACAGACGGATACGTGAGAATACGTGACGTGAGGATACGTGACGGCCGGATATGTGAGGATATGTGCAGGGCGGATAGGTGAGGATGCGTGACGGACGGATACGTGAGGATGCGTGACGGACGGATATGTGAGGATGCGTGCCGGGCGGATAGGTGAGGATGCGTGAGGATGAGTGACGGGTGGATGCGTGAAGATGCGTTACGGGCGGATATGTGAGGATGCGTGACAGGCGGATATGTGAGGATGCGTGACAGACGGATACGTGAGGATGCGTGACGGGCGGATACGTGAGGATGCGTGAAGGACGGATACATGAGGATGCGTGACCGACGGATACGTGAGGATGCGTGACGGACAGATATGTGAGGATGCGTGACGGGCGGATACGTGAGGATGCGTGATGGGCAGATACGTGACGGACGGATACGTGAGGATGCGTGACGGACGGATACGTGAGGATACGTGACGGATGGATAAGTGAGGATGCATGACGGCCGGATAACTGAGGATGCGTGACAGACGGATAAGTGAGGATGCGTGACGGACGGATACGTGAGGATTCATGATGGACGGATACGTGAGGATGCGTGACGGGTGGATGCGTGAGGATGCGTGACGGGCGGATACGTGAGGATGCGTGACGGGCGGATACGTGAGGATGCGAGACGGACGGATACGTGAGGATGCGTGACGAACAGATACATGACGATTCGTGACGGGCGGATACGTGACGATGCGTGACTGGCGGATACGTGAGGATGCGTGACGGACGGATACGTGAGGATGCGTGACGGGCGGATAGGTGAGGATGCGTTATGGGCGGATAGGTGAGGATGCGTGACGGGCAGATAGGTGAGGATGCGTGACGGGCGGATAGGAGAGGATGCGTGACGGGCGGAGAGGTGAGGATATGTGAGGATGTATGATGGGCGGATAGGTGAGGATGCGTGACGGGCGGATACGTGAGGATGCGTGACGGGCGGATAGGTGAGGATGCGTGACGGACGGATATGTGAGGATGAGTGACGGGCGGATACGTGAGGATGCGTGACGGGCGGATATGTGAGAATGCTTGACTGGAAGATACGTGAGGATGCGTGACGGGCGGATAGGTGAGGATGCTTGACGGGCGGATACGTGAGGATGCGTGACGGGCGGATACGTGAGGATACGTGACGGGCGGATACGTGAGGATGACGTGACAGTGAGGATGCCTGACAGGCGGATACGTAAGGATGCGTGACGGGCGGATACGTGAGGATGCGTGATGGACGGATACGTGAGGATGCGTGACGGACGGATACGTGAGGATGCGTGACGGGCGGATACGTGAGGATGCGTGACGGGCGGATACGTGAGGATGCGTGACGGGCGGATACGTGAGGATGCCTGACGGCCGGATAGGTGAGGAAGCGTGACGGACGG
This sequence comes from Acipenser oxyrinchus oxyrinchus, assembly GCA_030684275.1. Lineage (NCBI taxonomy): Eukaryota > Metazoa > Chordata > Actinopteri > Acipenseriformes > Acipenseridae > Acipenser > Acipenser oxyrinchus. Next base: position 37,640,260 of record CM060256.1, read on the forward strand.
ATGCGTGAGGATACGTGATGTGAGGATGCCTGACAGGCGGATACGTGAGGATGCGTGACGGGCGGATACGTGAGGATGCGTGACGGACGGATACGTGAGGATGCGTGACGGGCGGATACGTGAGGATGCGTGACGGACGGATACGTGAGGATGCGTGACGGGCGGATACGTGAGGATGCGTGACGGGCGGATACGTGAGGATGCGTGACGGACGGATACGTGAGGATGCGTGACGGGCGGATAGGTGAGGATGCATGCCGGGCGGATAGGTGAGGATACGTGAGGATGCTTGACGGGCGGATAGGTGAGGATGCGTGACGGACTGATATGTGAGGATGCGTGACGGGCGGATACGTGAGGATGCGTGACGGGCGGATAGGTGAGGATGCGTGACGGGCGGATACGTGAGGATGCGTGACGGGCGGATGCGTGAGGATACATGACGTGAGGATGCGTGACGGACGGATAGGTGAGGATGCGTGACGGGCGGATAGGTGAGGATACGTGAGGATGCTTGACGGGCGGATACGTGAGGATGCGTGACGGGCGGATACGTGAGGATGCGTGAGGATGCTTGACGGGCGGATACGTGAGGATGCGTGAGGATGCTTGACGGGCGGATACGTGAGGATGCGTGACGGGCGGATAGGTGAGGATGCGTGACGGGCGGATACGTGAGGATGTGTGACGGGCGGATAGGTGAGGATGCGTGACGGACGGATACGTGAGGATGCGTGACGGGCAGATACGTGAGGATGCGTGACGGGCGGATACGTGAGGATGCGTGACGGGCGGATAGGTGAGGATGCGTGACGGGCGGATACGTGAGGATGCGTGACGGGCGGATACGTGAGGATGCGTGACGGGCGGATACGTGAGGATGCGTGACGGACGGATACGTGAGGATGCATGACTGGTGGATGCGTGACGGGCGGATACGTGAGGATGCGTGAAGGGCGGATAGGTGAGGATGCATGCCGGGCGGATAGGTGAGGATACGTGAGGATGCTTGACGGGCGGATAGGTGAGGATGCGTGACGGACTGATATGTGAGGATGCGTGACGGGCGGATACGTGAGGATGCGTGACGGGCGGATACGTGAGGATGCGTGACGGGCGGATACGTGAGGATGCGTGACGGGCGGATACGTGAGGATGCGTGACGGGCGGATACGTGAGGATGCGTGACGGGCGGATACGTGAGGATGCGTGACGGGCGGATACGTGAGGATGCGTGACAGACGGATACGTGAGGATGCGTGACGGACGGATACGTGAGGATGCGTGACGGGCGGATACGTGAGGATGCGTGACAGACGGATACGTGAGGATGCGTGACGGACGGATACGTGAGGATGCGTGACGGGCGGATACGTGAGGATGCGTGACGGGCGGATACGTGAGGATGCGTGACGGGCGGATAGGTGAGGATGCGTGACGGGCGGATAGGTGAGGATGCATGCCGGGCGGATAGGTGAGGATACGTGAGGATGCTTGACGGGCGGATACGTGAGGATGCGTGACGGGCGGATACGTGAGGATGCGTGACGGGCGGATACGTGAGGATGCGTGACGGGCGGATACGTGAGGATGCGTGACGGGCGGATACGTGAGGATGCGTGACGGGCGGATACGTGAGGATGCGTGACGGGCGGATACGTGAGGATGCGTGACGGGCGGATACGTGAGGATGCGTGACGGACGGATACGTGAGGATGCGTGACGGGCGGATACGTGAGGATGCGTGACGGGCGGATACGTGAGGATGCGTGACGGGCGGATACGTGAGGATGCGTGACGGACGGATACGTGAGGATGCGTGACGGGCGGATACGTGAGGATGCGTGACGGGCGGATACGTGAGGATGCGTGACGGGCGGATACGTGAGGATGCGTGACGGGCGGATAGGTGAGGATGCGTGACGGGCGGATAGGTGAGGATACGTGAGGATGCTTGACGGGCGGATAGGTGAGGATGCGTGACGGACTGATATGTGAGGATGCGTGACGGGCGGATACGTGAGGATGCGTGACGGGCGGATACGTGAGGATGCGTGACGGGCGGATACGTGAGGATGCGTGACGGGCGGATACGTGAGGATGCGTGACGGGCGGATAGGTGAGGATGCGTGACGGGCGGATACGTGAGGATGCGTGACGGCGGATACGTGATGCGGACGGATACGTGAGGATGCGTGACGGGCGGATACGTGAGGATGCGTGACGGGCGGATACGTGAGGATGCGTGACGGGCGGATACGTGAGGATGCGTGAGGATGCGTGACGGCGGATACGTGAGGATGCGTGACGGGCGGATACGTGAGGATGCGTGACGGCGGATACGTGAGGATGCGTGAGGATGCTGACGGCGGATACGTGAGGATGCGTGACGGGCGGATACGTGAGGATGCGTGACGGGCGGATACGTGAGGATGCGTGACGGGCGGATACGTGAGGATGCGTGACGGGCGGATACGTGAGGATGCGTGACGGACGGATACGTGAGGATGCGTGACGGACGGATACGTGAGGATGCGTGACGGGCGGATACGTGAGGATGCGTGACGGGCGGATAGGTGAGGATGCGTGACGGGCGGATACGTGAGGATGCGTGACGGGCGGATACGTGAGGATGCGTGACGGGCGGATACGTGAGGATGCGTGACGGGCGGATACGTGAGGATGCATGACGCACGATACGTGAGGATGCGTGACGGGCGGATACGTGAGGATGCGTGACGGGCGGATACGTGAGGATGCGTGACGGGCGGATACGTGAGGATGCGTGACGGGCGGATACGTGAGGATGCGTGAGGATGGACGGACGGATACGTGAGGATGCGTGACGGGCGGATACGTGAGGATGCGTGACGGGCGGATACGTGAGGATGCGGACGGACGGATAGGTGAGGATGCGTGACGGGCGGATGTGAGGATGCGTGACGGGCGGATACGTGAGGATGCGTGACGGGCGTATACGTGAGGATGCGTGACGGGCGGATAGGTGAGGATGCGTGACGGGCGGATACGTGAGGATGCGTGACGGGCGGATGCGTGAGGATACGGACGTGAGGATGCGTGACGGGCGGATACGTGAGGATGCGTGACGGGCGGATACGTGAGGATGCGTGACGGGCGGATACGTGAGGATGCGTGACGGGCGGATAGGTGAGGATGCGTGACGGACTGATATGTGAGGATGAGTGACGGGCGGATACGTGAGGATGCGTGACGGGCGGATACGTGAGGATGCGTGACGGGCGGATACGTGAGGATGCGTGACGGGCGGATACGTGAGGATGCGTGACGGGCGGATACGTGAGGATGCGGACGGCGGATACGTGAGGATGCGTGACGGGCGGATACGTGAGGATGCGTGACGGGCGGATACGTGAGGATGCGTGACGGGCGGATACGTGAGGATGCGTGACGGGCGGATACGTGAGGATGCGGGACGGGCGGATACGTGAGGATGCGTGACGGGCGGATACGTGATAAAGCGTGACGGGCGGATAGGTGAGGATGCTTGACGGGCGGATACGTGAGGATGCGTGACAGACGGATACGTGAGGATGCGTGACGGACGGATACGTGAGGATGCGTGACGGGCGGATACGTGAGGATGCGTGACGGGCGGATACGTGAGGATGCGTGACGGGCGGATACGTGAGGATGCGTGACGGGCGGATACGTGAGGATGCGTGACGGGCGGATACGTGAGGATGCGTGACGGACGGATACGTGAGGATGCGTGAAGGGCGGATAGGTGAGGATGCATGCCGGGCGGATAGGTGAGGATGCGGACGGGCGGATACGTGAGGATGCGTGACGGGCGGATAGGTGAGGATGCGTGACGGACGGATACGTGAGGATGCGTGACGGGCGGATACGTGAGGATGCGTGACGGACGGATACGTGAGGATGCGTGACGGCGGATACGTGAGGATGCGTGACGGGCGGATACGTGAGGATGCGTGACGGGCGGATACGTGAGGATGCGTGACGGCGGATACGTGAGGATGCGTGACGGACGGATACGTGAGGATGCGTGACGGGCGGATACGTGAGGATGCGTGACGGGCGGATACGTGAGGATGCGTGACGGGCGGATATGTGAGGATGAGTGATGGGCGGATATGTGAGGATGCGTGACGGGCGGATACGTGAGGATGCGTGACGGGCGGATACGTGAGGATGCGTGACGGGCGGATGCGTGAGGATGCGTGACGGGCGGATAGGTGAGGATGCGTGACGGGCGGATACGTGAGGATGCGACGGCGTGAGGATGCGTGACGGGCGGATAGGTGAGGATGCGTGACGGACGGATACGTGAGGATGCGTGACGGGCGGATACGTGAGGATGCGTGACGGGCGGATACGTGAGGATGCGTGACGGGCGGATACGTGAGGATGCGTGACGGGCGGATACGTGAGGATGCGTGACGGGCGGATACGTGAGGATGCGTGACGGGCGGATAGGTGAGGATGCGTGACGGGCGGATAGGTGAGGATACGTGAGGATGCTTGACGGGCGGATACGTGAGGATGCGTGACGGGCGGATACGTGAGGATGCGTGACGGGCGGATACGTGAGGATGCGTGACGGCGGATACGTGAGGATGCGTGACGGGCGGATACGTGAGGATGCGTGACGGGCGGATACGTGAGGATGCGTGACGGGCGGATAGGTGAGGATGCGTGACGGGCGGATACGTGAGGATGCGTGACGGACGGATACGTGAGGATGCGGACGGGCGGATACGTGAGGATGCGTGACGGGCGGATACGTGAGGATGCGTGACGGGCGGATACGTGAGGATGCGTGACGGACGGATACGTGAGGATGCGTGACGGGCGGATACGTGAGGATGCGTGACGGGCGGATACGTGAGGATGCGTGACGGGCGGATACGTGAGGATGCGTGGACGGATGGGCGGATACGTGAGGATGCGTGACGGGCGGATAGGTGAGGATGCGTGACGGGCGGATACGTGAGGATGCGTGACGGGCGGATACGTGAGGATGCGTGACGGACGGATACGTGAGGATGCGTGACGGGCGGATACGTGAGGATGCGTGACGGGCGGATACGTGAGGATGCGTGACGGGCGGATACGTGAGGATGCGTGACGGGCGGATACGTGAGGATGCGTGACGGGCGGATACGTGAGGATGCGTGACGGGCGGATACGTGAGGATGCGTGACGGGCGGATACGTGAGGATGCGGACGGGCGGATACGTGAGGATGCGTGACGGGCGGATACGTGAGGATGCGGACGGATACGTGAGGATGCGTGACGGCGGATACGTGAGGATGCGTGACGGGCGGATAGGTGAGGATGCGTGACGGGCGGATAGGTGAGGATGCGTAGGATGCTGACGGCGGATACGTGAGGATGCGTGACGGGCAGATACGTGAGAATAGTGACAGGCGTATACGTGAGGATGCGTGACGGGCGGATAGGTGAGGATGCGTGAGGATGCTTGACGGGCGGATACGTGAGGATGCGTGACGGGCGGATACGTGAGGATGCGTGACGGGCGGATAGGTGAGGATGCGTGACGGGCGGATACGTGAGGATGCGTGACGGACGGATACGTGAGGATGCGTGACGGGCGGATACGTGAGGATGCGTGACGGGCGGATACGTGAGGATGCGTGACGGGCGGATACGTGAGGATGCGTGACGGGCGGATAGGTGAGGATGCGTGACGGGCGGATACGTGAGGATGCGTGACGGACGGATACGTGAGGATGCGTGACGGGCGGATACGTGAGGATGCGTGACGGGCGGATAGGTGAGGATGCGGACGGGCGGATACGTGAGGATGCGTGACGGGCGGATAGTGAGGATGCGTGACGGGCG